>JAZKJV010010539.1:0-710227 GCA_037367405.1 Ottelia alismoides | reverse complement strand
TCAGACTCTCCCGCAAGGAATCGATACTTCAGCGAAGTAGGGAGCGGCTTTAGCTCTGGACAACTGGGTGCTGGCAAATCTGGCTTCTGAAGAAGATGTGTGTATGCTGACAATTCTGCCAAATCTGCCTGGGAAAATGATAAGGAACTCTCACAAACTGGATCTGGAGAAGGCGGGTCCTCTGCATTGTCTCTGATATGCTCTGCCTCTACCTCCTCCTTATCTGTAGGCTCAGGTGGATCTAGGTCTAGCATCTGATCATCACAATCTGCCCAATCAGACTCTGAATCCGAGGGATCTGTATCATCCGCGGTGGCATCAGTACCACCGGACAACAAGGTGGCCTCAGCGCCACCATCACTGAAAATCGTGTCGCGATCAAGGTCCAATTCTGCTGACCCAATAGTATCCTGAACCAGGGCTGTGCTCTCCAGACCATCCTCTGCTATCATCTCTGCATCAGCTGTATCTGAATATGAAAGGATGGTCTGTGCTGCAGGATCTGCCCAAGCTCCCAAAAGTCTATACTTCTTCCCCCTCTTCTTGAGCCGGTTGCACTTGAACTTAGAAGGGAATACCCCGCTTCTCGAGGAAAGAGTTGCTAGACCGAGGCATTAGAGTTACCAGGTTGGGGGAGGTTGTTTCTTTGTCACTTCTGAGGTGGGGAGCTACATATCACTTACACTGTACGAGTCAGACTCATAGTCGTAAGAGTTTGCGTACGAGTTGAAGTATTTCTGACCGGGCTATTGAGGAGACTTGGACAGAGTTTTGGGATTCTCAAGGACTGTTGGATTTCAGACTTGGTTCTCATTAAGGTTCCGACCACACTAAATTCCAAAGGTCCGACTTAAGCTCCAAACTTCGATTTTGCGAAGACAAGTTCGATAATTAAACTTAATCTAATTTTCTTCTTTTTCTTTTCTTTCTTTTCTCTTTTTGCACTTATTGCATAAGTGTTTGCTAGGGACTAGCAAAGGTAAAGTACAGGGGGATGATGAATCCACATTTCATCATCTTTATTCTATCATTTTGGCACCAAAAACCCTAGCAAATGCCTTTAAATAGCCTTAAAACCATCATCTTAGCATCCATGCATGTGCATTCAGATTGTGTATAAATCACTGTAATTAAGGCCAAAATTATAGAATAAATAAAGAAAAGAAAAAGAATAAAATATTGTAAATATTTTATGACCCAAAACCCCGAGACCTAGACATCTTGATGAATAGGTCGACAAGGAATAAAGTAGGGGGAGATAAGGGCCAAAACATAGTCAAAACACCTATACTCTTTATTCATTCTTTATTCATTTTGGGACCTATTTTTGGTTCCACTTTTTGTACATCAAATAAAGAAACTTTGTACATGAAAGTTGTAGATAATTTCATAAAGAAAAAGACAAAATTGATTTCACAGAAAAGTCATGTACAGACAAAAAGATATGGTCTGAACAAGAATCCAAAATCCCAACTTCCCAGACCCGTATCTCACAAACGACAACTCCAAATGCAGTGTACTCACCTTTAATTGTATATAGAATAAAATAATCTATCCAATGGCGGTGGTTTCGCATTTGGCGGAGCTACGGTTTGAAAGTTGACTTTTGGACCCTCGTTGTATACTTGTACTGAATAAAATATTCAATTTATTCTTTATTCATTATTTATTCATTTTTATATTTTTTTTAATTTTATAAAAATTACTTATAATAATTATGTGCATTAAAATCAGAATAAAAGTGTAAATAAAAATAAAAATA
The DNA here is from genome assembly GCA_037367405.1 of Ottelia alismoides. Classification (NCBI taxonomy): domain Eukaryota; kingdom Viridiplantae; phylum Streptophyta; class Magnoliopsida; order Alismatales; family Hydrocharitaceae; genus Ottelia; species Ottelia alismoides. The sequence continues at coordinate 708,465 of JAZKJV010010539.1, read as the reverse complement.
AAAATACTTGTACAGAGACTACATAGGTATACTGTATACACTTATACCTATATAAAATACACTTGTATTTTATTAAATATACAAAACATCTCAGAAAAATAAAATAAAAATATACTTATGTATATAAAGGTATGTTATAATTTTAAAAAAATCATAAACAAAAATAACAAGATTAAAGATACATAAAATAAAATAAAATACTAAAACACATAGGTATTATACCTATATAGGGTTAAAAAGGCAACTTGTAAAAATAAAAGTCATAAAAATAAATAAAAATCAGAATAAAATACTACATAAAATTTTGAACATTTTTTATTTTATAACTTTTATTTAATTCGACCATTCACTATTTTTAATTGAATTAATAAATGATTTTTCCAGGGTTTTTCCTGGTTGGTCCACGTGGACCAACCAGGTGCAAACCCTAGTTGACCTCGGTCAACTAGGTACCCTACCCCCCTGTAGCCTCTGTCAGAACCGGCGTTTGACCCATCTTCTCCATTTTTTTCGAGGCATGAACTTGCACCCTTTGAGCTCGATTCCTTCTGCAAAAATCTTCACCTACCATCCCTCTTGCTCGCACAAGGACCATCTTGGGCTGAGAGCTTCTGAATCGGGCCAGCCACCTCGTTCTTTCCACCCTCGTCACCTCGGGTCAAACCCAATAAAACCAACCCCCCATTTTCAAATCGATTTTTGAGTCCCCTTGGTCCACCCCTCTCCGCCTCTCTTGTGCTCCAGGTCTTGCCGGAGGTGACAGCTCCGCCGCGAGCCTCTCAGCCAGGGCGTCCGAGGTCGAGGGAGCCTCCAGCACCTCCGCCAACTGCCGGCGTCGAGGTACACTTCTTCCTCTGGCTCCGGCCATCGAGGGCGTCCACCCCACCATTTCTTTATCGCATTTAGTTCCTGTTAGCTTAGGCTTCAAAAACCCCAAAAAATCTTGAAGTTCCATCTACCAAATCACTCGATCGAGCACCTTGGCCGGAGCGCACCTCCGGCCGTGCAACCACCTGTTGATTCGCACCCCTTCGAGACCATCCGAGGATCCAGGCAGTTTGCCCTGGACCCCTTTACTTTGTTTGCAGGTCCAAGCCACTTCACGCGCGCCTGGAGGCGAGTTTTGGAGCTCGCCGGAGCAGCAGCAACCTTCCAGCTCCGCCCGCTGCCCGAGAGCACCACGGTCTTCCCCGTGGATTTTGGACACCCCCAGGAGATAGAAGACCTTTCCAGGAAGCTCCTTGTCCATTTTGAGGACCTGTCGTCGCCGGAGGAGGGAGATCAAGGTCGGAGAAGCTCGCCTCCACCGGCGTTCTTCCCCGTTCTTGCAACCCTCTTCCTAGCCGTTGGATCAAGGAGGAGTCCCAGATCGCACAGCTGACGTTGGATCTCCGCGTGCCTCATCCGTCGATCGTCTCCGGAGATCTGATCTTGGCCGAACATCCGCGAAGCGCCATCGGCCGTCCACAACGCGCCACGTGTTTAAGTGGCCCTCCATCTGCCGTTGGATCGCGCGCAAGAGGGTATTTTGCAACTCACCCCCTCGCGCCTTTTGTATTTAATATTTAGTTTATAAACTTTCGTCTGTAGTTTAAATATTTTGTAATATTTGCAAAACGACCCCCAGACTTTTGATATTTGCACTTAGGTCCTCCGCCACGTCACCTCACGTGACCTGTACACGTGAGGTGGGGGCATTTTGCAGAGGAACCCCGTACTTTTGGGTATTTCTTGTTGGTCCTGAAATTTTGGCATTAAGTGTAAAAGTTTAGGTTATTTTGCAACTAAGCCCCCAGGCTTTTGTGATATTACGCTCAAGTCCTAACCAGGCGCGTGCAAGTCACGCGCCCTGGTGGGAAAATTTCAGACAAGCCCAGGCGGCTTTTGTAATTGCTTTTTGATTCCAAAAATTGAATATATAGTGTAATATTTTGTGGAAAATTGCATGTTGGCCCCTGGAAGTTTGAATATTGCTTATACACCCCTGCCAGGCCTTTTTAATTTTTGCTTGCTTGTTGTAATTCTTTGGAATATCATTTCAAGCCCAAAAATTCCACAAAAATAGACTTAAGTTTCTGGACATGTGTACTTTCACGCCACCTATTTAGTTTTTGATTTTATTTTATTTCCTTATTTATTAAAAATCAAAAACAGCCTTTTTGTGTACTGTCTACCTTAGAAAATACCAAAAAAATATTAAAACACCTCTAAAAATCCCAAAAAAATTACCTAGTGTCTATTTTATCCTATTTTAGAGTCAGTCCAAAAATCATTAAAAATTTCAAAAGAAAAACACTAAAAATTTAAAAACACTCAAAAACTCCAAAAAAATATATAAAATCATAGAAAAATCCAAAAAATACAAACTCAGTTTCTGTTTGTCTTTTATTTTGTTCTCTTTGTTAGAAAAATAGTGTGAAAAATTTTGAGTGCTGTTCGCTATTTTTAAATTACATTTTATTCACAGCCAGCCTTATTTCCACTGTTTTCCTTTATCTCAATATTTAAAAATATCAAAAACGCCTTGAAAAAGCCCCAAAAATCACAAAAACAGTAAAAAACCTTAAAAATACCAAAAACATTTTATTTCTGAATTTTCGAGTATTTTTGTGCATTTTTATAAATATTCTACCTTGTCTTTTATTACATAGTTGTTATTTTCCAATATTGAAAAAAAAGAAGAACAAAAATATAAAATATAAAATATAAAAATCAGAAAATCAAAAATCAAAATACAAAATAAAAAAAAATAAAAAATTAAAAACCCACAAAAATTCATTTGCTTGCTTGCTTAGTGTAGACACATCACACACTCACACACTTAGCTTTTGCTAGGACTACACTGTTTGCTCCCTGTGTTCGAACTCTCTGCATACTTGCCCTTTACATCATTTGTGCAGAGTTAAAAATAAATTTTAACTCCACATTGTTTCTAATTTATTGATCTTAGTGTGGGTTAATTGTTGATCAAATACGGATTTCATTTGAGAGTCGCAACAGCGACGGTTATCTCCGCCTTGTGTGAGATACCAAATTTAGACCCTCGTGAGATCCGTGCTTATCAAATGGCGCCGTTGCCGGGGAGCAACAGCTTTTAGTTCATTTTTATTGATTGTGTGATTGTTTACCATAGCTTTATCTTCCATCTCTCATATTTTTGGATATATCTTGTTGAGTTATCTGACCATCTCTTTTCTTGTCTTCTTGCGAGGGACCGCGGAGCGAGGCGGATCGCCTAGGTGACCCGACGCATCCTTGGGAAGCGGAGCCGGCTATTCTTAGCCTAGCCAGCAGGAGAGAGCAAGGAGTGAGAGAGAGAGTGATTAGTTAGCTTTTATTTTATTTAGTGAGAGAGTGATTTATTTAAATTGTAATAATACAGGTACCTTGGACTTGGACTTAGACATTCGGGCCTAATTTCCGGGTGTTTGTTCACCCGGAGGCTCACCGCAGTTTTGCCGCGTTTTCATCGCTGTCATTTTCCGGTTTTGTGTTTATTTTTCATTTTCTTTTGTGGATTGAGCTCCTAGATCTAGGTCCTGCTTGACTCGAGTAGAATAGGTCCAAACACTTAATTATCTTTGCATGCTCCTATAGTTACGTTTTGGACTTAGACTAATTAAACAGTTAGCGAGTAGCTTCCAAATCCACGCGCCGCGAGCTCACACCCGAACAAGCGCTTTCTCCTACTCCAAATGTGTTGGGCAGAGGAGGGGTGAGCCAAGACCGGACACTCGGATTAGAAGTTATTAGCTAACTTGTGGTTCTATCGCTAGCAGTTGCCTGTTCTAGGACGATTTCCGCTTGCATTTCGCCATATAGATTAGGTTTAAATATTCTGCTTTGCATCCCGCATGGAGAGAGCTGGGATTCGCTGTAAGTCCTCTTACTTTGCACGCATCATCTAGGCACAAAGGTGAGATTTCCACCTTGGTGTCGACTTGCACGGCTTTTCCGACTCTATTCTCCCTCTGTTTTTGGACAAAGTAGGATAAAGGAAAAAAATACAAAAACGTTAGGCGCTTGCTTGAATTGACTCAAAAGAAGCGATAACACCAAAAAAATTAAAAAAGGGACTGCTAAAGAAAACTTGACCAAAATAAAAACGGTAATTGGATTCATTGCTTGGGGAGAGTAACACCCTCACTTGTTTTCAGGTTGCATAGGAAGGTTTCCTTCCCAGTGAGGTGAGCGCTTCGTAAGGATTAGAGCCCAAAACCCAACTTGTGGCTGCCTTGTGTATCGCCTGGATTTCCGAAGTATTGGCGCTACTATCGTACGTAGTCGAGTAGGACTTGGTCGCCAGCGGTGACTCTCTATTGTGAGAGCACCGACCTTGTCCGAAGTACAGAGCTTAGGCCACGCCTTCACGGGTGTGTCTGTCTCACCGGCTGCGTCCGAGTAGGACCTTGTACGCTCACGGGTGATTCCGTTGCGAGCGAGGTCCGAAGTATCGGTTTCGCCTATCGGCTTCCTCCCTCTTTTCTTTGGCTGAGTAGGGATCCAGGAAGGGTTACAAGGACCTCAAAAAGCGCAAGTTACAGGTTACACAGGAGGAGGACAAGTACGGGGACACTCTCCTGGCAGTACTCTCTCTCCTATAGGCGTAGCGCTCTAAGGACTCGTGAAAAGATAATTGCCTGAAAAACAAGTTAAAATTGACAAGATAAAAGCCGAACCTTCACGGCTTCAAGAGTTGAGTTGGTGAACCTACCCTTGCTTTGTGTTTGATTTCTAGATTTATTAAGGTCAAGATCAAAAACACCGCACAATTGTGCAAAATTTTGTTGCATCTCATTTTCTCCTTTTTCTTGCATCTTCCCCGCTCTTTCCGAACAATCAAGATGATGGGACGGAGGTCTCTTAGGCCGACCTTGTCGGCACCGCTATCCAGCACTCCTCCCTACTCATCTAGGAATAACTCGGAGAGCCCGCTCTCCGAACCTGAGTTCACATCCACCCTGTTCCCCCTCGACCACCCTTCCCATTCTCCTTCCCTCAGTCCAATCATTTCAGAGTTCAGTGCATCACAGAGTTCAGCTCATTCCACAGCACCTGAAATGGCCTCTTTTGCATTTTCAGAACATCAAGCAATGGCAGACAGAGGCGAGCACCAAGATGATCACGATCACCCGCCGTTTATTATTGATCAAGCGGCCATCAACAATTCCCTGCTAGCGTCCCTGGAGAATATGCAGAGACAGATCCGTGACCAGGGGACATTTATGGGTGATCTGATGAGAGAGATAGCACAGCTGAGAGAACACCGACCTGGGGGCGGTGGCGGTGGCGGTGGAGAAGGAGGAGGACCCGATGCAGGAGGCGACCCAGACGGTGAGCGACCGCCACAGACTATCATGAGGGAGCTTCACAACCCAGCTTCGTCCCTCACTCACCGGTGGATCAGACTTCCGCCAATCCACGGAGACTTCGAGCTTCGGCACAATACGATTCAGATGCTACCCAAGTTCCATGGATTGCCGACCGAAGAGCCGCACCTCCATCTCCAAGAGTTCGAAATGATTTGCAGCACCATCCACGATCGGTTGTTGACCGAGGACACTATCAAGATGATCGCCTTCCCATTCTCATTGGTTGATAGAGCCGCATATTGGCTCAAGCATCTAGGGCGATTTGTCGACACTTGGGCAGATCTCCGGTCCGTATATTTGAAGAAATACTATCCTCTCGGCCGGACAAACGCAGCTCGAGCCATGATCAGCAATTTCACCATGATCCCGAATGAACAATTCCATGAAGCATGGGATCGTTTCAGAGAGCTCATAGACCGGTGTCCACATCACGATATCTCTAAGCCCCATCTGGTGCAGAGTTTCTTCTGTGGGCTGACACCGGAGCTGCAGGGGCTTGTGAACGCCTCTTGCGGTGGATCATATTTTTCCAAAGGTGAAGACGATGTCTGGGCCATATACGAAGGTATGGCAGAAAACTCCACAGTGATGACCCAGGCCAGAGTCTACACTCAGCAGAAGCCCCCGCAAGGAGCGGGATCATTTCAGAGGATCGCCCGCATCGATGCCGGTCCCAGCACAACGTCGGTAGCCGCAGCCCAAGCCGAATCAGCAGCGGCCGACATGGGCATTATCAGTGAGAAGCTGGACCGCATGGAGATCCTTGAGAAGAAGCAAAACCAAGGTCTAGCCCAGATGGACCTTCTCACAAAGACAATGAGTGACCTGAAAACTCAAATTCTCTGTATTCAGGAGGCACAGGCCCATTCACAACAGCCTCCCAGGTCACAGGTTGCTTCTAGCAGCAGCAATTCCAACCAGGCCTCCACCTCATACCGCCAGGTGAACCATATCCAGGCGGAGCCGGTTCCATTGTTGCAGTACCATCCAGAGCAACCACCATCTCAGGAGATGCAGATGGTGGTGTATCAGCCGGAGCAACCGCTGGCAGTTCTTCCTCCACCCTCCTTCGAGCAGGAACCGTTGATGGAAGTCAACGGGATATGGTATGACAGATACCCGCAGCCAGCAATCCGTAGGGATCACCCCGGATTCCGTTGGGGTAATGGTGCTTCCTCATCCCAACAGCATCCTCCTGCTCAAGGACAGCAGAGCAGCCAGCCACAGCAACAACACCAGCAGCCCCAGTACAACCAGCCCCAACAGTATCAGAGTGGTCCTCGTCCCGCCTATCAGGGACAGCAGTGGAGGCCGCGCCAGCAGCCTCAGCAATCTTATCACCAGCCTCCCCCTCAATTCCAGCAGCAATACCAGCAGCAGCAGCCCCATGTCCAGCAGGGACAGACATCCGGTTCTCAGGGTCCAGCATATGAGAACCCAGCCCTCGATGATCTTGCCCGCTTGCTATCTGAACAGCGAGCATCTTTCAGGCAAGAAATGGATGAGTTCCGGCAGGAGATGCGGGACATTATCAAAGGCAAGGCCGCCATACCCGCTCAGATCGAACCAAACCCTAATAATTTCAAAAGAAAATCTGAGCAGGTAGAGTTCATAGAGGGTGCCTCTCCTAGTGACAATTTGAATGATATGTCGTCTTTTGTGAATGATGCTGATTTTGTGACTACTAGGAGCGGTAGGATACCAGCCGGCGGCGTCTCTTCTGAGCGACAACCCGATGCCGAACCAGGAGCGCCAGAGGAGCAGAGGAGCGGTACTGATGCCGCTGCAGATGATATTGAAGACGGTGGTGCTGATGCCACCATTTTGGGAGATGAACCAGAGCGCGGTGCTGATGCCGCGAAGACAGGTGCGAGTGGTGGTGCTGAGGCCACCACATCTACTTTTGTTGAGCCATCTTCTGTGATGCCACCACTTTTTGTATCTAGTGACTATGGGAAGAAAATCAAAAACAAAAATATGAATAAAGGAAAGGTTTCTGTTCAAATTACGGATCCATATGTGTTGAATGATGATTTTTGTATGGATTCTCCATCTTCACAGGCACAGGGACCAATTCCTAGACCTCCATCTGAGGAGGCACCTACCATCCCCTTTCCCGAGGCACTCCGCCGAGCGAAGGGGAATAAAAAAGAAAATCCCAAAAAGAATCAGCAGGTAGAGTTCGGCAACGAGATGATTGACAGATTTCATATTCAGCTGACTCTACGAGAAGCGTTTGAGCATATCCCCTTCTTCAAGAAAAATCTGAAAGAAACAACTACTGTCCGAAGAAGGAAGAGGCACAGAGATCAAATCCATATGCTCACGCATAACACTTGCTGTGCCATTCAGAACACATTGCCAGCCAAGCGACCAGACGCAGGAGCTCCCTATGTCAGATGCGAGATTCAGGAGCAGCAGTTTGATCGTACTCTATTAGACAGCGGCTCTTCAATTAACCTCCTTCCGGCAGCCTTACTCAAGCAGTTCGAGTTTGGCCCTCTTCTTCGAAGCAGAACCGTCCTTCAGTTTGCTGACAGGTCGATTAAGAGGCCGAAGGGGTTATTGAAAGACGTGGTCGTTACCATTCAGGGCCTGAAATTCCCCGTGGACTTCGTTGTGTTGGACATGGAGATCCCTGAGTCGGTAACTGATGCCCCCATCATTCTCGGACGTCCATTCTTGGCCACAGCCAAGGCGGTGACCGACCATGATAGTGGGAAGGTATGCTTTCGCGTAGAGGGCGAAACCATACAAATAGAGACGATCGAAGAGATCAGAGCCAGAAAGGCAGAATGCTCAGAGCAGTCCAGCGAAGCAGATCAGATGACAGAGGAAGAGCTAGACATCCACCAGGTTTGTGATTTCGAGATGACTGATGATGAATCCAACTGGAAAGATCCCGTAGCACCGACCCTCGCCTTGCCGACAGATTCACTGTATCTCAAGCTCATGGCAGTCGAGAGCCGGGAGAGCACATTCCTGGATGAGGATATCTCTGAGGCTGACAGTGTTGTTATGAGTGGTGCTGAAGAATTTCAATCTTGCTCATCTTCTTCTGATCCCTCGGATTCAGACATTGACTGGGACGACTTTGATGATTATTTGCCTTGTCTGATTCCTTCTGAGCCAACAACCATGACAGAGTGCGAGCCAGTGCAGTTTATTGATGATCCATCAGGCCGCCCTTCGTCAGCACTTCATGCAGAGCGAGAGTTCTCCCATGCAGACTTGGTCGCCTTTACACAGACATATCAGAAGCCAGATCTGCCACCTCCCAGTTGTCCAGAACGGAAACCTCTGCCGCAGTCTATGAAGTACAGATTCCTTGCTGGAGAGCCAGAAATGCACCCAGTCATTATCTCAGCAGATTTGACTGGAGAACAAGAATCTCGTCTGATGGAGGTTCTTGAAAGAAACCGCAAGGCAATCGGTTGGAGTATAGCTGATCTCCAGGGGCTGAGCCCAAAGCTTTGCTCTCACCACATCTATCTTGAAGATAACGTTAAGCCGTCGCGTGAGTTCCAACGACGGCTGAACCCGAATCTTCGAGACGTAGTCATGAAAGAAATTTCCAAGTGGTGGAGCGCTGATTTTATCTATCCCATCTCCGACTCCAAATGGGTTAGTCCACTCCATGTGGTACCCAAGAAGACGGGTATCACTACAGTTGTCAATGAGTCTGGAGAGGAGATCGCTACCAGAGTACCAACTTCTTGGAGGGTCTGTGTGGACTACAGACGATTGAATGAGGCCACCAAGAAGGATCACTTCCCGCTACCATTCATTGATCAGATTATCGAGCGGTTAGCTGGGAAGAGCCATTACTGTTTTCTTGACGGGTACTCTGGATACAATCAAGTGGCCATTGCGCCCGAAGACCAGGAGAAAACGACATTCACCTGTCCGTTTGGGACTTATGCTTTCAGACGGATGCCCTTTGGTCTATGTAACGCTCCGGCGACATTCCAAAGGTGCATGTTGTCCATCTTCTCGGACATGGTGGGTGACTGTCTAGAGGTCTTCATGGATGACTTCTCGGTCTATGGCGACGGGTTCGACGCTTGTCTTGACTGCCTAGACCGTGTGCTGAAGCGCTGCATAGAGGTTAATCTAGTCTTATCTTGGGAGAAGAGTCATTTCATGATGACTCAGGGGATGGTTCTTGGTCATATCGTCTCCAACAGGGGCATGGAGGTCGATCCGGCTAAGGTGGACATCATCAGAAAACTCAACCCGCCGTCCAATCTGCGTCAGTTACGGTCTTTTCTGGGGCATGTCGGTTTCTACCGACGGTTCATTCAGGACTTCAGTCGAATTGCCCGACCGCTTACTGATTTGCTCACCAAAGACACCGAGTTTATTGTTAATGATAAGTGTCTTGAATCTTTTGAGACTCTCAAAAATATGGTTGTTTCAGCTCCTGTCCTTCAGCCACCCGATTGGTCTCTCCCATTCGAGATCATGACGGATGCTTCAGATTTTGCCGTTGGGGCTGTGCTTGGACAGAGGAGGGATGGTTTACCCTTTGCCATTCACTACGCCAGCCGGACTTTGGATGCCGCGCAGCGGAATTACACTGTAACTGAGAAAGAGATGCTGGCCGTAGTCTTCACTCTTGATAAGTATAGATCATATATTCTCGGATCTAGAGTGACAATATACACTGATCACACCGCCATCCGGTATTTAATGGCTAAGAAGGATGCCAAAGCACGTCTCACCAGATGGATCCTTCTACTCCAGGAATTTGATATTGAAATTAAGGATAAGCCTGGAGTCAAGAATGTGGTGGTGGATCATCTCTCCAGATTGGAGAATCTTGAGGAATCTGAGCCCAGCGCACCTATCACAGAGACATTTCCAGATGAGGCGATCTTGGCTGTCACCTCACTCCCATGGTATGCTGACTTTGTAAACTATCTTGTTGCCAAGACAGTCCCTCAGGGTTGGCCCAGGCAGAAACTTGAGACCTTCCTAGCTAAGGCCAAGTTTTATCATTGGGAGGATCCCATCCTTTATCATGAAGGAGGGGACAGTATCTGGAGGAGGTGCATTCCTCAAGAAGAGCAGCATAGCGTCCTCACATACTGCCACAAGCTTGAGGCAGGAGGACATCATTCTGGAAAAAGGACAGCACAAAAGGTGCTTCAATCCGGCCTATGGTGGCCTACTCTCTTCAAGGATTCTGATGAGTTCGTGAAGAGATGTACTGACTGTCAGAAAATGGGAACCTGCGGACAAAGAGACATGATGCCCATGCAACCCATTCACTTCTGTGAGGTTTTTGATGCATGGGGGATTGATTTCATGGGCCCATTTCCTAAGAGTCAGGGATTCGAGCATATTTTGCTCGCTGTAGATTATGTCAGCCGATGGGTTGAGGCAATCCCCGCCCGAGCCGCAGATGCTAAAACCGTATGCAAATTTTTGAGGAGAAATATCATTTCACGGTTCGGAGTACCTAGAGTCTTGATTTCAGACGGGGGGTCTCATTTCATCAATGACAAAGTCAGGGCCCTTGCAGACGAGTTCGGCATTGACCATCGGGTTGCCACTCCTTATCACCCTCAGACTAATGGTCTTGCCGAAGTATCGAATAGGGAGATAAAGACTATCTTGCAGAAAGTTGTTCGCCCAGACCGAAAGGATTGGTCACAGCTTTTGGACTCGGTCTTGTGGGCTTATCGGACATCTTTCAAGAATCCATTGGGAACATCTCCCTTTCGTCTCGTCTATGGCAAGCCGTGCCATTTGCCAGTGGAGATCAAGCACAAATCTTTTTGGGCAGTTACTGAGTTGCTTCTAGATCCCGAGAGTATAGGAGACCAGAGAAGAGCAGAATTGGCAGCCCTGGAGGAATTGAGAGACACAGCCTTTTCCAACAGCCTACAGTACAAGGAAAAAGTGAAGACATGGCACGATTCGCATATCAGCCATAAACAGTTTGAGCCAGATCAGAGAGTATGGTTGTTTGATTCAAGGCTGAAGTTATTTCCAGGGAAGTTACAGAGCAAGTGGAAAGGACCGTATGTGGTCAGGAAGGTACATGACAATGGCAGCATCGATATATCCGAACCGTCATCTTCCTCGACCTTCCGCGTCAATGGTCAACGCCTGAAACTATATCTTGATTATGATCCGCCGACCATTGACGTTGCCCCCATTCTTCTGGTATGAGATGTGTCCTTTGACTCTCATCATCTACATCTCATACATGGTGATCAAAGTCTATCTTCCGCTGTACAGATCCATCTGTTTATATCACTCTGTTGTCTATTGATTTATTTTCTTCTTTTCTTCTTTTCTTCTTTTCCTCTTCTATCTTCTTTATCTATCAAAAAGGTGCCGCCCTTGTAGACAGTTTTCCATACTTAGGACGTACTTTGTCCTAAGTATAGGGGGGTTAGCACCCCGAGTGATTCTACTCTTTTCGATCCTCTTCATTGTCTCCTCATCTTGCCTATACTTAGGGATATCTTACCCTAAGTATAGGGGGAGACAATCTGAGTACGATCTGTTCATTCCCACCCTTGACCCTCCCTGCGTTGTGTACAGTCTGCTATACTTAGGATTATTTGATCCTAAGTATAGGGGGGACGGTCAACTTCTCATTTATTGATTCATTCATTTATTTCTTTGTTCTTTAGACTTGTCTATACTTAGTACGAGTTATGTCTTCTCTTTTCTCTCCGATCTATGAGGACATAGCTCAAGCTAAGTATAGGGGGGTCGTATATACTACGTATATACTTTAGCCATAACTCGTACTTTCGTATTTTCCTAATAAATATGGCTAATAACTCTTTAAAATTCATTAAAAATCCTTAATAAAAAAAAGATGTGATTATTCCTCAAATTATTTTTGTATTTACTGATTAATAAATCAGGTGAAAATGTTTTTTGCAAAATGTTTGAAAAATAGTTTGAAAATCTTTGTGAACACGTATTGAAAACTATTTTGAAAATATTTTGTTTCGTGTTTTCAACCTGTGTGGTTCGTAAAACTTCTTTTCTTTGTGTGAAATAAAAATGTTTGAAAAATGATTTGCAAATGGTTTGAAAAATGGTTGCAAAAATGATTTGAAAAACCTATATATACTGTTTTGAAAGCCTTTGCAAAATGATTTTCAAATGTGTGTAAAATGTTCGTAAAAACTATTTTGGACTATAGTTTTCAAAAATTGTGTGAAAATTGTTTTCAAATAAGTTTGAGGAATATACACATCATACCAAAATCCACTATATATGTATAAAATTGACCACTTACCTTGTAAATTCTTAAAATCTACTTCTTGTAAATATAAAGAAGCACTCCCGTGTACATATTTTCGCCTAGTTTTTAGCCAAAATCTTTTTATTTTCAAAAATTCCCAAAAACATTTGCAAAATTAAAATCCAAAAACATTTGAAAAATCTTTTTGAATAAGACAAAAAAAATGCATATGCATCTGCATCATCATCATATTTTCAAAAATCCATAAAAAGTTCAAAATCCTTGAAAATTGCATCACAAAAATATTTTCTGCATAGCATAGCATGAGCATTTTTCGGATCGAGTTTGACAATTGAACAAGTCTAAGTAAAATCCGGAGATTGGAGCTTGATTGGACCTTATAATCTACCTAATAACAGGAACCTTATAGGAACTGGGTTTGAGGTACTTCAGGTCTAGTGACTTAATTCTTTGAGGATCACGGGACTTGGTTCAATGGATTCTTGACTGCCTAAGTAGAGTATTTCGGAGCACACGCACGACTCTTGTTGATAATGACCTAACTTGGACACCTGCACCTTTCACATAGCTCTCCACGGATGAGGTGGTGAGGAGGCAGCTTCCTTTAGCTTGGGGTAGCATATGAGGGTAGTACTTCTAGGCGGAACCTCTCTTCTTCTTTTAGTGAAGGAAGTGCACCTCAACTTGGTCTAGTGGTGATGAAGGCTAAAGACAGAAGCCGTGGGTTGCAATAAAGCTTCAAAAGAGGGATAGTCTACTGGCTCAAGAGGAAAATTTCTTGTATATATGCTGCACCATGTAGATATGTTGTACAGATGCAATTGAAAAAAAAAATGCAAAAAGAACTCCAAAAAAGTGGTGGGTCGGATTGAAAATTTAATAACCCCACCGGAGTGTATATAGTCCAATAAAGCAAAAGCTTATGGTATCCATGTTACATCTCATGAAGCTTGCAGCGGGAGACTCAGCTACACTGGTTGAGCTCCCAAAAGTCTATACTTCTTCCCCCTCTTCTTGAGCCGGTTGCACTTGAACTTAGAAGGGAATACCCCGCTTCTCGAGGAAAGAGTTGCTAGACCGAGGCATTAGAGTTACCAGGTTGGGGGAGGTTGTTTCTTTGTCACTTCTGAGGTGGGGAGCTACATATCACTTACACTGTACGAGTCAGACTCATAGTCGTAAGAGTTTGCGTACGAGTTGAAGTATTTCTGACCGGGCTATTGAGGAGACTTGGACAGAGTTTTGGGATTCTCAAGGACTGTTGGATTTCAGACTTGGTTCTCATTAAGGTTCCGACCGCACTAAATTCCAAAGGTCCTACTTAAGCTCCAAACTTCGATTTTGCGAAGACAAGTTCGATAATTAAACTTAATCTAATTTTCTTCTTTTTCTTTTCTTTCTTTTCTCTTTTTGCACTTATTGCATAAGTGTTTGCTAGGGACTAGCAAAGGTAAAGTATAGGGGGATGATGAATCCACATTTCATCATCTTTATTCTATCATTTTGGCACCAAAAACCCTAGCAAATGCCTTTAAATAGCCTTAAAACCATCATCTTAGCATCCATGCATGTGCATTCAGATTGTGTATAAATCACTGTAATTAAGGCCAAAATTATAGAATAAATAAAGAAAAGAAAAAGAATAAAATATTGTAAATATTTTATGACCCAAAACCCCGAGACCTAGACATCTTGATGAATAGGTCGACAAGGAATAAAGTAGGGGGAGATAAGGGCCAAAACATAGTCAAAACACCTATACTCTTTATTCATTCTTTATTCATTTTGGGACCTATTTTTGGTTCCACTTTTTGTACATCAAATAAAGAAACTTTGTACATGAAAGTTGTAGATAATTTCATAAAGAAAAAGACAAAATTGATTTCACAGAAAAGTCATGTACAGACAAAAAGATATGGTCTGAACAAGAATCCAAAATCCCAACTTCCCAGACCCGTATCTCACAAACGACAACTCCAAATGCAGTGTACTCACCTTTAATTGTATATAGAATAAAATAATCTATCCAATGGCGGTGGTTTCGCATTTGGCGGAGCTACGGTTTGAAAGTTGACTTTTGGACCCTCGTTGTATACTTGTACTGAATAAAATATTCAATTTATTCTTTATTCATTATTTATTCATTTTTATATTTTTTTTAATTTTATAAAAATTACTTATAATAATTATGTGCATTAAAATCAGAATAAAAGTGTAAAGAAAAATAAAAATAAAAATACTTGTACAGAGACTACATAGGTATACTGTATACACTTATACCTATATAAAATACACTTGTATTTTATTAAATATACAAAACATCTCAGAAAAATAAAATAAAAATATACTTATGTATATAAAGGTATGTTATAATTTTAAAAAAATCATAAACAAAAATAACAAGATTAAAGATACATAAAATAAAATAAAATACTAAAACACATAGGTATTATACCTATATAGGGTTAAAAAGGCAACTTGTAAAAATAAAAGTCATAAAAATAAATAAAAATCAGAATAAAATACTACATAAAATTTTGAACATTTTTTATTTTATAACTTTTATTTAATTCGACCATTCACTATTTTTAATTGAATTAATAAATGATTTTTCCAGGGTTTTTCCTGGAGGTGCAAACCCTAGTTGACCTCGGTCAACTAGGTACCCTACCCCCCTGTAGCCTCTGTCAGAACCGGCGTTTGACCCATCTTCTCCATTTTTTTCGAGGCATGAACTTGCACCCTTTGAGCTCGATTCCTTCTGCAAAAATCTTCACCTACCATCCCTCTTGCTCGCACAAGGACCATCTTGGGCTGAGAGCTTCTGAATCGGGCCAGCCACCTCGTTCTTTCCACCCTCATCACCTCGGGTCAAACCCAATAAAACCAACCCCCCATTTTCAAATCGATTTTTGAGTCCCCTTGGTCCACCCCTCTCCGCCTCTCTTGTGCTCCAGGTCTTGCCGGAGGTGACAGCTCCGCCGCGAGCCTCTTAGCCAGGGCGTCCGAGGTCGAGGGAGCCTCCAGCACCTCCGCCAACTGCCGGCGTCGAGGTACACTTCTTCCTCTGGCTCCGGCCATCGAGGGCGTCCACCCCACCATTTCTTTATCGCATTTAGTTCCTGTTAGCTTAGGCTTCAAAAACCCCAAAAAATCTTGAAGTTCCATCTACCAAATCACTCGATCGAGCACCTTGGCCGGAGCGCACCTCCGGCCGTGCAACCACCTGTTGATTCGCACCCCTTCGAGACCATCCGAGGATCCAGGCAGTTTGCCCTGGACCCCTTTACTTTGTTTGCAGGTCCAAGCCACTTCACGCGCGCCTGGAGGCGAGTTTTGGAGCTCGCCGGAGCAGCAGCAACCTTCCAGCTCCGCCCGCTGCCCGAGAGCACCACGGTCTTCCCCGTGGATTTTGGACACCCCCAGGAGATAGAAGACCTTTCCAGGAAGCTCCTTGTCCATTTTGAGGACCTGTCGTCGCCGGAGGAGGGAGATCAAGGTCGGAGAAGCTCGCCTCCACCGGCGTTCTTCCCCGTTCTTGCAACCCTCTTCCTAGCCGTTGGATCAAGGAGGAGTCCCAGATCGCACAGCTGACGTTGGATCTCCGCGTGCCTCATCCGTCGATCGTCTCCGGAGATCTGATCTTGGCCGAACATCCGCGAAGCGCCATCGGCCGTCCACAACGCGCCACGTGTTTAAGTGGCCCTCCATCCGCCGTTGGATCGCGCGCAAGAGGGTATTTTGCAACTCACCCCCTCGCGCCTTTTGTATTTAATATTTAGTTTATAAACTTTCGTCTGTAGTTTAAATATTTTGTAATATTTGCAAAACGACCCCCAGACTTTTGATATTTGCACTTAGGTCCTCCGCCACGTCACCTCACGTGACCTGTACACGTGAGGTGGGGGCATTTTGCAGAGGAACCCCGTACTTTTGGGTATTTCTTGTTGGTCCTGAAATTTTGGCATTAAGTGTAAAAGTTTAGGTTATTTTGCAACTAAGCCCCCAGGCTTTTGTGATATTACGCTCAAGTCCTCACCAGACGCGTGCAAGTCACGCGCCCTGGTGGGAAAATTTCAGACAAGCCCAGGCGGCTTTTGTAATTGCTTTTTGATTCCAAAAATTGAATATATAGTGTAATATTTTGTGGAAAATTGCATGTTGGCCCCTGGAAGTTTTGAATATTGCTTATACACCCCTGCCAGGCCTGTTTAATTTTTGCTTGCTTGTTGTAATTCTTTGGAATATCATTTCAAGCCCAAAAATTCCACAAAAATAGACTTAAGTTTCTGGACATGTGTACTTTCACGCCACCTATTTAGTTTTTGATTTTATTTTATTTCCTTATTTATTAAAAATCAAAAACAGCCTTTTTGTGTACTGTCTACCTTAGAAAATACCAAAAAAATATTAAAACACCTCTAAAAATCCCAAAAAAATTACCTAGTGTCTATTTTATCCTATTTTAGAGTCAGTCCAAAAATCATTAAAAATTTCAAAAGAAAAACACTAAAAATTTAAAAACACTCAAAAACTCCAAAAAAATATATAAAATCATAGAAAAATCCAAAAAATACAAACTCAGTTTCTGTTTGTCTTTTATTTTGTTCTCTTTGTTAGAAAAATAGTGTGAAAAATTTTGAGTGCTGTTCGCTATTTTTAAATTACATTTTATTCACAGCCAGCCTTATTTCCACTGTTTTCCTTTATCTCAATATTTAAAAATATCAAAAACACCTTGAAAAAGCCCCAAAAATCACAAAAACAGTAAAAAACCTTAAAAATACCAAAAACATTTTATTTCTGAATTTTCGAGTATTTTTGTGCATTTTTATAAATATTCTACCTTGTCTTTTATTACATAGTTGTTATTTTCCAATATTGAAAAAAAAAGAAGAACAAAAATATAAAATATAAAATATAAAAATCAGAAAATCAAAAAATCAAAATACAAAATAAAAAAAAATAAAAAATTAAAAACCCACAAAAATTCATTTGCTTGCTTGCTTAGTGTAGACACATCACACACTCACACACTTAGCTTTTGCTAGGACTACACTGTTTGCTCCCTGTGTTCGAACTCTCTGCATACTTGCCCTTTACATCATTTGTGCAGAGTTAAAAATAAATTTTAACTCCACATTGTTTCTAATTTATTGATCTTAGTGTGGGTTAATTGTTGATCAAATACGGATTTCATTTGAGAGTCGCAACAGCGACGGTTATCTCCGCCTTGTGTGAGATACCAAATTTAGACCCTCGTGAGATCCGTGCTTATCAGCGGTGCAGCCAGAGGCTGCCTAAGAGATCGTCTACCCATCATCTTGATCTGGTCGAGTTGGGCGGATGGGATCTGGAGAAAATATGATCGCAAAGCAAACCCCCGGTTCACCAACACAACACAATATGAAGACCGTGAAAGCTCGGTCAATTTATCTTGTCAATTTTATTGGGTGAACATACAAAATATCAGAGCGCTTACGTGACCTGTTAGGATACCTGATGCTACTCCAACCGACTGGCCCGCACGGAAGAGTCGGTAGTCAGCTAGAAATAGCACCGGAGGGCTCTATCTAGGGTACGGGTCACTCTCTCGCGCATCCAAACCATACAAGGAGGGGGTTGCTCTCCCCAAGACAAATTTTTAATGTGAGTGTCTTTTAGGGTCAATAATGTTATCCAGTCCCAATTTTTTTTGTTTTTTTTTTAAATTTTTTTTTCAAAATAAATACAAGCGGCCTAACGATTTTTCCGATTCTCCTGATGATTAAGCCAAAAACAGAGGGAGAAGATGAAAAAGCCGATGCGCGAAGAAATCAATGATGCATGCAGAGATAGAAATGCGTACCTTGTCTCCAGCACTCTACATGCAAGTGATCCGCGCAGAATTTAAAGACAGAAATAAAACTACCTAAATGATGCAACGGGAAAAACCGAGTCCTAGATGAGCAACTTCTATCGCAGAACCGTCTAACTCAGTTACTCGCCTTCGATCCGAAGAGTCCGGTCTTGGCTTACCCCTCCTCTTCTCGACAGGTCGAGTTCAGGAGTAGCGCTTGTGGGGCAGGCTCGCGGCACGTAGGCTCTCAGGAAAGCAACTAAGTTATTTTTATTATTTATTATTAGTAGGTCCAATTAACGATCTATAGAAACAGATAGGCAGTTAAGTGTGGGGACCCTACTAATTACGGCACAAGCAAGAGAAATTCCTAAATCTAGGGGCTCGAGAAAAACCGCGTAAACACCGGAAAAGGCAGCTAGCTATTAAAACCGCAGAAAAAGCCGCGAAAATCCAAATGGGTCCCCCGAGTACACCGGTACTCAGCGAAACAGACCCGCTAAGTTACAAGTGTCCACAAGTCCAAAGTCTAAGTTATTACAACAAATATTGTTCTCTCTCTCTCTCAGAAATAAAAATTCCTTCTTCTCTCTCTCTTCCTCCTGCACGGGTCCTCTAAAAAGAAGCTCCAAGTCGTCCAAGCAGTACCTCGCACAAAAATCAAAGAGAGAAGGTCAGAAAACAATAATAATATAGAGAGAGACAAAAATAGAAAAATGACTACAAAGCCGTGCTCCCCGGCAACGGCGCCATTCTGATGACGCAAAATTCCCCAAGCGACTAAGGTAGAAGGTATGGAAATATAGGTCGTTGCGACCTCAGCCACTCGGAATGTGTCAATCAAGAAAAATCGAACCGCGAAACGAGTCAAAAATCAAACAAGGCAAAACAAGCGGTCCTAGTTATGATATTAACCTGGTATAGCTCCCAGGGTCGAACACAAGGAGCACGGGTTGGCTAAATAGCCTACGAAGTAGTCAATAAATCAGAGGAGAAGAAAAAGTATTTTTAGTGGTTTTTAATATTTTTAATATTTTTTTTTTGGATTTTTAGAAGTGAAGGAAATAAAGTAAAGTATAAACAAGCACACTTGAGCAATTTATTTAGTGCATCAAAACTCAAACAAAAATTCCAGAAAAATTGTTTTTATGTTTTTTTAAGTTTTTTACTGTTTTTGGTGAATTTTTGAAATTTTTCTAATGGGTAAATTATTTTCTAAAAATCAAACAATGCAAAAAAGGGGAGGTACTGTCCAGCAAGGCTTAAGACCCAAAAATAAAATATTTAAGGATCTTAAATAGCCCTGGAGGTAATTTTCCTGTAATCTAGAAAGAATAAGGAAAATTTAGGCACCCTAATTATTGTTTTTGGATTTTTAATTTAATTATTATAATTTTTATGAGTCTTTGAGGGTTTTTCAATTTTTAGGGTTTTTACTCAATGGAAAATAGCCAAACTTGGCTAGAAAATCAAACAGCAAACAAACAACAGTATCTAATTTTTTTAGAATTTTTGGTGGGGTTTTTATATTTTTTTGTGATTTTCAAAGATGAACAGTAGCTGAAATAGATGTTTTTGAATTTTTAAAAATAATAAATGAAATAAAAAATGTCCTCAAAAATCCCTAAAATTCCCACACCATGGCAGGAGCCATGTGTCAAAATCTCGTGGGATTTGGAGGTAATTTGCTATTTTGTTCAAAAATGCAAAGGGGGCACAGTGCACAAGGACGAATGTGCAAATACCCGAGAATCTGGGGGCTCTGGTGCAAAATACCCAGCAAGTCACGCGCGTGGCGCGTGGCTGGGGCACGCAGGGACCAAATGGTAATAAAAACCAAGTCTTAGGGCCTTTTGATAACTCGTATCAAAAGCCCAGGGACTTGGTTGCAAAAAGCCCAATCAAATGCGCACATGCGTAATAAAAACACTCACAGGGGCATAATTGCAATTACTCAAAAATATTCATTCATTTCATAACAACCCAATTCTACAGGACAAAAGATGTAAAATGCCCAACACAACACGTGACGAAGCACGTGGTCACATACACACAGGGGCATACATGCAATTAAAACTAAGCACAAGGTCCATCATGCAATTTACCCTACGTAAATAAAGTTCTAAAAATATTTACAGGACTGGAAATGAAATGACAAACTAAGAGGGGGCCCTAAGATATTTACCCCTTTATTGGTCGACGGCCAGATGCGCGCCACGTGGAGGATGGACGATCAGGATGGGCGGCGCTCTCCTTCTCTTCTTCTCTTGGGCTCGATCGACGGTACGAGGGAGGCCACGTGGATGATCTGAGGGCTGGCAGTGCAGGGGCCTCTCTCCTCGCACGAACGGTCCGGATGATCGCTCGACTGATCGGATGGACGCTGCTCCTCAACGAACGGACGGTCACGATCAGAACTGGAGCAGAGGCCTCATCGGACGGCTCTGGAGGATGGTGAAAGAACTTGACGCCAGCGAACTTCGCCGGCCTCCTGCGTGAGCTACACTCCTCCTCAGCTGCTTCTGGATATCGGAACAGGCTCCTGGTGAAGGTCCGCAGCTGATGGTATTGGCCGATAGCCCAACCGAGCCCTGGAGGGGCTCCGGCGAGGCTGGCGGCGCGAAGCTTCCGGCTAGAATGTAAGGGGGGCTCAACTGCCTCCCTTTGAACCTGCAAAGCACACAGAAAGCTTCGCGGGTCGAGGGCAAAATGCCTCGACCCAAAGAAGCGGGGTGACGGTGATCTGTGCGGTGGGGCGAAGGAGCTCCGGCGAGGCGGAAGACGGTGGAGCTCGACTCCCAGCTCCGGGGCGAGCTGGGTTGAGTGAAAGTGCGAAGAATGTGCGTGAGAAAGTGGCGAAGGTGATAGGGTGCCCCGATGATCGAGATATTGAGCGAGATGGCCGGAATCAGGGAAACTCGTCGGAAGGGTGATTTGGGCGAAATCAGAAATTAAACTAGATGGAATGGCTAAATGGGTACCTGGGTGATGCGGGAGACTGGGCTGGAGTTTGGCTAGCTCCTGGTCGTCGCCTCGAAGGTCGTCACTGCCTGAGGCTCGAGCTCCGGTCGGGTGGCGGAGCAACGACGGCGCGAAGCTGCCGGATCAATGGCCGGCCACCTCTCCTCACTGCAACAGGGGCAAACGCGAGCTGTCACCTCGGTGATTGCTCTGGAGGTCACGGGAATGAGAATGGCGATCCAAAGATGAGGCGCGGAGGCGGCGGAGGGAATTCTATATATAAGTGCAGGCCCGATTAGGGTTAGGCGACGACGGCTAAGGAAGGCGTGGATTTCATGGCGAAAGATCTGGCGGGGAAGACGGATGATCGGCGAAGAATCCGGGCACGGGGTTTGCGTGGGAGACAGGCTGGAGACGCGTGGAAAAATCGGCGAAGGCGGGGCGGCGCACATCTTCCAGAAAAGGAAGGAGTCCGCGGGGGAGTTGACCTGGGTCAACAATCCCCCGTGGACCAATCAGGGGCTGCCACATTTTTATTTTTTTGTTTATTTAATTAAGGTAGAAAAAGGCCGAATTAAGAAAAACTCAAAACATGAAATATTTTTCTTTTATTTTTTTCTATTTTTTGGTGATTTTTAATTAATTTTTGGAAATAAAAATAGGGTAGCTATATATATATAGGTATATGTACACTATATAGATTTTTGATTTTTTTTATTTGTTATTTTTATGTATTTTTATGCCCATTTTATATTTTATTTATTTACATCATAAAATAAAGAACAAAATGGTATTTTTATTTTATTTTAATTATTTATATTCATAGGTTAAATAAATAGTTATATACATTTATATACATGGTATATACACTGTATTTTTGTATTTTTAATTTTTGTTGTTTTTATTTGATTTTTGTGGTGTTTCTTTTTATTTTATTTACAAAATGTAACATAGAATATTTACAAAAAGTTTAGAAAATAAGTACATTTATTATTTTTTTAGGGTTAAATAAATAAGGAATGATGATCTATACACATGGTGAAAGGGCATTTTTGAATTTTTGATTTTTAAATTTTTATTTTGTTTTTAATAGTTTCTAAATATACACAAAATATGTACAAGCATATTTTTGGGTGAGGAAAATATAATTTTATTTATTTACAGAAGTATATACACATGAGCTCCTATCTCCCTCTACTTTGTCTTTTATGCGGTCAGGCCCATGCTGAGCCCTCCCTTGGGTCAAGTTGCTCAATATTTATTCTAAGTATTTCCCTCTTTTTCTTTTTACTCTTTATTCTTTTATTTTTGCACAAAAACATGCTAATTACAGGTTTTTACACAATGCATGCTTTTGGTAATTATTTGTATTTACACATATCTACATGTATTTGCAAAGGTTTTTGTAGCTAAAATATAAGAATAAAGAGTGATGAATGGGTATTCATCACCCCCCTATGCTTAACTTTGCTAGTCCCTTAGCAAACACTTATTTGAAAAAGAAGTGAAAAAGAAAGAAAAAGAAAAAGAAAAAGAGGATGTACATGGATCAAGGTTGATTTATTAAACTTTCCTTCATTAAATTGAAATATGGAGCTCGATCAGATCTTTGGATTATTAATGTGTCGGAACCTTACTTAGACTTAAGCTTAAAACTCAACAGCCTCCAAGTTCCACCAATCTATGGGCAAGACTCCTCAATAAACCAGATCAGAACAAGTCTACATACACAAACTCTAATGACCATGAATCTTTCCGTGCGGTGTAAGTGATATGTGGCTCCCCACCTCAGAAGTAACAAAGAAACAACCTCCCTCAACCTGGTAACTCTAATGCCTCGGTCTAGCAACTCTTTCCTCGAGAAGCGGGGTATTCCCTTCTAAGTTCAAGTGCAACCGGCTCAAGAAGAGGGGGTAGAAGTATAGAGTTTTGGAAGCTTAGCCAGTGTAGCTAAGTCTCCCGCTGCAAGCTTCATGAGATGTAACATTGATACCATAAGCTTTTGCTTTATTTGACTATGTATACTCCGGTGGGGTTATTAAATTTTCAATCCGACCCACCACTTTTTTTTGGAGTTCTTTATGCATTTTTTTTAAGAACTTCTGTACAACGTATCTACATGGTGCAGCATATAAGAAATTTTCCCCTTGAGCCAGTAGACTATCCCTCTTTTGAAGCTTTATTGCAACCCACAGCTTCTGTCTTTAGCTTTCAACACCACTAGACCAAGTTGAGGTGCACTTCCTTCACTATAAGAAGAAGAGAGGTTCCGCCTAAAAGTACTACCCTCATATGCTACCCCAAGCCAAAGGAAACTGCCTCCTCACCACCTCATCCATGGAGAGCCATGTGTAAGTGCAGGTGCAAGTCAAGCCATTGTCTCTAAGAGCCATGCGTGTGTTGTTAAGTGCTCTACTTAGGCTCATCAAGATGACATATGCTCATAGCCTAGTGGACTCAAAGAATTAAGTCCTTATGGACCTGAAAAGCCTTAACCCTAAGTCCTATAAGGTTCCTCTTAAAGTTAAGTGGATTAAGATCTTATTCAAGCTCCATTTCTCAATTTAATTCCAGGCTTAGTTTAAATGTCAACTCTCATCCAGGAAAAATTATATACATATGTGTACACAAGATGCTATTTACAAATATTTTACAATCATGCAAATTTTTTGAAAAATGTTTTGAAATCATGAATGAATGATGTATGAGGTGCAAGTTTTGCAAAAAGATATTTACAAACATTTACACGAGATTTTTGCAAACTTTTGATTTTCAAAACATTTTGGAAAAATTTTGTACTATATACATAATTTTGATACAAAAATATTTACACAAGCTTTACACAAAAGATTTTTGAAATCATTTTTACAACAAATACTTTATACACTAGCTATGTATGTGCAAGGATAAAAGAGGTTTATGTACATGAAAATTTTTTTAAATTTTTGTGATTTTTAGCCATTTTATTTATTAACACACTCACACAAAGTACGAGTTATGGCTAAAGTATATATGAAATATATACACCCCCCCTATACTTAGCTCGAACGATGTCCTCAGAGTGAACAAGAGCGATGAAGATGACATAACTCGTGCTTGGTATAGGGAAGTGAAAATGAATGGATAAGTACAGAAATGAATAAATGAATAGAATAAGAGGAACTCGGTGGTTTCCCCCTATACTTAGGATTAACTAATCCTAAGTATAACAAGCTGTACATGAAGGGAAATCCGAGTGAAGAATATACAGAATCTGCCCCCCCTATACTTAGGGTAAAATATCCCTAAGTATAGGCAGCAAAAACAGGAGCAAAAAGAATAAAAAGAATACCCGCAGGTCCAACATCCCCCTATACTTAGGGTAAAGTACACCCTAAGTATAGCATAATCACAGGATGAGAAAAGGGATGTGGGACTAAAGAATAGAATGATATGGACAACTGGATCTATACAGGCGGAAAGAACAGTAGGTATCAGGCGTGAGATGCAAAAGATGTGAGTCAAAAGACCACATCTCACGCAAAATGAATAGCGGCAATAATAACGTCCCGCTGCCCATGATCTAGAAATGGCTTGAGCCGCTGGCCGTTCACTCGAAAGGTACTCTCAGAAGATAACTCAGATATATCAATGCTACCGTTATCGTGTACCTTTCTGACCAAGTAAGGTCCCTTCCATTTGCTCTGTAGCTTTCCTGGAAATAATCTGAGCCTCGCATCAAACAACCATACTTTCTGTCCAATCTCAAAAATCTTGTGGCTGATATGAGAATCATGCCACTCCTTCACTTTCTCCTTATAATGTAGGCTGTTTGAGAAAGCTGTATCTCTAAGCTCTTCCAAGGCGGCTAGCTCTGCCCTCCTCTGGTCTCCTATACCATCTGGATCCATAAGAATATCTGTGACTGCCCAAAGTGACTTGTGCCTCAGCTCAACAGGTAGATGGCACGGCTTGCCATAAACGAGGCGAAAGGGAGATGTACCCAATGGAGTCTTGAAAGACGTCCGATATGCCCACAAGACCGAGTCCAAAAGCTGTGACCAATTCTTTCGGTCAGGGCGGACGACTTTCTGCAAAATATTCTTGATCTCCCTATTCGACACCTCAGCTGGACCATTCGTCTGGGGATGGTAAGGCGTGGCAACACGATGGTCTATACTGAACTCGCTAGCAAGGGCCTTCACCTGGTCGTTGATGAAATGAGACCCCTCATCAGAAATGAGAACTCGTGGAACCCCGAACCGCATGATGATGTGCTTCTTCAAGAATTTGCAAACTGTCCTTGCATCAGCGGCTCGGGCGGGGATAGCCTCAACCCAACGACTAACATAATCTACGGCCAACAGAATGTACTCAAATCCCTGACTCTTAGGGAACGGACCCATGAAATCGATGCCCCATGCGTCAAAAACCTCACAGAAGTGAATGGGCTGCATCGGCATCATATCACGCTGTCCACAAGTGCCCATCCTCTGACAGTCAGTACACCTCTTCACGAACTCATCAGAGTCCTTGAAGAGTGTAGGCCACCACAAGCCGGATTGGAGCACTTTCTGTGCCGTTCTCCTCCCAGAATGATGTCCTCCTGCCTCAAGCTTGTGGCAGTAAGTGAGGACACTACGATGCTCCTCCTGAGGAATACACCGACGCCAGATGCTATCCCCTCCTTCGTGGTAAAGGATGGGATCCTCCCAGTGGTAGGACTTGGCCTTCGCAAGGAAGGTCTCAAGCCTCTGCCTGGGCCAATCTTGTGGGACTTTCCCAGCAACGAGAAAGTTCACAATATCGGCATACCACGGGAGTGAGGTGATAGCAAGGATCGCCTCATCTGGGAAGGTATCATGAATGGGATCAATCTGCTCAGAATCCTCAGGCTGCTCTAATCGGGAGAGATGATCCGCCACCACATTCTTGACTCCAGGCTTATCCTTGATCTCAATGTCGAACTCCTGGAGTAGAAGGATCCATCTAGTAAGTCTGACCTTGGCATCCTTCTTTGACATGAGGTACCTGATGGCGGTGTGGTCAGTATACAAAGTCACTCTAGATCCAATGATATACGATCTGAATTTATCTAGGGCAAACACTACTGCTAGCATCTCCTTTTCTGTGACTGTATAATTCCGCTGGGCGGAATCCAATGTGCGGCTAGCATAGTGTATGGCAAATGGAACTCCGTCCCTCCTCTGTCCTAGCACGGCCCCTACGGCAAAATCAGAGGCATCCGTCATGATCTCGAATGGGAGAGACCAATCGGGTGGCTGAAGGACAGGAGCCTCAATAACACGCTGCTGGAGAGTCTCAAAGGATGAAAGACACTTGTCACCGACAAGGAACTCGGTGTCTTTCGTCAAGAGGTCAGTCAACGGTCGGGCAATCTTGCTGAAATCATGAATGAATCTCCTATAAAAACCAACGTGCCCCAGAAATGACCGTAGCTGCTTTAAATTGGACGGTGGTGCGAGTTTTCTAATGATGTCAACCTTGGCCGGATCAACCTCCATGCCCCTGTTGGAGATGATGTGGCCAAGCACCGTCCCTTGAGTCACCATGAAGTGACTCTTCTCCCAAGACAGAACCAAGCGGGTATCAATACATCGCTGGAGCACTCGGTCTAGGCAGTCAAGACAGGAATCGAATCCGTCGTCGTAAACCGAGAAGTCATCCATGAAGACCTCCAAACACTCCCCTACCATGTCCGAAAAGATTGACAGCATGCACCTCTGAAAAGTCGCAGGGGCATTGCATAGCCCAAATGGCATGCGTCGAAAAGCATATGTGCCGAAGGGACAGGTAAAGGTGGTCTTCTCCTGATCCTCAGGAGCGATGGCCACCTGATTGTAGCCCGAGTACCCATCCAGGAAGCAATAATGGCTCTTCCCTGCCAGTCTCTCTATGATCTGATCAATAAAAGGCAGGGGGAAGTGGTCCTTCTTGGTAGCCTGGTTGAGTCTCCTGTAGTCAACGCAGACCCTCCAAGAGGTGGGTACTCGTGTAGCAATCTCCTCTCCCGACTCACTGATCACAGTCGTGATGCCAGTCTTCTTGGGCACCACATGCAAGGGGCTAACCCACTTGGAGTCGGAAATGGGATAAATAAAATCTGCACTCCACCATTTTGATATTTCCTTCATGACAACTTCTCTCAGGTTGGGGTTCAGTCGCCGCTGGAACTCACGCGACGGCTTTGCCCCTTCCTCGAGATAGATATGGTGGGAGCACAACGAGGGACTAATCCCATGGAGATCTGCTACGCTCCACCCAATTGCCTTGCGGTTCTTTTCAAGAACCTCCATCAGACGGGATTCTTGTTCTCCAGTCAGATCGGCAGAGATGATGACTGGGTATATCTCAGACTCTCCCGCAAGGAATCGATACTTCAGCGAAGTAGGGAGCGGCTTTAGCTCTGGACAACTGGGTGCTGGCAAATCTGGCTTCTGAAGAAGATGTGTGTATGCTGACAATTTTGCCAAATCTGCCTGGGAAAATGATAAGGAACTCTCACAAACTGGATCTGGAGAAGGCGGGTCCTCTGCATTGTCTCTGATATGCTCTGCCTCTACCTCCTCCTTATCTGTAGGCTCAGGTGGATCTAGGTCTGGCATCTGATCATCACAATCTGCCCAATCAGACTCTGAATCCGAGGGATCTGTATCATCCGCGGTGGCATCAGTACCACCGGACAACAAGGTGGCCTCAGCGCCACCATCACTGAAAATCGTGTCGCGATCAAGGTCCAATTCTGCTGACCCAATAGTATCCTGAACCAGGGCTGTGCTCTCCAGACCATCCTCTGCTATCATCTCTGCATCAGCTGTATCTGAATATGAAAGGATGGTCTGTGCTGCAGGATCTGCCCAAGCTGCCTCATCATTTGTGATCACAAAATCACAGTCCTGGTGGATGTCTGGCTCTGCGTCTGTCAGCTGTTCTGAATCTGTACTGCCATGTGAGCGGGATCTATCTCTAGCTCTGTGGTCCTTAACCGTCTCTATTTGTATACTCTCGCCCTGGACGCGAAAGAATACCTTCCCACTGTCATGGTCAGTCACCGCCTTGGCTGTGGCCAAGAATGGGCGACCGAGAATGATGGGGGAATCGGTCAACGAGTCAGGGGTCTCCATGTCCAGCACTACGAAGTCCACGGGGAATTGCAAACCCTGAATCGTGACAACAACGTCTCGCAACAACCCCTTTGGCCTCTTGACAGACCGATCAGCAAACTGAAGGTATGTCCTGCTCTGTCTAAGAGTGCCCAACTCTAAGTGGTTGAGAAGGGCTGCCGGAAGAAGGTTGATCGACGATCCGCTATCTAGTAGAGTACGGTCGAACCTCTGCTCACTAATCTGACATCTGACATACGGGGCTCCTAAATCTGGCCTCTTGGTCGGCAGATGGTTCTGGATCGCGTAACACGTGGCTTTGGTCAACACATGAATCTCTGTGGTTTTATTCCTCTTCTTCCTCCTGATTGTGGTCCTGTCTCTCAAGGATCGCTGAAGAAGAGGGATGTGCTGCAAAGCCTCATTGAGGGTCAGCTGGATGTGAAATCGGTCTATCATGCCCTGGCTGAACTCCTCCTGCTCTCTCTTTTTTGGATCTTTTTCTTTTTTCTTCCCCTTCCCCAACTCAAGGGCTCTAGGAAAGGGGATCACAGGGTCCTTCTCAGATGAAGGACTAGGAATAGGCCTAGACGGTTCGATGACCGGATCCTCACAAACATCATTCACCATAGTGGGATCAGAAGAAACTAAACCTTTTCCTTTATTCGAATTAGAGTTCTGAGATACATTCATGCGAGGAAAGACAACATTTCTATCAGAATAAATGTTGGTGGCCTCAGTACCACCTCTAGCTGGCTCTACAACTAGACGTCTTGCGGCTTCAGTACCGCGGGCTGGCTCGGCTCTGCTGGTGGCGTCAGTACCACCTCCTCGATATGGTGAAACGGCGGCCTCAGTACCGCCAGTGGAATCAGCATCTTTGGTGGCATCAGTACCACCGGTATCATGTGCGGCTTCAGTACCGCTGTCCTCTTCCTCATCTGGCGCTTTAGATGAATCCTCGCGTTGTCGCTCAGATGAGGCGCCGCCTGCTGGTCTTCTACCGCTCCTAAGTGTAACAAAATCAGCATCAAATAAATCCGATGACATATCATCGAATGAGTCACTAGGAGTGGTAGGCGCAGTGTGAATTACCTGCTCAGACTTCCTCTTCAAGCTATTCGGATTAGGCTCGATCTGTGCAGGGATGGCGGCCTTCCCTCTCATCAGGTCCCGCATCTCCTGGCGGAATTCGTCCATCTCCCGTCTAAATGTAGCCTGCTGCTCTGTGAAGAGGCGGGCTAGATCATCCATGGCGGGGCTCCCATGGGAGCCCGACGGGTTGCCTCTCTGGTACTGAGGCTGCTGGACCTGGTGCTGCTGCTGCTGAGAGGGGTAAGAAGGATGTTGCTGCTGGTGAGCCTGCTGCTCACGTCTCCAATTCTGTCCCTGCTGCTGGTAGGGACGAGGTACGAAGGATGATGGCTGGTGTGGTTGATATGCTGGGGGCTGCTGGTGATCTCTCTGCTGGGAGTACTGCCCTCCCTGATCGGCTGGCTGCTGTTGGGACTGGTTTCCCCCATTCCCCCACCTGAATCCGGGATGGTCTCGTCGGATTCCAGGTTGAGGACGGTCATACCAAATCCCGTTGACATCCATCAACGGTTCAGCATCGAAGGGGTCTGGCGGTAGTGCTGCCAGAGGCTGATCCGGCTGATATACCACCATCTGTAAGTCTGGAGATGGTGGTGACTGGTAAGAGGGCTGCTGCTGCTGGTACGGCTCCGCCTGTACAAGGTGAACTTGTCTAGGCTGCTGCAAGGAGCTGGAGCGCTGGGACGAGCTGCGGCTGCCGCCGGAATCGCCTCGCGACAGAAGACGGGGCTGAGGAGCCGTCTGTGCCTCCTGAAGACACAAGAGCTGGGTCTTCATGTCGCTCAGAGTTTGTGCCATTTGCTCCATCTGAGTTATGCCCTGGCACTGCTTCTTCTCTATTATTTCCATGCGGTCCAACTTCTCACTGATAATCCCCATGTCCGCAGTGGCCGATTCTGCCTGTGCGGCTGCAACTGTGGACGAACTGGATGGACCTGCATCAACCCGTGCTATCCGCTGGTACTGCACGGGTCCTGGCGGCTGCTGAGATCTCTGTGTGTACAACCGAGTCTGGGACATCACCATGTAGTTTTCGGCCATCTCCTCGTAGATGGCCCAGACTTGGTTGTGGTCCTTGGCAAAGTAGGACCCGCCGCAAGAAGCATTCACCAGACCCTGAAGCTCTGGCGTCATCCCACTAAAGAAGCTCTGAACTAGGTTCGTCTTCGAAATGTCGTGGTGTGGGCATCTATCCAGAAGCTCTCTGAACCTCTCCCATGCCTCGTGAAATTGCTCGTTAGGGAGCATGGAGAAGTTGTTGATCAGGGCCCTTGCTGCATTCGTCCGCCCGAGTGGATAGTACTTGTTCAAGTACTCAGTGCGGAGCTGCTCCCAGGTGTAAACAAACTTCCCTAGATGCTTCAGCCAGGCGGCTGCTCTATCTGCCAGTGAAAAAGGGAAGGCCATCATCCGAATCGTATCTTGGTCCACACGACGGTCGTGGACAGTGCTGCAGATCATCAAAAACTCCTGGAGATGGAGGTGGGGTTCCTCAGTGGCAAGTCCGTGAAAATGAGGAAGCATCTGCAGGGTGTTCGGAGGGAACTTGAAATCCCCCACGATAGCAGGTACCACCACCCACTGGTGCATCAGTGTAGATCCGGGGTTGTGTAACTCCCGCATCGGTCTCGGTGGTCCTGCTCCGGCGGCGGCTGCCGCTGCCGCGGCAGCTGCTGCGGCTGCTGCCTCTGCATCAGCGTCAGGAATGTCCTCAGGCTCGCTCTGATCTCTCTCTTCTCGGAGTCGCTCCAACACCCTCCTCATCTCTATCATGAATGCCCCCTGATCGCGTAATTGCTGCTGAACTGTCTCTAATGATGCGATCAGGGTGGAGTTGATCGCCCCCTGGTCAAATACGACATGCTGCTCTCCCTGCTGACCTCCGGGGTAATCGTCTGATCTGGCGGCCATACCGACGTCTGCAAAATCAGATGAGCCCAACTCAGGTTCTGTCAAATCAATTCGTCTTTCCTCGGGCTCATGTCTCTCAGTAGCAAAAGAAAGGGGATCGAGGGGGAACAGGGTGGAATCGTACTCGGGCCCGGAGAGCTGGTCTTGAATCTCACGGGCCAACCTAGATGATGAAGTAGACTCGCCTGAAAGCGGTGCAGCCAGAGGCTGCCTAAGAGATCGTCTACCCATCATCTTGATCTGGTCGAGTTGGGCGGATGGGATCTGGAGAAAATATGATCGCAAAGCAAACCCCCGGTTCACCAACACAACACAATATGAAGACCGTGAAAGCTCGGTCAATTTATCTTGTCAATTTTATTGGGTGAACATACAAAATATCAGAGCGCTTACGTGACCTGTTAGGATACCTGATGCTACTCCAACCGACTGGCCCGCACGGAAGAGTCGGTAGTCAGCTAGAAATAGCACCGGAGGGCTCTATCTAGGGTACGGGTCACTCTCTCGCGCATCCAAACCATACAAGGAGGGGGTTGCTCTCCCCAAGACAAATTTTTAATGTGAGTGTCTTTTAGGGTCAATAATGTTATCCAGTCCCAATTTTTTTTGTTTTTTTTTAAATTTTTTTTTTCAAAATAAATACAAGCGGCCTAACGATTTTTCCGATTCTCCTGATGATTAAGCCAAAAACAGAGGGAGAAGACGAAAAAGCCGATGCGCGAAGAAATCAATGATGCATGCAGAGATAGAAATGCGTACCTTGTCTCCAGCACTCTACATGCAAGTGATCCGCGCAGAATTTAAAGACAGAAATAAAACTACCTAAATGATGCAACGGGAAAAACCGAGTCCTAGATGAGCAACTTCTATCGCAGAACCGTCTAACTCAGTTACTCGCCTTCGATCCGAAGAGTCCGGTCTTGGCTTACCCCTCCTCTTCTCGACAGGTCGAGTTCAGGAGTAGCGCTTGTGGGGCAGGCTCGCGGCACGTAGGCTCTCAGGAAAGCAACTAAGTTATTTTTATTATTTATTATTAGTAGGTCCAATTAACGATCTATAGAAACAGATAGGAAGTTAAGTGTGGGGACCCTACTAATTACGGCACAAGCAAGAGAAATTCCTAAATCTAGGGGCTCGAGAAAAACCGCGTAAACACCGGAAAAGGCAGCTAGCTATTAAAACCGCAGAAAAAGCCGCGAAAATCCAAATGGGTCCCCCGAGTACACCGGTACTCAGCGAAACAGACCCGCTAAGTTACAAGTGTCCACAAGTCCAAAGTCTAAGTTATTACAACAAATATTGTTCTCTCTCTCTCTCAGAAATAAAAATTCCTTCTTCTCTCTCTCTTCCTCCTGCACGGGTCCTCTAAAAAGAAGCTCCAAGTCGTCCAAGCAGTACCTCGCACAAAAATCAAAGAGAGAAGGTCAGAAAACAATAATAATATAGAGAGAGACAAAAATAGAAAAATGACTACAAAGCCGTGCTCCCCGGCAACGGCGCCATTCTGATGACGCAAAATTCCCCAAGCGACTAAGGTAGAAGGTATGGAAATATAGGTCGTTGCGACCTCAGCCACTCGGAATGTGTCAATCAAGAAAAATCGAACCACGAAACGAGTCAAAAATCAAACAAGGCAAAACAAGCGGTCCTAGCTATGATATTAACCTGGTATAGCTCCCAGGGTCGAACACAAGGAGCACGGGTTGGCTAAATAGCCTACGAAGTAGTCAATAAATCAGAGGAGAAGAAAAAGTATTTTTAGTGGTTTTTAATATTTTTTATATTTTTTTTGGATTTTTAGAAGTGAAGGAAATAAAGTAAAGTATAAACAAGCACACTTGAGCAATTTATTTAATGCATCAAAACTCAAACAAAAATTCCAGAAAAATTGTTTTTAGGTTTTTTTAAGTTTTTTACTGTTTTTGGTGAATTTTTGAAATTTTTCTAATGGGTAAATTATTTTCTAAAAATCAAACAATGCAAAAAAGGGGAGGTACTGTCCAGCAAGGCTTAAGACCCAAAAATAAAATATTTAAGGATCTTAAATAGCCCTGGAGGTAATTTTCCTGTAATCTAGAAAGAATAAGGAAAATTTAGGCACCCTAATTATTGTTTTTGGATTTTTAATTTAATTATTATAATTTTTATGAGTCTTTGAGGGTTTTTCAATTTTTAGGGTTTTTACTCAATGGAAAATAGCCAAACTTGGCTAGAAAATCAAACAGCAAGCAAACAACAGTATCTAATTTTTTTAGAATTTTTGGTGGGGTTTTTATATTTTTTTGTGATTTTCAAAGATGAACAGTAGCTGAAATAGATGTTTTTGAATTTTTAAAAATAATAAATGAAATCAAAAATGTCCTCAAAAATCCCTAAAATTCCCACACCATGGCAGGAGCCATGTGTCAAAATCTCGTGGGATTTGGAGGTAATTTGCTATTTTGTTCAAAAATGCAAAGGGGGCACAGTGCACAAGGACGAATGTGCAAATACCCGAGAATCTGGGGGCTCTGGTGCAAAATACCCAGCAAGTCACGCGCGTGGCGCGTGGCTGGGGCACGCAGGGACCAAATGGTAATAAAAACCAAGTCTTAGGGCCTTTTGATAACTCGTATCAAAAGCCCAGGGACTTGGTTGCAAAAAGCCCAATCAAATGCGCACATGCGTAATAAAAACACTCACAGGGGCATAATTGCAATTACTCAAAAATATTCATTCATTTCATAACAACCCAATTCTACAGGACAAAAGATGTAAAATGCCCAACACAACACGTGACGAAGCACGTGGTCACATACACACAGGGGCATACATGCAATTAAAACTAAGCACAAGGTCCATCATGCAATTTACCCTACGTAAATAAAGTTCTAAAAATATTTACAGGACTGGAAATGAAATGACAAACTAAGAGGGGGCCCTAAGATATTTACCCCTTTATTGGTCGACGGCCAGATGCGCGCCACGTGGAGGATGGACGGTCAGGATGGGCGGCGCTCTCCTTCTCTTCTTCTCTTGGGCTCGATCGACGGTACGAGGGAGGCCACGTGGATGATCTGAGGGCTGGCAGTGCAGGGGCCTCTCTCCTCGCACGAACGGTCCGGATGATCGCTCGACTGATCGGATGGACGCTGCTCCTCAACGAACGGACGGTCACGATCAGAACTGGAGCAGAGGCCTCATCGGACGGCTCTGGAGGATGGTGAAAGAACTTGACGCCGGCGAACTTCGCCGGCCTCCTGCGTGAGCTACACTCCTCCTCAGCTGCTTCTGGATATCGGAACAGGCTCCTGGTGAAGGTCCGCAGCTGATGGTATTGGCCGATAGCCCAACCGAGCCCTGGAGGGGCTCCGGCGAGGCTGGCGGCGCGAAGCTTCCGGCTAGAATGTAAGGGGGGCTCAGCTGCCTCCCTTTGAACCTGCAAAGCACACAGAAAGCTTCGCGGGTCGAGGGCAAAATGCCTCGACCCAAAGAAGCGGGGTGACGGTGATCTGTGCGGTGGGGCGAAGGAGCTCCGGCGAGGCGGAAGACGGTGGAGCTCGACTCCCAGCTCCGGGGCGAGCTGGGTTGAGTGAAAGTGCGAAGAATGTGCGTGAGAAAGTGGCGAAGGTGATAGGGTGCCCCGATGATCGAGATATTGAGCGAGATGGCCGGAATCAGGGAAACTCGTCGGAAGGGTGATTTGGGCGAAATCAGAAATTAAACTAGATGGAATGGCTAAATGGGTACCTGGGTGATGCGGGAGACTGGGCTGGAGTTTGGCTAGCTCCTGGTCGTCGCCTCGAAGGTCGTCACTGCCTGAGGCTCGAGCTCCGGTCGGGTGGCGGAGCAACGGCGGCGCGAAGCTGCCGGATCAATGGCCGGCCACCTCTCCTCACTGCAACAGGGGCAAACGCGAGCTGTCACCTCGGTGATTGCTCTGGAGGTCACGGGAATGAGAATGGCGATCCAAAGATGAGGCGCGGAGGCGGCGGAGGGAATTCTATATATAAGTGCAGGCCCGATTAGGGTTAGGCGACGACGGCTAAGGAAGGCGTGGATTTCATGGCGAAAGATCTGGCGGGGAAGACGGATGATCGGCGAAGAATCCGGGCACGGGGTTTGCGTGGGAGATAGGCTGGAGACGCGTGGAAAAATCGGCGAAGGCGGGGCGGCGCACATCTTCCAGAAAAGGAAGGAGTCCGCGGGGGAGTTGACCTGGGTCAACAATCCCCCGTGGACCAATCAGGGGCTGCCACGTTTTTATTTTTTTGTTTATTTAATTTAAGGTAGAAAAAGGCCGAATTAAGAAAAACTCAAAACATGAAATATTTTTCTTTTATTTTTTTCTATTTTTTGGTGATTTTTAATTAATTTTTGGAAATAAAAATAGGGTAGCTATATATATAGGTATATGTACACTATATAGATTTTTGATTTTTTTTATTTGTTATTTTTATGTATTTTTATGCCCATTTTATATTTTATTTATTTACATCATAAAATAAAGAACAAAATGGTATTTTTATTTTATTTTAATTATTTATATTCATAGGTTAAATAAATAGTTATATACATTTATATACATGGTATATACACTGTATTTTTGTATTTTTAATTTTTGTTGTTTTTATTTGATTTTTGTGGTGTTTCTTTTTATTTTATTTACAAAATGTAACATAGAATATTTACAAAAAGTTTAGAAAATAAGTACATTTATTATTTTTTTAGGGTTAAATAAATAAGGAATGATGATCTATACACATGGTGAAAGGGCATTTTTGAATTTTTGATTTTTAAATTTTTATTTTGTTTTTAATAGTTTCTAAATATACACAAAATATGTACAAGCATATTTTTGGGTGAGGAAAATATAATTTTATTTATTTACAGAAGTATATACACATGAGCTCCTATCTCCCTCTACTTTGTCTTTTATGCGGTCAGGCCCATGCTGAGCCCTCCCTTGGGTCAAGTTGCTCAATATTTATTCTAAGTATTTCCCTCTTTTTCTTTTTACTCTTTATTCTTTTATTTTTGCACAAAAACATGCTAATTACAGGTTTTTACACAATGCATGCTTTTGGTAATTATTTGTATTTACACATATCTACATGTATTTGCAAAGGTTTTTGTAGCTAAAATATAAGAATAAAGAGTGATGAATGGGTATTCATCACCCCCCTATGCTTAACTTTGCTAGTCCCTTAGCAAACACTTATTTGAAAAAGAAGTGAAAAAGAAAGAAAAAGAAAAAGAAAAAGAGGATGTACATGGATCAAGGTTGATTTATTAAACTTTCCTTCATTAAATTGAAATATGGAGCTCGATCAGATCTTTGGATTATTAATGTGTCGGAACCTTACTTAGACTTAAGCTTAAAACTCAACAGCCTCCAAGTTCCACCAATCTATGGGCAAGACTCCTCAATAAACCAGATCAGAACAAGTCTACATACACAAACTCTAATGACCATGAATCTTTCCGTGCGGTGTAAGTGATATGTGGCTCCCCACCTCAGAAGTAACAAAGAAACAACCTCCCTCA
This sequence comes from Ottelia alismoides, assembly GCA_037367405.1. Lineage (NCBI taxonomy): Eukaryota > Viridiplantae > Streptophyta > Magnoliopsida > Alismatales > Hydrocharitaceae > Ottelia > Ottelia alismoides. The sequence continues at coordinate 671,421 of JAZKJV010010539.1, read as the reverse complement.
ACCTGGTAACTCTAATGCCTCGGTCTAGCAACTCTTTCCTCGAGAAGCGGGGCATTCCCTTCTAAGTTCAAGTGCAACCGGCTCAAGAAGAGGGGGTAGAAGTATAGAGTTTTGGAAGCTTAGCCAGTGTAGCTAAGTCTCCCGCTGCAAGCTTCATGAGATGTAACATTGATACCATAAGCTTTTGCTTTATTTGACTATGTATACTCCGGTGGGGTTATTAAATTTTCAATCCGACCCACCACTTTTTTTTGGAGTTCTTTATGCATTTTTTTTAAGAACTTCTGTACAACGTATCTACATGGTGCAGCATATAAGAAATTTTCCCCTTGAGCAAGTAGACTATCCCTCTTTTGAAGCTTTATTGCAACCCACAGCTTCTGTCTTTAGCTTTCAACACCACTAGACCAAGTTGAGGTGCACTTCCTTCACTATAAGAAGAAGAGAGGTTCCGCCTAAAAGTACTACCCTCATATGCTACCCCAAGCCAAAGGAAACTGCCTCCTCACCACCTCATCCATGGAGAGCCATGTGTAAGTGCAGGTGCAAGTCAAGCCATTGTCTCTAAGAGCCATGCGTGTGTTGTTAAGTGCTCTACTTAGGCTCATCAAGATGACATATGCTCATAGCCTAGTGGACTCAAAGAATTAAGTCCTTATGGACCTGAAAAGCCTTAACCCTAAGTCCTATAAGGTTCCTCTTAAAGTTAAGTGGATTAAGATCTTATTCAAGCTCCATTTCTCAATTTAATTCCAGGCTTAGTTTAAATGTCAACTCTCATCCAGGAAAAATTATATACATATGTGTACACAAGATGCTATTTACAAATATTTTACAATCATGCAAATTTTTTGAAAAATGTTTTGAAATCATGAATGAATGATGTATGAGGTGCAAGTTTTGCAAAAAGATATTTACAAACATTTACACGAGATTTTTGCAAACTTTTGATTTTCAAAACATTTTGGAAAAATTTTGTACTATATACATAATTTTGATACAAAAATATTTACACAAGCTTTACACAAAAGATTTTTGAAATCATTTTTACAACAAATACTTTATACACTAGCTATGTATGTGCAAGGATAAAAGAGGTTTATGTACATGAAAATTTTTTTAAATTTTTGTGATTTTTAGCCATTTTATTTATTAACACACTCACACAAAGTACGAGTTATGGCTAAAGTATATATGAAATATATACACCCCCCCTATACTTAGCTCGAACGATGTCCTCAGAGTGAACAAGAGCGATGAAGATGACATAACTCGTGCTTGGTATAGGGAAGTGAAAATGAATGGATAAGTACAGAAATGAATAAATGAATAGAATAAGAGGAACTCGGTGGTTTCCCCCTATACTTAGGATTAACTAATCCTAAGTATAACAAGCTGTACATGAAGGGAAATCCGAGTGAAGAATATACAGAATCTGCCCCCCCTATACTTAGGGTAAAATATCCCTAAGTATAGGCAGCAAAAACAGGAGCAAAAAGAATAAAAAGAATACCCGCAGGTCCAACATCCCCCTATACTTAGGGTAAAGTACACCCTAAGTATAGCATAATCACAGGATGAGAAAAGGGATGTGGGACTAAAGAATAGAATGATATGGACAACTGGATCTATACAGGCGGAAAGAACAGTAGGTATCAGGCGTGAGATGCAAAAGATGTGAGTCAAAAGACCACATCTCACGCAAAATGAATAGCGGCAATAATAACGTCCCGCGGCCCATGATCTAGAAATGGCTTGAGCCGCTGGCCGTTCACTCGAAAGGTACTCTCAGAAGATAACTCAGATATATCAATGCTACCGTTATCGTGTACCTTTCTGACCAAGTAAGGTCCCTTCCATTTGCTCTGTAGCTTTCCTGGAAATAATCTGAGCCTCGCATCAAACAACCATACTTTCTGTCCAATCTCAAAAATCTTGTGGCTGATATGAGAATCATGCCACTCCTTCACTTTCTCCTTATAATGTAGGCTGTTTGAGAAAGCTGTATCTCTAAGCTCTTCCAAGGCGGCTAGCTCTGCCCTCCTCTGGTCTCCTATACCATCTGGATCCATAAGAATATCTGTGACTGCCCAAAGTGACTTGTGCCTCAGCTCAACAGGTAGATGGCACGACTTGCCATAAACGAGGCGAAAGGGAGATGTACCCAATGGAGTCTTGAAAGACGTCCGATATGCCCACAAGACCGAGTCCAAAAGCTGTGACCAATTCTTTCGGTCAGGGCGGACGACTTTCTGCAAAATATTCTTGATTTCCCTATTCGACACCTCAGCTGGACCATTCGTCTGGGGATGGTAAGGTGTGGCAACACGATGGTCTATACTGAACTCGCTAGCAAGGGCCTTCACCTGGTCGTTGATGAAATGAGACCCCCCATCAGAAATGAGAACTCGTGGAACCCCGAACCGCATGATGATGTGCTTCTTCAAGAATTTGCAAACTGTCCTTGCATCAGCGGCTCGGGCGGGGAAGCCTCAACCCCAACGACTAACATAATCTACGGCCAACAGAATGTACTCAAATCCCTGGGGCCCCCAAGGACCTGACTTCATAGGGAATGGGCACATGAAATCGATGCCCCAGGCGTCACAAAAACCTCAACGGAAGTGAATGGGCTGTCCACAAGTGCCCATCCTCTGACAGTCAGTACACCTCTTCACGAACTCATCAGAGTCCTTGAAGAGTGTAGGCCACCACAAGCCGGATTGGAGCACTTTCTGTGCCGTTCTCCTCCCAGAATGATGTCCTCCTGCCTCAAGCTTGTGGCAGTAAGTGAGGACACTACGATGCTCCTCCTGAGGAATACACCGACGCCAGATGCTATCCCCTCCTTCGTGGTAAAGGATGGGATCCTCCCAGTGGTAGGACTTGGCCTTCGCAAGGAAGGTCTCAAGCCTCTGCCTGGGCCAATCTTGTGGGACTTTCCCAGCAACGAGAAAGTTCACAATATCGGCATACCACGGGAGTGAGGTGATAGCAAGGATCGCCTCATCTGGGAAGGTATCATGAATGGGATCAATCTGCTCAGAATCCTCAGGCTGCTCTAATCGGGAGAGATGATCCGCCACCACATTCTTGACTCCAGGCTTATCCTTGATCTTAATGTCGAACTCCTGGAGTAGAAGGATCCATCTAGTAAGTCTGGCCTTGGCATCCTTCTTTGACATGAGGTACCTGATGGCGGTGTGGTCAGTATACAAAGTCACTCTAGATCCAATGATATACGATCTGAATTTATCTAGGGCAAACACTACTGCTAGCATCTCCTTTTCTGTGACTGTATAATTCCGCTGGGCGGAATCCAATGTGCGGCTAGCATAGTGTATGGCAAATGGAACTCCGTCCCTCCTCTGTCCTAGCACGGCCCCTACGGCAAAATCAGAGGCATCCGTCATGATCTCGAATGGGAGAGACCAATCGGGTGGCTGAAGGACAGGAGCCTCAATAACACGCTGCTGGAGAGTCTCAAAGGATGAAAGACACTTGTCACCGACAAGGAACTCGGTGTCTTTCGTCAAGAGGTCAGTCAACGGTCGGGCAATCTTGCTGAAATCATGAATGAATCTCCTATAAAAACCAACGTGCCCCAGAAATGACCGTAGCTGCTTTAAATTGGACGGTGGTGCGAGTTTTCTAATGACGTCAACCTTGGCCGGATCAACCTCCATGCCCCTGTTGGAGATGATGTGGCCAAGCACCGTCCCTTGAGTCACCATGAAGTGACTCTTCTCCCAAGACAGAACCAAGCAGGTATCAATACATCGCTGGAGCACTCGGTCTAGGCAGTCAAGACAGGAATCGAATCCGTCGCCGTAAACCGAGAAGTCATCCATGAAGACCTCCAAACACTCCCCTACCATGTCCGAAAAGATTGACAGCATGCACCTCTGAAAAGTCGCAGGGGCATTGCATAGCCCAAATGGCATGCGTCGAAAAGCATATGTGCCGAAGGGACAGGTAAAGGTGGTCTTCTCCTGATCCTCAGGAGCGATGGCCACCTGATTGTAGCCCGAGTACCCATCCAGGAAGCAATAATGGCTCTTCCCTGCCAGTCTCTCTATGATCTGATCAATAAAAGGCAGGGGGAAGTGGTCCTTCTTGGTAGCCTGGTTGAGTCTCCTGTAGTCAACGCAGACCCTCCAAGAGGTGGGTACTCGTGTAGCAATCTCCTCTCCCGACTCACTGATCACAGTCGTGATGCCAGTCTTCTTGGGCACCACATGCAAGGGGCTAACCCACTTGGAGTCGGAAATGGGATAAATAAAATCTGCACTCCACCATTTTGATATTTCCTTCATGACAACTTCTCTCAGGTTGGGGTTCAGTCGCCGCTGGAACTCACGCGACGGCTTTGCCCCTTCCTCGAGATAGATATGGTGGGAGCACAACGAGGGACTAATCCCATGGAGATCTGCTACGCTTCATCCAATTGCCTTGCGGTTCTTTTCAAGAACCTCCATCAGACGGGATTCTTGTTCTCCAGTCAGATCGGCAGAGATGATGACTGGGTATATCTCAGACTCTCCCGCAAGGAATCGATACTTCAGCGAAGTAGGGAGCGGCTTTAGCTCTGGACAACTGGGTGCTGGCAAATCTGGCTTCTAAAGAAGATGTGTGTATGCTGACAATTCTGCCAAATCTGCCTGGGAAAATGATAAGGAACTCTCACAAACTGGATCTGGAGAAGGCGGGTCCTCTGCATTGTCTCTGATATGCTCTGCCTCTACCTCCTCCTTATCTGTAGGCTCAGGTGGATCTAGGTCTAGCATCTAATCATCACAATCTGCCCAATCAGACTCTGAATCCGAGGGATCTGTATCATCCGCGGTGGCATCAGTACCACCGGACAACAAGGTGGCCTCAGCGCCACCATCACTGAAAATCGTGTCGCGATCAAGGTCCAATTCTGCTGACCCAATAGTATCCTGAACCAGGGCTGTGCTCTCCAGACCATCCTCTGCTATCATCTCTGCATCAGCTGTATCTGAATATGAAAGGATGGTCTGTGCTGCAGGATCTGCCCAAGCTGCCTCATCATTTGTGATCACAAAATCACAGTCCTGGTGGATGTCTGGCTCTGCGTCTGTCAGCTGTTCTGAATCTGTACTGCCATGTGAGCGGGATCTATCTCTAGCTCTGTGGTCCTTAACCGTCTCTATTTGTATACTCTCGCCCTGGACGCGAAAGAATACCTTCCCACTGTCATGGTCAGTCACCGCCTTGGCTGTGGCCAAGAATGGGCGACCGAGAATGATGGGGGAATCGGTCAACGAGTCAGGGGTCTCCATGTCCAGCACTACGAAGTCCACGGGGAATTGCAAACCCTGAATCGTGACAACAACGTCTCGCAACAACCCCTTTGGCCTCTTGACAGACCGATCAGCAAACTGAAGGTATGTCCTGCTCTGTCTAAGAGTGCCCAACTCTAAGTGGTTGAGAAGGGCTGCCGGAAGAAGGTTGATCGACGATCCGCTATCTAGTAGAGTACGGTCGAACCTCTGCTCACTAATCTGACATCTGACATACGGGGCTCCTAAATCTGGCCTCTTGGTCGGCAGATGGTTCTGGATCGCGTAACACGTGGCTTTGGTCAACACATGAATCTCTGTGGTTTTATTCCTCTTCTTCCTCCTGATTGTGGTCCTGTCTCTCAAGGATCGCTGAAGAAGAGGGATGTGCTGCAAAGCCTCATTGAGGGTCAGCTGGATGTGAAATCGGTCTATCATGCCCTGGCTGAACTCCTCCTGCTCTCTCTTTTTTGGATCTTTTTCTTTTTTCTTCCCCTTCCCCAACTCAAGGGCTCTAGGAAAGGGGATCACAGGGTCCTTCTCAGATGAAGGACTAGGAATAGGCCTAGACGGTTCGATGACCGGATCCTCACAAACATCATTCACCATAGTGGGATCAGAAGAAACTAAACCTTTTCCTTTATTCGAATTAGAGTTCTGAGATACATTCATGCGAGGAAAGACAACATTTCTATCAGAATAAATGTTGGTGGCCTCAGTACCACCTCTAGCTGGCTCTACAACTAGACGTCTTGCGGCTTCAGTACCGCGGGCTGGCTCGGCTCTGCTGGTGGCGTCAGTACCACCTCCTCGATATGGTGAAACGGCGGCCTCAGTACCGCCAGTGGAATCAGCATCTTTGGTGGCATCAGTACCACCGGTATCATGTGCGGCTTCAGTACCGCTGTCCTCTTCCTCATCTGGCGCTTTAGATGAATCCTCGCGTTGTCGCTCAGATGAGGCGCCGCCTGCTGGTCTTCTACCGCTCCTAAGTGTAACAAAATCAGCATCAAATAAATCCGATGACATATCATCGAATGAGTCACTAGGAGTGGTAGGGGCAGTGTGAATTACCTGCTCAGACTTCCTCTTCAAGCTATTCGGATTAGGCTCGATCTGTGCAGGGATGGTGACCTTCCCTCTCATCAGGTCCCGCATCTCCTGGCGGAATTCGTCCATCTCCCGTCTAAATGTAGCCTGCTGCTCTGTGAAGAGGCGGGCTAGATCATCCATGGCGGGGCTCCCATGGGAGCCCGACGGGTTGCCTCTCTGGTACTGAGGCTGCTGGACCTGGTGCTGCTGCTGCTGAGAGGGGTAAGAAGAAGGATGTTGCTGCTGGTGAGCCTGCTGCTCACGTCTCCAATTCTGTCCCTGCTGCTGGTAGGGACGAGGTACGAAGGATGATGGCTGGTGTGGTTGATATGCTGGGGGCTGCTGGTGATCTCTCTGCTGGGAGTACTGCCCTCCCTGATCGGCTGGCTGCTGTTGGGACTGGTTTCCCCCATTCCCCCACCTGAATCCGGGATGGTCTCGTCGGATTCCAGGTTGAGGACGGTCATACCAAATCCCGTTGACATCCATCAACGGTTCAGCATCGAAGGGGTCTGGCGGTAGTGCTGCCAGAGGCTGATCCGGCTGATATACCACCATCTGTAAGTCTGGAGATGGTGGTGACTGGTAAGAGGGCTGCTGCTGCTGGTACGGCTCCGCCTGTACAAGGTGAACTTGTCTAGGCTGCTGCAAGGAGCTGGAGCGCTGGGACGAGCTGCGGCTGCCGCCGGAATCGCCTCGCGACAGAAGACGGGGCTGAGGAGCCGTCTGTGCCTCCTGAAGACACAAGAGCTGGGTCTTCATGTCGCTCAGAGTTTGTGCCATTTGCTCCATCTGAGTTATGCCCTGGCACTGCTTCTTCTCTATTATTTCCATGCGGTCCAACTTCTCACTGATAATCCCCATGTCCGCAGTGGCCGACTCTGCCTGTGCGGCTGCAACTGTGGACGAACTGGATGGACCTGCATCAACCCGTGCTATCCGCTGGTACTGCACGGGTCCTGGCGGCTGCTGAGATCTCTGTGTGTACAACCGAGTCTGGGACATCACCATGTAGTTTTCGGCCATCTCCTCGTAGATGGCCCAGACTTGGTTGTGGTCCTTGGCAAAGTAGGACCCGCCGCAAGAAGCATTCACCAGACCCTGAAGCTCTGGCGTCATCCCACTAAAGAAGCTCTGAACTAGGTTCGGCTTCGAAATGTCGTGGTGTGGGCATCTATCCAGAAGCTCTCTGAACCTCTCCCATGCCTCGTGAAATTGCTCGTTAGGGAGCATGGAGAAGTTGTTGATCAGGGCCCTTGCTGCATTCGTCCGCCCGAGTGGATAGTACTTGTTCAAGTACTCGGTGCGGAGCTGCTCCCAGGTGTAAACAAACTTCCCTAGATGCTTCAGCCAGGCGGCTGCTCTATCTGCCAGTGAAAAAGGGAAGGCCATCATCCGAATCGTATCTTGGTCCACACGACGGTCGTGGACAGTGCTGCAGATCATCAAAAACTCCTGGAGATGGAGGTGGGGTTCCTCAGTGGCAAGTCCGTGAAAATGAGGAAGCATCTGCAGGGTGTTCGGAGGGAACTTGAAATCCCCCATGATAGCAGGTACCACCACCCACTGGTGCATCAGTGTAGATCCGGGGTTGTGTAACTCCCGCATCGGTCTCAGTGGTCCTGCTCCGGCGGCGGCTGCCGCTGCCGCGGCAGCTGCTGCTGCGGCTGCTGCTGCGGCTGCTGCCTCTGCATCAGCGTCAGGAATGTCCTCAGGCTCGCTCTGATCTCTCTCTTCTCGGAGTCGCTCCAACTCCCTCCTCATCTCTATCATGAATGCCCCCTGATCGCGTAACTGCTGCTGAACTGTCTCTAATGATGCGATCAGGGTGGAGTTGATCGCCCCCTGGTCAAATACGACATGCTGCTCTCCCTGCTGACCTCCGGGGTAATCGTCTGATCTGGCGGCCATACCGACGTCTGCAAAATCAGATGAGCCCAACTCAGGTTCCGTCAAATCAATTCGTCTTTCCTCGGGCTCATGTCTCTCAGTAGCAAAAGAAAGGGGATCGAGGGGGAACAGGGTGGAATCGTACTCGGGCCCGGAGAGCTGGTCTTGACTCTCACGGGCCAACCTAGATGATGAAGTAGACTCGCCTGAAAGCGGTGCAGCCAGAGGCTGCCTAAGAGATCGTCTACCCATCATCTTGATCTAGTCGAGTTGGGTGGATGGGATCTGGAGAAAATATGATCGCAAAGCAAACCCTCGGTTCACCAACACAACACAATATGAAGACCGTGAAAGCTCGGTCAATTTATCTTGTCAATTTTATTGGGTGAACATACAAAATATCAGAGCGCTTACGTGACCTGTTAGGATACCTGATGCTACTCCAACCGACTGGCCCGCACGGAAGAGTCGGTAGTCAGCTAGAAATAGCACCGGAGGGCTCTATCTAGGGTACGGGTCACTCTCTCGCGCATCCAAACCATACAAGGAGGGGGTTGCTCTCCCCAAGACAAATTTTTAATGTGAGTGTCTTTTAGGGTCAATAATGTTATCCAGTCCCAATTTTTTTTTGTTTTTTTTTTAAATTTTTTTTTTCAAAATAAATACAAGCGGCCTAACGATTTTTCCGATTCTCCTGATGATTAAGCCAAAAACAGAGGGAGAAGACGAAAAAGCCGATGCGCGAAGAAATCAATGATGCATGCAGAGATAGAAATGCGTACCTTGTCTCCAGCACTCTACATGCAAGTGATCCGCGCAGAATTTAAAGACAGAAATAAAACTACCTAAATGATGCAACGGGAAAAACCGAGTCCTAGATGAGCAACTACTATCGCAGAACCGTCTAACTCAGTTACTCGCCTTCGATCCGAAGAGTCCGGTCTTGGCTTACCCATCCTCTTCTCGACAGGTCGAGTTCAGGAGTAGCGCTTGTGGGGCAGGCTCGCGGCACGTAGGCTCTCAGGAAAGCAACTAAGTTATTTTTATTATTTATTATTAGTAGGTCCAATTAACGATCTATAGAAACAGATAGGCAATTAAGTGTGGGGACCCTACTAATTACGGCACAAGCAAGAGAAATTCCTAAATCTAGGGGCTCGAGAAAAACCGCGTAAACACCGGAAAAGGCAGCTAGCTATTAAAACCGCAGAAAAAGCCGCGAAAATCCAAATGGGTCCCCCGAGTACACCGGTACTCAGCGAAACAGACCCGCTAAGTTACAAGTGTCCACAAGTCCAAAGTCTAAGTTATTACAACAAATATTGTTCTCTCTCTCTCTCTCAGAAATAAAAATTCCTTCTTCTCTCTCTCTTCCTCCTGCACGGGTCCTCTAAAAAGAAGCTCCAAGTCGTCCAAGCAGTACCTCGCACAAAAATCAAAGAGAGAAGGTCAGAAAACAATAATAATATAGAGAGAGACAAAAATAGAAAAATGACTACAAAGCCGTGCTCCCCCGCAACGGCGCCATTCTGATGACGCAAAATTCCCCAAGCGACTAAGGTAGAAGGTATGGAAATATAGGTCGTTGCGACCTCAGCCACTCGGAATGTGTCAATCAAGAAAAATCGAACCGCGAAACGAGTCAAAAATCAAACAAGGCAAAACAAGCGGTCCTAGCTATGATATTAACCTGGTATAGCTCCCAGGGTCGAACACAAGGAGCACGGGTTGGCTAAATAGCCTACGAAGTAGTCAATAAATCAGAGGAGAAGAAAAAGTATTTTTAGTGGTTTTTAATATTTTTATATTTTTTTTTTGGATTTTTAGAAGTGAAGGAAATAAAGTAAAGTATAAACAAGCACACTTGAGCAATTTATTTAATGCATCAAAACTCAAACAAAAATTCCAGAAAAATTGTTTTTATGTTTTTTTAAGTTTTTTACTGTTTTTGGTGAATTTTTGAAATTTTTCTAATGGGTAAATTATTTTCTAAAAATCAAACAATGCAAAAAAGGGGAGGTACTGTCCAGCAAGGCTTAAGACCCAAAAATAAAATATTTAAGGATCTTAAATAGCCCTGGAGGTAATTTTCCTGTAATCTAGAAAGAATAAAGAAAATTTAGGCACCCTAATTATTGTTTTTGGATTTTTAATTTAATTATTATAATTTTTATGAGTCTTTGAGGGTTTTTCAATTTTTAGGGTTTTTACTCAATGGAAAATAGCCAAACTTGGCTAGAAAATCAAACAGCAAGCAAACAACAGTATCTAATTTTTTTAGAATTTTTGGTGGGGTTTTTATATTTTTTTGTGATTTTCAAAGATGAACAGTAGCTGAAATAGATGTTTTTGAATTTTTAAAAATAATAAATGAAATCAAAAATGTCCTAAAAAATCCCTAAAATTCCCACACCATGGCAGGAGCCATGTGTCAAAATCTCGTGGGATTTGGAGGTAATTTGCTATTTTGTTCAAAAATGCAAAGGGGGCACAGTGCACAAGGACGAATGTGCAAATACCCGAGAATCTGGGGGCTCTGGTGCAAAATACCCAGCAAGTCACGCACGTGGCGCGTGGCTGGGGCACGCAGGGACCAAATGGTAATAAAAACCAAGTCTTAGGGCCTTTTGATAACTCGTATCAAAAGCCCAGGGACTTGGTTGCAAAAAGCCCAATCAAATGCGCACATGCGTAATAAAAACACTCACAGGGGCATAATTGCAATTACTCAAAAATATTCATTCATTTCATAACAACCCAATTCTACAGGACAAAAGATGTAAAATGCCCAACACAACACGTGACGAAGCACGTGGTCACATACACACAGGGGCATACATGCAATTAAAACTAAGCACAAGGTCCATCATGCAATTTACCCTACGTAAATAAAGTTCTAAAAATATTTACAGGACTGGAAATGAAATGACAAACTAAGAGGGGGCCCTAAGATATTTACCCCTTTATTGGTCGACGGCCAGATGCGCGCTACGTGGAGGATGGACGGTCAGGATGGGCGACACTCTCCTTCTCTTCTTCTCTTGGGCTCGATCGACGGTACGAGGGAGGCCACGTGGATGATCTGAGGGCTGGCAGTGCAGGGGCCTCTCTCCTCGCACGAACGGTCCGGATGATCGCTCGACTGATCGGATGGACGCTGCTCCTCAACGAACGGACGGTCACGATCAGAACTGGAGCAGAGGCCTCATCGGACGACTCTGGAGGATGGTGAAAGAACTTGACGCCGGCGAACTTCGCCGGCCTCCTGCGTGAGCTACACTCCTCCTCAGCTGCTTCTGGATATCGGAACAGGCTCCTGGTGAAGGTCCGCAGCTGATGGTATTGGCCGATAGCCCAATCGAGCCCTGGAGGGGCTCCGGCGAGGCTGGCGGCGCGAAGCTTCCGGCTAGAATGTAAGGGGGGCTCAGCTGCCTCCCTTTGAACCTGCAAAGCACACAGAAAGCTTCGCGGGTCGAGGGCAAAATGCCTCGACCCAAAGAAGCGGGGTGACGGTGATCTGTGCGGTGGGGCGAAGGAGCTCCGGCGAGGCGGAAGACGGTGGAGCTCGACTCCCAGCTCCGGGGCGAGCTGGGTTGAGTGAAAGTGCGAAGAATGTGCGTGAGAAAGTGGCGAAGGTGATAGGGTGCCCCGATGATCGAGATATTGAGCGAGATGGCCGGAATCAGGGAAACTCGTCGGAAGGGTGATTTGGGCGAAATCAGAAATTAAACTAGATGGAATGGCTAAATGGGTACCTGGCTGATGCGGGAGACTGGGCTGGAGTTTGGCTAGCTCCTGGTCGTCGCCTCGAAGGTCGTCACTGCCTGAGGCTCGAGCTCCGGTCGGGTGGCGGAGCAACGGCGGCGCGAAGCTGCCGGATCAATGGCCGGCCACCTCTCCTCACTGCAACAGGGGCAAACGCGAGCTGTCACCTCGGTGATTGCTCTGGAGGTCACGGGAATGAGAATGGCGATCCAAAGATGAGGCGCGGAGGCGGCGGAGGGAATTCTATATATAAGTGCAGGCCCGATTAGGGTTAGGCGACGACGGCTAAGGAAGGCGTGGATTTCATGGCGAAAGATCTGGCGGGGAAGACGGATGATCGGCGAAGAATCCGGGCACGGGGTTTGCGTGGGAGACAGACTGGAGACGCGTGGAAAAATCGGCGAAGGCGGGGCGGCGCACATCTTCCAGAAAAGGAAGGAGTCCGCGGGGGAGTTGACCTGGGTCAACAATCCCCCGTGGACCAATCAGGGGCTGCCACGTTTTTATTTTTTTGTTTATTTAATTTAAGGTAGAAAAAGGCCGAATTAAGAAAAACTCAAAACATGAAATATTTTTCTTTTATTTTTTTCTATTTTTTGGTGATTTTTAATTAATTTTTGGAAATAAAAATAGGGTAGCTATATATATATAGGTATATGTACACTATATAGATTTTTGATTTTTTTTTATTTGTTATTTTTATGTATTTTTATGCCCATTTTATATTTTATTTATTTACATCATAAAATAAAGAACAAAATGGTATTTTTATTTTATTTTAATTATTTATATTCATAGGTTAAATAAATAGTTATATACATTTATATACATGGTATATACACTGTATTTTTGTATTTTTAATTTTTGTTGTTTTTATTTGATTTTTGTGGTGTTTCTTTTTATTTTATTTACAAAATGTAACATAGAATATTTACAAAAAGTTTAGAAAATAAGTACATTTATTATTTTTTTAGGGTTAAATAAATAAGGAATGATGATCTATACACATGGTGAAAGGGCATTTTTGAATTTTTGATTTTTAAATTTTTATTTTGTTTTTAATAGTTTCTAAATATACACAAAATATGTACAAGCATATTTTTGGGTGAGGAAAATATAATTTTATTTATTTACAGAAGTATATATACATGAGCTCCTATCTCCCTCTACTTTGTCTTTTATGCGGTCAGGCCCATGCTGAGCCCTCCCTTGGGTCAAGTTGCTCAATATTTATTCTAAGTATTTCCCTCTTTTTCTTTTTACTCTTTATTCTTTTATTTTTGCACAAAAACATGCTAATTACAGGTTTTTACACAATGCATGCTTTTGGTAATTATTTGTATTTACACATATCTACATGTATTTGCAAAGGTTTTTGTAGCTAAAATATAAGAATAAAGAGTGATGAATGGGTATTCATCATCCAACCGTGAGCCCTCCTCCTTGCGCCTAATTCCTACCCCGAGCCCCGCCGCATTCCCTGCCTGCAACTCGAAATCACCCCCCTTCCCCAGTCGCACCTGCAATCGCGTACCCTCTCCCCAGCCCTCCACCGCCTGCAAGCTTCCCACGGCGTCTGCAAGCAGAAACCCACCCCCTCCAGTCCATGGGTTTCTTTTTTTCTTCTTTTGACTTAATTTTAGCCATTGGAACGATGGCTAGGTTAGATTAACTCAACTGTATGGTTGGGTTAATGGTTGAAACTAACGGAAGGTTATGGATGTAAGACGGAGTAATTACTCAGGGTTTCTCATGTAATTCGTGATTATCGAGGGTATCCGGGGTAATTATGGAATTACTCAGGGTTATGGGTGTAAATATCTCTTTTTACATATAATATGTTATTTTGAAGCTCTTACATTTTTTATCATTCTAGATATTTGATGGACATTTAGAATTTATTGAGATTGACTTATTATTGGAGGAGCTAATTCTTTGATGCATGTCCAAATTGATATATTGCAACTAAATATTGGACAAAATTGATTTTCTTATACAATAATCTTTAGGAAGATTAATTAATATTTATTCCATGATTATTGGTTTTCAATTATTATTTCTTGAGGAATTAATATTACAGTGAACAAGAGCTGCAATTCATGTCATTTAAACTCATTTCATGCAAGATGCAAATTATTTATTGATCTAATAAACCTGCAGCTTGAAGATTAATATAAAAATATCCTTTGGAAGTATTCTTTGAGATATGTGACTTATTTGAGAATTTTATCGATGAGGATAAATATAGATGTTTTCACATATCATTTTCTTAATTACTTTCTCTCTGTTTTATTTTTATTTTCTTAATGCATTTTTATCTCTTTATTTTATGCTTTGTTTTCAAATATGAAATTAATATTGAAATTATTTAATTACCAAGAATAATTTTAAATCATTTACTAAAGAAAAGCTTGTTGGACATTTAAGCCTTGGAAACTATTAATGCAATAAAAGTTATTATTTTTTATGTCTATCGGAAATGAAATGAATAATTGAATAAATGCACTTTATTATTAAGGTCTCTTTGTACAATTAGGATTATGTACCATAGTCAAATTGAATACCATGTAGCTGGGAGGACACAACTAACTTAAAACATGTGATATTCAATAAAGATCTCTAGTCTGAAAAGGAGATAGCAATCTTTCTCTAAAGATTGATCTCCAATCGACTTCTTTATGCATTTCCACTACATAGGAATCGATATTCGTAAGTGTTGAAATAATCAACTCAAAGAGTTTACTTGATGAGGTCGAGATAAACTAAGACCTGAATCATAACTGTCACGATTAGGAATACATCCTTTGACCTGAGACATATATGTATTTATATCCTTGAGTATGTACATTTGACACACCAATAGGTTGGTGACATAGCCAAGGTCCATATACCAATGCGTTGATGTGCATATGAAGTCGTATGAGATGTATGATAGCTCGAAAGAATCATACATGTTTATAGTTGATGAAATTGGGAGAAATGAGAATTTGGGGGTCAAAATGAATTCCATGCTAAGTAAAATAAGAAAATCACCACGTACTTAACTCAAGTATCTTCTGGTTTTAAATTTCTCATTATTCTACCTACACTCCACAGTGACACATAAATTAACATAGGTGGAGAAGTGATAAATCACATAGTCAAGCAATGACTTACACTAAACTGTGCTTTTAGATAACTCTTCGATTATAGTTTTTGATTGCGAAAGGTTTAATATTGGAAAGCACAATTTCAATTTTTCAAAGTGATATCTTTTAGAAAAGCGTCCTCTATGTAAGAAGGTCTGTCTTCTAGTCTAGAGATTGCTGAATGTAGAAGGACAATAGTGAAAAAAGTTTCAAAGTTCAAGGATTCGTGAGAGATATGCAAGCTAAGGCACCCCTTAGGGACTGAAGTGAAACACTTCGGATATCTCAAGGGCTGCTAAAATTTAATAGTACTGTTTATTTCATAATTAAAGATTGCTTTAATATTATAGATCATCTTGAAAGATATGTGCTATGGAAGTGACTTCGTGCTTTCGTTTTTCCTGAATTAAAATATTCAACTGCATGGTGCAAAATATATTTTATACATGTACGTATGGATATGGAACTTACACTAAGTTCGATGATAATGAGACATTTAGGGTGCATTTGGAAATGATGTTATTTGGGAGAGGGTAACCAACTCCAGGGATGAGTTATCTATGGATAACCTGATTTTGTCTTTTGATATTTGTATAGAGGGGTTTACTGTTGACAGGATTTGTTGTTATGTGGAGGTATGCTATAATATTTTTTTGTTGTAATGGATGAATGAGAAATGGGTGATTTGATATATTAAATAAGAGAGAAAGAGAGAGAGAGTGATTTTGGTTGGGCCCACATGATGGAGAATAAAAAATAGATGGTGGGGCCCACGAGTTGGAGGTCGGGTTTTGAGGGAAAATCTAGGAGAAAACTTAGAGGTTTGGGGAGATAACCAACATAGGGTGTGTGTAACCTTCTTTCTAAATGAATCCTTGGTTTTCGTTTCACTTCTAACAAGTTTCTTCTGGTTGATTTAAAGTCTAGGAGCTCTTGTTTAGTTCTCTTTTTTTACATTTTAATATAATTTATTTATTTTTTTTAAAAAAATAATATTTTGGTATGTCCAAAAAACATGCACAAGCCTTTGTCTAAGGAAAATGACTCAAACAACTTTCTGTGCTATAATAGGTTGTGTTGATAACCACTCAAAATGCTTAAGCTCAAATTACAAATAGTTATCCCTCACTCTTACAACCTAATCTCGTACTTTGTGAACATTAGATACGTGACTATGTTTGGAGTATTACAATATTTATCAATTACTTTGTAACATCTTCGTTGCAATATGACTTAACACATATTCATAGTAAATGTTGCGATACACACTCTATACAAGCTTTCCTCGATTCTCTTTGTAGGGATAGATCGAGGTCGGCCCTGGGGGTTATCTTGAAATGCAACGGTGCAGGACCCATGAACTTTCGGAGCCCATTTTCCTTCATATTGATAAATCCGAAAAAAGGTCCCTTAAATCTCCTTCTACCTCAACGTTTCCCATTGCAAATTTCCCATCCCGCTCTCTCTCGGTCGATCGAAACATCTTTGTTCACTTATTCTGTGTTGTACAATCAAGTGCAGTGGAACGACTGCAGGATGTAAGTGCCGATGTGCGACTGTGCAAGCGTCTGTCGAGGTTGTTCTTTGCCGACGAGGGGAGGCGCCCGTCGAGGGCCTCAAGGCTAACGGGGTTGCGGTGAACGACCAGGGAAGAATCGGAGAAGGAGACTATGATATGATAGTCCTTTACCTTTTTTGTTACTTGTTAACTTATGCATATGAAGAAACAAATACATTATAATAGGCATAAAAAATGGAGCATTTCACCATGGGATGCACACATAAATTCGTGTATATATGTTTAATGTTCTTTTTCCCAACCTTTGATTTATACCACATTACCACTACCATGTAATTCCTGCAAACATTAAAAAAATTAGAACATGTTGCAATCGTAAAAACGGCATTCCTGCAAATCACATGCTCTGAGCCTCTGATCAACATCTCTGAAAAATTTCCATCTGAAATCTCTTTTACACATAGAATACTGTTAAGATCCTTCCTCACAGGGAAAAAGCACGAAGCATCTCAACTACTTACACTCACAAATACATGATTTTGTTTTAAATGTAACTGTCAGGGAACCTGTGCTTCGCAATAGAAATTAATTTAATTTGCCTTAATTTCATATAATGCGTGTAATAGTAATTGTTGTTAATACAAGGACGTTTTAACTTAAACCTGTGAATAAAATATGCATACACATATGAATCCTTCCCATAGATTTACACAAAGTATTTACTATCTCTTTATCTTTATCTAATATTTTATATACTTTGTGGACTCTTTTTCACTAAAGTTATTGGTTATTTTTTTGATTGTATATTTTATAGCTTTGTGGACTCTTTTTTCACAAAAAATTTATTAAATAGATTATTTGATTCTACTTTAACAGAGTGAGGCAACCATATTTCAAAAGTCTTATTTGGAGTTGTTCGTTTACAGGTTATGATTGAGGGCTCTACCGAGTTTGCTAAGTCGCAATCGTGAAGGTGTAATTGACTTGCACTATTTAATCTTTTGTCAGGTGTTGTTGTTCTTTTCTAAGTTTCTTTATAGTTTTATTTAATTTTTATACCATGTTTCTAAAAAAGTATTTATCTGGATGTGAAAAAGGAAAAGGAAAAATACGATGAAGAGTTTAATAAAATCACACCAAGATGCTATTGATAAATTTATTTTTAGAGTAGAAAATTCTAGTAAAAATTTGAATACTAGTGAAAATTACCTTATATTGTAAATATAAATGAAAATAAAAATTTAGATAAAGATGTGATTAATAATGAAAACTTACATAATTGTGTCAATGAAAAAGATGAAATAAATAATGCAAATGAGGCTCTTAATGTGCAAGATATGTTTAACAATGGAAATATTAACATTGATAAATATCATAATGTTTCGTCTTTGGATATGTTTGATCCTAAAATTTGGGAGAAACTTGATAATCATTGAAGAGATATTATTTTAGAAAAAAGGGTCCATAAGAGAAGTAGATCTTGATTTTCCATTGGATAATTATCATAGATATTTTTCTTATTCATACTACCCTAGAAAGTTCAGTAATGGTAAGCTTATTAATAGAAATAGTTAATTTATTCTAGAAGTGTTGACAAAGTTTTTTATTTTTGTTGCAAATTATTTAAATATAATATTAGTCGAAGTTTGTTGGCAAACGAGGGTTTATGTGATTGGAGTCATATTAGTGAGAGACTTCAAAAGTATGAAAATAGTGTAGAACATATGATTAATATGAATAAATGGAGTGAATTCATATAAATATTGGATAAAAATCAAACGATTGATAAAAATTTGCAAGAAGGGATTAGGAAAAAGAGAAAAAATATTGGAGAGATGTTTTACTTAGGATATTCTCTACTATAAAATGTCTTGCTAAACATAACTTGACTTTTCGAAAATGGAATGATAAACAGTATCAAGATGGAAATAGTAGATTTTTTAAGATTAATTGAAATGGTAGCTGAATTTGATGTTCTAATGCAATATCATGTTAGACGTATTCAAAATCGTGAAATTCATTATCATTATCTTGGAACTGAAATTCAAAATGAGTTGATTTTACTTTTGATCTACAATATTAAAATATTTTCATTAAGATTGTTAAAGATGCTAAATATTTTTCTTTAATTATTGATTGCACTCCCGATATCATTCATCAAGAATAAATGACTGTAATATTAAGATGTGTAAATTTGTCAAATCTTAAGATTGTGGAAAACTTTTTAGATTTTTTTAATGTGGATGATACATCTGGACGGGGATTTTTTACTATATTATTAGATGTTTTAGAATCTTTTGATCTTAGTTTGCATGATGTGAGGGGTCAAAGTTATGATAATGGTTCTAATATGAAAGGGAAACACCAAGGAGTTCAAAGTTGATTTCTTGAAATAAATCCTAGAGCGTTATGCCTTGTTCTTGTTATAGCTTGAATCTTATAATTAGTGATATGGCACATTCTTGTGTTAAAGCCATCTCATTATTTTGGAATTATTTAACACATATATTCATTATTTTTTAGTTCTACTAAAAGATGGAAAATTTTACTTGACAATGTTTCTGTATTAACTGTAAATTCTTTGTGTAATACTCGTTGAGAAAGTAAGATCAAAAGTGTTGAATCAATCTGATTTCAAACTCTCCAAGTTAGAAATGTTTTATTAAAGTTATATGAATCTTATGACAATGCAAAATTAAATAGTAAAGCTGACAGTTTGTCTAATGCATCTAATTTTGAATTTCTTCATTGTATGGTAATTTGGTATGACATTTTATTTTCTGTGAATATGGTGAGCAAGAACATGCAATCTAAATCCATTTGCATTAACTCTGTCATAAAATAAGTAGGTGGTATTTTATCATTCTTTGCTAAGTGTAGAGTGTTGCCAATATGATAAACGGCAGGACTTCTGCTGGGCCAGGAAAGTCCTTCTTCTCGTCCCGGTCATCTGAAAATAAATGCTTCTTTTTGCTTTTCCACCACGCCACAGAGGCTGAATAAGATTTTGCTACTAGTGTTTGCTAAGAGCATTGCACTTGAAATGGATATAGACCCAATTCATCCAGCAAAGCGTCGTATTATTAGAAAAAAGGATTTGATGAGAATGATGAGGACAGAGAAATCTAATCCGCTGATGAGCTATTTGGAGCTGAGTACTTTTTAGTTGTTGTGGATATGGTGATTACATCTTTAAAAAGTAGATTTGAGCAATTAAAAGAATTTGAAATTATATTTTTAGATTTTTATTCAATTCAAAACTTTAAATGCATGGATGATAAATAATTAAGAGACTATTATGTTAATTTCCACTCCAAATTTTCTCATGATGATTCGTGTGATGTTAATTTCAATGATTTTTACTCTGAGTTAAAAGTGTTAAAAATAGATTTGCAAATGAGTCAATGTCTGGTATTGAAAATCTTAAGTTTATAAAGTCCGCATATTGTTATCCAAATGTTTTCATTACATATAAAATTATTTTAGCAGTGTCAGTAACTGTGGCACCGGCTGAAAGAAGTTTTTCAAAACTAAAATTGATAAAAATATACTTGAGATCATCAATGTCGCAAGAAAGATTGAATGCAACGTTATCAATTGAGAAAGATTTATTGGAATTCATTGATGTGGATGTTATTATTAATGATTTTGCCTCCCGAAATGCTAGTAGAAATTATTTTTTATAATTTTAAATTCATGATTTATTTTTTGATGCTCGCCGGTCATAAACATCCATAGTTCTTTGTAACATTTTAAGAACCTTATCTGTAAGAAGTTTGCAAATTTAGAGAATTAAATTATTTTTTATAAGGGCTCTTTTTTTTCTTTTGTCTAGGGCCCATAAAATGTCAGGAACGACACTGGGATAGATCTGCCCGTTGGTTAGTCATTTTCATTATTTTAGGGAACCTACTCTATTATCATTTGTAACGTCTCAATCCTAAGTTCGAGCTCGAGAAAAACTGATCGCAATAACTAATTGGCTTAGGGTCCTATAGATCTCATTGACAACCACATTAAATGCATAAGGGTATAGTTTTAAAGTAATATTTCCTCGCTCTTGGAACACACTCTCGCACTTGGTGAGAATAGAAATGAGACTGTGTTTGAGGTGTTATAAGAAGTCCCATTAACAAAATCAAGAACAATGGCATCTCCTTGTGAATACATGACATTTTCAAACTCAAATCTTTAATCAACAATATCGGCCACTCATTTACATGTGTTTCTAAAAAAATTGTACTAAGAACTTCTAATGAAACTTCTCCCTTATGATCCCCTCGACAGAGCCGACAAGCGCGAATATACTGGCTACCAAGCATATGCCACTGAATACCTCAAGACCCACCCACTTCCTCGACCACGCTCCGATCTTCTTCTGCGATACATACATCTCCACAGGGAAGTAAATGGCAAGAGGCCAGAAGTTTATGGCCCCAATCACCCCAAGAACCTGGTTGAAGTATGGAAACACCACCGCAAGCCCTGTCGTCGACGCGACATAGAGCGTCCTGAAGCACAACCTGAAGAGGTTCAACCTGTAAGGATTGAAGAAAGGGAGTTGTATGTCGTAGAATTTGTTCACGAATTTGCTGCTTGGGAACCTCTGTGCCATCCACTGGTCCACGAATGCGAATATCGGCTGGCTGAATACCTGCATCATCCAGACGTCAATTGGGACGAGCTAAGTTAATCTCATTCTATAGGAATTTAAAACAAGAAGGAGAAAACCCAATGTGTAAACATCATGGCATAAAGAGAAAAAAATCTGAAAATCTTCACCTGATAACCACCAATGAGATGGAGGATGATGCAAGCATTGGCAAAATCCACCAGCCAGAATGGCTCATAGAAACCAAACCCAGTCATGATATTGCCAGGCGTCTTATTGCCGAAGGCAGCGTAGCCGAAGCACCCACAAGAGAGGTAAAAAAAGGTTGTGGCAGCGATGGAGATCACTGATGCCTTCTTCATTGTCTTGTTTTCAGCTGGTGGTGACTTGAGAGTGTCCTTCATTTCATGAACATTCAAATCTATTACTTCCAAAATTTAGTCATATTGAAGATGCTGCGATTATGTAAGACCTAGAAGTAAACATTATATATATATTAGACCTCTATCTCGAGTAGAATCAAAGAGTATGGATAGGAAAATGCGATGTCTCCAAGTGCCTGCGAGACCTTCCAGACTTTCTGAGCTGCTGTCGGGGCTGGGACTCCGTATATATTCCCTCTGATTGCCCTGTTACCTGCAATATTTAACAGAAATAAGCAAGATATCAAACATTGAAATGCATATATGTGTTTATCTGATTTGCATTTCTTCCCAACCACTAGAATGAGCTTTCCAGGGATGGGCAGCTTTTGGATCCATTGCCATTATAGATTATTTATAGCAAATATAATATTATATGAAAGATGACTGCAACATTTATTAGCTCTTGGTCTCTTCTGCCACTGGTTTTAGATCTTCAAGAGAGAACCAACCTACGGTTTTGGCGAATCCAAGAGCGAAACCGATGAAGGAGTAGGTGAAGGACATGATTGCGGCGACGGTGGAGAGCCACGCCATGTTGTGGAAATCTGGTATCAGAGAGCACACCACTTGAACAGCTCCAAACATCAACATGTAGGAACTCACGCTGTATGAGCAGGGAGCATTGTGTCCATTGTAATGGTAGCAATTGGCCTTCAGGATTGCCCTGCAACAGCAGAGATCAGAGTCTTGTTGTTGTTGTATACTACGAATCTATCTTGGTATGAGTCGTTGAGATGTACTACCTCATGCTAATTGATGTGGTGATTGTGTAGGCAATACCAGTTCCATACAAGCTCAAGTATTGAAGGAATCCACATGCCCATGTCTGCGTTTTACCTGCAACGTCACAGAACGTGGTTTGGAAAAAAAGTGTGAAAGAAATCTCTATTCCATACATAATGGTCTACATCCTTGACTTCATTTGCGTCATATTTTTTTATTTCTGTCTATAAACCTCCCGTTTTTTTATTTTAAAGCTTTATTCTCCATGTGAAGCTCAGAACAACTTACTGATTGTACTGCCATCTGATTTCAGAAATTGCGATTCAATTGTAATTAAATTAAATTTTGTTAAGCTCTTACCAAGATTCACTCTGACAGCATCCATGTAGGACTTGTTCCTCAACCCCGTGACGGAATCCGGCGACCGGTAACAATCAGAGAGCAAGAACGCCGAGACGTAGGTAACGAAGGCGAAGAACACCATGGAAAGTGGCCCTCCGATCCATCCAAGCTGTGCCGTGCTCCAGGCAAGCGATAGCACGCCGGAGCCAATAACAGTAGTGATTATGTGAGCCACACAAGTACTCAGAGTTCCTTCAATTGAACAGAACTAAGTTGTGTTAAGTACCTTATGATCAAAAAATATAAATAAACAGTGGAGATGGAATCACTTGATGGAATCACTTGGCTACCTGTTCTAATCACGCCATCGTCGTCATCACAAGAATGGGTCTCCGGATCTTTGGATTTCTCCACTGCCATGAAAGGGCTGCACGGAATGCAATGTGCCTCCTCTGCTCGGGCCAATTTGAGATGAGATAAATTGATTGGAGGATCAAAATAAGGTGATAGATATATAGAGAGAGTATAGTATATTATAGGCCGAATGCAGCCCCCTGTATGGAGGAAGCACTATTCCTGTGGGAGGTGAGCTTGGACTGAAATGTCGAGATTCGTTTAATGGTGTGCAATGCATGATTCCAGTAACCAATTTTCAAACTGGAGGCCTGGACTTTACTTGCAAGTTGGAAAGATTATTATTTTTCTTTTTTTGGCATTAACGCCTTTGGTATGAACAGACTACAGTCTATGGTCAGAAGAATTCGATATGGGTTCTGCTTCTTATGAAGAAAGATTTTCAGAAGATGAAGATCCTCTTTTGCGGAGGATCAGATACATATAATAATAGAAATATCTTATAAATTAGCTTAAATATACGTATATTAGATGGTGTACGCATTATATAACTTGCCAAAATTATTTATTTGGTATCATTTTTATATAAAAAAGATGAAGATGTATAACATTTTTTTAAAATATAGTTAGAAATTAATATACAGTTGTGTTTGTGTGCGTATATATATATATCAAAATAGATGTGTGTGTGCGGGCATGCGTGTGTGTGTGTGCGCGCGCGTGCGCACACGCATGTCGCGTGCGCATGTGTATGTATGAGGATGGGGAGCATGCACTCTGGTGCATTTAATTTTACATTCATCGGGGTCTATATCTCCCACATTTTTTAACTTTTTGGGAAAATTTCACCATGTGTATTCATCTATATAAACCTCCAATATGCCAATCGAATTTCGTCAGAAACAGAGACTCATATACCCTCCATTTAGAACAGGTTGATAATATCAATTTTAAGACCGTAAAATTACATTGTCTAGATGGAGGGCATAGGAGTCTATGTTTCTGACGAAATTCGAATGGCATATTAGAGGGATATATAGATAAATATACATTGTGATATTTTCCTAAAAAAATATGGGAGATATAGGTCCCGATATATGTAAAATTAAATGCACAAGGGTGCATACTCCCTTTTCTCTCTATATATGTATGTATGTAAGTATATATATCTCAAAATAGATGTGTATATATATGTATGTAAGTATGTATCCATTTTAAAATGAATATATATATATATAAGGAAGTCAAAATATGTATAAAATGAATAGAGATGAGAGATGATCTCTCTGTAGTATGACAATAGAATAATAGTACAAATTTTCCCTCCCACAAAAGCATCATACGTGATGATGCTTTGTTGCTATAAATTAAAACTTTTATAGAAGTTGCTACCAGAGATTACTGGAGCAGTTGAAGATCCTTCTTTGTATATGGTAGTTGGGGAGGACGAAGGGAGAGGTGTCTGGTAGGGGTGTATCGATGAATGAGATTTGGAAAAAGGAGAAAGAAGTGTTAGAGGAGCTCCATTGGAGGCAAAACAAGTTTAAGAAGAGAAAAAGCAGTAACAAGGTATAGAAGGAGAGTAAAAATCATAGGCAACGATGAAAAAGATGATGTATCGATAGTAAAAATCATAGGCGACGATGAAAAAGATGATGTATCGATAATAAACTATATATTTAGTTCTTTAACCACTATCTTTAAAAGATTGATTGGTGTGCCTTAGCGTCAAGAACACTTTGGGCCCGTTTGGCTGGGGATTCTTCCCAAAATTCAGGTTTCCCTCCTGTTTTAAAAGGGGTTCTCTCTCTCTTCTACTTAAAAAATATTATAGTATTCTATCTTATTATCAAAAAATTATAAAATATTCAACATCTAATCATTTTCCAAACACCAAAAACACAAAAAAATAGTTATCCATTAGATAATTTATTGAGAGGGTTATTCTGTACAAAATAACCCTCTATCCAAACGCCTCCTTTGTTTACATGTAGATGTTTTAGAGGAGTTGTAGTATAATTTGAGGGGAACAATGGTAAAATTGCTGTATGTAAGGTGAGTGATACAGAAACAAGTGCAATAACGATACCTCAGGCATGAAGGGTACATGAATTATTATAGTGTGATTACGTGAGATTAAGAACATGTATGTATACTATAAAGAATAATAAAATATTACATATTAGCCAGATCACATTGGAAATGATGTAGTCTGTCCAACACTATGGACTAGATAATCCCGGTCTTGTGATCCATACCATCATGGCACATGTCAGTGAAGACTGCTGTTATAGGTTGTGTTGAATTATATAGAAAATGGAAGTACACATTAAAAAAAGAGTCAACGAAGGCCGATGGATGCATTCAATTCTATCAAACTGCAACCTATCTATGCCCATAGTTTCTTTTGGATATTTAGCTCTCCAGCAAACAAAGCCAATTGGATTTGCATATTTGCTAATCGTCAATCGCATGAGAACAACGCAAATGATGGCTGTGGGAAAAGGAACAATGAGCCAAAATCATCAAAATATACGCTATATCGACTTAAAGAAAAAAAAAAGCAAAAACTCTATAAAACCCTTTTTTCCCATTAGATTTCAATGTTAGAAGTTTATAAACTTAAAGATGTCAAGGATAGTTTCTCGGTATAAAAATGAAAAGTAGTATATTTAAAACCTCGAAACTTTTGGCTCTGATATCAAACTTGTCACGATCATCCCACTTAATCCTTGAGACGAGCGTTGACTAAAAATATATGCGTGTCTTAAAATCCTTTATTTGAAAATTACAAGGTAATACAATATTTACCGTGGAAAAATAGCCTTCTAAAATGCTACAGTTCGCGGTAGATATATCATTGTAATCATATATATTTCCACAAATAAAATGAAATACACATATTACATACATGATTTTAAAATCAAACAAAACAATCAAAAATCTAAAATTCAATCTCGTCGCGATCGAGAAGCATCATAAAATAAGTAATAACTATGATGGCACAACCTCTTTTACTGGGTGTCTCTTCCATACTTGTTCTACTTAGGTCAATATCTTCTTTTCTTGGAGTACCTGAATTTTTTTTATTTGGATTGGTGAGCCTCAACTCATCGACATGAGCTCAAACCCGATGAATGAGTCATAAACCTCTGGCTAAATAATTGCAAAATCTATCTATTTGGTATAACTTGAAATAATGAACATTATAAAATTCAACATGATTATTGCATAACTGAAAAAGAATATATTTTTAAAATATCTCCATAATCAAAACTGAGCTTGGTAATTATTTACTACAATTAAAACTAGGGATAAAAATAACCAATAATCTGAAATCATATTTATTGTCTTGAAAATAATCATATTTATCATCTTGAAAATAATCTTACTTCTCTGTACTTGACGATACAACACTATCCCGACATATCTTAGTAAATCCATGAACCATACTGGCAGGAAGATCTAAATCATCTCTTAGCCTTACATACTTATTGGCTAGGCAAGATAACTTAACCTAAGTCCTTATCTTACTGTCATACACGCAGACGACCCCAACGGCCGAAGAACACCCTACATATGGCCCAAAGTCTATTGCATACAGAATGCGAACCCAAAGTCCTCTTACTTGTTCATGACTGTTGTAAGATGTAGGTCATAATGTGCATCTTACTTAAAAAAGATTTAATCATACAACTTGCATAATCAAGAGAATCATAAAGAACTTGTCTAACTAGATATAATTTCCTAAACAAGAACCATATAGAACACAAAAGCTTTGCACTGTATAAAACATAAAAATTTCATACTTAAACCATAAAGATGAGTGGACCATACATTCATAATGGGAAATATACAGCTTGTTCAACTTAACATCAAGTATACTTAAAAATCTTAAAATGCATATCTGTAAGGAATATTAAAAGCTTGCATCATAAAATCATTTGCATAAATAAAAAATATAATAAAGGCCTTTAGCTTATGAACCACTCACAGATTTGATCACAAGTGTACACCTAGAAGGTTAGCCTTGTAAAAGCCATGCGGACAAATCCCTAAAATTATAACAGAAGGCGAATACATCTAATGGTAAACCTAAAAATATGAGTTGATATAGTTTTCTGTAAAAGTCCTTTTTTTCAGTGTATCTGTAAAACGGTATGCATTGTTATAGAAACATGTAATACTTAACTAGAAATTTCTCTAACTACCTCTGTTACAGTATCGTTAGCCACATTATATACTTTATAATTTCTTATGGTGAGATTCTTATCAACGACATCCATAATGGAATATCCACCCACCATTAGCTCGAAGGATCTCAGGCTAGTATTGTATCCCATTATCCTTGACGTTTTAGTTTGATTATCTTATAAAACTCAAATTATACTAGTACTTATGTAGTACGAAAGAAGTATTCACAATTATTCCTTAAGCATATAATGGATATGACATTTCTAACTAATATCTTCCAGATAATCCCTTCATTAATATAGAAGTTACGCATACTTTGTTCTCAAACTATCAGATCTGTCTACAATACTCACTAACATGCAACTAAAATTTCTATTCTAAATATGAATCAGACCACATGTTAGATAAAGTTTTGTGTATTGCATTATATACATACTTTGATTAGCCTTCCTTCTTATCTTTACTATAGCCAATCTTCTTCATAATTACCATTCCCACATATGACTTTTGGATGCATGGTATTAGCTAGAACAAAATAATTCCCTATTTTATTAACATAAATCTTATCTCCTGCATAGGCAAAGAATCACATGGCTTCATTTAGTCAGATTTTCTTTGTATAATCGATCTCTCCATATCTTAAATTCTAAGCATATGATGCTTAGTGATATTAGCCAACTAGACGTCGATGTGATCGGATCAACAGAAATAATGGAGAATAATACCAAATAATCCTTACCAGAAACTTGATTTCTTGCCCTTAATTCTCCAGTTGCTTCTCGTGCTCTTTCCTCTCCCTCTTTCTAGAATGTTTGAAATGGTGCTTTGTGGGACTATCGATCCATATTTACATCTTATACGTCGAGAACTTTATTATAATATAAAAAAATCAAACGGATGACTACATTCTGCCTTAGTCTCACACGTAGCAAACATAAGGCCCCACGTCATTTGTATTTTTCCCCATGTATATTGCTCTCATGGATACACCTATGTTTTTATTTCTAGTGTAGTTATTCTCTTCTTATCTTTTTATATTATTTTAATTCCTCCATAACTACGCCATGATCATATCCACGTATACCCCCGTATTATCGTATTTCACTTGAGTTAAATAAGAAAAGGGATTTTTATCCGGCAGACCTTATAATCTTTGTCAATTACCTCTACGACCTTTGAAACTACGTAATTCCTCCCTTACCCCCGTAAACTTGTTAACCTTTACCCTACAGACCTTGTGGTTAACCGTCATCCATTCAACCGTTAAAGATAGCCGGATTCGTTTGCCGCCTCCCCTGCTTCGAGCCTCCCGCTGCCGATCGAAGCCGCACCACCCTGTCCTCTTCTCGCCCCCCTGCGTCAAGCACCCCCCCCCCCCCCCCCCCCCGTCGCTTGAAGCCTCCCCCAGCCCAGCCGTCTTCCCTGGCCCGCCCCTCCCCCCGTCCCCTTCTCGCCTCGCGCCTCCCTAGGTCGAAAGCCCAGGCCCGCCATGTCCCCTTCTCGCCCCGCGCCTCCCCAGGTCGAAGCCCTCCTGGCGCCTCCCCTGCTCGAGCACCGTCACACGCTTTCCCTGCTCGAAAGCCCCCCCCCCCTTGACCTGCACTGTTCCCTTCTCGCCCTGGCGCCTCCCCGCACCTCCCCAGGTCAAAAGCTCCCCCGGCCCGTTCTGCCCCCTTCTTGAGCTACGGCTCCCCAAGCTCCCACCCTCTCCGACGCCGTTTTTTTTCTCCTCGTTAATTCTAGCCATCGATCATGGCTAATTGACAAAGATTTTAGGATCTGCCGGGTAAAAATCACATAACAAAAATAAAAATCACATAACAAAAATATATAGAGAAAACCATATTCATTTCATTGTTAGTTTATCCCACGACATCCCATAATCGATCAACTCCCATATTCCTAATATTACTACAGTTAAATTTATTTGTATAATTAAATTTTCAGATTGTTTCTTACATGAATATTACCCAATTAGTCCAATTTCTACACGATCCATTCATTTCCTTATATTTCATAGTAATTATTCCTAGTGAAAATTTATTAGATATATATTTGAATAATATCTATTCTAAAGAAAATTATTGTAACATCAAACTTGTTCATGCATCAAAGTAGGTATTACATATCATCTTGTTTACGTATGCATGTTATCATCTTGATTTATTTTGTTGTAAATTTGTGAATAAACTCGTGCATATTGAATTGACTATTTCATTAAAATATATATGCCTTATCAAGGAAGGGGAAAATTTTGATGGAGAGATGTGGAAGTGAGATTGTAACTTCATGTCGGGCGACGAAATGGACTATGATGCATGATGTGTTCTTGGTAGGGCTGCTAATCGAACCGAACTGTAACGAACGGACCTATGTTCGAGTTCGGTTCGATAAAGAAGTTTGAAAGTTCGAATTCGAGTTCGGTTCGATAAATGTTCGATAGGATATGTTCGAGTTCGAGATCGTTTAGAAAACGAGCGTTCGAGTTCAGTTCGATAAGAGTTCGTTAACAATTTAAGTTAACTAAAACGTGTTTATATGAACAAGTTCGAAATTGGAGTTCGATAAAAAGGTTTGATAAGTAGTAAAAATAAAAAAATATTCACATTAAATTGGTACAAAGCCCAATAAATACCACAATTTCTATAACCTCGAAATTTACTAAGTGTATAAATGTTAAGTTTCATATACAAATACATACATATATACATATATCGAACTTGAACTGTTATCGAACGAACATATATTATGTTCATGTTCAGTTCGTTAAGCTATCGAACTAAAATTTGAAGTTCATGTTCAATTCGTTTAAAAACGAACGAACATTATTCGAACTATTATCGAACGAACTCTAATTGAATACGAACATGTTCAGTTCGATTAGCAGCCCTAGTTCTTGGTGGAATGTTGATGGAGGCATGTGAGAGCAACAACTAGAGTGAAAAGATATTCACCACTACAATATGGAATGCTATCATTCTCTGATTTAACGAAAAAGATTATGTTTAATACACAAAGGGTCATATCTTGTCCCATTGGAAGATCTACAAGAGGGATCACGCTGCCTTCTTGTACATACGGAACAAGTCTGGTTAGGGTTGGATAACACAAACAACTACTCGGTCATGTTGCACAAAACCACATGGTTGTAGGTATGACTTACCTTGCAGTATAGATTCTCTTGTTTAAAAGTCGTACTTCGACGTGTCATCATACTAGCTAGTTACCCATAGTCCAGGTTGGAGAGGCATACGACAAGTACAATATTCGCCCCTTCCTTTTCTACAAGGAAATATCCTATGTTATCAAGAAGGGTTTGTCAACAAGAATGTATGCAAGTTCATAACGTGCTATGATCTCAACCCAGGGCATCGGTAACAAAAAAAGTAGACAACAATGAAGAACATCCTACGGACGAGGAGGATGTTGATGGCACCCACAATACCCATCATCAGTAGGATCGAACATAGATCCTTATATTGCAAACGTCGTAAGAGTGTGGGCGGGAACAGTTCCTCCCTCCCACCCTGCACACATCATAATGGTTGGATATGATAGATCGGATGCTAGGGGCAAAACGAAGGCAATAAAATGAGGAAGCACGAGAGGCCTTCACGGAGTTGAGGGAGTCATGTCCTCTACTTTCATCGGCAGTGTACTTTAGGCTTGCAGATGCATTGACACACCCAAGTTAACAAGAGCTGTCCAAGTCAATCAAGGGGACCCATCTACGATCATCCTCTCATTATCTATCGCAAGTTTAACTCGAGTAACAATTTAATTTGTATTAATTTTGTTCTTGATACAGACATCTCCTCATGCCAATATAACATTCCATGGACGTCGAACTATTGGAAAAGTGTGCGGCTTATATAGCTACAATACTTGTCATATAATTACTCTAATGCAGGTTTTATATAGCATTTTACATAATGTTCTCTTGCAAGATGTGGATAAAAAACAACAGTTTGCTTCTGGATGGTCAAGGAATGCTAACATGCATTGTTGATCCCTCTACGACGGGTTCATGTTAGCCTATGTGATATCAAAGGGAAAATTACAAACAACTGCTCAATTAATGCTTGTACTTAGGAAATGGATTATTGCCATTACGATTCATATTACATGGTTTCATTCATATAGCTGGATGAGCGTTCGTACAATCCTTTTAGATAGATTCCATCGGAGGCAGCACAATTGTCCAATGTTACGGAGTTGTACATATTCATTGAGATCATTCGCGAACAAGGATCTTCACGTGTATTCGTTCCCTTGAACACCAGGCCATGGTCATGAAGGATGTAGATTGAGTACAGTAAGTGATAGGCCATGTGACATGATCGCGTAGATGCTTTCGAATTGAACCTGTCGCATTGCTGAAGTTTGTGGATTTTCTTCAGCAACATACCGAGTGTATCTAACACTCGCTACATAAATACTATTGAGTAACTCTTCATTTTCCTTTTCGCGTTTGACCATGTGTAGTCGAACACCATGCTATAAAAATGGTTCCATTAACCCAATTCAACAATTTCTTCACACATAAGTTTCTCCAACTTGAGGATCCTCTTATTCTCCTTCCTGGTATGGATACACCATGTCGCGTAATGACGAATTGTCCTTATGCACCTAAATTTCAGTTTGCTCTCGTGTGGTATTACTTTCTTTGTTACAACCTTGTTCGTTGCTAATCAGTATGTGGTTTATGGTGTCATCGATGTTATTGATGGGATGCACATTAAGGCATATGTTCCAGATGATTCAGAATCTACCTACCACAACAAGAAGCAGTACATCTCACGGAATGTCAAAGCGGTGGCATCTTTCAATTACATGTTCACATACATTTAAACGATTGGAAGGATCTACCTCAGGTATATCTGTGCTTAGAGATGCGATCGATAGGGTGTGGTTTTATCATGCCAGAGGATTGTAGATATCTAGTGGGTTGTGGATACACAAACACCGATTTATTCATTATGCTCTATTGTGTCATTACATCGTCTACTGGAGTGGCAAGTACTCAACAAGTATGAGCGTTATATCTCATACGAACACTTGTTTAATCATCGACATTCACAACTCTAAAACAATGTAGAGTAGATCTTCATAGTATAGAAGAGATTCAAATGTCTTATGTGCATGCCAACCTACACATATGAGGCGCAAAGTGATGTAGTAAAGGCAACTACTATCATTCACTATCACATAAAGTCATATGGTTCAAACAAGTGGTTCAATCGTATTGAGAAGTATTTGGTCTTGGAACATCCAGAGTTAGATGATGAACTTGATGTCACGGTTAGGCTCATGCGTGTCAAAAGAAGTTATCTCCCCCATATGAATAAAAAATGGGGAAAATGGAGCAGGGGGAGCCAAATTAGCTCCCCCGAGGGGACAACCCCATTCCCCCTCCCCCCCACCCCCGTCCCCACCCACCCCCACACACACAGGATTTCCTTCAAATATGATTGGGTCCTTCCTGAGTTCAGGAAGGGCGGCTCCTTTTTATAGAAGATATTATAAATTTAGTATAATACGCATACATATTGTATTACAATGTGCGATATTAATGTTTGTATTATAATATACAGTTTTGTATGCGAATTTGTATTTATAATGTGCAGATATAATACAAATTGTATACGCATTCTACTAAAGTGCTGGTGTTTTCTACAAAAAGATGTTTACCTTCTTGATGCATCCTAACCCACCCACACACACCCCCACCCCCACGCACAACCACCCACACACAAAATGGGCCTACCCCTAGGAGAGAGATAAGTTAGCTTCTCCCATCTATTTTTTAAACTTTTTTGTCATATTTTTTCAAAATATCTACGGAGATTAAATTATATTAATAAGAGGAATGTGTGATTCAAATTTTATGAAAAACAGACAATTATAACCCGTCCATCTGGAAGGGGCTAATTTCAACAATTCTGATACCGTTAAAATTTGATAGATGATATAAGAATCTTGAAATGGATCGAATTTTTAATGAGAACTTGTTAATATTAGGTGATCTAAAATCCCTTAGGTGTTTTGAAAAAAGATCGCAAAAAAATTTAAAAAAAGAGATGATGGAGTTAACTTAGCTCTCCTTAGGGGCATACACATTTGATCCTTTTTTAATACATACATAGTGTCAAACCACACTAATTACCATTTTTTAAAATATAGAGTACTCAACAAAACCAAACAATAACACATTTATAACATACTTAAAAACTTCATCTTTTTAAAAACACAAGTACCTAATAAGTTAGGTGCTTTCAGTGATAAATTTCTATTTTTTTAAAAAAATTGTAATCTCCACATTCTCTTATGAAACATGATTTAGATATGATTTTGCTCACATCTTTTCTGAGCCATTATTACATTTCTACGAAAGATACTTTCCATTGGGAAGTTCCATTCTTACTGTCTCTGGCATAAAAATACATACTTTAAATTGTTTTAATATTTATAGAGTTAACACATGAAAATAATTAAGAATATATTCGCTCACCTCTCAATCATACAGACAGTCTTAACTTTAATAAAATAAAAACGCGAATCATAACCTTAATTCATAACACTACCTTCGAATAACTTGAGGTGTTCACAATACAAAAAATGCTCAATGTACTGCACATCTACTCTAACGTAGTTTTACGTATTTAACAATGACAAAATATGTAGGAACAAAGAAAATATAATGGTATTTGGAATAATCACACTACCATCAAACAAGGGCATGATGAATTAAGCATGTTATGTAGTCTCCTTGGAGGAATAACATACATGGAAGAGAACTCCAAACATGCAGATCAGGACAGTTTGGGAAAACATTTCTACACTAATTTTGCAGGATCATGTTTGAAAAATGATGACAAAGGCATTGGTTATTACCTTGACCAACTAATATTTACACGTTCAATATGTTTCACTTTGTACCAATCTTCACCCTCCGATCTTCCATCTTGCGGTCTCTGGAGCCTTTGACGCAACTGTAGGGGTCCATCGAGCAAGAACAACAGTTTGAGGGTGCTGATGTCCTGCAAACCCTCTGGCAGCACTTCAAGATTTGAACACTTCCAAATATGCAACTCCCTGAGTAGAGGCAGGCTTCGTCCCTCCAGTTTCCAGTTCTTGACACCCAAATTATTTAAATGTAAGGTATGTAATCGAGGGAACCACCCCGCGCTAAAAACCATCTTTTCCTTTAAGAATGGTATCCCATGAAGTCTTAGTTGATTCAAGTACTTTAAATTCCCTAGTAATTCAAGGATGGTGTGATTGATCTGAGTGTTAATCAAGCTTACATGCATAAGGTTCTGCGGCAATCTCTCAAGTTGCGGCGGCACAATCGAGAAGCCACATAGCTCTAAGGAGTAAGGATCTGTATGGCTTTCACTTGGCGAAAAGATCTTATCCATTTCGAACAAGGCTTCTCCAGGTGTGGCTTTAGTTGTGATCAGAATAAGCTCATTAAGACATTGCAGTTTATTTATGGTGTTAGATAAGTACCTGGACATGGAGAGGTTTGTGACACCAAATATATTCAACTTTCTGAGATTGATAAGATGTGGGAAGATTTTCTCCATCCATGGATCTGCGCGTACACTACACAATGCTCTCAAGTCCTGGAAAACGTAGCTGGGAAGAGAAGTCTTTGGCACTTGAAGGCTGGTGGTGTTCCAACTTCCGCCTACATACCTTAATTTCCTGATCTGCCATAGTGACTTGGGCAAAAAACGAACTCCTGATCTTGCTACGTCGAGAGTTTGCAGGTGCCGCAAGTTCCCTAATGATGAGGGAAGCTTCCTGATTTTATTAGATGATAGTGCAAGATATCTTAAATTAACCATATCCCCTAGCCCCTCTGGTAGATGATCTATGTATTGCCCAAGTTCTAGCACTCTGAGTAACTTGAGGCTCCTGTGGAGGGAAGACCATTTGATGTTATTTTCTGCCAATATTTGTTTACCTTCCCAGAGTTCCCAATCCTCACGATCCATGATCAGAAGAGTTCTCAATTTACTAGATTTTGGAAGAAGATTGATGATACTCTCAACCTTATCAGGTGTACACGAGAGGCGCCGGATTAATGCTCCATGGCTTGCATCATAAGCACTCCTCCGAGCATCTAGGAACTGAATCTTTTTAGCCTCTGAAATTGCCAAGTCAAGAATCAAGTCATGGACTCGACAATATTTTTCTACCATTCCATAAGGAGTTCTATGAACAACTTGGATCAAACAACGCTGGACAAGTTCCTCCAGATATCTTTCTGCACGTTCTTCCAAGGACTCCTCATCTTTTTCCTCAATGAAGCCTTCTGCAATCCAAAGTCTCTTTAGGCGCTGGGTAGACACCTTACAGTCCTCTGGAAAGGATGCAAGGTACAAGAAGCACCACCTCAAATGGATAGGAAGATCAATATAGCTCAATGCTAATATCCCAATACATTGTTCCCCCTTTTCTGTCTGATGCCAATCTATCTTCCTGGCCACCTTCATCCACTCAGCTGGACTCTTCTCTCTTACAGAGAGAAGACCACCTATAACCACTATAGCAAGGGGTAGACCACCACATTTTTTCACAATCTTCTCTCGAAGACTTGCAAGCTCGCCTGTGCAGCACTGCTCCGGATTCTCCTCGTTTGGGTAGACTTTCTTCGTGAAGAGTACTTCACTCTCTTCCTCGCTGAGAACTGATAACTCGTACAATGACATGCACGGGTTTGCCTGTCTTGCTACTTCCATTTTACGTGTGGTTATGATGATCTTGCTTCCATTGTCTGGGTCTGGCAAGATGGTATGCAATGTATCCCATAATTGAGAACTCCATACATCATCAAGATCGCAGGAATTCGCAGAGTTTCGCCATTATGACGTCTTGGTTCATCTCTTGTTCATCTTCTGGGGAGAGCTTCAAGATTTCCCTAGCAATCTTCCGTAGCAGGTCTCGGATGTTGTACTTCAGTGATACATCTACCCAAGCAGAGCAATCGAAGCTCGAAGACGATCTAAGCAGATTATTATAAACCTTCTTGGCGAGAGTAGTCTTACCAAGGCCACCCATCCCCACGA
Organism: Ottelia alismoides; assembly: GCA_037367405.1. Classification (NCBI taxonomy): domain Eukaryota; kingdom Viridiplantae; phylum Streptophyta; class Magnoliopsida; order Alismatales; family Hydrocharitaceae; genus Ottelia; species Ottelia alismoides. The sequence goes on along the minus strand of JAZKJV010010539.1, from coordinate 634,994 downwards.
TGGACACAATCGATCTTCTGTTTTCTTCACGACCCAGTAGGTCCGTCACCGCCTTGACGTGGCGGTCCAAACCCACGATATCTCGGTCTTCAACATAAGGTGCCGCCGTCAGCCTCCTAAGCTGCAGCAACTCATCAGTCCGATCGACGGTGCCGGTGCTCCTCGTGTCGGGGATTTTTATGTCATAGGCCGCCTTCCTCGTTGACAACTCACCAACACTCTCCCTCAATTGCGTGATCTCCATACCAAAGTCATGGCGTGACTTAGTTCGGAGAATAAATCGAGATAGGGAGGATTTACATGCAGCGTTACCAACACGGAGGGAGAAGGTGTCGACGACGTCCTCGGCGTGGAAAGCCAGCTGGCGTACGTTCTCGGTCCACCTCTTCACGCGCGGATCTTCGATGTTTATGGTGGCGAGGTGCTCCAGGACAGCCTCCATCATCAGCAGCTCTCTCTGCACCCATTCGAGATCTCTCCGGGTGTTACCGAGGAGAGCAGACTCGCTGAGGGCGAGGTCTCCGAGCTTCTTCACGACGTAGGACAAGACGCCGCCGGTGGGATCCATTGTTGGCCAGTAATGACTAGTGAGAGGATAGATGTGAGGGTGAATGGGATCTGTGAAGCACGGGGATGGTTGGGTGCGTACTTAGAGAATATGAACAAGAACATCTCGGGAATGGTACTAACTAAAAGAGGACTATGTGCTAATTTAACTGGGAGTGGAAGGTGACGCACACTCCATGATGGCAAGGTGGATCCTGCGTTGTGTTCCACAGGATCTTTCCTCCCATGGGAAGAGTACTCTCTGCTGTAGATGGCATTGTATCAGAGGTGCTGTTATTTTCAATAAAGTTTTTTTTTGTGATTTGGATTTTAAAATCCAACCTTATAGATTGCTCTATATATCTCCAAATTTCACTTAAATCTGAGATTATTTTCTATTTTATCTTACTGATTGAAGATTTGAAGATTTGAATGTTTTTAAATGGAATTTAAGTTATTTAGATATTGATCGATTGTTTGACCATCAAAATAAAATAGCAAATAATCTCAGATTTAAGCAAAATTTGGAGGATATATATAGAGTACTAATCTAACATTCAATCTATAAAGTTGGGTTAAAGTTCAAATCACAAAAAAAATTAATTGGAGATTACATCACCTCTGCTGCAAACGGAGGATCCTCATGATGCAGAAAAGATTGTCTGATGTGAATTCTCCTACTCCAATGCAGGGGATGCGTTTGATCTGAGATGGACAACCTCGATGAGATGCGGATTATTCTCGACCCTCTCATCCAGGTCGTCGATCACGCATCGGACGCATCTCCTATGTTACAACAAGGTATGCTACGAGAGACGATGGGGCTTATTTATCTTAGGCCTTCCTCGTGACATGCTTTCTTCTGCTCTTCTTCCTCTATTTTTTATTCTTCCTATATTTTTTTATCTTTTTTATCTGTTAAAAAATTCACTCTTAACAATCTAATGATTTGACACGCATTTTGTTCCTTTTACCTATCAAGTTTCGTATTTACATAGCTTGGTAGATTTATAGGGAAAAAATCAAATATTTTTAATTTATTGTCGGATTTTTGGATTGGATTCTGGAGGGGAAAAAACTGTGATCTGTGCAATGAGGATCTACACGGATTTTCCTTATTATATTTCGAGGGGCACTTGAGAGCATCAAATTCCTTCAGTATCGACAAATTGTGATAACGCAATATTTTTGGCACGGTTTTTTTTACAACAAAAATTTTGGCACGTTTTAGCTAAAAGTGCATTAGAAAACACGTGCAACAAATTTTCACTGCTAAAGCAATGACAACGAAACCACAATTATATGGTTGTTTTACTTTTAGTTAGGGATGAAAACGAATGTAAATAATATATTCGTATCTGATCGCTATTGTACTCGTTTTATACATATTTTAACATTCGTATTTGTTTTAAAATGGATGAGGATATGGATATCACTTTGATATTCGCTAATATTCGCATTCGTATTTGTATATTCATTTTTGTACATAAATATAGTAATAAGTTTATATATAACTATGTGTAACAATATTTTATGATCTTAAAATGGATAAATATATGATTATACATATATTCGTATATGTATCCGATCGTTTTCATCCCTAGCGGACTTACATAGATGATAAGGTGGCATGTGCCCGCCCTCACCTTCTATTTCCTAAGTTCTCTCTCCAATAGATTGTGTACTTCTTCTTCAATCTAAATTCTTGTGCCTCCCCTTCCACAATCTAAAAATAGTAAATGTTATTTCTTATGATGTATCCTATTAATCAACCTCTTTTTCCTTTTTGTTCTTCTTCTCCTATATATTTATTTATTCCATATGTATCTCTCCTCTATTGTCAATAATCATGCCTTCATGCACGTTTACGCTCTCCCTCCCACTTCTCTCTAATTTATTTCTCTTTTAATTTCTATCTCTTCGTTATTTTTATATTTTCCTGTCATATCTTTAGCAAATCTCTCGATTCTTTTTCATGCCCATGGTATAGACTATAGTTCACCTGCTATTTATAAATATCTTTTTTTTTCTAAATTTAATATTCAATAAATTCTGAATCGAACAAATTACTATATAAGGGTGAATACTTATCCTCGAAGGAGTTGATAATGTTTGAATGTTTTGTACATTTGTTACTGGGAGAAAGCATTTCTCATCATAAGCGTAAAAAATAATAATTTTGAACTTTATTTACTTTAAATTTCATTGAAACTAGTGACTATATCGATAGTGGACCTATAATAATGATATTTTTCTTTGCAAAAACAATATGAGGTTTTCACTCGACAGAACCTATAATCTTTGCCAATTACCTATATGGCCTTTGAAACATTTTAATTCATCCCTCGACTCTGTAAACTTGCTCCGTCTTACCCCATGAACCCTACCGTTAAATTGATACATCTAGAGTTAACTTCCTTGGGTTAAAAATGAGTTAATCTAACCAATCCACGATCGGACGGCTAGAATTAACCAAGAGAAGATAATAATGTTTACCACCTCTCTCCTCCCTCACAGGCAGAGGGGAGGAGGTTTCTCTGCCTCAGTTGGACCGGCGGGTGGGTCAGATTCTACCAGAGGAGGGGGCTTGAGGGGTGACGCTCGACCTGGAGCTTCCAGGCGGTGGATGAGGGAGACCTGGGGAGGGAGGGGGTCCACTGGAGGAGGTTGGCAGTGGGGAGTGGAGGGTATCGATTGGAGGAGGTTGGCTTCGAGCAGGGGGCAGGAGGGGAGGAGGTTGGCGGGGGTTGACGGGTAAGGTGAGGACATATTATTTGAGGTTTGAGACTTGCTCGAGTTGCATTGTAAGGATATCTTTGAAGATCGTGTTAACGATTTCATTTTTTTTGTATGATGTTTGGTTGAATTAAAGATAGAACTTCTGAACTAATAAAAAAAGTAAGTTGGTTCTTTACTTTTTTTTACGATATCATGATGTTTAGATGTAACGATCCCGACATGTCTGCTGAGCTGTTGCATCTGCATTCTTTTCATGTGATCGGGTTCGTTACACCAATGCAACTATGTAATACGTACCAAAAATCACAGAAACAATAGAACGATAAAACAGTGGCAAATGTGCTTTTATTTTGTACGACAAAATCATCGAGAAACAGTGTCAACAATACAAGGAATCTCAGAGAAACTTCTCACTTGACAATCAACCATAGATTACACTAAAATAATTCAATGTGGATGACCAAAAAGGAGAAGAGTGGCAGCTTAAAAAGAGCAAAAGTTTATGGGAAAAATCAAATAAAGATGAAAAAAATACACTCCTAGGAGACACCTTTGAAAGATAACTTCATAACAGCTCTGCTAGACGAGACTCCTCCTCAGCGAGGACAAACAAAAACACAGATGAACTTTTAAAAAAAAGCACCTCACATCACATGCATCCATCACATAGCAAAAGGAGGAGGCCATCACAACCACCATTCATATGCATCCATTGTAGAGGACAGTGAAAGGAGAGGGCCATTCAAGCAAAATCCATTACATAATGAATAATGACTTTTAAACTCAAACCCATTTCGAAATAAATGGGTTGGAATACTTCATAAAATAGGGATCCCAGTATATAAACCCTTGGATAGTCTTAGATAATAGATTGACATCTTATTTGGACACTGTAATAAGAACCTACTATGGAATCCTTGGTCAGATGATCAACTTTGTGCCATACGTAGAGAGCAGTAAACTTGTGCATCTCCCATCTCGACCGTGTCCTTGCAACTGCCATCTCAAGCATGACCTTATTTCCAGAAGACTCCGGGCCATAGGTTGCTCAAGTATAATCCATGGAAATGAAAAAGAGTAATGAATCGAATGGGAACATGTCAACATGTTTGTATCCCCATTTGTGACCAAATTAAAATCTTGGTGATATAAACATCACGTCCCTAGAATGGAATGAAGGATGACAGTATCTTCCTGCGAGTACATGACATTCTCGAACTTGAAATTTTGGAATTTACAAATCTGCAACAGACACTCCATTAGACGTGTTCCCAAGAATGTCTGCAAGAACCACTGATGAGAACTTCTCCCTGATGATTCCCTCCACTGATCCGACCAACGCAAACAAGCTGACTAGCAAGCAGATAGCACTGAACATCTCAAGAGCCACCCACTTCCTTGACCATCGGCCAATCCTCTTTTGTGTGATGTACATCTCAACAGGGAAGTAAATTGTGAGAGGCCAAAAGTTGATGGCCCCCAGTAACCCAAGCACCTGGTTGAAGTATGGGAACAGAATGGCCAGCGCTGTTGTTGAGGCAACATAGAGTGTTCTGAAGCACAGCCTGAAGAGGTTCAACCTGTATGGCTCTGAGAATGGGAGCTGCATGTTGTAGTAGTTGTTGACGAATTTGCTTCTTGGAAATCTCCGTGATGCCCACTGCTCAACAAACGCGAATACCGGCTGGCTGTATACCTGCACCTTCCACAATTCAGCAGACATGGATGAGTTTGTGCCACCCATTCATCAGGATTATGCTGATTAAAGTGTGATTCCATAAGCTACTAAAATTTCCTTAGCATTTCACTTCAACCAGTGAACCATCCGGAACATGTAAAATATATGTTGTTAATGAAGCATATAACTTTCAGAAACAAAAAAAAGTCATAGGATCTCATGTATTATGCATATAAATTATTACATAGAGATTGATGGGAGACAGGCAACAAGCTGCGCCGTCAATCTCCTTTGAATGGCAATTAAGTCATTGAAAATTAAATTTGTGTAGATAGGCATTAAAGGCACTGTAACTAAACAAACAAAGATACTGATTCACAAAGCATATTATGTGATAAATGGGGCAGATATTGATGACAACATCGGATTTCAAGAATGTTCTACGGACTTCACCTGATAAGCGCCAACGAGATGGATGATAACGCAAGCATTCGCAAAGTCCACAAGCCAAAATGGCTCATAGAAACCAAACCCAGTCATAATGTTCCCAGGTGTGGCATCCCCAAAAGCTGCATACCCGAAGCAACCACAGGAAAGGTAGAAGAAAGAAGTGGTAGCAATGGAGATCAATGATGCTTTCTTCATTGTCTTGTTTTCTGCTGGAGGTGACTTCAGAGTGTCCTTCATTTAGTAAATATTCAATTTCACTTTCAATGTTTATTCCCAAAGAAAATATCACTTTGTAAAATGACTACTAGTAGGGTATTTGTAACCTGTATCTCGAGCAAAATTGATGAGAATGTGTAGGAAAATGCTACATCTCCAAGGGCCTGCGAGAGATTCCACACCTTCTGAGCTGTTGTGGGGGCTGGAACCCCATATATGTTTCCTTTAATTACACCATCTCCTGCAATATTCATTACAGATTTAATCAGAAGCAATTTAACGATAAATACCTAAATTGATGAAGGTAGAAATTATGCATGTGTGCATATGCATGCATGTCGTAGGTCCTTACTATTAGGTACGTGGGATGGTGTCTATTTCACTGTTTAACCTTCCACTGCCTTCATGTCTCGTAATGGGAAAGATTTGGATAGGTAGTGCACATAAATGAGGGAGTGTTTAGACGACCAAGAAGGTAACACGGGGAGGAAAGAGACTATTAAAAGGGGTTGTAAGCTTCTTTAGTCTGCATGTGCTTACTCTCTTCCAAAAAAAGAGATTTTAAACCTAGATTTTTTTAGGGTCAAGACCAGGGGCGAAGGGAATGGAGACGGGTAGGGGCCATGGTCCGCCCTCCCTTCCCTAGATAGGTTGGAAATTTACACTGCTCCTCTCCAAATATTAGCATTATATCATTTTTTTTCAAAATAGAAAAGATGAGAAAGAAATTTTTTGAAAGAAAAAGATGAGAGAGAGTATTGGCTATTATGTTGGCCCCCCCTATGAGCGGCTAAATCTAGGGCCTTTTAGGAAATCTAGAGCGTTACTCCAGTTCGCAGACAAATCAACTAAGAGGTCTAAGGGAGAATTGAGGAACATTATCATCAAAGTCGAGGATCAAGATTACATGGTGGACTATACTGTCCTTGATATGGAGACCCCTCGAAATTGGAGAGACTTCCAAATCATTCTCGGAAGGCCCTTCCTTAGAACAACAGGGGCCTTATTTGATTATAAAATCGGGAAAATTCAGTTCCAAACTCCATGCGGAGATGAGGAACCAGAAATGAAGCAAATAAGGTGGCAGAGGCCAGATTCCGAATCAAGCACCGAGTGCACTTCGTCGGAAGCAAATTGTGTTCATGTAGACACCATTGGGCCATGGAGATAGAACCCAACTAGCACCGATGAGTCCCTCTCTGATGGAGAGAATCTTGTACATGAGATAGTTTGCGAGATCTTTAGGAACGAACTTAGCGCAGGTCATACAGAAAATGCATCCCCTTACATCTTCGATGACACAGAGGTCCAGCTGGGTATGTCAGTCCTTCTCTCTTTAGGACAATCAGAAGATGAGGATGATGAGTTAGACATGGCTTTCGCCGATTGCTTGGATACTTTTGACGATCCGACTCCAGAGTTGAATGAGTTGGTGACAGTTACTTCAGAGACAGATCCAACCACTACCAGCATAGATCCAGAATTGATTGAGGCAGATTTCCTCAATGACCACACTTTACCTGAGCTTAAACCATTACCCACAACCTTGAAATATGCCTTCCTTGCGGGACAAGAGAAAAAATTTCCGATCATCATCAGTCAGTGATTGACCGAGGAGCATGAATCTCACTTGCTAGAGATCTTGGAGAAAAACTGCAAGACGAAAGGTTGAAGCATCTCCGATCTTCACGGGATAAATCCCGCTCTGTGTTCGCATCATATCTACCTTGAGAATGAAGATAAACCCTCTCGTGAATTCGAATGCAGGTTGAATCCAAATTTACGAGAGGTCGTGAAGAAGGAGATTGAGAAAAGGTGCGGCGTGGGTTTTATTTATCCCTTCTCCAATTCCATGTGGGTGACACCTATTCATGTTGTCCCGAAGAAGTCGGGAATTTAGACGACCACCAATGAGGACGGAGAGGAGATCGTGACACGATTACCCACGTCGTGGCGTGTATGTGTGGATTACAGACGCTTAAATGCCTCGACGAAGAAGGATCATTTTCCCCTACCATTTATCGATCAGATCTTAGAAAGACTAGCGGGAAAGGAATTCTTCTGCTTCTTAGACGAGTTCTCTGGCTACAATCAAGTAGACATCGCTCCTAAGGAATAGGAGGAAACCACATTCAAATGCCCCTTTGGTACTTATGCTTTCAGGCGCATGCCTTTTAGGTTATGCAACGCTCCGGTACGTTTCAAAGGTGTATGATTGCAGTATTCGCCGAGATGGTCGGTGAATTCCTGGAAGTCTTCATGGATGTCTTTTCAGTCTACGATTATTCTTTTGATTCATGTCTTAGAAATCTGGACCGCGTCCTTAAAAGATGTTGTGAGGTCAATCTGGTGCTTTCCTGAGAGAAAATCACTGCATGGTAATGGAGGGCATTGTGTTGGGGCATGTCATCTCCAAGAGAGGAATGAAGGTTGACCCTGCCAAGGTGGACGTGATCAGACGACTTCAGCCATCAACCAACGTAAAGCAGTTGCGGTCATTCTTCGGGCATGTTGGATTTTATAGGAGATTTATCAAAGATTTTCAAAGATTACCTGACTACTAACTGAGCTTTTAGGTAAAGACATGGAGTTTATTGTCAATCATAAATGTCTTGAGACCTTTAAGCTACTTCAAGGGATGATTATGGATGCCCCGATCCTACAAACCCCAGATTGGTCTCTTCCTTTTGTAATCATGATGGACGCCTCAGATTTTGTTGTTGGGGCTATATTAGTATAGAGGCGGGATGGTATCCCGTTCGCTATATACTACGCAAGCAAAGTGCTTGACCCTGCTCAACGTAACTATACAGTTACCGAAAAGGAGATGCTTGCGGTACGGTTTGCCCTGGATAAGTTCAGATCACATCTCATCGGATCTAAGGTGATTGTGTTCAAAGATCATACAACACTACGATACCTAATGGAAAAGAAGGAGGCGAAGGCGTGTCTTCTTAGGTGGATTTTTCTTATCCATGAATTTGACTTGGACATTAGAGATAAACCTGGAAAGAAGAATGTAGTGGCTGATCACCTCTCCCGTCTCGAAATTCTTGATACTTCTGATGTTACACCTATTCGAGAATCCTTTCTAGACGAGTCGGTTTTTGTTATCGGCTCTCTCCCATGGTACGCCAATATAGTGAACTATCTTGTCTCTAAGAAAGTTTCCGAAGATTGTCCCAAGAGCATCATAGACCGACTCAAGTCGGATGCGAGACATTACCGATCCTTTTCTTTGAAGGATCAGATTGTGTCTGAAGGAGGTGTATTCCTCAGGAGGAATATTAGAGTGTCCTTACTCACTGTCATAGTCTAGAGGCAAGACGACACCATTCCGGAAAGTGGACCGCATGGAAGGTACTACAATGTGGCTTATACTAGCCAACTCTATTTCGCGATGTTCTCACCTTTGTGAAGTCGTGCCAGTATTCCAGTGAATGTGAGGAACCGTTGGTTCCAAGGATGAGATGCTCATGCAGTCTGTCATCATTTGTGATGTCTTTGATGCTTGGGGCATCGACTTCATGGGCCCATTCCCGGTTAGCCATGGTTTTGAGTATATCCTTCTTGCGGTGGATTATTTGTCAAGGTGGGTGGAGGCTATCCCGACCTGAGCAGCAGACAGCAAGACTGTCTATAAATTTATCAGAGATCACATCATTTATAGGTTCGGGATCCCCAAAATGTTGATATCCGATGGGGGTACCATCTTGTGAACAAAAATGTGAAGAAATTCGTAAAGGATTACGGCATCGAACACCAAGTCGTTAGTCCTTACCACCTACAGACCCATGGCATGGCAGATGTGTCGAATAGGGAGGTTAAGACCATATTGCAGAAGCTTGTCCACCCAAAAAGGAAGGACTGGTCTCAGATCTTGGATCAAGTCCTTTGGGCTTACAGGACAGCTTACAAGACACCATTAGGAACCTCCGCATTTAGAATGGTGTTTGAGAAGTCGTGCCATTTACCCGCAGAGTTAGTGCATAAATCTGAATGGACAATCAAGAAGGTCAATTGAACATACATCTAGGGCAGAAATAGAGAGATGGATCTGAATGAACTTGTGGAGATCAGAAACCGAGCATATGACAACAATTTGGTGTACAAGGACAAGGTAAAACGTTGGCACGATAGATTTATCAGACGAAAGACCTTTGTTCCTGGACAGAAGGTATGGTTGTTCAATACGAGGCTGGAGGTTTTCCAAGGGAAGCTTAAATCCAAGTGGACGGGTCCGTTCATAGTCCGTGCAGTGCATGACAGTGGATGTGTAGAGATCTCAGATCTTACAGATGGAACACATACATCCCTAGTTAATGGACAACTACTGAAACACTTTGTTGAACCTAATGAACAGTTAGTCCGTGTTGAAGAGATTGTTTTCATGCATGAGGCAGACTCAGAAGATACACATAGAGCCACGCATGAGGCCTTGCAACATTAATCTCTAACCATCAACAACATAAAAAAGATTCAGATCATGATATGCCTACTGTTGTTTAGTGTTGGTGGTAATATGCATGAAGCTGTGAAGTCACTCAAACATGCCTCTCAGATGTGAGAAGTGTGCATGAAGTGGTCGACCATTCTGCTTGGTCGAGAAGATGTCGAACTGTAGTGGCAGAATCTTGCTTTCATTCTTCGCCTGTCTATAGGTGTCTACCAGTATATCCCACATAGCCTTTGCAGTAAGCTGATGAACAATATCATTAGCGATCTCCGTGGTAAGTGTCCCAGAGAGCCAGATACGAGTATAAGCATCCTCTTGCTTCCACGATGCATTGACCCCAATCTTGTCCGCCGGCTTCGAGTCGGTCAGAATATACCCCTGTTGTGGCACTGCATTAGGGTACGAAACGGCATGGACTATAACTCATAGTTGGTCCCGTCCATCTTCACAATAAGTGCCGGGGCCCTTGAAGGCACCAAAAGATGAGAACACGTCACCCTTATGTTCTGACATATTACCAATACGCCAAGATACAGAACAAGTGGGGAACAAATCAAGAATAGATTTGTCTACAAAGACATAGATAGGAATAGTTGTATGCATAGACTCATACAACCATACCTAGATCTTTGGTCGAGGTCTAGAGCTGCACAACGCGTTAGAAATCAGAATATATCGTTGATTCCTAACCAGATTAGACGTCACAGTTGCACGAAAAGGTCTTATCATGACATATAGTTTCATGCTCGAATCAATAGGAGTAGTGGCAAGTCTGCAATCTTCCATGCATGTCTCTGAAAGAAGATCTGCAACATACTTTCTCTGGGTCATCACCAGACCTCGTTGGTTTCTTGCAAACTCAAACCCAAGGAAGTAACGTAGATGTCCAAGATCCTTGGTCACAAACTGCTGACCCAGGAAGTCCTTGGCACTCTGAATGCCCTGCTTGTCATCCCCTGTAACAATAATATCATCAACATACACAAGAGTGACAATAGTACCTATCTGAGTCTTCTGCACAAACAAGGAGTGATCGGTTGTCGATCGCACAAACCCATATTGCTCTATCAAGTCCGAGAGCTTTTGGAACATGCTCTTGGACTCTGCTTAAGGCCATCAATAGCCTTGTGTAGCCTGCACACCTTCTGACACTCCCCCTCAACAGCAAACTTCGTGGTTGTTGCATGTAGACCTCCTCCTGTATATCACCATAAAGGAAGGCATTCTTCACATCAAGCTGATGCAAGGGTCAATCTCAGGTCACAGCAATTGAAAGAAGAATACGTAGAGTAGAATTCCTGGCCACTGGAGAAAAAATATCTTGATAGTCCACCCCATATGTCTGGATGAACCCACGTGCCACAAGTCTCGCCTTATAGCAATCCACAATGCCATCCACATGGTGTTTCATAGTGAGCACCCATTTGCATCCCACAACAAACGCGTCAACTGGAGCAGAAACCAGACTCCACATACTATGTGACTGTAGGGCAGCCATCTCCTCCTCCGTAGCCAATCTCCAACGACTATCCTTCAATGACTCGTCATAATTCTGTGGAATTTACACGACAGATAAAGTCATTGCAAATTTTTGAAAATCCCCTGTTAGACGATGGAAGGAGACCTGAGAAGCCAAGGGGTAGGAAGCACAAGTTCGCTTCTGTTTTCGAACTGCAATAGGAACATCCAGATCAGAAGTATTATCCTCCATCTGTGAGCCAATTTCCTCCACTGATCTTGCACAGATGCATCTCCATACCCATCGTTAGAAGCCATGTTATCAAAACATACTTGGGGATCCGTGGAAGGTAGGCGATGACCATGAGTAGAAGCAAACCGACGAGTGTAGAACTTAGATCGAGATGGAACAAGAGGCACATGGGACTGTGTAGTAGGAGGGGGTGGAGGAGGAGGTAGAGATGGTGGTGGAGATGGAGGAATTGGTGGGACAACAGATACGGGAGGATGTGGCATGTAAACTTCATCATCTGAGTTTAATGAAGCCAACCTATCACCTGTAGGAGAGAAGTACATCAAAGATTAAAAAAATGTGACATCAGCACTGATATAGTATTTTCTGTGTAGAGGATCATAACACCGATATCCTTTCTGAGTTCTGGAGTATCCAATAAACACACATTTGACAGCTCTATGAGCGAGCTTGTCAAGACCAGGAATCAACTAGTGAACAAAGGAAACAGATCTGAACACACGAGGAGTGAGTGAGAATAACTCCTCAAGAAAAGCTACGGAGAAAGGAATTTTCTCACCCAAGACAAATGACGGCATACAATTCACCAAGCATGCTGTGAGAACCGCATCACCTCAAAACAAATGAGGTGCACGACTCTTACTGAGAAGCTTTCGAGTGACATCAAGAAGATGGCGATGCTTTCTCTCAACAACATCATTTTGCTGAGAGGTGTAAGGACAAGATGCTTGATGAATATACCTCTAGATGAAAGAAAATGAGATAGATCACGAGTACAAAATTCCAACGCATTATCAGTTTGCACAAACTTCACAAAGGTAGAGAAAACATTTTGTACTTCAGTAATAAAGGTTTTGATCACATCCTCTGCTTCATATTTATTTCTCAAAAGAAACACCATGACAATCGTGAAAAATCATCTACAACAACAAGATAAAATATGTGTCCCCGGTAATCAGGCACACGACTCAGACCCCAGATGTCAACGTGAGATAACTCAAAAAGGGAGCTTCTTCTCCGACTCGGACGACTAGGAAAGGCAGATCGATGATGCTATCCTAACTGACAAGCTTCGCACTGAAAAGAAGAACTAGGAGAAATCTACGGCAGCATATGACACATCTTTTGAAGAGGGAGATGACCAAACCAGAAGTGCCAAGTGAACGGAGAGACTGATCCAGACGAATGAGAAGATAAGCTTGCATATGGAGTCCGAACCGGGCGATAAAGACCGCCCTGCTCACGGCCACACCCAAGCCCGTAAGAATGTCCTGAAAAATAAGACGATGGATCAAAAATAGCTCGGTGGTGCAAATCCTTTGTAATATGACTAATAGAAAGCATATTCATAGAGAAATCTAGAACATGTAGCACACTCTGCAGGCACATCGAAGGCGTGAAAGTGATCTCTCCCTATCCTGTAATCAGGGAATGAGTCCCATCAGCTATCACAATTGTTCTTCCTGGCATAACCTGTCTATATGACGTAAGTTGATGTCTGTCTCCACATAGATGATGTGTTGCACCGGAGTCCACAATCCACTATGTAATGTCAGATCCATGACAAGATGTAAAAGCATAAGTACCTAAGGTGCTGGTTGTAGCAGAGGTATTAGCAGACGCTGAGGCTACCACTTCTGAATGATCTCTTGAGGATGGTGAAACAGAAGGGGGTATAATACTCCTCAGTCTGGCGACGAGGTGATCAAACCTTTGATCTAGATAGAAGCAACGGAGACTCAATCTGCTCTGCAATGCAGGCTGATGCTGGGAACCCATGCTTGGAATAACATGTCTCCTCAGTGTGATCTGAGCGGTGACAAAAAGTACAGGGCTGACGATTGCGACCTCCACTACCACGAGGTCCGTGTCCACGGAAGGTAGAATGGCCTCCTCTTTCTCAAGAGGCTACCATGGTCGAGGAAGTCTAACTAGAGGTTGTAGAAAGAATAGTAATCCTGCTGAGCCTGCGGAGCGCTTCCTCCATGGGGGGAATAATGGCTTCTGCTAAAATATGAGAACGAGCAGCATCATATTCAAGGTCAAGGGATGTGGGGAATACCCCTGCCATGGTAGCATTCCTATATGTCTTCTGCTGCTTTGGAGTTGCCGTTAGAGGCATGAAACTGTGAAGCTTCTCAAACTTCCCACGCAAGGATGTATACAATGAATGCAGAGGACATCCATTCTGCTTGATAATGAATATATCATGCTGAAGCTGGAGGATTTTCGTCTCATTCCTCACTTGAGAATATGTTACCGCGAGGATATCCCACATCGCCTTAGCAGTAGGCTGATGTAACACATCATTGGTGATCTCAATCGTCAATGTTCCTGATAGCCAAACTTTGGCATAGGTGTCGTCCGCCTCCCATGAGGCGTTTACCCAAGTCTTTTCCACCGACTCCTCCTCGGTAAGAATGTGTTTCTTACCATTTGACTTCATAAGGCTCATGGATTGCATAGCCCAGAGCTCAAAATTCGTCCTGTCCATTTTGACGATAGGCACAGGATCTCTGAATGCATATATGGTGGGTACATTAACCTTGTTCTCAGACTTCTTGCCGGATGTAGAAGACTAGGGTTTTGTAGACCAAAGAGTGAATGCCTACACAAACATATGTGGATTTGGGTGCATATGTAGATTGATGCCCCCAAATCCATCAGTGAAATGAAGCGAACGACGCCGACACGTGGAGGCGTAGCACGCGGAGGACCCGCGCGCGAAGGGCGACACCCGGAAATGAGCTAGGCAATGCTGGAGCGTGCTAGGCGGCACGCGTACGGCGATGCACGTGAAGGTGCATGTAGAGGAGCGCAAGGCGATGCGTGGACGGCGTGCGACGGTGATGCACGGAGATGGGGTCAATGGTGCGCGGAGGGGGCAAGAGGTGGGGTTAGGGTTTTGGATATGAGAGCTCCAGTGTAGGATTGCTGCTCTGATACCATGTTGGGAGAAAAAGAAGAGATGCTTATTTCTTGTAACCCTAGGTTCTCTTACATAGGGGAGAAGCGTATGGGTAAATTACATAGTATAGACATAAAGAAATAAAATAACAGGAAAGATACACGGAATGTAGAAATATTCCAACATGTATAATTCTTTCGAGAGACCATACATTTTATACAACTTCATATACACTCCAATGTGTAGATATATGGACCTTGCCTAGGTTACCAACCTATTGGTTTGTCAAATGCGCATACTCATGCATATAGATGCATATTTGTCTCAGGTCAAAGGATGTGGCTGATTGTGACGGTTACGACTCAGGTCTTAGTTTATCTCAACTTCATCAAGTCAACTCTTTGACTTGATTATTCCAACACTTCTGAATCTCCATTCTTATGCAGAGGACCTGCATCAAGAAGTCGGTTGGAAATTAGTCTTTAGAGAAAGATTGCCATCTCTTCCTCATACTGGAGATCTTTATCAAATATCACATGTTTGAAGTCAACTGTGTCCTAGTTGCATAGTATCCAATATGGCCATGGAACATAACCCTAACTGTACAAAGGGGCCTTAATAATAAAGTGCATTCATTCAATTATTCATTTCATTTCACATGGGCATGATAAAAAACAATAACTTTTATTGCATTTAATGGGTCGCCAAGAGTTTACAAACCCAACACCTGATTGGACTAGATCCCCACTGACCACCTTAGAAAATAGCGAAATCTACAGTGAAACCCCAAATCCACCCTAAGAACTCCTTTATCAGACTCCATATTAACATAATCATTGAAGTTATGAACACACACGACAAATCTCTATTGCTAACATTGTTGTTGTGCCTCCTTGCACGGTCTCGTTGTCTACCACTTTCATGGCTTCTAAGTAATGCGCATGTGCTACATTGAGTTCTCTCCTTGACGTTGAAACTCTATCAATTGTTAGAGTTGGAGTATTCGTTATATGCGTCATATGTATGCGAGATGGTGGATCCATTTACCCCATCTAAGTCTTTAATCCCACATCTACCAGTTTGGAGATGTGGAGACTCAGTGGGGGCTATATATAGACCCCCACACCCATTATATCAAGATGAGAAAAGCAATGAAGCATATAGCCCTTTGAGGCCTTCTCCTGTGGTTTCATCCCGCTCCTTTGGGAGTAGGGTTACACGTTAAATCCCGTCTTATTTCCAAAGTTTTATTTCTTTATTCTGATAGGTTTCCGCATTCCTATTTTCTAACATGGTATCAGAGCAGGTTCGATTCTAAGGATTTTGTGTTCTTTAATTTTTGATTCGAGATTCGAGTTCTGGATTTATGTTCTGTGCGTGAATGCCCTTAATCCTCTCCATGCGGGGCTCGGGGCTTGAAGCCCCCCCCCCATCCACTCCCAACAGCACTGCATCGACCTTAGCCGCCTCGCATACTCCTGCATCAAGACGAAGACCCAGGCGTGCTTCCTCTTTCCCCTGCTCAATGACGAGGCCCCACCGCCATCTCCATTCCAATCAAACGTCGACAGCAGAGAAAAGAAAAGAATGGCCATCGAGGGTGGCTACGAAGAGATTGGTTCCCTACATGGGAACCCTAGGGCTTGCTTTAAACAAAAAAACCCAAGGGGTTCTTTTGTTTGGGCCAAACGTACCCAGTTGTTGAAAAAAAAGGGAGAGAGAGAGAGAGAGAGAAGGGGAAGCCCAGCTGACACAAAAAGAGAGAAGGTGCTCAGCCAAGTTGGGCCAAAAATATTGTTAACATTTTTGGGTCCAAGTTGGGCAGTTTACAAAAAAAAGAAAAAAAGAAGAGATGCGTAAAAAACCGTACGTGAAAAAAAATACAAAAAAAGGAAAGCTGAAAAAAAAGAAACGGTTTAAAATATTTCAAAAAAGAAGATGAGAAAAGAATAGCCGAAAAAAAGGGGGAACGGCTAAGAAAGAAAAAAGATAACATGAATTATGCAAAAAAATGATGATTTGTAAAAAAATTCATGTTTCTCCCAACTTGATGTTCCAAGCTCTTTATTCTATCGAGTATGGGAGAAAGGGGGGGTTAGATCTATATTCTTCTCGACATTTGCACGTCCATGACTGACAGACCGACACTTTAGATATCTTTGATCATCCATCTTCACCGAGCATCAAATTCTTCATCAGGTTGTATACTTCTTTTACGACCTGATCAATTTCCCGCGTTGGACTTCTTCTGTAGAGATTCTTCTCCAGGCACGACAGAGATACGTTCTGATGACCTGATATCACAACGACTCTACAGGCATGGCAGAGATACATTCCGGTGACATGAACGTCGCAGACTTGTCCTCGTGCAAGGTCTTCTACCAACAACAGATATGAGTTCTTCTTGTGATGTATCGTGAAGATGTGTTGTATATTTTCTTTTTGTTGCAAGCTGCAACTTTCTCAGCTCCAGCTTAAGGGGGATGTTAGAGAATGTAATAGGTGAGTAATTGGATCTCACCAAGATCTAATTACCCCATTCATATTTACTCCCACATGGATGAGCGGTACTTCGGTCTGTCCGAGGGGCTATATAAGGAGCCCCTCACCCCTTGTACTCATTGAGAAGTTTAATAAAATACATGTCCCTTTGAGGGATTCTCCCGTGGTTTCATCCCCCCTTAGAGAGTAAGGTACCATGTCAAATCTTTATTCTTCAGGTTTATTATTTTGTTTATCGATTCTATTTCTCAGATTTCAACAGTCTTGAACTCTCTCTATAGATTGGTATTAAAATTTGGACATTTATAGAAAAGGAGAGATAAAATAATAATGAACCATTTTGTCTTGATCTTTTGTCATCTCAAATTTGCTCACATTTCGAGCCAAGAGAGATATATAGACATGTCTCACTGCACTGATTGGGAGGCGATCGTAATAACTACGGGGGGTTAGACCAAGATGTGAGTTATTTATACCAAACATTCTTCTTATGAGTACATCCAATCTCTTGATCCCTACGAAAGTAAAAAGAATTTTGCGTTCTTCCTTTTAGGAAGGGAGAATTTGGGAAATTGTATTAATTAACACTTCCTCTAAACCTTTAAGAAAAGTGTTAAAAAAAGCTTGAATGATATGATCCCTTTGTTACCTCAAAATGAAACAGATGATGTTGTAGTTTTTGGTCTGTGAAGGTGTGTTATCCGGTACCTCATGGAATCCAAGTTAAAAAAATGGCGAAGCCTTCTCCTACATGGATTCTTGCTCAAATCCATGTTATAAGATCTGGCTATTTTTACTTTGGTTGTCGGCTACCTAATGCAATCCCCACAAGGGGGATTTGAACACTGGTTTTTTGGGTGGTAAACGCACTGCACTACCACCAAACCATTGGAGTGGGTGCAAAATTGTGATTAATCGTGAAAAATTACGATAAAGTTGTTTATGAATTTTTACGTGGTGGACTTGATTTTACCAAAGATGATGAAATCATAAATTTATAGTCGTGTCTGCATTCTAGACGGTTTCTTATTAGCGTTGAAGTTTTTTTATAAAGTGCAAGCCAAAATTTCTATTGCTGCCCATTCATCAGTTACAGAAAAGAGATGATATAACATATTTCTTCATCCACGAAATCGACGTATAAAGTATCTATTTTAAAAAAAGAAGCTCACAAAAACCTCCAATCCATACATGCATATGCCTCATAATAGTCAAAGTTTTTAAATCATACACTAGATCTATTGATGCTCCCAATCGATAACCATCTCTGTAACCATCACAAAAGTGTGCACTATCTGTCTGTCAAGGATAGATTTAGTTTGCACCAGAGAATCAATATAATTCTTAACTAAAGGAAGATGATTAACAAGCTTCTTATCACATTGAGGTAAATGGCATATGAAAGCAATATCTATTGCTGCCCACAGTCTCGAAAACATCCTTCTTAGGAATGATGAAAGTCATCGTGGATCCAATCAAAACCGAAGTTCCCCTAAGAGCTCCATGGCATCATCCCCACAACCTCCCGAAATTCCCTAGAAAAGAACACTGAGAATCCATCTAGGTCAAGAAAAACTATCTGCATTCTGCAACTCCTGACCCTTTTGCTCAAACTACGAAAGTATTCTACCACTATTCGTCTGATCTCTCAATCACACTAGATCATGAAGCACGTGATCACTAAAGAGTAAATTTGGTTCTGCTTGTCTTCCACAAATCGCAGCATAGAAGAACTTCGTATTTACATCTCCCTCCTTGAACATCTCCCTCAACATTGCATTTTTTGTCCTACTCCAAGACTAGTTTTTGCTTAACCACACGCTCTACAAGCTCCTCTCTACTAAGATCGCTAGCGTCCTCCAATCTGTCTAGACATGAGATCTAGCCCTGAGAATCCTACTGTTTGTGCTCCTCAGTATGCACGATTTCTTGCAGTCGATCAACTTATTCTCATGTGTTGCAACCTTTAGGTCCGTATAAGTATTGGTTGAACTTGTATAATGATAGTTCTCCCAATGCTCAATCACTAGCACCCTGAAGCCATCCCCAAGTAACCAGGAATGTTGAAACCTGAAGATAGACCTAGGAAGAAGTTCCTCCCCGACATCCAGGACAAGGGAGTATGATCAGAACGTGGTCTATGATCAAAACGTGGTCTCAAAAGGGAACATGTTGAAACCAATTTAAGCAAACACCAAAATTGATCCAAACTAGATCACAAACACAAGTTCCACCAAGTATATCTGCAATCTTATGCATCAAAACCCTTTGATTTTCACCTGGGTAAATGATTCACACAAAGAAGAATTCATTTAGAAATCACTATAAGAGACACATTTTACATGGAAAAATCCCATCGATTGAAGGATAAAAAACCATACACAAAGAGAGATTTACCATGTGGGATTGATGTATATTGTTCATAGTGGAAAGAAAGTGCATGCCCAACATTCAAAAGTAACAATTACAATACACTGATTTACAAGGTTCACCCTTGATTGGACTACTCCTCAGTGTCGATGATAGATCTCTCTCTAACTAGTGGTAAAATAGCTGTAGAGATGGGATATAATTAAAGGTATCTCTATGGTGCACAAGGTACGAACCCACGTTTTGAGATGGCAAATTTTTTCCTAGCAATGATGCAGTGGACGTCACAAACCCCAGCTCTACAATATATCAGGTGAAACAGATGGATTAAAATTCCAGGCATCTCAACAGTGCAAAAGGTACAAAATTGTAGGATGTGGTACATCGACGAAAGTACATGCAGTATGATCTTGCAAATTATCAGAAGACACACTATATAGGGTTCACGTCTAAACAGATCCGTAATCGGAACCAAAGTAAATCAAATTGGTCTAGATCTGTTAAAATGTATGCCGGATCCTAAACGGGTTTTGAACATTCAAGGAAAAAATTGTCATCAGCAAACCAGGGCCTGGAGTTTGGCTTTGGATTCCCTGTCATTTATGTCCGACTCGTATCTTACCATGAATGCCACCACCCATCATGTTCCTCTGTACTTGCAGCAATTGGTTGCATTCAGGCTTGAGACTAGCCATCTAAATGGATCTTTTAATTTATCTAGACCTACTTTACCGTTTGTGACATAGTTATGTATATGGTATTAATTTCGTCATCTTTTGCATCGGGTTTTCTGTGAAACTGTATTATATATTTCCAACAGAATAAAAAACACCAACCTATAGTTTTGGCAAACCCAAGAGCGAAGCCAATTAAGGAATAGGCAAAGGACATGATTGCTGCCACAGCAGAGAGCCACGCCATGTTGTGATAATCAGGAATTAGAGAGCACAACATTTCAACAACTCCGAATATCAAGATGTAAGTACTGATATTGAATGAACAGGGAGCATCATGCCCGTTATAGTGGTAGCAATTTGCCTTGAGGATGGCCCTGCAATAATTTAAAAGCAGACAGAAGAGTTCGATGGAGAATCCTATGTTGAGTTGTTAAATGACACAATTTACTGATATGGATTCTCAAGATTCACCTCATACTGGTAGAAGTAGTGATGGTGTAAGCAATGCTAGTTCCATACAAGTACAAGTACTGAAGAAATCCACATGCCCAGGTCCGCTTTCTGCCTGAAATGTCACCAACCAAGTTAAAGAAAGCAGTGCAAAATGGAACTTGCATTCTACACACGTCTGATACTAGTCTAAACATTTTTGCATCATTTAGTGCCATTAACATGACACTGTCATCTCTGATTTCACTCCCGAACCTTACATACTACTTTTATCAACGTGCTTTTAGACCCGCTAATCCTGTATTAAGTTAAATTACATACATATGATTAACCTTAAGAAATCTGTACTCTCGGTGCAAGCCATCTTAAGAATAACTCAGTATTTAATAAATGGGCCCAGTACTCACATTCTTATCAATATTTAGTACAAAGAAATTGTGATTCCAATCGACACCCTACAAATAACTATTTCAATTTATCTTTCAGGATCGCACAAATAAGACAAGCTCATTCTGGAAGGTGCATCTGACCATATCGGTGATACCATTCTAATAGTTTAAACTAGAAAATTCTCAGAAAACAGATATTTTCCATTATAATCATCAAGTAAACCAATATTTCAATGACAAGCAAAAACATGTTTTCAAAGGAACAGATTTGACCATCCAACCCAATCTGAAATAGCAAGTTCTGGGTAGCATGAGATGCATGAAAAAGAAAGAAATAATGGTCATATGATTTCACGGGGACTCAATTGTCATATGCTGAAGTTAAAATAAATTAATACAAAATTGAATTCATACCAAGATTCACTCTGACAGCATCCATGTAGGATTTGTTCCTTGCCCCCGTGACCGAATCCGGTGACCGGTAACAATCTGACAGCAAGGCTGCAGAGACGTAGCTAACTAAGGCGAATAACACCATGGAAAGCGGTCCGGCGATCCATCCAAACTGCGCCGTGCTCCACGCCAAAGCGAGCACGCCGGAGCCAATGATCGTCGTAATGATATGAGCTACACATGTACTCAGAGTTCCTAAAATAGAGCAGAACAATTCATCGAACACCTGATGGACAACTGGAAAACAGAAGAGGAATACGCATTAAAATTTACTTGGTTACCTGTTCTTATCACATCGTCGTCTTCAGAAGAACGGGTCTTCGGATCTTCTGAGTTCTCATCTGCCATGGAATGATCACAGAAATCTATGCACCTCTTCTGAATTGCCCGAGAAATGTGATTTGGACGAAGACTCCAGTTCTGCCCTTTTTCCAGTGGGAGAATAAATTCGGAATTAAGGGATGGATCTCTAGCAAGCACGATTATCTTCGCACTCTCCAAACGTTTACACGTTTCCTTTTATAATAACTAGTAAATAGTATTGGATTGGACCCACGCTTTTAGGAGGTGGGACTGTGGGAGATATGCACTATTTTTGTATTTATGTAGAGAAATATAATTTGTTTAATTTAAGTTAATAGTTTCGTAGGTTAAATATGGTTTTTTAGTTCAGTTATACTATAATAAAAAAATTAAGATTAAAAAAATAGGGTTAATTCTATATACACATGTACTATGCATGCCAGATAAATTAGGGACTCATCATTGCATTACATGTAATTTATAAGGTTAACTACAGGGATGCAAACGGATACGGATATATCCGTATCCGATCCGTCACCGTATCAGTTTTATATATATATTGACATCCGTATCCGTATGCGTTTTAAAAACGGATACGGATATGGATATCGTTTTGATATTCGTAAACATCCGTATCCGTATCTGTATATCCATTTTCGTATATAAATATAGTCATAGATTTATTGTTAACCCTATATAACATAATTCTCTACCTTCTTTTACCATATTTATATACTTTTTATGATACAAACACATTTAGTGAATTAATATCTTGTATTTTCCATCCAATTCTTATATATTTAAGTCAATTTTAAAGAGTATTTCTAACATTACTCGTGTGCGCTCAGTATCCGTTTTGCATCTGTATCCGTTTTTTAAGGATATGGTAAGATAGTTTTAATATCCGTCAACATCCGTATCCGCATCCGTATTCGTATTAAAAATGGATAAGAATATGGAAATACTTATATTTGTATCCGTATCCGACCGTTTGCATCCCTAGTTAACTATATACTTACCATACATGCAAGATGCATATCATTGGATTAAGTATTAGAAAAAAAACAAATAGAAGGAGTATGTTGATATGCCTTGAAATTTAAGCATTTGCTTTGTTGAACCGGTTAAAAATGGTTTGATGTTCCTCTCTAGTCACCATACTCTACCAATAGGGGGGTCTCATTAATCGAGATTGCTTGTGCACTACCCCCACCCTCACATACACACACCACATGGGGGGTTGTATCCTCGTTCGGAAAAATACTTGATATGGGAATTCAGATCTGTTGCATTCGGAGTCTATTTGTAGGGAGTAATATATAAACTCTTTAGCGTTAAGGCTCATGATATCCTATGTATTTTCTTCTTCTCCACATAAGGAAACTGATCATCACCGCCCAATGACATAGCACAATTATGGGTGAACCTTGCAAATTTGTGTGTTGTGATTTGCTTGATTGATCATGTGTGTATGTGTCCGCTTCCACGATTCGCAATATGGTATATAATTTTGGATTTTGTCAGTTGTGCATCTCTGAGATATTGCAATATTAGCTATACCCTTATTTTTTGAAATATCATTTGTGCCCCTAATTTCATCCACAATGATCACTTGTGTCCCTCGGGTTAGTTGTCGTCCATCTCCAATGCAAACGGACATTAACTTTTAGGACACAAGGGGGATTGGATTTAGAAAATGGTTGAAAACATTCCCACTTCTCCCCCTCCCCTTTCTCCCCCTCCTCCACATCCACCCCAGGCTCCTCCTCCTCCTCCACCCCATCCTCCTCCATCGCCCCCTCCTCCTCTGTCCCCTCCTCCTCCGCCCCTCGTCATCATCCGCCCTCTGCTCCTCCATCGTCGCCTCCTTCTCCTATGCCCCCTCCTTGCTATCCTGCTCTTCCCCTACGCCCCCTCACCCTCCTCTTCGCCCCTGCTCCTCCCATGCACCCCCTTCGTCCACCTCTACACTCATGCTCCTCCCTTGTTTGCCCCTCATCCTATGCTCCATGCTCCTCCTCCACCCCCTCCTCCTCCACGAACCCTCTCCTTCTCCTCCTCTACCCCCTCTCCCATAGCAGTCTCCTCCAGTGGTCTTGAGTTTTGGACGGTAGTCCGATGAAAGAGGCTCAAGCCCCTCAACTTATGTTGCTTCGTTCGCAATGGAATCCAACGCTCAGTGTGGTGTGGTGTGGCTCTAAGGTCCCCAAGTCCGCTGATCTTTATTCGTCCTATCCGCTCCAGGTGTGGGAGAGAGATGTAGAGAAGAGTGGTGGTTGTATTCACTACAAACAGACCGATCTTCGGGGACGGTAGAAAGGGAAAATCAAAAACCAGTCATCCTGTCTACATCAAGAGGGGAGAGTCTACCTCCGGCCATCCCTCCTGACCACCAAGGGGACGATCACAAACAGTCATCCTTGATTCCATAATTGTCGAAGATGGTCTACTAAACAATTGTCACTTATGAGAAATAGAGGGGACGGTCCCGGTCGTTCTCTATAGCCCCCGTCAGCACAATCTTTTGTGAATACATACATATAGGGGATGGTTAGGACTGACCCTATATGTTCTATGAGGATATCACCACTACTCGTGGATCTAACTACACATGTAAACTTTAGGGATGATCGTAACCATCACTAACATTTAGCATATGGGACAGTCTCTATGATTGTCCCTACGTAAATAGATTTAAGGTTTTATAAAAAGGTGTAAATCGGAGGGGACGATTTTGGACTGTCCCCATCGATAAGCAGGGGACGGTTCTATAACTATCCCCTCTATATTCGTCATAATTTGTTATTTATTATGATCAACCTCATAAGGAGCGATTATAATCGTCCCTTCCCTCTTTCTGTGAGCATCTTCGTTAGGAGATGAGACATGGAATACGGCCATTCATAGGGGATGGTCACGTCCGTTGTTGTTGGCGATAAATTGGGAAAATTTTCGAGCTCATAAGGAACGGTCTCTAGTAAACCTTCCACGATCATAACAAGAGGGGACGGTTGAGCGACGATCCGTGATGGTCTTATACTATGGGTTGCGCAAGTTCTCCTCTCATTTTACCCTTTGATGACTCCTCCTACCTCTCGAGCTCTCGACTCTTCTACAGTTGTGTTGTTGACCTGTTGACCTCTCGTCCATCGATGAACACTCTCCTCTTCTTTGACCGCATTCTCTATTGTTCTCCTCTTCTCCACTCATTCAAGATGAATCCGGGTAACTTAAAAAAATCTGAACCATTTCGTTTTTTAAGTTGATATTGTATTAAGTATATGAATGATTTTTTTATTCCTTGAAATGAATGTTTGGTGAAAGAATGGATGTTTTTATATATTGATTTTAGCTTTAATGTTCAGGTTATGGAGTAGTTCTTCCAAGATAGAAAATAGATGTTTGTAAGTATCTTGAGATGTTATTGCTATGTGGTTTGTTTGAAGAGAGAGATGTCATTCTTAAAACATCACTCTCCAGTTTTGGATACCCATTACATGATGAGATTTAGTTGTTTAATTGATAAGGCATACATGAGTAACGAATTTATTGTAGCTAAACATTCAGAATCGGGAGGAATGGGAGAGATAAATCTTCAATTTTAGACAATTTTATTGATGTTTTATTATAGATAAACCTTCATAATGACAGTTTATATATGAGAGGTTGAATTTGGGACAAATAACTAAGATCCAATGATGGATGGTGATGATGAGGAGATGAGAAAAGTCGTGTCCCCCATTTTAGTTTTAATAACGAGTTAATGCTTAGGAAATTAGAATGGGTTTGTGGTTTGTTGTCGGGTTGATGTAGCAAGTGGTGGTGTAGATAATGTTATATATTAAATTTATCAAATTAGATTGATGTGACAAGTGGATTATGCATTATTAATGTTCAAATTGTCATAAAGTTAACTTTTAACTTGACGAGGATTTAGTAACCGAGATTAATCTTATTTATTTCTTAGATATTCAGTTTTAGGAAATGGTCAGGAGTTGGATGAAATAAATTTGATAATTATCGAATATATAACAAAGGTATCATTGAATTTTTAGATTAGGCATTTCGATGCGATTCAGTGTATCATATTGTTTGAAGTGAAGGAGATAATATACATTGTCCATGTATTATATGCAAGAACACGCTGACTAACAACCGAAGTATAGTCTACGAGCACCTTATATTAAATGAAATTTGACTTCATTATATGAATTGGACATACCATGGTGAAGAAATTTGCAATATATCAAAACACAATAATGAAGCGGTGGATCATGACAGAGATTTAATAGAGACAGATGATCGTAATATATTTGAAATGTTAGATGATATTCTACGGCCTATTTTAGATAAAAGTACTGAATCGATTCAGGATAATATACTTGAAAATTTAACGGATGCAGAAACTCTTGTCCCCAGTAATTGAAATGACTCATTTACGATTTCTATTGGAGATGTTTAAGATAAAAGTGAAAATCATTTTACATCGGTTATGATGACTGATTTATTTTAAATAATCATGAATGGTTACCAAAGGATTGGAAGGATGTTAAATCAATATTTTGATCTCTTAGATGAAATTATGAGAAAATCGATGCATGTCCAAATGACTGCATTTTATGTTGGAACGAAAATTCAAAGTTAAATGTTTATCCAATGCAAAGCTAACCGATATACGAATATTAGTTATGAATCGAAGAGGAAAAACCTGAGAAGATATTACAGGTTTTCCTCTAATACCCCGGTTACAATGTTTATATTCATCTGAAAAGACAACTAAATAGATGATATGGCATGGTAATATCAAGAGGAAGATACACACGATCTTATGCAACATCATTATGTGTTAAGGAGTGGATGAAGTCCGATGAAAGACATATATCGTTCTCTGAAGAAGTCAAAAATATCATATTAGGTCTTGCTTCCGATGGTTTTAATCTATTTGTAAATATGAGTACATGTTACTCTATTTCGCATGTAATATTTGTTGCATATTACCTCCTCTTTGGATGATGAAAAGCAAGAAAATGAGAGTTGCTAAATAATATCCTGACTAATCGGCCTCATTGTTGCTGAAGCGACTACTCGAATCCTCCCTCTATTTCAATAATTAACCCACATAGATAATTAAGAAATTAAAAGTAAGAGTTAAAATTTATCATACCCTAATAAGAATGTATAATGACAAGAAAGTATAGGAGGAATACAAGAAGCAATGGAGCAGAGCAAGCAAGACAAAGAATCAAAGCACAAATTATCACTCAACTATTTAGCCAAAATGGACTCTTTTAGTGGGTTTTTAAATTTTTTATTTTTTGATTTTAATTTTTATATTTTATATTTTGATTTTTAATTTTTTACTTTTATATTTTCTTTTTATATTTTTATATTGTTATATATTTCTTTTTCTTTTTGAATATAATATAGCTATATAGTAGAGTATATATACAATATAAACTACTATAGATATAAATATTAATAAAAATAGTCAACATTAATAAAATAAAATATTTTTGAGTTTTCAAATTTTTTTACTGTTTTTGTGATTTTTTAGGATTTTTTTGCTAATTTATATATATTTTTAAAGTGAAAAAATATCCTAAAATAGGGTTCAATTAATAAGGTCGAATTAAAATGGAGATTAAAAGTAGCAAACGGAATCAAAATTTCTCCAAATTAATTTTAATATAATAATAATGATATATAGAAGGAGTCGGGCTAGCACTAAAAAAGGGCTCTGCATCGTAAATGCTACAAGTCTGGGTGTAGAAGGTATATTAGATACTCAAAAAAGGCACATCCTGGTGTACTCCCAGGAAAACAACTACAGACGACTACAACATCTCTTGACGGACACACTGATCAACAACCAAAAAATACATGTATTGAGCTAATAAGGCACTCGAGAGGATCCTTGTTCCAATGGAGGGAGAGAAGAAATGACAAATCCTATGCCCTCCATCATCTGGTCTTCCATCTACACTTTTAAGAGTGACAACTAAAGAGACTGTGGATTGGATGCAAGAAATGGTTTATTCATTAGTGTTGAGTATCGGGTTCTTAAAAGAGTCTCTTGGACTAGAACCTTGGGTGACGTTGCGACTCTACTCTTGTAACTGCAGTCCACACTTAATGTCATATCCTTATTATATATGTATACAGAGAGAGTCTGATGATTAGGGAAATTGGATACCTTCTGACTAGAGCTTGGTTCAGCTTAGAATTTTAAGATCTCTAAAAACCGAGAGTTCTTGAACGGATCAATTGTATTCACATGCACAGTCAGGGGTTAATACAACTTATTCATTCTTTATTTGCTCGAGGACCAGCAAAGTTTAAGTATAGGGGATGATACCCCTGCCTCCATGTGTTCTCGTACTACGGAGGCTGTTGGTTTTGGGGTGGGTAGGGTTGGAAGTTTCTCCCTCTCTACTGTTGATGGTGTGGATGGTTGGCTGAGTTCTGACCCTAGATATGTCCCTAAGGACGGGTCATCTGCTATTCATGTTCCCACACACCATTGATCTCTTGAATCTACAGCAGGGATAGAGGAAACTGCTCCGGATAGGCCGACTACAACTCTGGTTGATAAACAACCATCCGGTTCTTGGACTGTGAGGTCTGTTCCAGGACCTGCACGTAGTACACGTGCTGGACTGGTTGAGGTTGTGAGAGTCTCGGCTGAGGAGATTGTATATGTGGTGGATCCTTCTGCTCAGCGGGGTTCTATGCAGTAGCAGACATAGAGTTACAAGTGTTGGCATTCAGAGCACGAATTAGCTGCTCCACCAGTTGAGAGATCAAATCGATCTTCTCCAAGCCTGGGTTTTCTTCTCAATATCTGACAATTTTTTGAGTCCTGCGACCTCTTCTCAATGATGTCTACCTTAGACAAGTGACTACCAATAATACTGAAGTTGGATCTCGCATCCTTGTCTTCGGTATGGGTAGTCATGTTGACAGGCTTGTTGATTGTGACATGCATTTTCATGTAGGTGTGTGATGAGGACTGAGCGGCCTCTCCTTCAACCATCTCCTAAAAAATGTTCCAGACAACATTCTCGTCCGTGTTAAAATGCGAGCCCCCACAAGCAGTATCAACGAGTCTCTGGCTTTCCAGTGTCAACCCACCAAAGAAGTGCTGCAAGAGACTGGTCTTGGGAATCTCGTGATGGGGACACTTTTCATGTAACACCTATAACCTTTCCCATGCTTCATGTATCATCTCGTGGGGTTGCTGGCACAAACTGGAGATGCATGCGCGCATTTGGTTCAAATGACTGAGAGGGTAGAATTTGTGGATAAATGCAGAGGCAAGGTCGTGACTACCTTCCCCAGGTGATCGACCCAATACAGGGCCTTATCGTGGAGGCTGAAAGGAAAAGCAATCATCCTGACCATCCCCAACGGGATTATGGTGTAGTGAGCTGTGGCACAGATGCGACCAAACTTCTTAAGGTGGGTGTATGGTTCCTGAGTATTATTCCCATGGAAAAGGGGGAGCAGGGATAGAAACCGCAGCTTCATCTCGAAGTGGGCGTGGATTTGTGGAATTTGGATCCACTCTACGATGTGGCCCGCTCTAGGATTGTATGTATGCTTTAGAGTTGGCTTTTGTGGCAGTGGTCCTGCGTCCCTTTCCCCGAAATTGTGTCCACCTATTGAAAATTTATCCTCAGCATCTCCCTGATTAAATTCATTATGTGGTCCTGGTCCATCCTCTCCTCTACCATCTCTCTCGTTGACCCTCCTCCTTAAATCATTCAACATGTCTTGAAAGGTTGTCTGGGCAAGATCCTGATTGGTCAACTATTGTTGGATGGCATGTAGTGAAGCAAGCAACTGACTATTGACTTCATTTTACGTGGTATACTGTTGAAACACGTTGGAATCTTACGAGGGTCTAAAAGTAGTCAAATGTGTCGCTGAAGCGATCGCTCATGAAATACCAGTCGATTTCAACAATCAAACCACAATTGGATATCAAATAAAAAAATTAGTGTGGATTATAATTTATTATAAACCCTACTATAAAATGCGTATAGCGACAAATGGAGTAGGTTATCGAACATGAGGAACACACGATGTAGTACTATTTATTATTTTGTAAATAAATAATATAAGTATATGTGTATATATATAAATATGCAAAATATTTACCAAATAAAGTGGGTTTTTAATAACATATTTATTTTAATTTGAATTTCTTAATTTTTAATTTTTATATTTTCTTTTTGGATTTTTATATTTTTATATTTTCTTTTTCTTTTAATTTATATATAAAGATATATAAGGGACATATATACAATATTGACTAGGGTAGAGATAAATATTAATAAAAATAGTTAAAATAAGAAAATAAAATATTTTGGGGTTTTAATTATTTTTTTACTATTTTAATGTTTTTTACGAATTTTTGCTAATCTTTATATATTTTAAAGTAAAAAATACACTAAAATATGGATAAAATTAATACCCAAAATTAAAATGGAGATATAAAATATAAAGTAGAATAAAAAAATCTCCAACTTAACTTTAATATATAGATAATAAAATAGAGAAAAATAAAAAATAGAAATAGATTTTTGTATTTTTAAAATTTTTTTATATTTTTATAGAGGTTTTGGAGGTTTTTCAATTTTTACGAGTTTTCATTTGTAATTTTTAGTGATTTTTGTGTTGAAGGTCAAAAAAACTTAAAGAGTATAATAAAATTTGGGGGTATTTTTTTATGATTGTATAAATTTTCACCTTTTTCAAGGTAAACAGGGCCTGACTAGGCTCTATTTGATTTTTTAAAAAAATGAAAAGGGCATAAAATGTGAAAATAGTTAGGTAGCGTGATCAAGCATATATCCAGGTTCTTTCACCCATTTCTTTGTGATTTTTAGAGCACATCCACTATTTTTAATAAATGGGAAAGATCACACAAAAATGTTCAGCCTAGCAACTGCAAATAAAACGTCAAGCGAGGGCTACAACGCAATTTAACCTAAAAGTTTACAACAATATTAATATTATATATATTAAGATATAATTACATAAACACGTGAGGGATTTAGTGCAAATTTTACAAAATAAATGTGCACATGCACGTAACTCTAATGGGGACCAAATTAAATATTCGAAAAGTCTAAGGGGTTACATGCAATTTATCCAAAAGTTTTTAAACTTCATAAAATATTTATATGACCTTCAAGTAAATACAAAAAGGTGGAGGGTGTCGGTGAAATTTTACCATTTAAGCGCCTGGATCCAAGCGTCCAGAAGTTGCCATGTGTCCTCTTGAGCGGCCTTGATTGTGTACCCCTTCATCTGAGATCAACAGTCCAAATTAGATCTAGACGGTTGTTCTTGATTGAACGATTGTGAAGGGGCTTGGATGAACACTCAAGGACACGATGCCGACAATCTTTGATTCTTCGGTCCTCGCTCCTCCAATGAGCTTTGTCCTCTCCGATGGGCCCAACAGACAGCTGGACGTCCTTCCCGTGCTCCTGCAAGGTCCGATGGCGACGAACGAGCACAGACTTCTCTATCAAAGGTGAACCACCTGGAGCAGCTCCAGGTGGTGACTGAGGTCCTAGGAGCATCAAATGCCCTGCAAAAGGCCACCAAAAGACCCCGGGTGTGAGAGCTATCTTCTCGACCCGGGGTTTACATAAAATGAAGGGGGAACGGAATGGATGGGGAGCTCCAGTGAGGTAGCGGTGGAGGGAGCTCGACGCCCAGATATGTGATGGATTTGGTTTGGACAAATGGGGGTTTCGATGGAGAACACGGAGGGGAAGGAGATGGTGTGGAAAGCGGAGCGAATCAACGGTCGGATCACGTTGAATCAGGCCTGGAGCTCGAGCTCCGGGAATTGGGGGTTTTTAATTTACGTGCTAATTGCTTGATTAAACTAGAAATTAAAGATGCAAAATGAAGTAAAGATAAAGAACTACCTAAAAAGGCAAGAAACGAGGGCTCGATCGACCTAAGGCGGCCAAGAGCATGACCTGTCAGCGGAGCTCCGATAGTAGATGGATACACCTCCTTCCTTGCTCTCCTCGCGGAAATTCGAAAGGCCAAACCACACTATCACCATGGGGAGGCTATCATAACTGATCTGAGGCTAAAGCTCGAAGAAGAGGGATCAAAAGGCCAAAAGAGATGATTGTGTTTATTTATAGGTGAATTTTGGATGATTTTTGAGGAGATCTTGTGTGAGATCTGGCGAGGGCTGGTGGAGATTCTTAGATGGGTGTGGATGAGGGACAAAGTGGGCTAACGATGGTGGTAGTTTCGAGGGTAATGAATGATGGGAGAGGTGTGGAGAAATGGGAGAAGAAGGTGACCTCGTGACTTCTGACAGGCGTCAGAAGGGAGACCGGACAATTGACCCAAGTCAACAAAGAAACGTGCTTGGTTGGTCCATTTGGACCAACCAGGAAATTCCAAGGTAAAAATGCCTTGGAAATTAGATAATAAATAGAATTCGATTTTATTATTTTTAGGTTATAAAATAAAAAATGTTTTTAATTTTCTGTAGTATTTTATGGATATTTTTATTTATTTTTTAGAGGTGTTTATTTACAGGTTAATTTTAGGTTAGATATATAAGTATATTTAACTATGTTTTAGGTATTTTTATTTTGCATTTTTGATTTTTTTATTTTAGTTTATTATTTTATATATTTATAAACTATTTTCGGTACTTAAATATATTTCTGCCATATTTTTCTAATACATTATATACATTTAATTCGATAGATGCATTAATGGTATATGTATGAATATAGGTAATTCATCTATATATATATATTCTATCTTCATATTTTATTTTAGTGTTTTATTCATTGTTTTATTCTTGTTTTAATATGTAAATATATTATAAATAATATTTAGAAAACTAAAAATATAAAATTACAAAAATAATGAATAATAAAAATAATTATTATGTTAGTCGGATATACTATACAATAGGGGTATCCATGTAGCCGACCCTACTTAATTGCAGGAAAAGGCTTTGTTGTTGTCGTGTATACTATACAATAGGGGTTCAAAACCTAACTACCACTTCTTAACTCCAAAAAATATGAACCCACCTTCATTAAATAGCTTATTAAAGGTTATATACAATTAAAGGTGATTTTGATATCTTTTAAGTTTTTTTTGGGAGATATGGTTCTGTGAATTTCGACTTTCGGAATTTTATTTTGTATATAAAATGTATACTCTGTATTATTTTCGGGTGAAATCAATTTTGTATTTTTCTGTGTATTATCATATACAACTTTCATATGCAAAGTTTTATTATTTGAGTATAAATTATAAAGAATAAAATAGGTCCCAAAAAGCAATTATAGGCCTATTTTAATAGAGTGATTGCTCTGTATTTTCTATACAATTAGTCGTCATATCTCTCCCTACTTTATTCCTTGTTGACTAAGTTATCATGATGACTGACTTTTCGAGGCTAGGGTTAGTTTAATGTCCTTGACACTTCGCTCTTTTTCTTTTCTTTCCTTTATTCTTTTATTTTGATGATAAATGCAATAATGTATAGTATTTTATACAATATTTTGTGCAACTTAATGAGTATTTATTTTGACAAATTAATGATGTATACATGCATTCAGCTAGGGTTTAAAGGTCAAAATGAAATAATAAAGGTGATGAAATGGAGATTCATCATCCCCTATACTTGCCTTTGCTAATCCCTAGCAAACACTTATGCCTATAAGTGCGGAAAAGAAAAATTAAAGAAAATAAAAAGAAAGAACTTGGAATAATTTTTGACATTTAAACTTATCTTAATGATGTCTAAGTTTGGAGCTCCGAGGAAACCTTTGGATTAATGATGTGTTCGGAACCACTTAGAGGTTAGGATTTGTGACACAACAACCCTTTAGATTCTATACTTTTATTATCCAGTCCAATTCACACCCAGTTCCAAAACCATCCTCTCAGTCGCATACTTCTGCTACTTTGAAATGATAGAACCATGTGCGTGAAATTGTTTAGCTTTCCTCATTTAAAACCATTTAACTACCAAGTTGTCTTCTCTTCTAATAACTCATCCTCGTGGAGTCAGACATTTCAGGTCAGGTGCTTTCGGTATTTACAACCGAATAAGGTAAGAAGATATAAGAATGGGAAGAGAAGTGGGAATGGACCAGTGTAGTCTTCATTCCCTTGTGAAGTCGGTCAGTGTAACCGAATCTTCACCAAGAAGCATGCTTTTTCTGAAGCTCATATTTGTGGAATTTTTGGTTGAAGGCTTCTTTGCTTATTTTCTTTAACTTTGCATAGCTTCTGCATTCTTGTTTGTGCCTCGATGGATGTAGCATCTTTTGTTCCACCCATTATTTTGGGGTCTTAGAAAATTTTACGCCGGTAGACCATCCCCCATCCGAAGCATTATTTCAATCCATCTCCGGTCTTTAGATATCATGGTTATCAGAAGAAGTGGGTTAGAGTACCAGTGTCGACAATCCCCAAGAATGGTTTCTGAGCCATCCTTGATAAAGCGGCATTGCATCATCCCCACTTAGACCCCAAGATTTTTCAATAGAATGTCTAGGTTGAGCTAAGTGTTAAGTGCAAGGTTTCCAGTCAAGTCATTTATCTCAAGAGTCATACCGATGATATGAATGGTTCTATTTAGGCACATAAATTGGCTCATGGATATAGTCTTATGGAATCTAAAGATTTAAGTCAAGGTGACCTGAAGTATCTCCAATTTCAGTCCTCAAATGATTCCTCAAAAATTACGTGTATTATTGTCTTTCTAAAGCTCCAATCTTCAGACTTTACTTGGATTTGTTCAATTGCCTAAATTATTTCAAAAAATGCTCATGCTATGGATAATGAAAAAATATTTTTGTGATTAAGTTTTCAAATTTGAACTTTTTTTGGATTTTTGAAAAAGATGATGCATATGCCAAAAAAATTCAAAAGATTTGCAAATATTTTTGTTATTTTTATTTTTGTAAATGTTTTTTTGATTTTTGAAAACAAAAATTTTTGGAAAAAAATAGGTGCAAATATTTACATGATTATGCATCTTATATTTACAAGAATTAAGGTTCTTTAAGAATTTACAATGGGTAAATGATCATTTTTATAGATATTTATACACATTTGATAATGAATTTGAGAGTGATGTATATATTCCTCAAATTTTTTGAAAATGATTTTACAAAAAATTTAGAAACTATAGTCCAAAGTAATCTTTACAAACATATTTTTACAAACATTTATACACGTTTGAAAACTATTTGAAATATTTATTCACATTTATTCGTTGAGGCCAAAAGAATTGATTTTGGTTAAGGGGGAAAAAGTACCTCAATGAATCTCCAATTTATCTTGACTTTACACCCAATTTTTATGAAATATAGTGTTAAAGCCCTACAAGATATCTCAGTTTGTGCATATCTCGCATTACTTGGCATTGAATTATATTGCATAATTTTAAAAATCATATAATGAGAGAATAATAATCAAGAATCCATTTATAAATAATAATAAAGAACAGATTTTCCATAATTCTTTCATAAAAAACAAGTTAGAAGTGCGATATTTATTGGATAAACTTCGATATGTATATCTCAAAGAGACCATAAAATTTACAAATTTGTTGCAATTTACAAATATTGCTTCCACACAATGTTGAATGAAATGAGATTTAGCATGTATTATGCTGTGTATTTTCTAATTTGCGAATTAAAAAATACACCTCATATTTAAACCTCCCTTAAAATGATATTAATATGAGGTGTAGAATATTTAATGCGTTCGCGATTTACCGCATCCGACTTATTTGGAAATATAGTTGTAACAAAAAATCCTATCATTGTAAAAATATTTTTCGCGTGTACATCAATTAATTAGGACATTATCAAAGCACTCTATATTCTAGGAAACAGAACTATATTGAGTAAGTCAATTTTTAACTAATTTGAGCTTCTTTCCTGTACATCAGTAGTTATTGTATTTACAACACAAGATTGTAAACCATATCTTTCTTGTACAAATTGATAACAATTATTTTTAAATAGAAGCATTTATTCCATCAAATTTTCTAGAAAATACAATGTACACTCCTTGAGTTTTACTAAATATAGAAAAATTTTAAAGATTTAGTTGACGCGAAAACCACCTATTGGTTTCAATGTCACCCATACACTCATCATCCAATGGCCTAGGATGGTACCTTTACATAATTAAGGAATGGTGTCACCTCAATTGAAGTGCTCCCTATATATATATATATATATATATATATAGGAAAAACTTCATATAAGACGGTCCTTTCCTGCATGCATGCAAAGGTAACCATCTTATCCATTTGTAATCAATCCTGTAGTTGCCATTAATGACCTGTTATCTATATTTTTTAATATTGAAAAATCTATTATAGTCATTTTAGCATATTTCTATATTTAGAATGCAACAAATATCTCCTAAATAATCTCCCCAATAATATCCTCTCTCTCTCTTGATGATGACGGTGCACTTGGAGGAGATGGATGCACGCCGGTGATGGCGTTCGACGACAACGGAGGGAGGACGTTAGATGGTGTTCAGCGACAGCGTACCGAGCTCTGTGGATGTACAAGGATTGATTCCCGCGACAATGAGGTCTTTCTTTAACCTTCAAATAAAGGGAAAGAAGATGGGTTCTCGAAGATTTTTCTCTCGAAAGCAGTGGAGGTGGTGTCGCGTGGATGTGGTCATGTAATTTAATGGTCTTAGATTTGTTGTAATTTTCTTGTTCCGGATGGAGGGCATAAGAGTCTCTGTTTCTGACGAAATTCGAATGACATATTAGAGGGATGTAGTTATGAAAATCCATGTAAGCATTTTTCAAAAATATAAAAAAATCTTGAAAAAAAAGAAAATGGAGTAGGTAAGTTGCCTACTCCATGAAGTAGGTGTTGGACATGCGAGCCCACGATGAGCCATTATGCAATAAATGTTATTGCGAACATCATTCCCTGATCTGAAATGAAGAATAACTAATTTGCATAATAGGTCCCTTAGTACAATTAGGGTTATGTACCATGGCCATCTTAATAATCATATAGTTGTTGGTTCAACTATTGAACCATAGAGGCTGGTGCTTGGATGAATATCTAAAGATTTAGATTGATGACTCATCAAGCACCGTCAAATGATTGTTAAGAGATGATCTCCAGTCTGAGTAGGAGATGATCTCCAGCTGGTGCTTGGATGAATATCTAAAGATTTAGATTGATGACTCTTGATACAGGTCCTCTGCATAGGAATAGAGATTCGGATGTGTCAAATTAGTTAGGTCAAAGAGTTGACTTAACGAGATCGAGATAACTAAAGACCTATATCGTATGCTATTACGGTATAGGCACGTATCCTCAGACCGGAGACAGATGTGTTACTATATATCTGAGTATGTACATTTGGCAGATCAATAGGTTGATGACCTAACCAAGGTCTATACATCGGCGCGTTGGTGTGCATATAAGGGCATATGAGTAATTCGATCTCTCATAGGGATCATACAGGCTCACTACTGAACCGAAAGAAATGAGCTCACTCATGAGATATTGGGAAGAATCAAATTCCGTGCACGATCATCTCGCTTTGGAAGCTTGACTGAATTTGTAGGTTTGATATATACTTTTGGAAAGTATATGATCAAGACCTATATATGATATATGCTTTTGGAAAGTATATGATCGATACCGAATTCCAATGATCAAATGAGAAACTTACTGATATAACCTTGAAGTAGATAGTATAAAGTTGATCTAATACTTAGGGTTTCTTCTGGGTCGTCTAGTATGTAGGATGTACAGGTATTGGGAATATCTGAGGGTGATGTAATCATAAACGATTGTATAACCATGACGCTTCCATTCCTAGGGAGTGATGAAATGGGTCTGGATTTTAGTGACTCCTCTCAGTAGAGAAGTAATCTGATCTTGATCCAAATGTTGGACATTGATCTGAATGTGATTCAGATGCAATGAGAAGATTAGATTTGCGGTCTTGATTTAATCAAGCATCTATGGGAGGCCCAAGATCTAGATTTGAGATGTGATCTCAATCTCCAAGTCACTATACGTGGAACAATACAATCGCCCTGTCCTTATCTCCAAGTATCCGCGGAGAAAGCGCATTATCCTTGAAAGAGTTCATGGATAGATTCATTGTTGATATAAGTATCCAAGCATCGAGAAATGTGATAATTCAATGTGATTTAATTATCATGGATAATATGAATTTGATTCATATTATAAGGAGAGTTATCTGAGATAATTAAATGTGATTTAATTATCAAAGATATGAATAATGTGAATGTGATTCATATTATTTTGGCACATGAGAATAGAGATCCAAGATGATTAAATATGATTTAATTATCATGGATATGAATAATATGGATAGCACTATCCATATTAATCATATATATTATAAATGTGATTTATAATATATTAAAGAGAGTATATTGTGATTTATATTTGTTAATTAATTATTAATATGAATTGGATTCACATTAGATGATTAATTGAAAATATAATTAACATTTTATTTTGGGATGTGAATGTGATTCATATTTTTTAATGGCATGATTGCAATATTTCACAAGATAATTGTGAATTATATTTGTGAAATAATTTACAACAATTGTTGTTGTAAATTTTGGAGATATATCATGAGATAATGAGATCTCATGAGACAATGAGATCTCATGAGATAATGAGATCTCATGAGACAATGAGATCTTATGAGATAAATGAGATCTCATGAGATGAGTGGTCGTTCCCTATCTTTAAGGGATATGGTTTGTCTCGTCAATATCTCCAAAGATAATTAATTGATTTGATTTGAATTTAAATATATTGATTTATCGATATATATTAAATTAAATTAATTGTTGTTGTATTTTTCACAACAAGATCATGGTCATTGAAAGAAACACAAATCAATCTCAACCATTGATTGTGTGTTGTCCACGGATTGAGATCCATGGACTCCTAAAACCCTATATAAGAAGAGGCACCCTTTCTCTTCAATAGATGTTAGATGGTTACAATGAATGCTCTCTTCTCTCTCTCTCTACACATCATGTGCCTCTCTCCATCTCTCTCTTATGACCGTCTGCCATGGAGCCTTTGAGAGAATCGACATCGCTGCAGCATCGTCGTTATGTTGTTGGAGTTCTTACTCGTGGATCTCCATCTCCTTCGGTGTGTCTCGCTCGTGAAGAAGATGTTGGATCTCGTGTGACGAGATCAGGAGATCCGCCACTTGGATCATCAACATGGATTGCGAGAAGCACACGATTCATCCTCGCGCTCGCAAGCGTCTCCTCCGTCGGATCGGACTTGAGACAGGAGGTTTCTTGGTTTAGAGACTCGATCGCAACCACGCTTCAAGCGGTAATCCTATTACTTGTTTGTGCTTTAGATGAAACGATCCGAGAAATGTTCTTGGATCATGTGGTTTCATCACATAAAAAATTTTTAATTTCCGCTGCATCGAGCAACTAGTGCGACTAGTCGCTCTCGATCGCATTCGTTGCGATCATCACACTTACAAAAGAGCGCCTAAAATTTACAAAGTGATCAGACACTTTTACAAAGGAGGGATATTCAGTTACATTATCGTATAATAATTTTACTTAACTGATATTCAGATTTACATATTTATTTACTTTTTTTACAAATCTCATTATTTTTTCTCTATTTTGCAGGACTCCAAAATATGTATGGCAATTGAACTTTAACGCAATGGAAAACATGCGTGAATTTTCCAAAGGAGGGAGTTCAGTTACAAAGATTCACAGATTTTTTAAAAAATAAACATACACAATTACAAAAAAGTTGAAGTTTACAAAGAGGAAAAATACTCTTACAAAAACTCGCTGGAATTACAAAATGAATGTACACATTTACAAAACTGATACAACCATTTACAAAATAAAATTACACTAATAAAATGAAATTATTAATGAAATTTACAAAGAGTAAAATATATTTTACAAAAACTCATTGTACTTTACAAAGCTATGCTTGATTTCAGATTGTATGGAACAAAATCGGAAATTAATTAATCGGAAAACATGCGTGAATTTTCCAAAGGAGGTAATCCTTTTTTTGCCCGACGCTTTCTCTAGCAACTATATATGAATAACTCGCCCCTCGGCTCTTCTTCTTCCTTTTTTTTGCTTGTGATCGTTGACGGAAAATATGAGGAATTGCATAATTTTGAAATTGTTCCTACTTATGATTCTCTTAAGCAATTAATGGATGTTCTTTGGATATTAAGTAAAGTATTTTATTCATCCTCTAAACGCAAACATATGCATTCTAGTTTTTCTTTGCTTGTGAAAAGGTTTTTTTCTACTTGTTAATCTTCCTTTGTGGAATAAGTGGTGTGTTGTATGTTAATTAGATGTGATAACTTTGATAAGTATTATATCTTTTTCAATAATCAAAATCGTGGGAAATAGGTATAAAAAGGGGAGTTGGTTCCCCAACATCTTCTTTTACCTTAATAATTGAATTCATATCCATTACAAGATCCATACCTGGTAACTCCATTACAAGATCCATACTTGGTAACTATAATTTATAAGAAAATTGACATTATGTGAGTACACATGTTAATTTAGAGAATTATAATTTCATTATAATATATTGCTTCTAGTAAATATAAATACAAAGCTGTTAATTAAACTAGGCCTTCGAAATTGACTAAATTCAAACTTCCATTAAAGAGTTGATAAAGAATTTATAAATGCATGCATGTATCATATCCTTTTTGAAGTTATTATAACTTCGTGTGTTACTGTTAAAATCTTAGTTCATTATAACCATGGGTGGAGGGAAAGGGGGTGGGCAGGGGCCATGGTTCCCCCTCTCAAATTTGAAATTTACATATATTGTGGTCCTCCAAATGCTCCTTGGTTGTAAATTCTCCTTCAAATTCAAAAAATGTGGGATTCAAATTAAAAATTGATCTCTCAAATTATCCTATTATCATATGCTAGTCCTTTTTCATGTTTTATTTTCCTTTAATGTTGCAACATGCAACTATTGTCCACATAATGCTATTATTAAAACTCGAATCACATTATTGCCTTGCAAACTTGCACCAACAACATGTACATAAACCGACTATTTTCATGAAGCTATCTTCACCGATGCGAGAAACCCCCCAACAATGGGGTTCCTTCATCCTCATACCACTAGACGACAATTTAAAAAAATGCGCTAAAATTTCCTTAATTTTTTCGATGCAAAATTTGACTTTTGAATGTTATGATCTTAGGATTAATGATGATGGTATTTAATTTTATTTATGTTGAATTGATCATGATAAGTCTGATATCCGAATTTATAAATTCATGTGGTTGTTATTTATACATAGCTTTATTACAATTTAAGATATTAATTGCAGTTGCACTACCTTACATGAGATTATGTATGAAACAATAATTTATGTGATATGCAATAGTTTGAATAACAAAATGTTTGTGTATTGACATTAATAATAAAATAAGTCATATAATAGTAATATTGTTCGAATTAACTTGAAGCATATATGCTCATATTAATAATTGGAATTTTTACACCCATAACCTTGAGTAATTTTGCAATAACATTCATAACCCTGCATAATCGCGAATTACGCTCAGGACCATGAATAAATGTATCGTCTTACACCTATAACCTTCCGTTACTTTACTTCATTAACTCAACCAGATGGTTGAGTTAATCTAACCGAACAACGATTTAACAATTGGGATTAACCTAAATTAAAAAAATTCCACATCTTTCTCTTGAAGCATCACAGTGGTGGGCGAGGCGTTGCTGAGGTCTCGGCGATGGTGGAGGGCATGACTGGGGCTTGGGGGGTGCAGGTTGCAGAGGTGATTAGGGTGGGAGGTGCAGGTTGCAGAGGTGATTAGGGGGGTGTCTTTTGTAGGCAGGTCAGACGTCCAGGGGGAGGAGGGCAAGGGCCTTGCAGGGTCGGTGGGTGTGAGGGGGATGGGCTTTGCAGTCATCGGGGTTGGGGGGGCTTTGCCGAGGGGCTTATGCAATCGTTGGTTTTTTTGGGGGGGGGGGGGGGGGGGGGGGTTGCTTGCAGGCTGGTCATCGGCAGGCGAGGGTGGGCCTTGCAGGTCGGTCGGCGGGGGAAAGGTTGTGGGGGGTGTCTTGCAGAGGTGGTCGGGGGATGGGGAATGGGGGAGCTTTGCCGAGGTGGTTGGGGGAT
This sequence comes from Ottelia alismoides, assembly GCA_037367405.1. NCBI lineage: Eukaryota > Viridiplantae > Streptophyta > Magnoliopsida > Alismatales > Hydrocharitaceae > Ottelia > Ottelia alismoides. Next base: position 592,893 of record JAZKJV010010539.1, on the reverse strand, counting down.
GGGGGATTGGGGGGGGGGCGGGTTTGCAGAGGTGGTCGTGGTGGGGGGTACGAATGCGGTGGAGGGAAAAATGTTGATGGCATGTTTTGCAAATAAGAATGAACATCAGGGGTATTTTTGTCTTTTTTAATGGAAATCGTCAAATATAATGGGTATCCCAAACGGAATATAACATGTGGTTATGTCATGTAAGAGTTAAGCATTACTCGGAGTTTCTCATGTAATTCGTTATTATGCATGGTTATGAATGTTATTGCGAACTTACTCAGGGTTATGGGTGTAAAAATCCCTTAATAATTTTGTTAGTATTGTCAACTAATCATTATATATGCTTCTCTTCGACACTACTCATCTTTTACTAAATAATGTAAATCAACAGTAATAGCTTTTTATTTATATTTATATGTATTTGATTGACCGAACATCGATCCCACCAATTAGATTCCTCGCTCCGCCTCTGGTTATAACGTCTCTGTTAGTTAGAGATTTGATTATCCGATGGGTGTGTGTAAAATATGATGAAGTTTTCTTTCTACAAATCTATTCCTAAGATTCAGGGTATTGTCCTTACTTAATATTTTTAAAGACCTATGTAATACTATTGAATGCCTATAAAATCTATAAGGATATCTTTTATGATTGTGCACTTCAACGGGAAATAGCGTGCTTCAAGTATACAACTTTTTATGCATATTCTTTAATTACACGTTATGCATGGACGAGAACTTATAAATACATATACCATCCTATATTGGATGTTGGTTTAAGTTAGTCATTAAAGTTGACTACACATATTGGCATCGACTTAAATTAAGGAGAGTCATTTTCAACACTACGAAAAAGATCGGTCATATGAAAAAAGAAATGACATCAAAAGGACTGAAATTTCCTTAATATGAATAATGACACTAAAACGGTAAGTGGCGCTAAGTGCTACATCTATCGATGAGAGCCACCTCTAGAGTTTGTTTATCGAGAGCCTAAAGAGTTAATGCCTTCCGAGGGTTTGAGATAAAAGATAAGTCCTATACAGTTGTAACTACGCTATTATGTTATGTTATATTATGGATTGCTTGTGTCGGTGGTAAAGTCATCAAAGCCATCAAAGTTGCTTAAGAGTTTAACAATCAAGACTACTCTAAACATTGATTATGTTAAGGGCATATGTACAATTATGTTGATGTTATGGTTATATGTGAAATTTATGATTAAGCTAAAGTTATATGTACAATTATGTTAATGTTATGGGTATATGTGTAATTTATGATAATATTTAGGGTATATGTGCAATTTATCATAATGTTAAGAGAATATGTGCAATTTATAGCAATGATATGCTAAGGGCATATGTTAGGAATAAGGGAAAAGATGATAATTTTAAGGAGTACGCAGAAATATGGCAATTTTTAAGGGCTTATATTAAAGTATGGTATTCAATGAACGGATATGAAAACAATACCATTATGCACAAATACGTTTATTAATGATCAGTATGATGATCTTATATGTGAACAAGTCAAATAACATACGCAATAAGGATATTTTATGAACGAATATGATATTACACCTTTTTTATGCATGACATGTTTATGAATACGCATATAATGATGATGAAAAAAGAACAAAGCAAATCTCATTTTTTTTGTTAGGATAAGAATGTATATGTGAAATTTCGCTAATGATATATGTATCAGTGTAAGAAGTAATTTTGCCTATGCAAATTTGTTCATATTAACTTACAAAAGAATATTAATGAAACCCATGCACTTTATTTTTCAAAATGAATGACATATGTTAGAAATTGTATCCACTAATAGTCTATGCTTACTAACATTATTTCTAAGGAGGTAAATAAGAAATTTTATAAAGTTATCATGTCAGGAACATTTAACCTAACTAATTATATTGCGGATGAAATTGTCTGATGTAGTTTAATGGAGACTTGATTTTCCATGCTAACGGACTTGACCTCAACTCGACAGATATTGAGCATTAGGCTCATAACATGTGTTATTATTATTTTATATAGGTTAAGGTGAGGACATATATATTAGAAGATCTTGTTAACGAATTCATTTATTTGTATGATGTTAGATTATATTAAAGATAGAACTTCTAAACTAAATATGGAAAAAAGTAAGTTGGTTCTTTACTTCTCTTTTATGATATCATGATGCTTAGATGTAACGATCCCGACATATTTGCTGAGTTGTCGCTTCCACGTTGTTTTCAGGTGATCAGGTTCGTTACACCAACACAACAACTTCTATATATCAAAAATCACAGAGAAACAGTAGAACTGATAAAACAATGACAAATGTGCTTTAGTGTGTATGACAAAATCATCGATAAACAGTGTCAACAATACAAGGAATCTCAGAGAAACATCTCACTTGACAATCAACCATAGATTACACTAAAATAATTCAATGTGGATGACCAAAGAGGGAGAAGAGTGGCAGCTTAAAAAGAGCAAAAGTTTATGGGGAAAATCAAATAAAGATGAAAAAAATACATTCTCCTAGGAGACACCTTCTTTGAAGGATAACTTTATAACAGCTCTGCTAGACCAGACTCCTCAGAAAGGGCAAACAAAAAATACAGATGAACTTTAAACAAAGCACCTCACATGCATCCATCACATAGCAAAAGGAGGAGGACATCACAACCACCATTCACATGCATCCATTATAGTGGACAATAAAAGGAGAGGGCCTCACATTCAAGCAAAACCCATTACAAACCTCCCACTGCACTCAATACTCGCATGAAAGTTCCCATAAAAATATAAATCCTCTATCCAATTCCATGTCTTTTAATAAGCAAATGTGCCACCCTAATATATAGTTGCAGTGACTGAGAAATGAAAAGGAAGGCGTCAGTGGAAAGATAGGAGTCGTGGAAGGTCAAGGAAAAAACCACTGGAAAATTCTAAAAAAAACAGCCAGTTAAGAAGACAGATGACAGTAATTGAAATCATCATGAGCTTTATGTACAATAACAATCTCTACACTTCACTTTTTGTGTGTTCTGTGCATTTTTATCATATGAATATATCCAATTCAAGCATGGCATGCATTTTGGTTTAGATGGTCATAGAAAATCCCCAATATGAATCCAAAACATAATGAATAATAACTTTTAAACTCAAGCCCATTTCGAAATAAATGGGTTGGAATATTTCATAATAAAACAGGGGTCCGAGTATATAAACCATTGGATAGTCTTAGATAATAGATTATCTTACTTTGACACAGTAATAAGAGCCTACCACGGAATCCTTGGTCAGATGATCAACTTTGCGCCATACGTAGAGAGCGGTAAACTTGTGCATCTCCCATCTCGACTATGTCCTTGCAACTGCCATCTCAAGCATGACCTTATTTCCAGAAGACTCTGGGCCATAGGTTGCTCAAGTATAATCCATGGAAATGAAAAAGAGTAATGAATCGAATGGGAACATGTCAACATGTTTGTATTCCCATTTGTGACCAAATTAAAATCTTGGTGATATAAACATCGCGTCCCTAGAATGGAATGAAGGATTATGGTATCTTCCTGCGAGTACATGACATTCTTGAACTTGAAATTTTGGAATTTACAAGTCTGTAACAGACACTCCATTAGATGTGTTCCCAAGAATGTCTGCAAGAACCACTGATGAGAACTTCTCCCTGATGATTCCCTCCACTGATCCGACCAACGCAAACAAGCTGACTAGCAAGCAGAAAGCACTGAACATCTCAAGAGCCACCCCCTTCCTTGACCATCGGCCAATCCTCTTTTGTGTGATGTACATCTCAACAGGGAAGTAAATTGTGAGAGGCCAAAAGCTGATGGCCCCCAGTATCCCAAGCACCTGGTTGAAGTATGGGAACAGAAGGGCCAGCGCTGTTGTTGACGCAACATAGAGTGTTCTGAAGCACAGCCTGAAGAGGTTCAACCTGTATGGCTCTGAGAATGGGAGCTGCATGTTGTAATAGTTGTTGACGAATTTGCTTCTTGGAAATCTCCGTGATGTCCACTGCTCAACAAAAGCGAATATCGGCTGGCTGTATACCTGCACCTTCCACAATTCAGCAGACATGGATGAGTTTGTGCCACCCATTCATCAGGATTATGCAGATTAAAGAGTGATTCCATAAGCTACTCAAATTTCCTTAGCATTTCACTTTCAACCAGTGAACCATCCGGAACATGTAAAATATATGTTGTTAGTGAAGCATATAACTTTCAGAAACAAAAAAATTAAGTCATAGGATCTCATGTATTATGCATATAAATTATTATACAGAGATTGATGGGAGACGGCAACAATCTGCGTCGTTTATCTCTTTTGAATGGCAATTAAGTCATTGAAAATTAAATTTGTGTAGATAGGCATCAAAGGCACTGGAACTAAACAAACGAAGATACCAATCCACAAAGCATATTATGTGATAATGGAGCATATATTGATGACAACATCGTATTTCAAGAATGTTCTATGGACTTCACCTGATAAGCGCCAACGAGATGGATGATAATGCAAGCATTCGCAAAGTCCACAAGCCAAAATGGCTCATAGAAACCAAAACCAGTCATAATGTTCCCAGGTGTGGCATCCCCAAAAGCTGCATACCCGAAGCAACCACAGGAAAGGTAGAAGAAAGCAGTGGTGGCAATGGAGATCAATGATGCTTTCTTCATTGTCTTGTTTTCTGCTGGAGGTGACTTCAGAGTGTCCTTCATTTAGTAAATATTTCACTTTCAATATTTATTCCCAAAAAATATCAGTTTGTAAAATGACTACTAGTAGGGTATTTGTAACCTGTATCTCGAGCAAATTTGATGAGAATGTGTAGGAAAATGCTATATCTCCAAGGGCCTGCGAGAGTTTCCACACCTTCTGAGCTGTTGTGGGGGCTGGAACCCCATATATGTTGCCTTTAATTACACCATCTCCTGAAATATTCATTATAGGTTTAATGAGAAGCAATTTAACGATAAATACTTAAATTGATGAAGGTAGAAATCGTGCATGTGTGCCTATGCATGCATGTTGTAGGTCCTTACTATTAGGTACTAGGATGTTGGTGTCTATTTCACCGTTTAACCTTCCACTGCCTTCATGTCTCTTAATGGGAAAGATTTGGATAGGTAGTGCACATAAATGAGGGAGTGTCTAGACGACCAAGATGGTAACACGGGGAGGAAAGAGACTATTAAAAGGGGTTGTAAGCTTCTTTAGTCTACATGTGCTTACTCTCTTCCAGAAAAAGGATTTTAAACCTAGATTTTTTTAGGGTCAGGACCAGGGGCGAAGGGAATGGAGACGGGTAGGGGCCATGCTCCGCCCTCCCTTCCCTAGATAGGTTGGAAATTTACACTGCTCTCCAAATAATCGCATTATATAATTTTTTTCAAAATAGAAAAGATGAGAAAGAACTTTTTTGAAAGAAAAAGATGAGAGAGAGTACTGGTTATTATGTTGGCCCCCCTCAATAATAGCATTTTAAAGCACCTATATATGTAATTTGATTGACTAAAGTTTGGCCCCGCCTACAAATTACTCATGGCTCCACCGCTGGTCAAGACTATGATTAGACATCCTTTATCACTAAAACATCCAAGCAAATGAAAGAGATTCAAAACCTCAGCCCTTCTCTCCATCCGGAAGTCAAGAGGAGCTATATAATGCATGTGATCTTAGTAAAAATCCCTTTTCCTCTACAACCGTAAAATGCTAGTAGCATATTCTAGATTTTTCAGAAATAATTATGATTGAGCAACGGTTTTTGTTAGAAAATAAGAAAGCAGAAGTGGAATAATAAACGGAGCATAAGAACAGTTTTTGTTAGAAAATACGAAAGCAGAAGTAGAATAATAAACAGAGCATAAGAACAGAAAGATAAACATGAAGAACGCAAAGATTTTTACGCGGAACCCTACTCTTTAAGGAGCAGGATGAAACCACGAGAGAAGGCCTCAAAGGGCCATATGTTGCATTCAACTTTCTCAATGGATACATGAGGTCTGGGGCTCCTTATATAGCCTCCACAGAGCCTCCAATTCCCACCACTGGTAGATGTGAGACTAAACACTGGGATGGGGTAAATGGATCCTGGAGATATCCATTTACCCATCTATAACTCAAGTTGCGCACAACCAAATACTCCAACACTCCCCCTCAAGCTGGAGCATGCAATGCTCAGCTTGAACAAACAGAAAGAAACTTAGCTCATAATACATGACACTACAAACAATATCAACTAACCGCGCACAACTGTCGGTTGTTGTCGAGGACGTTGCTTCTCATGTCGTGCAGGTGAGGAGGACGAATGGGTTGGAGTGTGAGTCTGGAGAAGTCTCCTCATCGGAGAAATGGGTCTCTCCCATCTGGCTTAGAGAATGGTACTCTACTCTGGAGTCCCTATGATACCACATGAAAACTCTTGCCCACATAGCATAGGGAATGGTCCTCTACTCTGGAGTCCCTATGGCTCACATGAAAACCCTTGCCGAAACAATAAGAATGATGGGGACCACAAAACTAAAGATCGCACACTCGTGCGTCTTGAACTGCAGACTCGAAACCTGACGTTGAGTTTGAACATCTGAGAAACTATAGAGTCTGAACAACTGGCTGGTATGAACTGTATCTGGAGAATCTGAATAGACCTATGACTCTACACAATACTCCCCCATCCTCCCATACTTATCGGAAAACAATGCCATCGAAAATGTAGGGAGGAGACAAGAAAATGGGAAAAAAACATGAAAACATCACAAATGCCGATCACCAATTTTTTTCCGGCTTCTTCTCACATTTTTTACATATTTTTTAAATTAGTCTTTCACCTTTTTTAATGGCTTTTCAAATCATCATTTTTTGAAACGTTTTTTTATGCGTACGACTTTTTTTCTTATGTACGCGTCTCTTTTTTTTTAAATGCGGCCCAATGGATCAAAAAACTTCTCTTCCCGACCCCTTTTTTTAATACCCAGCTGAGCTTCCACTCTCCCATATATATATATATATATATATATATATATATATATATATATATATATATTAAATATCTCAACCCACACTATTTTCCTTTGTTGCGACCCACAAGATTTTCTTTTTTTAACTTTGGCCCACACCGAAATGCAGCAGGAGACCCCCTTTAGGGTCTATTTAAGGTTCCATCTAGGAACCCTGCGCACTAACAGGATGCCTCCCTATTTGGGGTTGCCGCCTCTTCCATCGGGGATGCTCCATCGCCCACGAGGGCGATCTGAGGGAGATGCGCCCATGTTGGGGAGTCACGACCGTCGAAGTAGCTCGTCACTCCGCCTGGAGCTTCACGCACGGAGCTCGCCGCCTGGGCGAGTGATTTGGACCATCGCCTCGGCGTGGAGATGAACAGCGCTGCAGGTAGCACCGCCAAGGTCTGCAGGATGCCGCTGAGTGGTGGGAGGAGCCGCACGAGCGCCGTTGCGCAAGGGGCGGCACCGCACTGGGGCCTGGAGGCTCCGCCTAGAGCCCTAGGTGCTGCACGAGCCCTGATCAGAGTACTCTGGAAGCCATCGAAGAAGAGATAGCAGGCTGGGGGGATCTCCGTCTGGGAGATGGGTAGCACCGCGAGTAGGGTGCCGCGATGTTGAAGGTACGCGAGGGTGACCTGGATCGAGGAGCGGACCGCCTGCTGGGCTGAATCAAAATGGGGTTTTGCTCGCCGCTTGAGGATTCTCGTGTGTAGGAGGACGTTAGAGAAGATGTGTGGCTGTGGCGATGGAGATGCGTCGACCGTTGTCCGGATGTGATCGATCTGAAGGAGCAACAACAAGTGATGGAGGTGTGGCGAGGGCACCACCTGTAGAGTTGCACCTCCGCCTGGACCTGCAGAGTCGTGAGTAGAGGTTGCACAAGGGATGCATGCTACCCCTATCCCTAATAGGGGTTTCTCTACACGATCATAGCCTGGAACTGAGAAGAGGCGGAGAACTTCGGAGCATCGAAAAAAAATGAGTTCTAGGAATCCAAATAGCATAAGAATATCAAATCTAGGGTTTGGAGCGGCATTGCTGCTTGATCTGGATCTTCACAAATAAATCTAGGGTTTCGGAAATCCCTAGAACCAAAACTTGGACTTGACAAAATCAAATTACAAAAAAATCTCTAATATTGAACAAATCATGAACATAACAATTTTCAAGAACAAAATATTATAATTGAATCCCGAAGAAATAAAGAACACAAATTCCTCGAGAATCGAATACGTGCTCTGATACCATGTTAGAAAATAAGAATGCGGAAGTGGATTGATATACATAGCATAAGAATAGAAAGATAAACATGAAGAACACAGAGATTTTTACGTGAAACCCTACTTCATAAGGAGCGGGATGAAATTACGGGAGAAAGCCTCAAAGGGCCATATGTTGCATCAACTTTCTCAATTGATACAGGAGGTTTGGGACTCCTTATATAGCCTCCACAGAGCCTCCAAGTCCCACCACTGGTAGATGTGGGACTAAACATTGGATGGGGTAAATGGATCCTAGAGGTATCCATTTACCCATCTACAGCTCAAGTTGCGCACAACCAAATACTCCAACAGTTTTCATACCTTGTCTTGAAAGTAACTTTCTAACTTCCACTGAAACTATATATCTAAGCATCGATTTTGGAAGTCCTCAATGGTGATCGAGTACCTATTTATGAATGGGATGAATTGGACCCAAGATCTAAGTTAAGTTGGACACACCAACATACCTGAGCGAGCGAACAAAGAAGGTTGTATTTGTTTTTAGTGACTTTTCTTCGCTGGTAGTCGTGAGAGGTGATCAATCACATTGATATTTTGTATATTTTCCTTCACATGCTTCTGTATTAGTTGATTGCACATATATTCATTCTAACAATTGATAGAGTTTCAACGTCAAGGAGAGAACTCAATGTAGCACATGCACATTACTTAGACGTCAATGATTAGTTCATATGGAGTCTGATCAAGGAGTTCTTAGGGTGGATTTGGGGGTTTCACTTTAGATTTCGCTATTTTCTAAGGTGATCAGTAGGGATCTAGTCCAATCAGGTGTTGGGTTTGTAAGCCCTCGGCGACCCATTAAATGCAATAAAAGTTATTGTTTTTTATCATGTCCATCTGAAATGAAATGAGTTATTGAATGAATGCACTTTATTGTTAAGACCCCTTTGTACAGTTAGGGTTATGTTCCATAGTCATATTGAATACTACGCAACTAGGACACAATTGACTTCAAACATGTGATATTTAATAAAGATCTCCAGTATGAGGAAGAAGTGACAATCTTTCTCTAAAGATTAATTTCCAACCGACTTCTTGATGCAGGTCCTCTGCATAAGAATGGAGATTCGGAAGTGTTGGAATAATCTAGTCAAAGAGTTGACTTGATGAAGTTGAGATAAACTAAGACCTGAGTCGTAACTGTCACAATCAACCAAATCCTTTGACCTGAGACAAATATGCATCAATATGCATGAGTATGCGCATTTGACAACCAATAGGTTGGTAACCTAGACAAGGTCCATATACCTACACGTTGGAGTGCATATGAAGTTGTAAAAAATGTATGGTCTCTCGAATGAATCATACATTTTTTTGAGACCAAAAAAGGGGGAAACACTCAGCGGTGTTCGTCCCAAAATTTATTTAAATATAACAAAGAAAGACAAAGAGAAACAGTAGCAAATGCTACAATTAAAGGTCCCAATCGACCACCAATCTTGCGGAGTGTACCCAAACATTTTCTTTATAGAACCTTTGCCCAGAAAAAAGAAGCGCATTTCTGCCCAGCCACAGGGCCTAGATAATAGCAATAGGTCTAATTAGCTCCCGCCGGGGTCTATTCCTGTTTCTCACCAAGGAGCCGCAAAAAGAGGTCAGGTCCGTCGTGCACGTCCAAGCCAGATCAGCCCCGCCCCATGTCGAATACGTTTTCGCACATTTGAAGAACATGTGTTCAAGGGTCTCAATCACCTCATTGCACAGGAGACATCTATCAGAGATGGAGCCTAGAAGCCTAGCACAACGGTCCCTCGTCATCAGTCTTTACCTTCTGAACAACCATAGAAAAAAATCCAATACGCTCAGGAAGGCCTAGACTCCAAAGGAAGGCGCAATCCCGGAGAAAATCGTCCGAGCGTGATGGGGGCAGTCTGCATATCGCCCCAAAAGCCATCTTGACCGAGAAGGTGCCCTTACGCCACACCCAATGGTCTCTTCCCGCAGATGGTCTTCCCACCTCCTTCAAAGAATCCAACATTATAAATTCCCCGAGGCGTTGGTCCGAAAAAATTTGTGGAGAAAGTGGGGAACCAATTACCATCCGACCAGTAAGATGCAACAGACGCATTCTTATCAGTAGCCAAAGCGAAAAGGCGTGGGAAACGCGTACTCAGGGGCCCTCCATCCGTCCAAACATCAGTCTAGAAGGAGAAGGATTCCCCGTTGCCGACCACCGGCTTGAACATCGAGCGATGATGGGAAAAGACCTCCATCATCCCCTTCCAGAAAGGCGTGGGAGACCTCACACAAACCTCAGGTTGCGGCGGCGCACCAAGCACATCATAAATCTTACGCAAAAGGCGGCAACAAATATCTTCACCAGGGCCCCAAACTCTGCTCGCCCATTTCAAAAGTAGGGCCTTATTCATTTCATCCAGCCTCCGGATTCCCAGGCCCCACACCTTTTTAGGGAGCGTGATCACATTCCACTCAATGAGGTGCATCCCACCCGATTCACCACCGTGCCTGTCCCATAAGAACTTACGCATTAGCTTCTCAAGACGACTACGGATCCCCTTCGGCATGCGACGAGTGGTCAAGAAAAACACGGGGATCGAGGATAGAACCGCTTTTAAGAGAACCAGCCCCCCCTCCCCCCCGAAAGGATGGCCGGCTTCTAACCCGCAAGCCTGGCTTCAAGCTTCTTGACAATCTGTAACCAATCCCTCAGCTTTGTTCTTCCCACCGTCAAAGGTATCCCAAGGTAGTCGATCGGAAGGGAGCTGCACTCGAGCCTAAAGCCTGGCCACAAGCAATTGCCGCAACCTCCGACAAACCGGAGGGGATAACCTTTGATTTATCCACATTCTTGAAGAGCCCAGAGAGTTCACTGAATATATCTAAGGCCATGGACATTCCCGAGGCTTCCTCAACGCCCCCCTCAATGAAAAAAATAGTATCGTTCGCGTACTGCAGCAGCGGGATCCTCGATTCATCCCGCGAGTAGCCCCACGAGAACGCCCATCAATCACGCAGCACGCAACACGCGTCAGTACATCCGCAACAATGATGAATAGCAGAGGTGCCAGAGGGCAACCTTGTCGCACGCCCCTACGTGGTTGGAAGAAACCACCCTCCGGGCGGCCGTTTACCAAGACTGAAAAGGATGACGTCGTAACACAACGTTTCATCCAAGAAATCCATAGATCCGGGAAGCCTCTCCTCCGCATAACCGACCAGAGAAACTTCCAATCCAAAGTATCATAGGCTTTTGCAAAGTCCACTTTCCACAAAACACCTGCCTTACCCCTCCTCTTCCAGTCCGCAATGATTTTCGAGGCAAGTATCAGACAGTCCGAGATGTGTCTGCCCGGGACAAAGGCCGATTGGAGCGGAGATATAATAGTCTTCAGAGCACGGCTAAGCCTTAAAGCGAGCACCTTCGCCACAATCAAGTAGAGGGCGTTTGATAATGCAATGGATCGGAAATCTTCAATGCGTTCCGCCGCCGAACTCTTTGGAAGGAGAAAGATGAGGGATTTATTATTCTCTCAAAATCAGCATTACCCACACAAAATTCCGAGATGACGTCCAAAACCTCCTCGCAAACGAGGTCCCAGAAATCTCTGTAGAAAGCAACAGGGAAACCATCGGGGCCCGGAGCCTCATCCGCATTAAGGTTCCAAACCGCAGATTTCAACTCCTCCAAAGAGACAGCCTGCATCAAAACCTCAATCAAAGAAGTCGACAAAGAGGGAGCCCCGAGCCCCGTCCACCTCCAAAGCCATGTCAGCCTCATCGACAAGAAGTCTGTGAAGTGATCCCACAATCGCCTTCCCCATTTGTCTGCCACCTTCCACGCGTATTCCATTTATCACAACCGATCTCAAAGCATTTGACCTACGCCTCCCACTAGCTATGCGATGGAAAAAAGCCGTGTTTGCGTCCCCCTCCTGGAGCTATGTATTTCTTGACCTCTGTCTCCATTCAGTGATGCGCTTTTGATCTTCAGCCACAATTATTTTGTGAGCCAGCGAGCGTATGGCCAGCTCATCCACCGAGAGCTCCCTAAGATCCTCCTGCACATCAAGACTCTTAACCACCGCCTCTGCCTCCAACCTGGCGGCATACCTGGCAGCTCTGGATTCCTTTTTAAAAGAACATAACCGTGTGCGTAAGGACACCAACTTCTGCACAAATCTAGACGCGGCCGAACCAGAAACCTCCACGTTGGACCAATGCGACACCACCATCTCCCTAAAGGTTTCCTCCAACAACCAGCTCTTCTCATATCTAAAGAAACTCCTCTGCGGTTGGGACTCCCCAGAGTCCCAGAGTATCGGTGAATGGTCGGACAAGGTTCTCGGTCGAGTTATCACAGAGGACAACGCAAACATTTCAAGCAATTCTGCCGAAGTCAAAAATCTGTCAATTCAAAAGTGAGAGTTGGAGCTCCTCCAAGTGTAAGTCGAGCCCCCTGCGTCCATAACCTCCAGGGCCATGGAATCAATAGCATCCGCAAACTCATGTTGGAATATTTCCACATTCTGTGTATCTTTCCTGTTATTTTATTTCTTTATGTCTATCCTATGTAATTTACCCATAGGTCTCTCCCCTATATAAGAGAGCCTAGGATTACAATAAATAAGCATCTCTTCCTTTTCTCTTGACATGGTATCAGAGCGACAATCCTAGATCGGAGCTCTCATATCCAAAACCCTAACCCCGCCTCTTGCCCCTCCGCGCACCATTGACCCCATCTTCGTGCGTCACCGTCGCACACCGACCACCTGCGCAACCCACGCGTGTCGCCACCGGCGTGCCGCCCATATGTGCCGCCTTGCGCTCCTCTGCATGCGCCTTCACGTGTACTGCCGTGCACGCTCCAGCGTCGTCTAGCACGTTTTCGTGCATAACCCTTCGCGTGTGGGTCCTCCGCATGCCGTGCCTCCACGTGTCGGTGCCATTCGATTAATTTCATTGATGGATTTGGAGGCATAAGTCCACATATGCACCCAAATCCACATATGTTTGTGTAGACATTCACTCTTCGGTCTACAAAATCCTTGTCTTCTACATCCGGCAAGAAATCTGAGAACAAGGTTGATGTATCCCCCACATGCGCATTCAAAGGTCCTGCGCCTATCGTCAAAATGGACGGGACGAATTATGAGCTCTGAGCTATGCAATTCATGAGCCTTAGGAAGTCAAATGGTAAGAAACACATTCTTACCGAGAAGGAGCCGGCGGAGAAGACTGAAATAAACGCCACATGGGAGGCGGACGACGCATATGCCAAAGTTTGGCTCTCAGGAACATTGACGATTGAGATAGCCAATGATGTGTTACATCAGCCTACTGCTAAGGTGATGTGGGATAACCCCGCGGCAACATGTTCTCAAGCGAGGAATGAGACGAAGATCCTCCAGCTTCAGCATGGTATATTCACTATCAAACAGAACAGACGTCATCTGCATTCACTATATACATCCTTAAGTGGGATGTTTGAGAAGCTTCACAGATTCATGCCTCTAACGGCAACTCCAAAGCAGCAGAAAACATATAGGAATACTACCATGGTAGGGGTATTCCCCGCATCCCTTGAAATTGAATATGATGCTGCTCGTTCTCATATTCTAGCAGATGCCACTATTCCCCCCATGGAGGAAGCGCTCCACAGGCTCAACAGGATTACTATTCCTTCTACAGCCTCTAGTCAGACTTCCTCAACCATGGCAGCCTCTCGAGAAAGAGGAGGCCATTCTACCTTCCGTGGACGCGGACCTTGTGGTAGAGGAGGTCGCACTCGTCAGCCCTGTACTTTCTGTCACCGCTCAGATCACACCGAGGAGACATGTTATTCCAAGCATGGGTTCCCGGCATCAACCTGCATTACAGAGAAGATTGAGTTTCCCGCTGCTTCTACTTTAGATCAGATGTTCGATCACCTTGTCGCCAGACTGAGGGATATTATACCCCCTTCTGCTTCACCATCCTCAGGAGATCATTCAGATGTGACAGCCTCAACGTCTGCCAATACCTCTGCTACAGCCAGTACCTTAGGTATTTATGCTTTTACATCTTGTCATGGATCAGATATTACAGAGCGGATTATGGACTCCAGTGCAACACATCATCTATGTGGAGACAAACATCAGCTTACGTCATATAGACAGGTTACGCCAGGAAGAACAGTTGAGATAGCTAATGGGACTCATTCCCCGATTACAGGACATGGAAAGATCACTTTGACACCTTCGATGCGCCTGCAGAATGTGCTACATGCTCTAGATTTCTCTATGAAACTACTTTTTATTAGTCAGATTACAAAGGATTTGCACCACCGAGCTATTTTTGACCCATTGTCTCTTATTTTTCAGGACATTCTTACGGACAAAGTGATTGGGTATGGTCGTGAGCAGGGCGGTCTTTATCGCCTGGTTCGGAATCCATATGCAAGCTTATCTTCTCATTCGTCTGGATCAGTCTCTCCGTTTACTTGACACCTCTGGTTTGGTCGTCTCCCTCTTCAGAGGATGTGTCATATGTTGTTGTAGATTTATCCTAGTTCTTATTTTCAATGTGAAGCTCGTCAGTTAGGAAAGCATCATCGATCTGCCTTTCCTAGCCGTCAGAGTCGGAGAAGAAGCTCCCTTTTGAGTTATTTCATGTTGACATCTGGGGTCTGAGTCATGTGCTTGATCACCAGGACAGATTTTATCTTGTTGTTGTAGACGATTTTTCACGATTGTCATGGGTGTTTCTTTTGAGAAACAAATCTGAAGTAGAGGATGTGATCAAAATTTTTATTACTAAAGTACAAAATGTTTTTTCTACCTTTGTGAAGTTTGTGCGAACTGATAATGCGTTGGAATTTTGTACTCGTGATCTATCTCATTTTCTTTCATCTAGAGGTATTATTCATCAAACATCTTGTCATTACACCTCTCAGCAAAATGGTGTTGTTAAGAGAAAGCATCGTCATCGTCTTGATGTCACTCAGACTCTTCTCATTCAGATTAGTGCACCTCATTTGTTTTGAGGTGATGCAGTTCTCACAGCATGCTACTTGGTGAACCGTATCCCGTCATCTGTCTTGGGTGAGAAAATTCCTTTCTCCGTAGCTTTTCTTGAGGAGTTATTCTCACTCGCTCCTTGTGTGTTCGGATATGTTACCTTTGTTCACCAGTTGATTCCTGGTCTTGACAAGCTCGCTCCTAAAGCTGTCAAATGTGTGTTCGTTAAATACTCCATAACTCATAAAGGATATCAGTGTTATTCCTCTACGCAGAAAATACTATATCAGTGCTGATGTCACATTTTTTGAGTCTATGATGTACTTCTCTCATACAGGAGGTAGATTGGCTTCATCGAACTCAGATGATGAAGTTTACATGCCTCCACCTCCCATGTCTGTTGTACCACCAACTCCTCCATCTCCACCACCACCATCTCCACCTCCTCCTCCACCCCCTCCTACTACCCAGTCACATGCGCCTCTTGTTCCATCTCTATCTAAGTTCTACACTCATCGGACTGCTTCTACTCATGGTCATCACCCACCATCCACGGATCCCCAAGTTTGTTTTGATAACATGGCTTCTAATGATGGGTCTGGAGATATATCTGTGCATGAATCAGTGGAGGAAATTGGCTCACTGATGGAGGATGGTCCTTCTGATCTGGATATTCCTATTGCAGTTCGAAAACAGAAGCGAACTTGGCTTCCTACCCCCTGGCTTCTCAGGTCTCCTTCCATCGTCTAACAGGGAATTTTCAGAAATTTGCAATGATTATATCTACCCTGGAAATTCCACGGAATTATGACGAGTCATTGAAGGATAGTCATTGAAGCTTGGCTATGGAGGAGGAGATGGCTGCCCTATAGTCACGTAGTATGTGGAGTCTGGTTTCTGCTCCAGTTGACGCGTCCGTTGTGGGATGCAAATGGGTGTTCATTGTGAAACACCATGCAGATGGCAGTGTGGATCGCTATAAAGCGAGACTTGTGGCACGTGGGTTCACCCAGATATATGTGGTGGACTATCAAGATACTTTCTCTCCAGTGGCCAGGCATTCTGCTCTACGTATTCTTCTTTCAGTTGTTGTGACCTGAGATTGGCCCCTGCATCAGCTTGATGTGAAGAATGCCTTCCTTTATGGTGATCTACAGGAGGAGGTCTACATGCAACAGCCACCTGGGTTTGTTGCTGAGGGGGAGTGTCAGAAAGTGTGTAGGATACACAAGGCTATCGATGGCCTTAAGCAGATTCTAAGAGCATGGTTCCAGAAGCTCTCGGATTTGATAGAGCAACAGGGGTTTGTGCGATCGACAGCCGATCACTCCTTATTTGTGCAGAAGACTCAGAGAGGTACTATTGTCATTATTGTGTACGTTGATGATATTATTCTTACAGGGGATGACAAGCAAAACATTCAGAGTGCCAAGAACTTCCTGGGTTAGCAGTTTGTGTCCAAGGATCTTGGACATCTTTGTTACTTCCTTGGGTTTAAGTTTGCAAGAAACCAGCGAGGTTTGGTGATGACCTAGAGAAAGTATGTTGCAGATCTTCTTTCAGAGACAAGCATGGCAGATTGCAGACCTGCTACTACTCCTATTAATCCGAGTATGAAGCTATATGTCGTGACAAGACCTTTTCGTGCAACTGCGACGTCTGATCTGGTTAGGAATCAGTGATATATTCTGATTTCTAACGCGTTGTGCGGCTCTAGACCTCGACCAAAGATCTAGGGATGGTTGTATGAGTCTACACATACAACTATTCCTATCTATGTCTCTATAGACAAATCTATTCTTGATTTATTCCCCACTTGTTCCGTGTCTTGGCGTATTGGTAATATGTCAGAACATAAGGGTGACATGTTCTCCTCTTCTGGTGTCTTCAAGGGCCCCGACACCAATTGTGAAGATGGATGGGACCAACTATGAGTTATGGTCCATGCAATTTCGTACCCTAATGCAGTGCCACAATAAGGAGCATATTCTGACCGACTCGAAGCTAACGAACAAGACTGGGGCCAATGCATCGTGGAAGCAAGACGATGCTTATGCTTGTATCTGGCTCTCTGGGATACTTACCACAGAGATCGCTAATGATATTATTAATCAAACCACTGCAAAGGCCATGTAGGATATACTGGCATACACCTACGGACATGCGAAGAATGAAAGCAAGATTCTACAACTACAGTTCGACATCTTCTCGACCAAGCAGAATGGTCGTCCGCTTCATGCACTCTTCTCACATCTGAGAGGCATGTTTGATCGACTTCACAGCTTCATGCCTATTACCACCAACACCGAACAACAGCAGGCATATCGGAATGCCACCATGATAGGAGTGTTCTTGTCATCCCTTGACTCAGAGTACGATGCTGCTCGTACTCAACTACTGACTGGAGAGACAATACCGCCAATGGAAGAGGTCTACATGTGACTGAGCAGGATCACTACCACCTCTACTACTACAGCTCAGCCGACTCCCTCTGTTATGGCAGCCCCTCGTGGTCGAGGGGGATCGCCCATTTTCGTGGTCGTGCACCTCGCGATCGAGGAGGAGGCCGACAACATAGTCCTTGTGCCCATTGTCATCGTTCTGGTCACTCAGGAGAGACATGCTTTCAGAAGCATGGTTATCCAGCGTCTGCACATGTTGTTGGGCAGACGGAGCATTCTGTTACATCCCCTCCGGATCCTCATTTCGATGACATTGTTTCTAGACATAGCGAACAGCTTCTGCCAAAGCATCGTCTAGTTCATCAGGTAATTCTTATGCTTTTACCGATAGTAGCAGTTCCGAGATGACTGATTGGATTATGGATTCTGGTGCGTCACATCATATGTGTGGAGATCGGATGCAGTTTCGTTCTTACAGATCCCACCTGGACGATCTGTTGTCATTGCTAATGGGGTCCGTCTACCCATTATTGGTCAAGGGGAGATTGTTGTAGCCCCCTTTATGCACCTTCATAATGTCTTACATGCTCCAGAATTTCAGATGAATCTTCTGTCTATTAGTCAAATTACGAAAGATTTACATTTCGTGACATATTTGACCCATCTCCTCTTGTGTTCCAGGACATACTAACTGGCAGGGTTATTGGGCATAGCCGTGAGCAGAGAGGATTGTATAAGCTTGCCATACCATCGTGCGTTGGAATAGCTATTGTTCCATCAGGATCTGTGTCCCCTTTCATATGGCATCTTCGCTTTGGTCACCTTCCTCTTCAACAGATGTGTCATGTGCTACCACATATATCTACTCGTACTACATTGGACTGTGAAGCCTATCAACTTGGGAAGCACCACCGCTCTTCTTTCCCTAGTCGTCCAATTTGTCATAGTAGTCAGTCATTTAAGTTGTTTCATTTTAACATTTGGGATCTTAGTCATGTTCCTGACCCTCAGGGGCATCGTTTTTATATGGTTGTTATGGACGATTACTCTAACTATCTTGGGTATTCTTGTTAAAACATAAGTCTGAAGCAGGTGTTATTATTAAGTCTTTTCTTCTTGAAGTCAAAGATATCTTCTCTGCTAATGTGAAATCCATTCGTACAGATAATGCTTGAAATTTTCCACATTACATTTAGCTGATTTTCTGAGCTCTCTTGGCATTGTTCATCAGACCTCTTGCGCATATACTTCACAGCAGAACGGTGTGGCTGAACACAAACACTGTTACCTTCTTGATATTACGCGGACCCTTTTGATTCAGAGTCGTACCCCTCATTCTTTCTAGTGTGATGTTCTTCTCATTGCTTGCTACTTGGTAAATTGCATGCCGTTCACCATTCTTGGAGAGAATGTTCCCTTCTTGATTGTGTTTACCGAGAAGAAACTATTCTCTCTTACTCCCAGAGTCTTTGGATCTGTGGCATTTGTCCACAATTTCAATCCTGGACATGATAAGCTCTCACCTAAAGCTGTCAAGTGTGTTTTTGTTGGTTATTCTCGTACCCAAAAAGGGTATAGGTGTTTTGATCATGTAGGACGCAAATATTATATGAGTGTTGATTTCACTTTCTTTGAGTCTATTATGTAATTCTCTCCTAAAGGTGACAAACTGTCCAATACAACGTCTGGCGAGGATATAGTAGTTCCTCCACCTCCGTCATCTCCACTAGATGAATCGCATGATACAACCAAGTCTCCTCCTCCACCACCACCACCACCTCCACCTCCATCTACCCAGTCCAAGTTTTTACCCCTTGTGTACACTCGCAGGTCTTCTACTCGCCTCTCTGCTCAAGTGTCGGCCACATCATCTATTACGCCTGAGGTATGACATGAACATATTGTTTCTATTAATGGCATTGGAATTTTGACTAATACACAGGAAGAGCTGCTTCCAGAGACCAGAGAGGATGGTGATGTAGACATGCTTATTGCCCTAAGAAGGTCTCGTCGTCAACGTGCCAAGTATCCTCTTACTGCGCATGTTTCTTTGGATCATCTTTCCAAGGGCTACAGGAGGTTCGTCATGGGACTCTCTGTTGTCACTATCCCTCGTACATATCAGGAGGCGCTACAAGACAGTAAGTGGAGACTTGCGATGGAAGAGGAGATGGCAGCTCCGTAGTCACGAGGTACCTGGACCATTGTCTCTGCTCCACCAGACACCTCTGTTGTAAGCTGCAAATGGATATTTACAATCAAGCAGTGTGGACTGCTACCAAGGTGAGACTTGTGACACAGGGTTCACCCAAACCTATGGGGTGGACTATCAGGATACCTTCTCTCCCGTGGCCAGACACTCGACACTAAGCATTCTTTTGTCCGTTGTTGTTTCCAAGGACTAGCCTCTTTATCAACTCGATGTGAAGAATGCATTTCTGTACGGAGATCTACAAGAGGAGGTATAAATGCAGCAGCCACCAGGGTTTGCTACTGAGGGGGAGTCCCAGAAGGTATGCAGGTTTCATAAGGCGATTTATGGCCTAAAGCAGAGTCCGAGAGCTTAGTACCAGAAGCTGTCGGAGTTGATAGGGCAACAGGGGTTTATGCGATCTACTGCAGATCACTCACTTTTTGTTCAGAAGATACTGAGAGAACAGTTGTTATTCTTGTTTATGTGGATGATATCTTGGTTACAGGGGATGATGAGCAAGTTATTCAGGCGACCAAGGAGTTTCTAGGTCAACAATTTGTGACTAAGGACATTGGCACCCTTCGATACTTCCTTGACTGGAGTTTGCCAGGAACCAGCGTGGTCTTGTGATGACCCACAGGAAGTTTGTGATGGATCTTCTCTCTGAGACTGGTATGACAGGATGCAAGCATGCGACAACTTCCATGGATCCTAGTATGAGATTGTATGATGATGACACTGAGGAGGTAGACAGGAGGAGATATAGAGAACTGGTTGGGAAACTCTTATTTGCTACCACTACCAAGCTGGATATAGCGTTCGCAGTGAGCAAGGTTAGCCAGTTCATGGAGCAGCTGAGGAAGGTACATATGGATGTTGTCCATATGATCTTGAGATATCTGAAGACCTCACATGGTTCGGATCTTATATTCATCAAGGATACATCGCTTGAGGTGTACAAATGAAGATTATACAGGTTGCCCCAGAGACAGAAAGTCTACTTCGGGCTTTGAAATTTTTGTCGGGAGCTCAATGTTTCGTGGAAAAGCAAGAAGCAGACAATGGTGTCCAGATCAAGTGCATAATCTAAATACAGGGCCATGGCACAAGGAAGTGCAGAGATGATGAGGGTTAGATCCGTGTTGGTCGACCTTACTATTGAGGTTTCTCTTCCTATGCGGCTTTTATGTGATAATCAAGCTGCTTTATTTATTACCAATAACCCTGCCCTTCATGAGCAGACAAAGCATATCGAGGGGGACTGTCATTACACCAGAGACATGATTCAAAAGGTCTCATATCCACCTCTCATGTTTCAATAGGAAATCAGACGGCAGACATCTTCACCAAGGCCTTAACTAGAGGACCATTCCAAAGGTGTTGTTCCAAGCGGAGTATGATAGATATATATGCTCCAGCATGAGGGGGACTGTTGAGATAAATGTATCTCGCATTATCTTTTTATATTTTATATTATCTCCGTATACCTCTCATGTAATTAACCCATGACTTTTCTCCTATATAAGAGAGCCTATGGGTCTCATCTAATACATGACTCAGTTTTATCCCAACAATGATGACACTGAGGAAGTCGACAAGAGGAGGTAAATGGAGCTTGTTGCAAGCTACTATATGTGACCATCACCAAGCCTGAAATATCCTTTGTTGCAAGCAAAGTAAGTCAATTTATGGAGCAACCCAGACAGACACATATGGATGCGGTCCAAGACTTCACTTGGTACGAGACTTCTTTTCAGCAGCGGCACATCTCCCTCATTTACAGCATGTACAAATGCAAATTATACTGGATGTCCAAAGGATAGAAAGTCTACCTCGGATTTTGATGTGTTTTATAGGGAATTCCCTGGTTTGATGGAAGAGCAAGAAGCATATTGTGATTGCCAGATCAAGTTCTGAGTCAGAATACAGGGCTATGGCACAAGCTACCACGAAGATGATGTGGGTCAGATCTGTTCTTACTGACCTAACTATAGAAATGCCACTTCCCATGCACCTCCAATGTGACAACCAGTCTGCTCTTTTTATTGCCAACAACTCTGCATTCCATGAGAGAACGAAACATATTGAGGTAAATTGCCATTATATTAGAGATATGATTCAGACGAGTCTAATTTCTACCTCTCATGTTAGTTTAGGAGAGCAAACAGGAGATATCTTTACCAAGGCATTTTTTTATTGCCAACACTAACATTTTTTTTCATTCAAAAAAAATGTTAGTTTAGGAGAGCAAACAGGAGATATCTTTACCAAGGCATTACTCAGGGGGGAATTTCAGAAGTGTTCGTCCAAGATGAGCATAGTTGACATCTATGCTCCATCTTGAGGGGGGTCGTTGGAATATTTCTACATTCCGTATATCTTTCCTGTTATTTTATTTCTTTATGTCTATCATATGTAATTTACCCATAGGTCTCTCCCCTATATAAGAGAGCGTAGGATTATAAGAAATAAGCATCTCTTCTTTTTCTCCCAACAATACAGCTTCATAGTTGATGAACCAAGAGACAGAGCTCATTCATGAGATATTTTGGGATTAAAATGAATTCCATGCATGGTCGTTTTGTTTGTGAAATAAGATTCGAGATATTAATATATGCTTTTAGAAACAATATGATTAATGTTGTCGCCAATTATCAAATGAGAAATCTATTATACATTTCGAAGAAGACAGTCGAACCAGGGTACGAACTTCGAATTTATCAAAGTCTTCTAGTGTGAAGGATGAATGAGTATTTAGATACTCGGGGTTACTTTTGTTGTTGTAATGGGTCATCTACCGTGACATTTCCATACCGAAGAAGTGATGAAACGGGATGGGATTTTAGTGGCTCCATTTAGTTAGATGATTTGTGATTTAATTGGATCAAATCATAACTCGTTTGAATTCAATTTCCAATTCCAATTCCAATTTCAATGTTCAAATGTTGAAAATAGAAATGATCATGGAAATGGAAATATACAAGCTCCTTGAGCTCATTTCTTAGCTCCAAATGATTTGAACTATGATTAGAAATGGTTAAGGAAGTTGGATTCAGCTCACCGACATTTAGTCCAGCTCATGGAGAGCGTGATGCGTTCCGTTGAGCTAACCGAGTGTAAAGTTTTACAGCTCGAGCTCAATATTCGTAGGTGACGGATTTTTGCAAAAATGGTATAAACCCTTAAATAGGATAGTCATGAATTGTATGACCTCCCCGATATTATCTCCAAGTATCTGCATTCCTATCTCATGAGTCCTAATTGGATTACCACTCATGCATGTTAATGGCAATATTGTAATAATTATGATCGCATATTATTGATAAGTGTAATTTTCTGAATATGATTCACAAGAATAACTCATTAATTAATGTGAATAGTGATTATTAATAATTAATATTTATATGCATGTGATTCATATAAATATTTATGTAAATACGATTTACATAATTTTCCCAAGGCATGAAATTATATGAATTTGATTCACATTAATCTCTATAGATGTAAATTAGATTTACATTTAATTCTGGGCTCATGAATATGATTCATAAGTTTTAGGATTAACTCCGTAATTTCTTCAATAATGATAATATGATTATTAAGTTAATTAATTAATTAATTAATTAAATTGGCAACAACAACTTCCATTTATGGAAATAAGTGGGTGTGTATACTAAGTATACATGGTCCAACATGTTGTTAAGTTCTTATTAAAATAGGATTCTAAAGTTGTTGCTTATTTTATTTTTTTGAAGCCAAGAAAAGGGGGATTTGTTGCTATTTTAATTTAATTAATTAATATTGATCAGAGATAATAAGGAGATAATCTTTGTTGAATTAAGACTTGCTTTTAGCCCTTGATTTAAAATCCCAGGGCTACCATGGTACACATTGGACGTGTATAATAAGTATAACAGAAGGACTATGCTCTCTCTTTTTACAACAATTCTAAGAGCTAAATTCTCTTTTAAATTTCGTGTCCCTTGAGAGAAAAAGAGTCTTAAGAGTCTACAGCTCCCTTATTGTTGCCCTAGTCGACATAAAGGTTCGTGGGAAGCAAGGTGGCTCATCTCCGCGCCCACAAGAGAGAAGTCTACAGATCGGACTTCGATTCGGGAGGTTTCTTTCGTAGAAACTCACGCATCAAAGACGATCCTGATTTACCTCTTCTATTCATCGTGAATATTAGAAATCATAAAGGAAATCATTTCCTTATATATTTGATTTCTAGATGCATAAATTGTTGTGTCACATTTTCTAGTTCATACTATGAACTAACATTGTTTTGACAAATTGTTTGCTAAATATTCCGCGTTTTCCGCGATGTGTAGTAAATAATTTTTATTTACTTCCTTCATCAGAGTATTAGGGTTTCATGGTAAAAGAGGACCATATTGTACGGGGTAGATATGATGGTGAAGTTCTCATTGAAGGGTGAAACCCTTATCAATGTGACCGTTCAATAAAACGAATGACTTCTGGTATGCTAGCAGTAGATAAAGAATATACTTTCTCAAGAATCGCTTATGAAAGCTCTCTATGAAGGTGAAAGAAGCTAGAACATAGAAGAGTGGAAAAAGATGAGGGGTCTTGGGGTACAATTTTATTCTTCTTAATGGACAACATTTTTCAACGAAGTCATCAGCCTAAATAACCCGGCGAAGGTCTTGAAGAAGCTTAAGGGAGAATATAAGTTTTAATCTCCTACAAATAGGTTATTTCTATAGAAGTTGTATGATCTGAAGGATGATAAACAAGATAAAGTTAAGGTTTCAGTTGAATGAGTTCAATAGAACTTTGACGAATTTACTCACTCTTTAGGAGAAAATAGAGAAAGGAGTGTCAACGAGGAGGATAAGATACTGATCTTGTTGAGTTATCTTCTATCTTCTTATGATCATATTGTGATGATGTTACTCAATAACAAAAAAACACCACATAAAATAAGACAATTGCTTCATTACTTATGAATGAGTTTAAGGACGGTCGATACATGAGGCCATGGCCTCAAATTTCAGCGAAATTCGATCGAATTTCTGTCGAATATCGATATCCAGTCGAAATCGAAATTCGACCGAAATGACCGAAATATGGGGGTCCTAGTACAAAAAATGACCGAAATTCCGGTCGAAATTCCACCGAAATTCTGTTTTGGTCGATACCGAAATGGTGACCGAAACCGACATTTAGGGCCTTGCATGAGGCAACAAATGATAAAGGTTGTGTCTTGGCAAAAGAGAGCAGATAATCTAAGATCAAGAGAAATAAGTTTCAGATATCGATCCAAGTCACAAGGTCCTACCAAATGCTCATACAGTTAGGTCAAAAGGTTGTTATTAGATGAATAGGAAAAGGAGAAAAGGTCGGTGGTTTAGACTCAGACCAAGAGGATTCGATCACAATATGAGAGGAAGACTTGTTAACGTGCTCAAATAGATGAAGATGGACTCAAGGATGGCTTTTGGGACTCCTACCTCTCAAATAGATGAATCATAGGAAACTAAGTTTTTCTCCTACCTCTCAATTCCAGAATCAAAAGAAATAACAATGAAGGTTAGTTTGTTAAACAAGTTAGTCCTCTTCAAGTAGAAAACAATCAACCCTGAAAGCATTATGAAAAACCACCAAACTACTACTTAAGCAAGTGAAATATATGTGTTGGGGACCTATCCCAAACATCCTTTTTAAACAAAAGAGAGCATATACCTTTGTGGAATGTGAAAAGAGAGAAAAGTTGTATTCCAAGGAATCTTAGAGTACTCTTATATAGGAGAAAGACTATACGGAGAAATTACATAAAGAGGCCAGAGGAAATGGAAATATATAAATAAAGACAAAAGATAGAATTCTCTCAACAGTCCCCCTCAAGTTGGAGCATATATGTCTATCATGCTCAGCTTGGAACAACAGTGAAAAGCACCCCTCACAAGAGCCTTGGTAAACATGCTTGCAATCTGATCTCCTGAAGCAATATGTAAGCCCCTTCCGGATCAAGTTACGGGTATAATGACAATTGACTACGATGTGCTTTGTTCTCTCATGGAAGGCTGGATTATTGGCTATAAATAGAGCTGCTTGATTATCACACTTGAGATGCATTGAGAGAGGCACCTCAATGGCAAGGTCAGTCAGAACAGACTTAACCCACATCATTTTCGTGCTCCCTTGGGCCATAGCCCTATATTCTGATTCAGCACTGGATCGAGCAACTACCGTATGTTTCTTACTTTTCAATGAAACAAGAGAGCTACCAATGAACACAGTGAAGCCTGATGTTGACTTCCTGTCTTTGTGATACCCAACATAATATGCATCTGCACATCCAGTAACTGATAGTGATGTATCTCTTCTGAACAGAAGACCTGCTCCTGGAGAAGACTTCAGATATCTCAGGATCATACAGACTGCATCCATATAAACCTGTCTCGGTTGCTCCATGAACTGGCTAACCTTGCTTACAGCAAATGATATGTCAGGCCTGGTAATAGTAATATATAGAAGCTTCCCTACTAGCTCTCTATATCGTCTCTTATCTATCTCCTCAGAATCATCATCATAGAGTCTAGCATTGGGATCCATCGGTATAGTGGCCGGTCTACAACCTGTCATACCCGTCTCAGCCAGAAGATCAGTAACATACTTACTTTGCGTCATAACCATACCCTATTGACTGCGAGGAAACTCCAAGCCAAGGAAATAACGTAGCTTACCAAGATCCTTGGTTACGAACCTATTATCCAAGGAAATCCTTTGCTACCTAAATACCTTGTTCATCACTGCCAGTAACAACTATATCATCCACATAAACCAGAACAATAACCATACCTCTCTGGGTTCTCTTAATGAAAAAGAGAATTATATGCAGTAGATCCGACAAATCCATTTTGTTCAAACAACTCTGAGAGCTCCTGAACCCAAGCTCTCGGACTCTGTTTTAGGCTATATATTGCCTTGTGAAGTCGACACACCATACTAGACTCTCCCTCAGCAGCAAACCCGGGTGGTTGCTGCATGTAAACTTCTTCTTGCAGATCGCCATACAAGAAAGCATTCTTCACATCTAATTGGAAAAGCGGCCAATCACGTACCACGGCAACTACAATGAGAATACGCAACGTAGAGTGATGCGCAACAGGGAAGTATCATGGTAGTCCATGTTAGCGCATATATTAGTTGTCTGTGTGTCTCTCCGTTATTTTTATTTTCAGCTGTATGCTTTATGTAATTTACTCATAGGCTACTCTCCTATATAAGAGAGCCTAGGGCTTATGGAATAAACATCTCTTTCATTTTTCCCAACATGGTATCAGAGCGACGGTCTAGACCGGAGTTCTCGAAACCCTAACCCTACCCACCCCATCCGCGAGCCCCTCTCTCTCATCGCTGGCGCCGTCAGCGCTTCTGCTCCGTTGTTGCGCCTCCGCCGGTGCCCACGCTCCTGCACGCCTGCCTGTGCGCCTTCACGCGCATGTGCGCGTAGGTCTGCGCCTGTGCGCGCTCCTTCACGCGCCTGTGCGCGTAGGTCTGCGCCTGTGCGCGCTCCTTCACGCGCCTGTGCGCGCTCCTTCACGTGCGGCTGCGCGCTCGTCTGCGCCTGTGCGTGCAACTTCACGCGCGGCTGTGCGCCTGTGCGTAACTTCACGGTGCACGTTTCTATGAGGTCAGAGGGCATCAAGGAGCCCTAAGCGTGTGCGAAGCCCTAAAGAGAACACCGTCACCTACATGGGTTTAGTTGTTTGAGGTCTACACAAGCAACTAAACCCGTCTATGTCATTGTAGACAAATCTTATCTTCAGTCAATCGCTCCAGTCTTCAGTTTCCAGTATGTCAGAAAGCAAGGCGGATATCCCATCCATTGGCGCCTTCCGTGGTCCGGCGCCTATCGTCAAAATGGACGGCACAAACTATGAACTGTGGGCGATGCAGTTCATGAGCATGATGAAGTCAACAGGTAAGAAGCATATTCTTACCGAACCAGAGCCTGCTGAGAAGACTGGAGCCAATGCCTCTTGGGAGGCCGAAGACGCATATGCCAAAGTTTGGCTATCTGGTACGTTGGCAATTGAGATTGCCAATGACATTCTACATCAACCCACGGCCAAGGATATGTGGGACATTCTGGCGGCAACATATTCGCAGGCGAAGAACGAGACAAAGATTCTGCAACTCCAGCATGACATATTCACTATAAAGCAGAATGGTCGCCCTCTACATTCACTCTACACATCCCTGAGAGGGATGTTCGAGAAGCTCTACAGCTTCATGCCTCTGACAGCCACGCCAGAACAGCGGAAGACATATCGGAATGTGACTATGGTGGGCGTGTTCCTTGCTACACTTGATCCAGAGTATGAGGCGGCTCGATCCCAGATCTTGGCCGACTCTACTATTCCTCCCATGGAGGAAGCCTTCCATAGACTGAGCCGGATCACCATTCCTTCCACGGCCACGAATCAGAATACTTCAGCCATGGCTGCCAACAGGGGTCGCGGATTTCATCATCAGACCCGTGGACGTGGACCTCGTGGCAGAGGAGGAGGTCGCACTCGGCCAACATGTACTTACTGTCATCGCATTGGACACAATGAAGACACATGCTACTCGAAGCATGGATTTCCTGCATCTGCACGAGTCGCTGAGCAGATAGAGCCTCCATCTGCTGCTACTTTGGATCAGCGGTTCGATGATCTAGTTGCCCGTCTAAGGGGCATTATTCCCCCATCTAGCCCAACACCTACTACTGAGAGTCAATCTGATGCTGATGCTTCTGCTTCTGCGTCTACCGGTGCTTTAGGTAGCATACTTGCACTTACCAGTAGTAGATCAGATACATTACCGTGGATTATGGACTCGGGCGCTACACATCATCTATGTGGCGATCAGAGTTTACTTACAGGATATTTCCAGATTCCTCCAGGCCGATTAGTGGTCATTGCCAACGGTACACATTCTCCCATCACTGCTCAGGGGGAGATTAAACTGACATCTATGCAGCTCAAGAATGTGCTACATGCACCTGACTTTTCAATGAATTTGTTGTCAATCAGTCAGATTACGAAGGATTTACAATGTCGGGCAATTTTTGATCCATCTTCTCTTATTTTTCAGGACATCCGTACGGGCAACGTGATTGGTCGTGGCTATGAGCAAGGAGGCCTCTACCGCCTAAATCAGACTCCATTCGCTGGAACATCATCCCTTCCCACTGGACATGCATCTCCTTTACTGTGGCATCTGCGCTTTGGGCATCTACCGCTTCAGAAGTTGCGTCGTGTGTTACCCCAGGGTCTTCCTCACACATCTATCCAATGTGAGGCTTGTCAGTTGGGAAAGTATCACAGGTCTACCTTTCCCAGTCGTCCAGGTCAGAGTAGTACCTCCAAGTTTGAGTTATTTCATATTGATATTTGGGGTCCGAGTCGTGTACATGATCATCAGGGACACATATTTTATATAGTTATTGTGGATGACTTCTCTCGTGTGTCATGGGTATTTTTGATGCAAAATAAATCTGAAGCAGGCGATATTATTATCCATTTTCTGAATGAAATTCAAAATGTTTTCTCCACATCTGTGAAGTTTGTAAGAAGTGATAATGCCCTAGAACTGTGCACTCATGTCCTAGCCAACTACTACTCCTCAAAAAGGATTATACATCAAACATCATGTGCTTATATCTCTCAACAAAATGGGATTGCTGAAAGGAAACATCGCCACCTGCTAGATGTCACAAGATCACTTCTTATACAGAGTCATGTTCCTTATTCTTACTGGGGTGACACGGTTCTCACTGCATGTTACCTAATTAACCGTATGCCGTCCTCTGTCTTGGATGAACAGATTCCTTTTTCCATTATCTATCCTGGGAAGGATCTGTTTTCCCTTACTCCACGTGTGTTTGGTTCAGTTGCCTTTGTCCACCAGTTGTCTACCGGTATTGACAAGCTCTCTCCTAGGGCTGTCAAGTGTGTGTTTGTTGGGTACTCCAGAACTCAAAAGGGGTACAAGTGTTTTGATCCTTTGCGTAGGCGGTATATGGTCAGTGCAGATGTTACATTTTTTGAATCCGTAATGTATTTTTCATCTTCAGGTGATCAGCAGCTACCTCCACTGACTACCGACGCCATATACATGACACCACCACCTCCAGCACTGTCACCACCATCACCACCACCACCACCATCGAT
The DNA here is from genome assembly GCA_037367405.1 of Ottelia alismoides. Classification (NCBI taxonomy): domain Eukaryota; kingdom Viridiplantae; phylum Streptophyta; class Magnoliopsida; order Alismatales; family Hydrocharitaceae; genus Ottelia; species Ottelia alismoides. The sequence continues at coordinate 562,857 of JAZKJV010010539.1, read as the reverse complement.
CCCCGTTTCACCACTACCGTTCCATTATACCCGCAGGCCTCCTCCAGCTCATGGTCATGGCTCATCTCCTAGCTCGTCTATGGTATGTACTGAAGATACTTCTCTTGATGGATCTAATGATATTTCTGAGCAGGATATGTTGCAGGGGCCAGATGAGGACACAGCTGATTTAGATGTTCCTATTTCTATACGCAAATCGAAGAGGAGCTGCGTTACATATCCATTGGCAGCTTCTGTGTCATTTGAGCGACTATCTGGGGATTTCAGGAACTTTGTGGTGGCCTTGTCAGCTGTTGATATTCCACGGAATTATCAAGATGCTCTGCAGGATAGTAGATGGCGTCTAGCAATGGAGGAGGAAATGGCGGCACTTCAATCTAGGGGAACTTGGAGTCTAGTTCCTATACCTCCAGATGTGACCCCGGTGAGCTGCAAGTGGGTATTTATAGTGAAGCAAAATGCAGATGGCAGTATTGACAGATACAAGGCCCGCCTTGTTGCACGTGGTTTTACACAGGCATACGGGGTGGATTACCTTGATACATTCTCGCCAGTAGCCCGTCATTCCACTCTCCGGATCTTGCTATCAGTCGCAGTCAATTGAGAGTGGCCGCTATGTCAGTTGGATGTGAAGAACGTGTTCTTATATGGAGACCTGCAGGAGGAAGTCTATATGCAACATCCATCCGGTTTTGCTGTTGAGGGGGAGTGTTCCAAGGTGTGCAGACTACATAAGGCTATCTATGGCCTTAAGCAGAGCCCCAGAGCATGGTTTCAGAAGCTCTCAGACCTCTTTGAAAAACAGGGATACAAACGCTCCAATGTTGATCATTCCTTGTTTGTACAGAAGACTTCAAGAGGTATTATTGCAATTATGGTTTACGTAGATGACATCTTGATTACAGGAGATGATGAGCAAGGCATAAAGCAGGCGAAAGAGAAGCTGGGGAGCGAATTTGTCACTAAGGATCTTGGAGTCCTTAGATGTTTTCTGGGGCTGGAATTTGCTAGAAATCCGTATGGATTAGTAATGTCGCAGAGGAAATATGTTACGGACCTGTTGAGTGAAACAGGTATGCTTGGGTGTCGGCCTGCTACGACACCAATGGACCCCAGCATGAAGTTCTATGATGATGACACAGAGGAGGTGGACAGGAGAAGATACAGAGAACTGGTAGGCAAACTGTTGTATGTCACGATCACTAGGCCCGATATATCCTGTGCAGTGAGTCGTGTGAGCCAGTTCAAGGAGCAACCACGTCAGGTTCATATGGATGCCATACATATGATACTTAGATACCTCAAATCATCTCCACGTGCAGGTTTACTATTCAAGAAGGGAAAGGGGATTTCTATCTCAGCATGTGCGGATGCAGACTATGCAGGTTGTCCCAAGGACAGGAAGTCCACCTCGGGGTTTGCAGTCTATGTTGGAGATTCTCTAATCTCATGGAGGAGCAAGAAACAGACGGTGGTAGCCAGATCTAGTGCTGAATCCGAATATAGGGCTATGGCCCAGGCTAGCACAGAGATGATGTGGGTGAAGGTTGTACTTACAGATCTATGTCTAGATGTACCACTTCCTATGAACTTAGAATGTGATAATCAGGCAGCCTTGTTCATTGCACACAATCCAGCTTTCCATGAGCGGACCAAGCATATTGAGGTTGACTATCACTTCATACGTGACATGATTCAGAAGGGGTTCATTGCTACATCGCATGTCACCTCAGAGAATCAAACTGCCGATATATTCACCAAGGCATTACTACGAGGCCCATTCCAGAAGTGTGAGCTGAGCATGATTGATATCTGTAGAGATAGTTTCTACTATTATTCTATGTTTATGTACCTTGTTTCTATTTCTCTCTCCTATTTAGACATCCATGTAATTTACCCTTACGGCCTCTCCCTATATAAGAGAGCCTAGGGTTTTCTTATTATTATAACGAAGACTCTTTTTTCTAACATGGTATCAGAGCCGCCTTAGGGCTCTCCTCCCTTCCCCACCCGCCGCCCCTCCTCTTCTCTCGTCTCCCAACGGCGGCTCCTGGCCGCTGCCCCTCCGAGCGCCCCCCTCCGTTGCCGCTGCACCACCCAGCGGCTCCCAGCCGCACACGCCAGCGGCTCTGCCGCCCTAGCGGGCCCCCCGCGCAGCCCTAGCGGAACCCTCCCGCAGCCCTAGCGGGACCCTTCTGCCGCCTCCAGCCGCCCCAGCGGCCCTTCGAGCCCCAGCGGCACCCTCCAGCCGCCCCTGCGGCCCTTGGCGCCCCAGCGGCATCCCCCTCTGTCGTTGTAGGGCTTCCATAGTCTCCAGCAATCCATAGGCGTCGTTTTTCGAGGCGATTCAAGGGTTGTAAGCTTCCTTCGAGGCGTGCCCTAGACCCCTCTTCCTCCGGTTTATGGATTTGAGTACGTAAAAGTCTACACACGTACTCAAATCCAATGCAGTTGGTGTAGACATTCATCATAGTGTCTATTATCCCTTCGTCTTCTTCGAGCAGCAGTATGTCAGAATCGAAAGTCGATTTGCCCTCCATCGGCGCATTCAAAGGTCCGGCGCCAATAGTGAAGATGGACGGGTCTAACTATGAGCTATGGGCTATGCAGTTCATGAGTCTCATGAAATCAAACGGTAAGAAACATATTCTTACCGAGGATGAGCCTGCGGAGAAGACAGGGATCTATGCCTCATGGGAGGCCGATGATGCTTACGCAAAAGTATGGTTGTCTGGTACGTTGACGATGGAGATAGCTAATGATGTCCTCCATCAGCCCACTGCTAAGGCGATGTGGGACATCCTTGCTGCTACATATTCGCAGGTGCGAAATGAGACAAAGATGTTGCAGCTTCAACATGACATCTTTACGATGAAGCAGGCCGGCAGACCTCTCCATTCTCTATACACATCCCTAAGAGGGATGTTCGAGAAGCTTTACAGTACCATTCCTCTGACTGCTACTCCAGAGCAGCAGAAGACGTTTCGGAACGCCACCATGGTGGGCGTTCTACTTGCTGCCCTCGATCCTGCGTATGATGTTGCACGGTCACAGATTTTAGCAGATGCAGTCATTCCTCCAGTGGAGGATGTCTACAGGAGGCTCAGTCGTATTCCAGTTTCATCCAGCTCTTCTACTCCACCCCCATCTGCGATGGCAGCTTTGCGGGGGAGAGGTGGACCACCGTCTGGGCGTGGTCGTGGACGTGGCCGTGGACCTCCAGGAAGAGGCGGTCGAGTCAGTCAGATGTGCTCGCATCGTCACAGAACTGGACATTCAGAGGAGACATGCTACTCAAAGCATGGGTTCCCAGCATCGGCACGGGTTGCAGAGCATTCACAGTCTCCATTACCGTCTACGGCAGATCATAGATTTGACGAACTCGTGGCCCGTCTCCGTGATATTATGCCACATTTGTAGAAATAGTTAGTAGTGTTATTATTTATTTATGGAGTTTGTTGTTATTTCTTTCTTTTCTATAGACCTCTCTGTAATTTACCCTGAGGTCTCTCCCTATATAAGAGAGCCTAGGGTTTTCTGAATAAACAACGAAGTCTTTTTCCCAACATGGTATCAGAGCCGCCTTAGGGCTCTCCTTCCTTCCCCCACCCGCCGCCCCTCCCTTCTCCTTTCTTCTAGCCGCTGCCGACGGCTTCCATCGGCGCCCAGCACCCTTCCCAGCGGCTCCCAGCGCCCTCCCCAGCGGCAGCCAGCCGCCAGCGGCGCCCAGCCGTCCTCCCCAGTGGTCCCGCAGCCTCTTCCAGCGGCACCTAGCCGCTCTAGCGGCGACCACCAGCCCCAGCGGCAACCCCATCTGCCGCCATAGGCCTCCCAGTGGCCTCCAGCGGTCCATAGACATCGTTCTCGAGGCGATTCAAGGGCTGTAAGCCTCTTGTTAGGCGTGCCCTAGTTTCTTCCACATCTATTCTATGGATTTGAGTGCGTAACGTCTACATACGCACTCAAATCCGATGCAGTTTGTGTAGACATCCAGCATTACGTCTACATATCCTAGTTCTTCTCCAAGCGGCAGTATGTCAGAATCAAAAGTTGATATGCCCTCCACCGGCGCATTCAAAGGTCCTGCGCCAATAGTCAAAATGGACGGGTCTAATTACGAGCTCTGGGTTATGCAGTTCATGAGCCTTATGAAGTCGAATGGTAAGAAACATATTCTTACCGAGGATGAGCCCGCGGAGAAGACTGGGATCTATGCCTCATGGGAGGCTGATGATTCCTATGCAAAGGTCTGGTTGTCCGGCACCTTAACGATGGAGATTGCCAACGACGTCCTCCATCAGCCCACTGCTAAGGCAATGTGGGAAATTCTTGCCGCTACATATTCGCAAGTGCGAAATGAGACGAAGATGTTGCAGCTTCAGCACGACATATTCACAATGAAGCAGAGCGGCAGACCTCTCCATTCTCTTTATACATCCCTAAGAGGGATGTTCGAGAAGTTATATAGTATCATCCCTCTGACTGCAACTCCTGAGCAGCAGAAGGTGTTTCGAAACGCCACCATGGTTGGTGTTCTTCTTGCGGCCCTTGACCCAGAGTACGATGCAGCTCGATCTCAGATTCTCGCAGATGCAGTTATTCCTCCAGTTGAGGATGTTTACAGACGGCTTAGCCGCATTCCAGTCTCCTCCAGTTCTTCTACTCCACCCCCTTCAGCGATGGCAGTCTCGCGTGGGAGAGGTGGACCACCATCTGGTCGTGGTCGTGGACGTGGCCGTGGACCCCAGGGGAGGGGTGGTCGTTTTAGTCAGACATGCTCCTATTGTCGTCGCACAGGACACTCGGAGGAGACATGCTATTTGAAGCATGGATTTCCAGCATCAGCCCGCATTGCAGAGCACTCTCAGTCTCCACTGACCTCTACTGCAGATAGTCGATTTGACGAACTTGTCGCCCGTCTCCGAGAGATTATGCCACATGCTTCTGGTGATTCGCCTGGTGGTTCCTCAGACATTGCTGCCACTGCCTCTGCCAGTTCTTCCGCAGCCGCAAGCTCCTCAGGTAGATCTACTACATCTCATGATATATCCGACTGGATTATTGATTCTGGAGCCACACATCATCTCTGCCGAGATAGAGGTAGATTACAGGCGTACAGGGACATTCCTCCCGGACGTTCAGTACAGATAGCAGATGGTACCCATTCGCCCCTTATTGGACAGGGGGAGGTTTTCCTGTCCTCCACTTTGCATTTACAGAATGTTCTGCATGCTCCTGAGTTCTCAATGAATTTGCTATCTATTAGTCAGATTACGAAGGATTTGAACTGTCGTGCCATATTTGACCCGTCTTCTCTCATTTTTCAGGACATACTCACGGGCAAGGTGATTGGCTGTGGCTCTGAGCAGAATGGTTTATATAGGTTGGTCCGGGATTCATATGCTGGTGTCTCCTCTCATTCGGCTGGACCAGTCTCTCCGTACATTTGGCACCTCCGATTTGGTCACCTTCCGCTTCAGAAAATGCGCCATCTTTTGCCTCAGATCTCTCCTAGTTCTTCGTTTCAATGTGAAGCGTGTCAGTTGGGAAAGCATCACAGGTCGAGCTTCCCACGTCGTCTGAGTCGGAGCAGTAGCTCCCCTTTTGAGTTGTTACATATAGATATATGGGGTCCGAGTCGTGTTCCCGATCATCAGGGACACAGGTTTTATCTTGTGGTAGTGGATGATTTCTCTCGTGTGTCGTGGGTCTTTCTCTTGAAAAATAAATCCGAAGCAGGAAATGTGATCAAAAACTTGATTAATGAAGTGTTCAATGTCTTTTCTGCAAATGTCAAATATGTTCGGACTGATAATGCTCTTGAATTTTGTACACGCTTACTGTCACAATTCCTGTCATCAAAGGGCATTATTCACCAAACCACCTGTGCATATACCTCACAACAAAATGGTGTCGCGGAAAGGAAGCATCGCCATCTCTTAGATATTACTCGTACATTGTTGATTCAGAGTTGTGCCCCTATTTCTTTCTGGGGTGATGCTGTCCTTACTGCTTGTTATCTAGTCAACCGTATGCCATCCTCTGTCCTTGGTGAAAAGATACCTATGTCCATTATTTTTCCAGACAGGGAGTTATTCTCACTAACTCCACGTGTCTTTGGCACTGTTGCTTTTGTGCATCGTCTATCTCCCGGACTTGACAAACTCTCTCCTAGAGCAGTCAAGTGCGTCTTTGTTGGTTACTCCAGAACTCAGAAGGGCTACCGGTGTTATGATCCCACAACTCAGAGATACTTTGTGAGTGCCGATGTCACTTTCTTTGAGTCTGTCATGTATTTCTCTCCTGCAGGTGACCGAATGGTTCCATCCACTACCACTGATGAGATCTATGTTCCTCCACCACCTACATTGAGTACATCTGAGTCTTCCCCTCTGTCTGTCTCCACGCCAGCACCACCTCCACCACCTCCTCCACCTCCACCCAATCCACGGCCTATCATATCACCGTTACCGAAATTCTATACGCGCCGGTCAGGTCCTGCTCAGACCACACAGCAGCCGATCATCCCGCCTCAGGTATGTTCAGATGGCACTACTACTGACGGGTCAGGTTTGGTACATGTGCAGGATCCTTCAGTTCAGGCTGACACTAGCCCATCTCGTACAGCAGATGACAGTCTTGATGTTCCGATTGCTCTTCGGAAACAAAAGCGGCAATGTGCCGCTTATCCGTTTGCTTCACAGGTTTCTTTTCACCGTCTCACAGGTGATTTTCAGAGATTTGCCACAGCTTTGTCTTCCGTGGAGATACCACGGACATACCAGGAAGCCTTGCAGAATGAATGCTGGCGATTAGCCATGGAAGAAGAAATGAGGGCCCTGCAGTCTCGTGGCACATGGTCTTTGGTCACTGCACCTTCTGATGCATCCGTTGTGAGCTGCAAATGGGTCTTTACAGTCAAATACCATGCAGATGGAACCCTGGATAGGTATAAAGCACGCTTGGTTGCTCGTGGGTTTACGCAAACCTACGGTGTGGATTACATGGATACTTTTTCTCCAGTGGCGAGACATTCTACCCTTCGCATTCTCTTATCTGTTGCTGTAGTTCGTGATTGGAGTATATCTCAACTAGATGTCAAGAATGCATTTCTGTATGGAGACTTGCAGGAGGAAGTCTACATGCAGCAGCCACCTGGGTTTACTGCTGAGGGGGAGAAGCAGATGGTCTGTAGACTTCACAAAGCGATATATGGTCTCAAACAGAGCCCCAGAGCATGGTTCCAGAAGTTGTCCAACCTGATTGAGCAACAAGGATTCAAGAGGTCAAATGCCGATCACTCATTGTTTGTTCAGAAGTCATCGGCAGGTACGGTTGTTATTATGGTCTATGTGGATGATATTCTTGTTACAGGAGATGATGCACAGGGTATAGAAAAGGCGAAGGCATTCCTTGGCCGTCAATTTGTCACAAAAGATCTTGGCACCCTGAGATACTTCCTGGGGTTAGAATTTGCGAGGAATGCACAGGGTTTGGTAATGACCCAACGGAAGTATATTACAGACTTCCTGACTGAGACGGGCATGGATGGTTGCAAACCATCAAGTATTCCTATGGATCCCAGCGTGAGGCTGTATGATGGTGATACTGATGAAGTAGATAAGAGGAGATATAGAGAGATGGTGGGCAAACTCCTCTACATCACCATAACTCGCCCAGACATCCAATTTGCAGTTAGCAGGGTGAGTCAATTTATGGAGCAGCCAAGACAGGTTCACATGGACGCTATACACATGATACTGAGGTATCTGAAGTCTTCTCCAGGTTCAGGGCTGCTATTCAGAAAGGGCACGGACTTATCTGTCTCAGCATGTGCAGATGCAGATTATGCAGGATGTCCTAAGGACCGAAAATCAACCTCAGGGTTTGCAGTGTTTGTTGGAGGCTCTTTGGTTTCTTGGAAAAGCAAGAAACAAAATGTTGTGGCAAGGTCCAGTGCCGAATCCGAGTATAGGGCCATGGCTCAAGCCAGTACGGAAATGATGTGGGTTCGCTCAGTACTAGAAGATCTACATGTAGCGGTACCTCTACCTATGAAGCTTCAGTGTGACAATCAGGCAGCTTTGTTCATTGCCAACAATCCAGCTTTTCATGAAAGGACCAAACATATTGAAGTTGACTGCCATTATACTAGGGACTTGATCCAGAGAGGATTGATATCTACTGCACATGTGAGCTCAGGAGATCAGACTGCAGATATATTTACCAAGCCACTGCTCAGAGGACCATTTCAGAGATGTTCGTCCAAGTTGAGCATGATAGATATCTATGCTCCACCTTGAGGGGGAGTGTAGAAATAGTTAGTAGTGTTATTATTTATTTATGGAGTTTGTTGTTATTTCTTTCTTTTCTATAGACCTCTCTGTAATTTACCCTGAGGTCTCTCCCTATATAAGAGAGCCTAGGGTTTTCTGAATAAACAACGAAGTCTTTTTCCCAACAACATTCTTCTGGTGATTCATCTGGTGGCTCTTCAGATATTGCTGCCACAGCCTCTGCCAGTTCATCTGCCGCAGCCAGTACTTCAGGTAGATCATCAACCCTCATATCTTCACATGATATATCTGACTGGGTTATAGATTCCGGAGCTACACATCATCTCTGTCGAGACAGAGGAAGACTACAGGCCTACAGGGCCATTCCTCCAGGTCGTTCAGTACAGATAGCAGATGGTTCCCACTCACCCCTTGTTGGCCAGGGGGAGGTTTTCTTATCCTCCACTATGCAGCTACAGAATGTTTTACATGCCCCTGAGTTCTCTCTGAATTTGTTGTCTATTAGTCAGATTACAAAGGATTTGAATTGTCGTGCTATATTTGACCCGTCTTCTCTCATTTTTCAGGACATACTCACGGGTAAGGTGATTGGCTGTGGCTCTGAGCAGAACGGTCTATATCGGCTGGTTCGGGAATCCTATGCTGGCATCTCCACTCACTCAGCTGGACCAGTCTCACCTTACATTTGGCATCTTCGTTTTGGTCACCTTCCGCTCCAGAAGATGCGCCATCTTCTGCCCCAGATCTCTCCAAGTTCGTCGTTTCGTTGTGAAACATGTCAGTTAGGAAAGCATCACAGGTCGAGCTTTCCAGGTCGTCAGAGTCGGAGCAGTAGCTCCCCTTTTGAGTTGTTACATATAGATATATGGGATCCGAGTCGTGTTCCCGATCACCAGGGGCACAGGTTTTATCTTGTGGTAGTAGATGATTTTTCTCGTGTCTCTTGGGTTTTTCTTCTGAAGAATAAGTCTGAAGCAGGAGATGTTATCAAAAATTTGATTAATGAAGTGCAGAATGTTTTCTCTTCATCAGTCAAATATGTTCGGACTGATAATGCCCTGGAATTTTGTACGCGTTCTCTTTCTCAATTTCTGTCATTGAAGGGTATTATTCATCAAACCACCTGTGCATATACGTCCCAACAAAATGGTGTGGCGGAAAGAAAGCATCGCCATCTCTTGGATATCACTCGTACCTTGTTGATTCAGAGTTGTGCTCCTATTTCTTTCTGGGGGGATGCTGTCCTTACTGCATGCTATCTGGTCAATAGAATGTCGTCCTCTGTCCTTGGAGAGAAGATACCCATTTCACTTATTTTTCCGGACAAGGAGCTATTCTCACTGCCACCACGTGTCTTTGGCGTTGTGGCGTTTGTTCATCGTCTATCTCCTGGACTTGACAAGCTCTCTCCAAGAGCAGTCAAGTGCGTCTTTGTTGGGTATTCCAGAACCCAGAAGGGATACCGGTGTTATGATCCTACAAACAACAGGTACTTTGTTAGTGCGGATGTCACTTTCTTCGAGTCGGTTATGTATTTCTCACCAGCTGGGGACATAATGGAACCATCCACCACCACTGATGATATATTGGTTCCACCACCACCTATTTGTTTGTCACCTGACTCGTCTCCTGTGTCAGTTCCTATGCCAGCACCACCGCCACCACCACCTCCACCTCTACCCATTCCGCGGCGAATCATATCACCATTTCCTAACCACTATACGCGTCGGTCAGGTCCCGCTCAGGCAGCTCATGAGCCAATCACTACGCCTCAGGTATGTTCAGATGATGTTACTAATGACGGGTCAGGTTTGGTACATATGCAGGATGACTCCTCACAGGCGGACCCAGATGATGATCTTGATGTTCCGATTGCTATTCGGAAACAGAGACGACAGTGTGCATCCTATCCACTTGCTTCACAGGTTTCCTTTCACCGACTCACAGGTGATTTCCAGAAGTTTGCCACAGCTTTGTCTTCCGTGGACATACCACGGACATACCAGGAAGCCTTGAAGAGTGAATGCTGGAGATTAGCTATGGAAGAAGAAATGGGGACCTTGCAGTCCCGTGGCACATGGTCTTTGGTCCCTGCACCTCCTGATGCATCCGTTGTGAGCTGCAAATGGGTCTTCACAGTCAAATATCACGCAGATGGCACATTGGATAGGTACAAAGCACGCTTGGTCGCCCGTGGATTCACACAGACATATGGCGTTGATTACATGGATACACTCTCTCCAGTGGCGAGACACTCGACTCTCCGTATCCTCCTGTCTGTTGCAGTGGTTCGTGATTGGAGCATTTATCAGCTAGATGTCAAGAATGCATTTCTGTACGGGGACTTACAGGAGGAAGTCTACATGCAGCAGCCACCCAGGTTTACTGCTGAGGGGGAGAAGCATATGGTCTGTAGACTTCACAAGGCTATATATGGCCTTAAACAGAGTCCACGAGCGTGGTTCCAGAAGTTGTCCAACCTAATTGAACACCAGGGATTCAAGAGGTCCAATGCTGATCATTCGTTGTTCGTCCAGAAGTCCTCGGGAGGTACGGTTGTCATAATGGTCTATGTGGATGATATTCTAGTTACAGGAGACGATATTCAGGGCATAGCGAGGGCGAAGGCATTCCTAGGTCATCAGTTTGTTACAAAGGATCTTGGAACCCTAAGATATTTTCTGGGGTTGGAATTTGCAAGGAATGCACATGGTTTGGTGATGACACAAAGGAAGTACATTACAGACTTCCTGGTTGAGACTGGTATGGATGGTTGCAAACCATCAAGCATCCCCATGGACCCCAACATGAAGTTATATGATGGTGATACTGATGAAGTGGATAAGAGGAGATATAGAGAGATGGTGGGAAAACTCCTCTACATTACTATAACCCGTCCAGACATTGCATTTGCAGTTAGCCGGGTGAGTCAGTTTGTGGAGCAGCCAAGACAGGTTCACATGGATGCTATACACATGATACTGAGGTATCTGAAGTCTACTCCTGGATTAGGGCTACTATTCAGAAAGGGTGCAGACTTATCCATCTCAGCGTGTGCAGACGCAGATTATGCAGGATGCCCTAAGGATAGAAAATCAACCTCAGGGTTTGCAGTCTTTGTTGGAGGCTCTCTGGTTTCTTGGAAAAGCAAGAAACAAACGGTGGTGGCAAGATCCAGTGCGGAATCCGAATACAGGGCAATGGCCCAAGCCAGCACGGAAATGATGTGGGTTCGCTCCGTATTAGAAGATTTACATGTAGCAGTACCTCTACCTATGAAGCTTCAGTGTGACAATCAGGCAGCATTGTTCATTGCCAACAATCCAGCTTTTCATGAGAGGACCAAGCATATTGAAGTTGACTGCCATTACACTAGGGACCTGATCCAGAGAGGATTGATATCCACGGCCCATGTTAGCTCAGGAGATCAGACTGCCGATGTATTCACCAAGCCATTGCTCAGAGGACCTTTCCAGAGATGTTCATCCAAGCTGAGCATGATCGACATCTATGCTCCACCTTGAGGGGGAGTGTAGAGATAGTTTCTACTATTATTCTATGTTTATGTACCTTGTTTCTATTTCTCTCTCCTATTTAGACATCCATGTAATTTACCCTTACGGCCTCTCCCTATATAAGAGAGCCTAGGGTTTTCTTATTATTATAACGAAGACTCTTTTTTCTAACAATATCTATGCTCCATCTTGAGGGAGAGTGTTAACGCATATATTAGTTGTCTGTGTGTCTCTCCGTTATTTTTATTTTCAGTTGTATGCTTTATGTAATTTACCCATAGGCTACTCTCCTTTATAAGAGAGCCTAGGGCTTATGGAATAAACATCTCTTTCATTTTTCCCAACAGTCCACCCCATACATTTGAGTGAACTCACGAGCAACCAGCCTTGCCTTGTATCTATCAACAGTACCATCAGCCCGGTGTTTCACTGTAAATACCCACTTGCTCCCAACGACAGACACACCAGGGGGAGCCTGCACAATACTCCACGCACCCCTAGACTGTAAAACTGACATCTCCTCCATTGCAAGGCACCAGTGACTACTCTTTAGCACATCCTGATAAGAGTAAGGTATCTCCAATGCAGACAACACCATAACAAACCTCTGAAATTCCTCTGAAAGGTGATTTAGTGACACATGGAAAGCAAGAGGATGCATAGTGCATGTACGCCTCTACTTCCGTAGAACAATTGGAACATTCAGATCCTCAGTGCTAACAAAAGGAGTAGCATTGTCGATGTCCTGCATCTCAAACTGTACATTCAAATCACCATCGCCATTAGACGAACTCAACTGCTCATAACATACTTTGGGCGTGTTGGATGATGATCGAGGCACGAGAGCACGAGGTCGATGCTGGTATACCTGAGGAAAGAAAGGAGGTGGAGAGGATTGTGGCACAAGTGGTGGTGGTGCCGGTGGGGGTGAAAGAGGTGGTGAATGATGTAACTGTGGTAAAACTGGTAGGGTGGAGATCGGAGGTAAAGGCATATAGACCTCTTCCCATCGTTAGGAAAAAAATGAGTTGGTTACTTGTAGGAGAAAATACATAATAGATTCAAAGAAGGTGGCATCAACACTGACATAGTACCTCCGTCGAACTGGGTCGAAGCAACGATAGCCCTTTTGGGTCTGAAAGTATTCAACAAACACACATTTGACAGCTCTAGGAGCGAGCTTGTCTAGATCAGGAGACATCTGGTGAATAAAGCCAACAAAACCAAAAACTCGAGGTGTAAGAGAAAAAAGATCCATATCGGGAAACGCAATCAAGATGAGGATCTTTTCACCCAAAACAGAAGAGGGCATGCGATTAACAAGATAACACGCAGTTAGAACCGCATCCCCCCAGTATGAATGAGGAGCACGGCTCTGAATCAAAAGTGTCCTTGTAACATCCAAGAGGTGGCGGTGTTTTCTTTCAGCCACCCCCTTTTGTTAGGAAGTGTATGCACAGGAAGTTTAATGAGCAATACCATGAGGCACAAGAAATGTGGCAAGTTGTCTAGTACAAAACTCCAAAGCATTGTCAGAGCGTATATACTTGACTTTTGCAGAAAAGATGTTCTTTATTTCAATAATGAGGGACTGAATAAAGGACAAGGATCTGACTTATTTTTAAGAAGATAAACCAAAGATAACATTGAAAACTCATCAATAGCAACAAGATAAAATTTGTCCCTGATGATCAGGGATACGACTTGGAGCCCAGATATCGAAATGAAACAACTCAAACAGACCATGACAACTTTGACCCAGACGACTCTGAAATGTAGATCGATGATGCTTTCCAAACTGGCAGGACTCGCACTGGAAGGTGGTGCGAGGTGAAATCTGTGAAAGAACATGACACAACTTTTGCATAGGAAGATGACCAAAACAAAGATGACCCATGTAAGGAGACACAGAACTAGTGCGAATGGAAGAAGCACCAGCATATGGAGATTGCACTAGTCTGTATAGACCTCCTTGCTCACGGCCAGTACCAATCACCCTGCATGTTAGAATGTCCAGAAACACGAGAGAAGAACGGTTAAAAATGGCACGACAATGTAAATCTTCGGTAATTTGACTAATATACAATAAGTTCATTGAAAAAGCAGGGGCATAAAGGACATTCTGTAGATTCATTGCAGGAGTTAGTTGCACCTCCCCCTGACCAGTAATGGGGGAATGTGTTCCATTCGCTATCACAACAGATCGTCCAGGCTGCGTTGGACCAAAAACAGTAAACTGACTTCTATCACCACAGAGGTGATGAGATGCACCTGAGTACATAATCCAATCTGACAAATCTGCCATGTAACAACTAGTGAAGGCGTATGTTGTACCTGAGGAGGACGTATCAGAGGCAGCTACCTCGGAGGATCTTGAAGCAGTGCTGGATAGTCCTGGAGTAGACATGATTTCCCTGAGTCTAGTCACAAGCTCATCAAATCTCTGATCAGCAATTGGAGAGGAACTCCAAACTTATTGAGTCTGTTCTACAACTCTAGCAGAAGTAGGAAACCCATGCTTAAAATAGCAGGTTTCCTCAAAATGACATGTCCTGTGGCAGAAGGTGCACGGCTGACGTGATCGACTACCTTCTCCTCTGTCATGGGTAGATCCTCCTCTACCACGATATGGAGCGGGATTCCCTCTACCGCGATATGCAGCCATAGCAGATGATATCTGAGACTGCACATTACCGCCATAGGAGATAGACAGCCTACTGAACCTGCAATATGCCTCCTCCATTGGAGGTATGGTAGCATCTGTAAGAATCTGAGTACGTGTTGAGTCATATTCGGGATCAAGAGCCGATAGAAAGACTCCGATCATCACAGAGTCTCTGTACGCCTTGAGTTGCTCTGGCGTAGCAGTCAAGGGGATGTAGCCGTGTAGCTTCTCAAACATGCCCCTCAAGGAAGTGTAGAGAGTATGGAGGGGTCTACCATTCTGCTTCGATATAAAGATATCATGTTGAAACTGTAACATCTTCGACTCATTCGTCGTTGGAGAATATGTCGCAGCGAGAATGTCCCACATAGCCCTTGTTGTAGGCTGACTCAATATGTCATTTGTTATCTCTGCAGACACCGTCCCGAATAGCCATACCAGCGCATAGGCATCATCTGCTTCCCATGAGGCACTAATCCCAGTCTTGTCACTCGGCTCCTCCAACGTGAGGATGTGCTTCTTGCCATTACACTGTATCAGACTCATGAACTGTATGGCCCACAGTTCATCGTTCGTACCATACATCTTGATGATGAGGTTGGACCTTTGAAGCCCCTCATGGATGGAATATCAGCTTTGTTGTCACCCATGATGACAAATATCACCAAGACTGGGACTGCAACAAATAAGACATGTGTCTACACGAACATATGTGAAGATGGTTGTGGGTGTAGACTCATACCACGACCTGTTCCATTCTTTGGGACTGCCTTCGGGTTGCTAGGGTGTTTTTAGGCGATTGTTTCACACCCTATAGATCCAAACGGGGACCTAATGCACTCCCGGATGAGCACTGGTGTGCGCAGGGGCGTACTGGTGCACGCACAGGCGAACACGCAGGCGAGCGCGCAGGCGAGCGCACAGGGCACTGGTGTGCGCAGAGGTGCACTGGTGCACGTGCGGCGAGCGCGTAGGCAGGCGCACAAGCGCAGGCAAGCGCGCAGGGCAAGGCGCGCATATGCGCGAAGGTTATGGTGCGTTGTGCACGCTGGTGTGGAGGCACGGAGGTGCGGAGGCGTGAGACACGTGCGGTGATGGCTTTTGGTGGGGACTAGGGTTTTGGGTATAGGCTCCAGTCTAGGATCGCCGCTCTGATACCATGTGGAATGTGAAAGAGAGAAAAGTTGTATTCCAAGTAACCCTAGAGTCCTCTTATATAGGAGAAAGACTCTAGGAAGAAATTACATAGAGGATAGAGAAAATGGAAATATATAAATAAAGACAAAAGATAGAATTCTCTCAACAACCTTGAATGATACTACCTTAAATATATATTAATATGAGAAAATGCCTTTCGAATTAAAATGCCCAGAGTTCGAATAGAACCTTGCCATGATTTACAATGTTGTTGATATAAAACTGCTCTTAGCAAAGTAACCCCATTATGAACAAGCCAACAAGCCCAAATAGACACCAAGAGCTTGATGTGTCTTCCCTTCACTTTGAGTCGACCAATGCCAAGGGAGACACAACAACCTTCAAATCCTCAAGCCACTCAATTTCTCCCTATCAACCATCTTACCTAGATTACAAGAGAACAAAAGATCCCCTGGGTCACCCTCATATAATGAGGGTATCGATATCATTCCCTTGAGAACATTTTATGTGTGTCTTCTCATAACCCTAACCAAAGAATACCTTCACTCAACTAGTGCAGTAGAGTTCTAAATTAATCTATTATCCTACTTTTAGATCTCAGAATCAAAAACTGTTAAGATATATATTTATCTTTCCTTATCTTTAATGTATTTTCTATTTCTGGTGATCATCCAGTGTGTCTACCACCCAAAAACCAAGGTTCAAACCCCTCCTTGTGAGGGTTGCGTTAGGTAGTTGACAACCAGCGTAAAAAATAGTTGAATTTTTCAGCATGGATTTGAGCAAGAATCCATATAGCCGACCCTACTTATAGTGGGAGAAGGCTTCATCATTTTACTCGACCCTACTTAATTGTGGGAAAAGGTTTTGTTGTTGTTGCTATCGTTAATGTAGCTTCTATTTCTTTTGTCTCTATTATGTAATTTTCCTTCTAGGGTTTCTCCTCTCTATATAAGAGAGTCATGTGGCCTCATGAATAAACAAGTTATCATTCTCTTTCCATGTGTTATTAGAGCGATGGTTCTACACCGGAGTCATGTGCGCTAGTCCTTCCCACACATCGATCCCCCATCCTCATTGTTGCCCCTCTTGCACGTGGCATCCTTCTCATCGTTGCCCCAACAGCCTCTCCTCTTATGGTCGACAC
The DNA here is from genome assembly GCA_037367405.1 of Ottelia alismoides. NCBI lineage: Eukaryota > Viridiplantae > Streptophyta > Magnoliopsida > Alismatales > Hydrocharitaceae > Ottelia > Ottelia alismoides. The sequence goes on along the minus strand of JAZKJV010010539.1, from coordinate 546,075 downwards.
CCTAGCCAGTCGTTGCACCCTCCCAATGGCCTCGCCACCCCCCCCCAGGTCGTCATCGTGGTTTTGTGTGGCCTTCCAATCAGTTGCCGATGCAGCCCCCAACGACCCATGCACCTCCTAGCGAACAACCTAAGCCGATCTAGGATACTGATCCTTATCGTTGCACCTCCCGGATCTTCCAACGACCTAATTTTGATTTGTTACTGGTTAGAGTTGATAGAGCGGCACGGCTTTACGATGATTGCAGATCATTCAATATTTGTTAAGAGGAATCAAACAGGTATCATTGTCATTGTAGTCTATATTGATGATATCATTGTTACAGGAGATGATGTGCATGTGATTAGTATGTCTAAGGATTTATTTGGACAGCATTTCGTTACCAAAGACTTTGGTGATTTACGATAATTCTTAGGGCTAGAGTTTGTCAGAAGCTAGCATTGTGATGACCCAGAGGAAGTATATTACAGATCTCCTAAGATAGGCATGGCAAATTGCAGATCTGCCACTACCATGGAAGGCCGTATCGATATCGTTTTGATATCATATCGATACGATATTTTGACGATATATCGCCAAAATATCGCCCATATCGACGAGCCTTTGTGAAGAACGTGCCAGGTCATCGGGATATATAGCCATATCGATGTCCATATCGGTCCCATGTCGATATCGATATATCGACGATGTATCGTTGATATATCGCCGATATTTCCTTCCATGGCCACTACTCACATGGGTCCCACCATGAAACTATATGATGACGATACATACGAGGAAGACAAGAGGAGATACTGGGAACATGTTAAAAAGCTCTTCAAAGTTACTATTACTAGGCTAAACATGTCTTTTGTTGTGAGAAAAGTAAGCCAGTTAATGGAGCAGCTGAGACAGGCACACATAGATGCATTTTCATATGATTCAGAGATATCTAAATTCCTCTATGCGTCCAGGATAGATCTTAAGCAGGGGGACATTTCTCGCCATCACAACATGTCCAAACATAGACTATGTAGGATGTCCCAAGGACATGAAATCTACCTCTGACTTTGCAGTGTCCATATGAGCTCTTTGGTATCATGGAAGAGTAAGAAGCAAGTCATGGTTGCTAGATCTAGTAACGAGTCATTGGATTTGACTGACTTAGATGTTGGCATGTCTCTTCCCATGCAACTACAATGCGATAACCAAACTACTCTTTTCAATGCCAACAAACATGTCTTCTATGGGAGGACCAAGCACATTGAGGTAGATTGTCATTATATACATGACATGATTCAGAAGGATTTTAGCTCTATTTCCCACATCATCTCAGGGAACAGATATCATATGTTATCACCAAGTGTTTAGCCATAGGGTTATTCCAAAAATGTTCCAAGCCAAGCATGATTGGCATCTATGCTTCATCTTTGAGAGGGGTGTTGAGAGAGATATTTATTTTTTCTTATTTTTTATTTATTTTCTATTCCTTTTATCTTTATTATGTAATTTTCCCTCTAAGGTTTCTCCTCTCTATATAAAGAGCCATGTGGCATCATGAATAAACAAGCTATCATTCTCTTTCCACAAAAACCATGCTAGAAATCAAATCTTTTTACACATTTTTTATCGATAAGTCATTGTCCTCCTAAGCCCAATGATCCATGCTTCTTGGCAGTCCCTCAATAGAATCAAGATGCTCCATCAACTTCAAAAAATCTTGTAATCCTCGATTACACTATGATCACACAAAATGCACTCACCAAGTCAATCATCAGCCTAAACATGAAGGATCTACCACCACCTAGCACCAACCACATTTTAGAAGAGATATTAGGTAACATTGAAAAGATACCCTTATTAAATGACATAGAAAAGGATCTTGAATGAAACAAAACAAAAAACATGCTAAGAAATCATATAGATATCTCTAGACATGACTACAAAGAAACTCATTACCACTTCTCCAAATTCTAAAGATCCACTTAACAAGCATAATTTTGTTCATTTCCTCAAGCCCCAAAACCCTCGGACAATTATCCATAGGTTGCATGTCAGATTTCTAATCCAACACTAGGAACGTGCTAAAATTGGTTATTGATCTTTGTTAGAGAATGTAATAGGTGTGTAATTGGATCTCACCAAGATCCAATTATCCCACTCATGTTTAGTCCCAGATGGATGAATGGTGAGACTTCGGTCTGTCCGACGGGCTATATAAGGAGCCCCTCACCCCCTGTACTCATTGATAAGTTTAATAGAATATCTGCCCCTTTGAGGGCTTCTCCCGTGGTTTCATCCCGCTCCTTAGGGAGTAGGCTTCCACGTTAAATCTTTGTTCTTCATCTTTATTATTTTGTTTATCGATTCCGTTTCCGCTTCTCAGATTTCAACATGGTATCAGAGCGGATCGATTCTTGAGGAGTTTTATATCATTTTTTCCTTGATTCGATTGGTCAGTTTTGAAGATTATTTGTTCATCCAAATATCTATTGTTCATGCTTCACGGCGGCAATGAACTCAGGCTAAGGGTTCTCATAGCACATTGGTTTCTGTTATAAAATATGAAGAATGCGGAAGCGTAAACATGGAAAAGATAAATAACAAAGAACGCGGGATTTAACGTGGAACCCTACTCCGTGAGGAGCGGGATGAAACCACGGGAGAAGCCCTCAAAGGGGCATATGCTTCATTGTTTTTTCTCAATGAGTACAGGAGGTCTGGGACTCCTTATATAGCCTTCCCAGAGCCTCCAAGTCCCACCACTGGTCTATGTAGGACTAAACACTGGATGGGGTAAATGGATCTTCTCCAGGATCCATTTACCCTGTTACAACTCAATGGGCGCGCACACGAATACTCCAACACTCCCCCTCAAGCTGGAGCATGTAATGCTCAGCTTGGACAAACAGAAATAAACTCAACTCAACACTACAGGACACTACGGACAATATCAACCCAACGCACACATTGCTGCAGTCGAGGGCGTTGCTTCTCATGCCATGCAGGTGAGGAGGACGAACGGGCTGGAGTGTGAGTCAACTGAAGACTCGGAATCTGACCATCGAGTCTGAACTTGCGCCTGAAGTCTCCTCGTCGGAGAACTGGGTCTCGCCCATCTGGCTCAGAGAATGGTGCACTGCTCTGGTGTACCTATGATACCACATGAAAACCCTTGCCCTCAATGGCATAGGGAATGGTCCTCTGCTCTGGAGTCCCTATGGCTCACGTGAAAACTCTGGCCTGACAACAAGAATGGGGACCTCGAACAAATGATGGCAATATATGCTCATCTGAAAATGACCGCACACTTGTGCGTGCCTGAAACTGGAGACTCGGAAGACAATCGTCGAGTCTGAACATCAACTGTAGAGTCTGAACAATCCGACTGGTTTGACAAATCTGTATCTGGAGAATAGACCTGTGACTCTATATATATACTCCCCCTTTCTCCCATACTTGTCGGAAAATGAACATCGACAAAGTTGGGAGAAGACAAGATAGAAGGGGGTAAACACAACATACTTGCGGCTTTTCATATTTTTTAAGCCGTCATCTCCTTTTTTTTAAACAATTTTTTTTAAAGCCGTTTCTTTTTTTCGGCTTTCAAAAAAAATTTTGAAACATTTTTTTAAGTCGTTTCAATTTTTTTTTGTTTACGGCTTTTCATTTCATTTTTTTTTGAAATTTCGCGTACGGTTTTCTTTTTCTTTTTTTTTGAATACTCAGCCCACTTGAGCTTTACAAGAATCAAACCCCAAAAAAATCAGCCCATTTGGGCTCTCAGAGAAATAGCCCACACAACAAATTTTTTTTTAAACACGGGCCCGCTGCCCCTTTAGGGCCTTTAGGGTTCCCCAACGTGGGAACCCTCTTCATAATCACGTCGCCCCCCCGCGAGATGCGCCGCAAGGGAGGAGCACAGGAGGCCTTCGAGTCGCGGGAGGGCCTTCGAGATGCGTCGCCGCCTGGACTTGGAGGCGAGGTGCTACGAGATAGGGCTTCGGCGTAGGGGCTGGGCATCGCTCGATGCGCGTATGGCCTGCGCGCCAGGATCGATGCTGGAGATGGGAGCTCCAGAGACTGCCGCCTGGATCGCGGCTGAAGATGGAGATGCTGGAGGCGCGATCTGAGACTGAAGATGGAGATGTTGCGCGCAAGTCGGATGCGCCGCCTGCGCCTAGACCCATCTTGAATGAAGGAGCGCACCGCCTTTGTTCATCGGGAGCACGTGCCGCTGGCGCAGATGGAAAAAGGGTTGCTCGATTGCCTGCGGGTTTGCCAGGGCTCCCACTTGACCAAACCCTAGAACATTTTGTTCTTGAATGGATGAATGATCTTCTGGATCTGCAGCAAGGGCAGAACTGGATGGAGATGAATCGTGGATTAGGGTTTCACGAAGAAACCCTAGAGATGCGGAATGTGTATTAGGGTTTAGATCGGAACCTTAGAACTAGGATCTTGAACCCAATAAAAAAACCAGAATAACATTCTTCTCGAATAATTTTCACAAACAGAAATTACAAGAATAATCGAGAATTGAGTTTGCTAACCGAATCTTGAAAAACACATATGAACAACATGAAAAACCTCGAGGATCAACCCGCTCTGATACCATGTTATAAAATATGAAGAATGCGGAAGCGTAAACATGGAAAAGATAAATAACAAAGAACGCGGGATTTAACGTGGAACCCTACTCCGTGAGGAGCGGGATGAAACCACGGGAGAAGCCCTCAAAGGGGCATATGCTTCATTGTTTTTTCTCAATGAGTACAGGAGGTCTGGGGCTCCTTATATAGCCTTCCCAGAGCCTCCAAGTCCCACCACTCGTCCATGTGGGACTAAACACTGGATGGGGTAAATGGATCTTCTCCAGGATCCATTTACCCTATTACAACTCAATGGGCGCGCACACGAATACTCCAACAGTTTCGAAACCTCCTGGCATCCTAGTTGTATATGGCTCCAAGCGTGCTCCTGCGCTTCCCTAGGCGATGCCCTACAACCGCAACATCTCCAAGAGACTCCCCTCCTTCGAGCCTAGACGGCGGTAAGGCTCCATCCCTAATCCCAGGCGATGAGGACTCATCTCCAAGCGACGAGGCTTCATCGCCTTCAACCCAGTTCCAGCATCATCAAGAGCCCTCGCTTGCGGTGGAGGCATCGCAGCTCCTCCCAGGAGCACCTCCCATGCTCAACAAAGCTCCTTGCACGACTCGTAGGTGCCAGGAGATATGCAATCGACAACTCCAACAGTAAGCTGGATGCTCCTCCTCCCTCATCTAAAACCAGCGGCGGCATCTTCACGCGAGGGGGAGCATCTCTGCCTACCTCCTGGACGCAGCGACCCTCCTCCTGGCAGACCTCGTTCCCACATATATTCTACATGGTGGTGACTCCTCCAGGCGTGAATGCCCTTAATCCTCTCCAGGCGAGGCTCGAGGCTTGAAGCCCCCCCCCCATCCGCTCCCAACGGCGCCGCATCGACCTTAGCCGCCTCGTAAGCTCCTACATCAAGACGAAGACCCATGCATGCTTCCTCTTTCCCCTGCTCAATGGCAATGCCCCACCGCCATCTCCATTCCAATCCAACGTCGACCGCGGAGAAAAGAAAAGAATGGCCATCGGGGGTGGCTACGAAGAGATTGGTTCCGCACATGGGAACCCTAGGGATTGCTTTAAACAAAAAAATCCAAGGGGTTCCTTTGTTTGGGCCCAACGTGCCCAGCTGTTTAAAAAAAAAGGGGAGAGAGAGAAGGGGAAGCTCAGTTGACACAAAAAAATCGAGAAGGTGCTCAGCCAAGTTGGGCCGAAAATATTGTTAACATTTTTTTGGCCCAAGTTGGGTAGTTTACAAAAAAAGAAAAAAATAGAGATGCGTAAGAAAACCGTATGTAAAAAAATGCAAAAAAGAAGGAAAAGCTGAAAAAAAGAAACGGTTTAAAATATTTCAAAAAAAAAAGAAAATGAGAAAAGAATAACCGAAAAAAGGGGGAAGCGGCTAAGGAAAAAGATGACATGAATTGTGCAAAAAATGATGATTTATAAAAAAAATCATGTTTCTCCCAACTTGATGTTCCAAGCTCTTTATTCTATCAAGTATGGGAGAAACGGGGAGTCAGAGCTATATTCTTCTCGCCATATGAACGTCCACGACCAATGTTGTAAAAGTTACCCGACTATCCCGACTAGTCTAGTCAGTGGGGCGGCCGACCGAGTGCCGACTAATTCCGACTAGGTCCGCTAGTCAACCGATTTTTGCTTGGAGATACCATATTTTTTTACTTTTTTTAAAAAAAACTTATTCTAATACGCATAATGTTTTATTTAAATTCAATTACTTCTTTTGATTCATTATGATAGTAAAAATATATATAAATCTATGTAAATATATAATAATATATGTATGAAAATTATTTATATATTTAAAAAAATCAAAACCGATTAAAGTTCGACTAAATCCGATTAACCCGACTGCCGATTAATCCTTAGTCAGTGACCTGACCGACCGAGTACCAACTATCGACTTTTGCAACCTTATCCACGACTGACAAACTGACACTCCATATTTCTTTGATGATCTATCAAATTCTTCATCAAGGTGTATACTTCTTTTACGACTCGATCAGTTTCCCGCGCTGGACTTCTTCTGTAGCGATTATTCTCCAAGCACGACAGAGATACATTCTGGTGACCTAATATCGCAACGACTCTACAGGCATGGCAGAGATACGTTCCAGTGACCTGAAAGCCACAGACTCGTCCTCGTGCGAGGTCTTCTACCAGCAACGGATATGAGTTCTTCTTGTGATGTATCGTGAAGATGTGTTATATATTTTCTTTTTGTTGCAAGCTACAACTTTCTCAAGTCCAGCTTGAAGGGGGAGTTAGAGAATGTAATAGGTGGATAATTGGATCTCACCAAGATCCAATTACCCCACTCATGTTTAGTCTCACATGCATGAGCGGTGGGACTTCGGTTTGTCCGAGAGGCTATATAAGGAGCCACACACCCCCTGTACTCATTGAGAAGTTTAATAGAATACATGCCCCTTTGAGGGCCTCTCCCGTGGTTTCATCCCGCCCTTAGAGAGTAGGGTTCCACATTAAATCTTTATTCTTCATGTTTATTGTTTTGTTTATCGATTCTGTTTCTCAGATTTCAACAGTCTTGAACTCTCTCTAGAGTTTGGTATCAAAATTTGGACATTTATAGAAAACGAATGATAAAATAATAATGAACCCATTTTTGTCTAGATCCTTTGTCATCTCAAATTTGCTCGCATTTCGAGCCAAGAAATAGATATATAGACGCGTCCCACTGCACTGATTGGGAGGTGATCGTAATAACTACGAGGGATTAGAACAAGAAATGAGTTATTTATACCAAACATTCTTCTTTTGAGTACATCCAATCTCTTGATCCCTACGAAAGTAAAAAGAATTTTGCCTTCTTCCTTTTAGGAAGGGAGAATTTGGGAAATTGTATTAATTAACACTTTCTCTAAACCTTTAAGAAAAGTGTTAAAAAAGGCTTGAATGATATGATCCCTTTGTTACCTCAAAATGAAAGAGGTCATGTTGTAGTTTTTGGTCTGTGAAGGTGTGTTATCTAGTACCTCATGGAATCCAAATTAAAAAAATGGCGAAGCCTTCTCCCACTTTAAGTAAGGTTGGCTACATGGATTCTTGTTCAAATCCATGTTGAAAGATCTGGCTATTTTTTACTTTGGTTTTCGTCTACCTAATGCAACCCCCACAAGGGGGATTTGAACACTGGTTTTTTGGGTGGTAGACGCACTGCACTACCACCGGACCATCGGAGTGGGTGCAAAATTGGGATTAATCGTGAAAAACTACGATAAAGTTGTTTATGAATGTTTACGTGGTGGACTTGATTTTACCAAAGATGATGAAATCATAAATTTATAGTTATGTATGCATTATAGATGGTTTCCTCTTAGTGTTGAAGCTTTTTATAAAGTGCAAGCCAAAACATGTGAAATCAAAAAATATTACTTGAATGTTATTGTGAGTATGTGAAAAGTAATGATTAGAGCACAAGCTACATCAACTCCATCAAGTAGGAAAGAAAGATCGGTTAATAAAGAGCATGACATGTGTCGGCTTAGGCTACTTTGTACTTCTTTTCACTTAAGTCTTACCCTTTTTCCCATTCAAGCCTCTACCTTCCACCCTTAACTCACCGATGTGATTGGCTCTAGGCTAAAAGAGAATAGAGAAGCCTAAGAGTAAGAATCGAATACACCCACCATCTAATACATATGGCCTCCCACCATTATATAATTACATAAGGATAGTCCACAGAATATGACGATGTTGTTCGAGGGCCTTCCCGGGATGATAAGAAACTTTGGGCCCCATCCCATGACAATTACTAGTTGTAAGCTAGAGTCAAGCCAAATCGGTGAAATGCCTCTCTTTATTGGATGCCTCGAGACTCCCTGCCCAAAGAAGTCCAAAAGAGTCTCAACATCAGGACCTCCAACTGATGACGAACCTTGACTGGCATTAACCAAGCATAGATGAAAAAGATCAGAACCACTGAAAGAATGCCTTAAGCAATGTTGTCTAACTATCCTGAAAGAGACAAGATACCTTCCAGCTTGTGCTTCAACTTTTCCACAAGAAGCAACCATTCCACCTTCTTCAATCTCCCACTAGTCGAAGGAAGCTTCAAATAAGACAAAGGTAAGCTCCCATAGGGGGTAGCAAGGATCCGCATGAACTCAAAAACTGTCCCATCAGCCACGCTTAAAGGTGAAGAAAGTCTATTTTACTCGATTAATACACAGACAGCACAACTCCCCACATATATCTAGTTACAAGGACTTATCATGTGTTTCTATCACACAAACCCTGATAAAGAAGATGGTGTTATCACTTACTGAAGAATCGCGATAAAAAAAAGTCCTATACAAGTAGCCGCAGATGCCCCTATGCATAACCTGACCAACCATAATAACAACAACAACAACAAAGTCTTTTCCCACAATTAAGTAGGGTCGATTACATGGATTCTTCGCCTCCATTCAGATATATTCCATAATGATAGAGAGAAGGGGGCGTGATAACACCCCTGCTTGATCTCCAATCGTGGGTAGGAGAAACCACCCTAAGAACATCCATTCATCAGTTACAGAAAAGAGATGATATAACAAGATCACAAAAACCTCCAATCCATACATGCATATGCCTCATAATAGTCAAAGTTTTTAAAGCATACACTAGATCTATTGATGCTCCCAATCGATAACCATCTTTGTAACCATCACAAAAGTGTGCACTCTCTGTCTGTCAAGGATAGACTTAGTTTGCACCAGAGAATCAATATAATTCTTAACTGAAGGAAGATGATTAACAAGCTCCTTATTACAATGAGGCAAATGACATATGAAAGCAAAATATATTGCCGCCCACAGTCTCGAAAACATCCTTCTTAGGAAGGATGAAAGTCATCATCTTGTTGATCCAGTCAAAACCGAAGTTTTCCTAAGAGATCCATGGCATCATCCCCACAACCTCCCAAATTCCCTAGAAAAGAACACTGAGAATCCATCCAAGTCAAGAAAAACTATCTGCATTCTGCCAACTCCTGACCTTTTTGCTCAAAATACGAAAGTGTTCTACCACTATTCTTCTGATCTCTCGATCACCCTAGATCTTGAAGCGTGTGATCACTAAAGAGTAAATTTTGTTCTGCTTGTCTTCCACAAATCGCAGCATAGAAGAACTTCATATTTACATCTCCCTCCTTAAACATCTCCCTCAACATTGCATTTTTTGTCCTACTCCAAGACTAGTTTTTTCTTAACCACACACTCCACAAGCTCCTCTCTACTAAGATCCCTAGCGTCCTCAATCTGTCTAGACATGAGAGCTAGCCCTGAGAATCCTACTGCTTGTGCTCCTCAGTATGCACGATTTCTTGCAATCGATCAACTTATTCTCATGTGTTGCAACCTTTAGTTCCATATAGGTATTGGTTGACCTCGTATAATGATAGTTCTCCCAATGCTCAATCACTAGCACCCTGAAGCCATCCCCAAGTAACAAAGAATGTTGAAACCTGAAGATAGACCTAGGATGAAGTTCCTCCCCGACATCCAGACAAGGGAGCATGATCAGAACGTGGTCTCAAAAGGGAACATGTTGAAACCAATTTAAGCAAACACCAAAATTGATCAAAACTAGATCACAAACACAAGTTCCACCAAGTATATCTGCAATCTTATGCATCAAAACCCTTTGATTTTCACTTGGGTAAATGATTCACACAAAGAAGAATTCATTTAGCAATCACTATAAGAGACGCATTTTACATGGAAAAATCTCATCGATTGGAAGATAAAAAAATCATACACAAAGAGAGATTTACCATGTGGGAATGATGTATATTGTTCGTAGTGGAAAGAAAGTGCATGCCCAACATTCAAAAGTAACCATCACAATACACTGATTTACAAGGTTCACCCTTGATTGGACTACTACTCAGTGGAGATGACAGATCTCTCTCTCTCTCTCGGTGGTAAAATAGCAGTACAGATGGGCTATAATTAAAGGTATATCTAAAGTGCACAAGGTACGAACCCCCGTTTTGAGATGGCAATTTTTTTCCTAGCAATGATGTAGTGGAGGTCACAAACCCCAGCTCTACGATATATCAGGTGAAACAGATGGATTAAAATTCCAGGCATCTCAACAGTGTAAAAAGGTACAAAATTGTAGGATGTGGTACCTAGACGAAAGTACATGCAGTATGATCTTGCAAATTATCAGAAGACACACTATATAGGGTTCACGTCTAAACAGATCCGTAATCGGAACCAAAGTAAATCAAATTGGTCAAGATCCATTTAAATGTAAGCCGGATCCTAAACAGGTTTTGAACATTCAAGGAATAAATTGTCATCAGCAAACCAGGGCCTAGAGTTTGGTTCTGGATTCCCTGTCATTTATGTCCGACTCATATCTTACCATGAATGCCACCACCCATCATGTTCCTCTATACTTGCAGCAATCGGTTGCATTCAGGCTTGAGACTAGCCATCTAAATGGATCTTTTAATTTATCTAGACCTACTTTACCGTTTGTGACATAGTTATGTATATGGTATTAATTTCGTCATCTTCTGCATCAGGCTTTCTGTGAAACTGTATTATATATTTCCAACAGAATAAAAAACACCAACCTATAGTTTTGGCAAACCCAAGAGCGAAGCCAATTAAGGAATAGGCAAAGGACATGATTGCTGCCACAGCAGAGAGCCACGCCATGTTGTGATAATCAGGAATTAGAGAGCACAACATTTGAACAACTCCAAATATCAAGATGTAAGAACTGACATTGAATGAACAGGAAGCATCATGTCCGTTATAGTGGTAGCAATTTGCCTTGAGGATGGCCCTGCAATAATTTAAAAGCAGACAGAGGAGTTCGATGGGGAATCCTATGTTGAGTTGTTAAATGACACAATTTACTGATATGGATTCTCAAGATTCACCTCATACTGATAGAAGTAGTGATGGTGTAAGCAATGCCAGTTCCATACAAGTACAAGTACTGAAGAAATCCACATGCCCAAGTTCGCTTTCTGCCTGAAATGTCACCAACCAAGTTAAAGAAAGCAGTACGAAAAGGAACTTGCATTCTACACGTCTGATACTAGTCTAAACAATTTTGCATCATTTAGTGCCATTAGCATGACACTGTCATCTCTGATTTCACTCTCGAACCTTACATACTGCTTTTATCAACGTGCTTTTAGACCCAATAATCCTGTATTAAGTTAAATTACATACATATGATTAACCTTAAGAAATCTTTATTCCCGCTGCAAGCCATCTTAAGAATAACTCAGTATTTAATAAATCGGCCAGTACTCACATTCTTATCAATAGTTAGTACAAAGAAATTGTGATTCCAATCGACGCCTTACGAATAACTATTTCAATTTATCTTTCAGGATCGCACAAATAAGACAAGCTCATTCTGGAAGGTGCATCTGACCATATCGTTGATACCATTCTAATAGTTTAAACTAGAACATTCTCAGAAAACAGATATTTTCCATTATAATCATCGAGTAAACCAATATTTCAATGACAAGCAAAAACATTTTTTCAAGGAACAGATTTGACCATCCAACCCAATCTGAAATAGCAAGTTCTGGGTAACATGAGATGCATGAAAAAGAAAGAACTAATGGTCATATGATTTCACGGGGACTTAATTGTCATGTGCTGAAGTTAAAATAAATTAATCCAAAATTAAATTCATACCAAGATTCACTCTGACAGCATCCATGTAGGATTTGTTCCTTGCCCCCGTGACCGAATCCGGTGACCGGTAACAATCGGACAGCAAGACTGCGGAGACGTAGATAACTAAGGCGAAAAACACCATGGAAAGCGGCCCGGCGATCCATCCAAGCTGCGCCGTGCTCCACGCCAAAGCGAGCACGCCGGAGCCAATGACCGTCGTAATGATATGAGCTACACATGTACTCAGAGTTCCTAAAATAGAGTAGAAGCAATTTCATCGAACACCTGATGGGCAACTTGAAAACAGAAGAGGAATATGCATTAAATTTTACTTGGTTACCTGTTCTTATCACATCATCGTCTTCAGAAGAACGGGTCTTCGGATCTTCTGAGTTCTCATCCGCCATGGAATGATCACAGAAATGTATGCACCTCTTCTGAATTGCCCAATTGAGAAATGAGATTTGGATGGAGGGTCCATGGTTATATTAGCGTAGCGCTGTAGGGCCACTGGTGCCCACTGTATAGAACACTCCAGCTGTGCCCTTTTTCCCGTGGGAGAATAAATTCGGAATTAAGGGATGGATCTCTAGTAAGCACGATTATCTTTGCACTCTCCAAATGTTTACACGTTTCCTTTTATAATAACTAGTAAATAGTATTGGATTGGACCCACGCTTTTAAGAGACGGGACTGTGGGAGATATGCACTATTTTTGTATTTATGTAGAGAATATAATTTGTTTAATTTAAGTTGGTAGTTTCGTAGGTTAAACATGATTTTTTAGTTCATTTATACTATACTAATAAAACTAAGATTACCAAAAAAGGGTTAATTATCTATAAAAGGACATGTACCATGCATGCCAGATAAATTAGGGACTCATCATTGCAATACATATAATTTATAAGGTTTCTATATACTTACCATACATGCAAGATGCATATCATTGGATCAAGTATTAGAAAAAAAGCAAGTAGAGGGAGTATGGTGATATGTCTTGAAATTTAAGCATCTGCTTTGTTGAACCAGTTAAAAAATGGTTTGATGATCCTCTCTTGTCACTATACTCTACTAATACGAGGGTCTCATTAATCGAGATTGCATGTGCACTAACCCGACGCTCAGACACACACACCATAGGGGGGTTGTATCCCCGTCTGGAGAAATTTTGTATATGTGGAATTTAGGATCGTTTGCATTCGGCATTTATTTATAGGAAGTAGTATATAAACTCTTTAGTGTTATGGCTCTCGGTATCATCTGTATTTTCTTCTTCTCCACAGATAAGGAAATCGATCGTCACCGTCCAATGACATAGCTCAATTACGGGTGAACCTTGTAAATTTCTGTGTTTGTGATTTGCTTGATTGATTGTGTTTGTATGTGTCGGCTCAGAAAAGTGAAAATAATAACAAGTTTGATGGCCAACCATTTGGAAGTTGAATTATTTGATTCGACAATATGGAAAGTTGGTGTATAAAGAATAAAAAAAGGTGGGTAACTTTTCTCTGGGTTGGTCGTTTAAGAAGAAGTTATCTAGCAGGTGGAGAACATAGTATTTTCTTCAGAGAACTGCCTTATTTGTGGATCTTACAGAGCTGTCATAAATTAGATGTAATGCATAGAGAGAAGAATGTTATGGAAAATATTCTTGTAATATTAAACCTTCAACTACTGTGAAGGATATCTTGCGAGATAGACATGATTTGATGCGGTTCGGTATCCACCCAGAGTTACATTCGATAGAATCAACAGATAATTCTAGAGTTACGCTTCATGGAGTTATTTATACATTAATAATAATGAGAAAGATGTAATATTTACATTTCTTAAAAGCATCAAGGTATTTGATGGATTTTCATCGTAGATATGCAGATGTATAAATGAGGTAGAAATAAAGATATTATCGTTAAAAAGTCATGATTGTCATGTATTGATGCAAGTTCGTTTGTATTAGCTATCAGAGGAGTCTTACATGCCGATGTAATGCACCCGTTGATCGAACTTAGTCAATTTTTAAGGTGTTGTGTTCGAAGACCTTGGATCCGGAAATATTGTATCTATTAGAAACATATATTGTTATTATTTTATGTAAGTTAGAACAGTATCATGTTCAATAGATTCGAACGAAACGATGATGGAGAGTTGTCCACCGAAGATCCTAACAAACTCTAGATATTTCAACAAAATAAAAGGGATATTCTTACAAGTATCTGTCGATTTATTTCGGATGATGAAAGCGATCTTAGTCATTACTATATTTTGATATAATTAGATGACGTTGAATATTTTGAATAATACATTCAATAAGCTCAAGTACATCAATCAAAAGTTGAAAATAATAAATGATGATCGGTGGAGCATAGATTTTGATATTCTCCAATGCAAGTTGTACTCACAAGTTGTGTCTCATTTCGGTTATATCCTCAATGGAGTCATGTTTTTTTTATAAAAGTCGATTGATGAGAATGAAGCAACACAACTTTTCGGTGATAGTGAAGGCTGAACTTTTAGGTAGACTAGATGGATATTATGGTGAAATAGTTGATATACTAGATATCATGTTTACATATAACGTAAGATATGTTCTGTTTCAATGCATTTGATTTGATGTTGGCTATGTAGGAGTAGGATACAAGAAAGATAAAAATTGTATTCTCTCCTAAAAACAAACAAGTTGGTTGTGAACCAACGAGCCATTCGCTCTTGCAAATCAAGTAGAGCAGGTATTTTTTTTGTATGAGAAAACTTTGTCAATGGATGGATTATATATATTAGGACAACACCTGGGGATTTCTTTGATGTTAATGAAGATCAAGATGTAGTGGATAATGACGATGCATACCAGAACTCTTCGCATGATATTCTACCTTCTATAAAATATAATGACATCGCTAGTAGCAATATAAGATTTTGCAACAATATTGTTATACAATAAAAGGTAAAGATTCTTTTCTTCTTTCCATCATTTTTTATAACATGATTTATTTATTATGTGCTAATTACATAAAATATTAGAATTACATTCTCTTTATTTGTAGGCATGACTCCTAGACCTCGTATTCGGGCAAATAATGAACCTACTCCGTAAGCACAAGGAGCCTCATCTGATACTGGTAATGGTGGTTCTCAAAGACGATGGAGACCCTCTCAGTGTATTTTCCTAGATTGCATCCCTCCTAACCGGACATTGTGCATGTATATTGTTTGAGGTGATGATGTGAGTGAAAACTCCACGGAGTTCCAGGGCTACCTTGGCCAGGTTGCTCGTGCACGAGTTCTCATCACTGCTGCAGACTTTCGGTAACTTCCTCAGGCTGTCAAGGCTACCATTCTATCTGAATTGGAGGTACCTTAATATACAAATATTGTATTCCTAAAGTTGGTTTTTGTGATTTAAGTTTACTTCTTATAGGCTGCATTTACTCGGGATCGAGATGTGGTGGTCGATGGACAAATTCAGTCTCATGCAGTGGAGATGTTGCAACATTATAAGGGATGGGTAAAGGCCAATGTAACAATAAGTCACTTTTTTTATAGGATTCAATGATCCTTTACCTAATTTATTAGGTAAATCAAACTTTCTTATATTTTTTCATCAATTGTACTAACTAGAAATGATACTAGGCGGTAACAACAAAAAATATCACGAACCATGCAAAAAGGCTTCAAGTCCACCTATAAGATGGGTAGGAAGAATACGAATTTGCTGAAGGATGGATTTGTAAGTTTTGGCACCTTGATTTATTTAAAAAATTACAATAAATATAATATGTGATTTACATGTTTGTTTAGTTCAAGAAAAACAAACAAGAGATGAACTAAATATAGGTTTTAGCGGGGTCAAAGAGCAGAGATATGGGAGGAGAAGTGCAATGGGTCGAAGATGCCTTCGTACCAATCCATGTATGTATATTTTATAAAATCTTGATCTTAAAATTTTTCTCTTGATTATTTTTGGAACTTAATATGCATGAAGAAATGATCAAGCTCACTATGACTAGCTCTCTAGATAGCACATGAACGAGCACATTTCGCCTATATGCCGACGAGGCGTTCGTCCAAGCCACACATCCTAACACAATGGATGTTTACTATGTGATAGACGGGAAGCGAAGATCCATACATGATACGAAATTGATGTTAGTGGGTCTTAATCATCATCGTAAGGAAATCAAAGGATGAGTGAGAGATGAATAGAGAGAGATGCAAGAAGTCAAGGCAAAGATGCCTACGCAGAATGAGGATATGGCTAAGATACGTTCTGACACAGTGAACATCATGGCTTACATTAATTCATATCCAAAGTGAGGTCGACCAAAAGATAATACTTGCATGGCTCGGTGACGATAGCGACGTGAGCGACAACAGATTATGGTTTAGAATGTTTGTATAGTTTTAGATTTAACTTGGACACTTGGTTTTCTTGAATAAGGTAGTTTTCTCGAACAAGGACTGTTTTTAATTTAATATTTGTAGTTAAGAATGTTTTTGTTGAACATACTTAAATATATGCATGAAGTTCTTTGATATATAGTTGACATGTGTTTTTTGTGTGAATTCATTGCAGCAACATGGCAACGAATCTATTGCTGCAAATCCTTTTTTAAAAATTATGAAGTCAGAACCATCCCCTCCTAATATTACAAGAGATGGTCTGAACTATCCTCTCTGGACAACGAGGGCTTTCTGGTGAGGTTTTGGAGGGCTGGAACTAGAGGGGATGGTTAAGATCGTCCCTACCTTGCTTCTGTACTCGTCTCTTTCACCCTAAGATATGGGGAGAACTAGAAGATACGGTTGACGATCATCCCCTCCTAAATTATAGAGGACGATATGGACCATCCACTACGGACAATGAAGGCTTTCTAATGAGGTTTTGGGGGTCGGGAACCAGATGGGATGTTTAAGACTGTCCCCCACCGCGCTTATGTACCGATCTCTTTCGACCACAGACCTGGGGAGAACTAGAAGCGACGGTTGACGATTGTCCCCTCCTAATAGACCGTCCCCTCCAGACAACGGAGGCTTTCTTATGAGGCTTTGTGGGGCCGGGAATCGGAGAGGACGGTTAGGACCATCCCCATTGTGCTTTTGTACCTGTTTCTTTTGACCTAAGATATGGGAGAACTAGAAGCAACAGTTGTCGACTGTTGCCTATCCGAATCGTATGTGATTGTCGAAGTTGTCCCCTACCAGTGACTAAATAGGGGATTATTTCCAACCGTCCCTTAGAAGTTGATATAGAGGACAATCATGATTGTCCCTTCAAAAGATGTGAGGGGACGTTCATTGACCATCCCTTGCAATAAGATCAGAAGGGATGGTCGCAATCGTCCCCTCCACTACTCAAATGGGGACATGCCCATTTATGCCCCCTTTAGTTAAATGGGACATAATTAGATGGGACGCTTACTTAACTCCCTATAAGGGATGATTATTGACCATTCCCCAAAGTGATCCACCTGTAGTGATTGCTCAGGCAAGGGCGAGTCTGATGGCACTACTCCCACTCATTCGTGATTGCAGGCATGCACTTGTCTATGTCGCGTTCTCTCAAGCTTCGGTTGATCATCCAAAAAAGGGTCGCTCTCGATGAGGGACCTACAAGGGTATTTGTGACTCGAAGCTCGTTGGCATCAATCGAAGGGGCAGAGGAGGAGGGGTTGGAGGAGGAATGGGGGGAGATTCTTTGGATACTTAAAACCATGATTAAGTTTGATTCGTTGACGACTAAAGTAACAGAAGGACACAAGTGATAGAACGACAAAAAAATCAGTGGTACAACTGATATATCAAAAAAAGGAAGGACATAATTGATATTGCAATATCTCAAAGGGGCACAACTGATAAAAAATATACTTTTATAACATCAAAAGACAAAATATACTCCCAGGGGAGCATTTACGAAAAAATCCCAAAATAGAATAAACTTTATTTAAAGGGGGGATCTACAAATTTTCATAAACATCTATATTTTTTGCAAAAAAAGATTGTCATAAAATATATAATTAAGAAATCAAATAGGGTAATTTAAAAAAAACTTCGTCTATACCTTCCTACCCAATGTTAGTACTTATTTTTGAAATGTAACAATAAAAACACTAATCCTTTAAGATTTAGTGTTTTATAAAAGGGTTACCAAAGCTCATGTAAACATGCATTTGTGATAAAAAAAGCATTTGAGATTAAAAAAAAGATCAGATCTCTTGATGTACAATTTAAAAATGAGGCCCATAATTGAAATTTTGATAAATAGATGCATTTTTTATAATTTACCCTATTAAATATTTAAAGTGGCCATCTGCGAAAACTTCACAGACGGTGGTATTTTCTACCAGTTATAGGTTGTGATACATTTGTCATCAGGGAACTAAGAGATTAAGAAAACAATTTTGGTTAAAGTAATTTGCTAGTCCTATTAAATGCCCTCTATGTATGGTCTTTTTTACATTTGCTTCCCTTATAGTTTTAACAATAACACATGTCATTGTCTTTTTTGCAATTACACATGTGGTCCTAAAGAAACCGCAAAATAACATGTACTAGTGTAAAAGCCGCCGTGTTATTCATTTTAGCAGTACAAAAAAAGTAAAAATAACATGCTTTAATAATTTTTTCACCTTTTCTATTAGATATTATATTTTATATTATTATTATTTGTAAGTTATTATTTTTTTGATATGAATGTCGTGCTTCTTTTATTGTTATTTAATTAAAAAAACATGCCTTATATATGTATAAATACATGATATTTAATTTATAACATTGGATATTATTTATTGCAAAATTATTTTCTTGTAATTTATAATGAAAGTTATTTTCATTCGTAAAAAAGTTTATATAACATTAAATGTCATTGACCATTGAAAATTACTCGAGTGGTTGATAATTTGTCAATGATTAAAAAAACCAAAACGGATGCATATGACTCGTTGCTAATGGAATATAACAACGAATATTATATTCATCCTAATTTAGTGAATCAAATGTAATTTCCAATGAATAATAATTGTAGAAATTAAACATTTGAGGGATGTAGCATCATGGTATCAAATTACATGGTGTCATAGGTGAATTTTTGTTGTAGGAAATTTTAACTATTTATATTATATTATTTCTCCTTGATTGATAAGATGAATGTGTTTATAATTTCTTATATATTTTGACTTTTTTAGATACACATAAAAGTTATTTCGTAAAGTTGAATTGTATAATGCATAATAACCGTTATAAATTAAACATCGGATACATTAAATTACATGTTACTATAGGTATTTTTGTTGTAGGAAATTTTAACCACTTCTATTATCTTATTTTACTTCCTTGATAAGATGTATGTATGTATATGTAATTGCTTCTATTCTGACTTTTCTAGTTATATATATATCATAGTTATTTCATAAGATTGTATTTTTTCTTTCTATGCCATTGGAATCTTAGTCTAAAATTTATATAAAAAGATAAAAATAGTTTGAAATGATATTTTGAAATATGAATAAAGAGAAAAATGATAAAGTAATATGAAAAAGTTTGAAAAGATCATTATTCACCAATCCATCAAATTAGAAGTTTTCTATTAATAGTGGGTATGATAAAAATTATGCATATTTATAGTGTGGATTAAGGTAAGACTTGATTGAGAAAAATAATGTACAATGGGTTTTAAAGTTGAAGGTCAAGTATGTAAAATGACCAAAAATGTGGGTTGAGAGAGAGAGAGAGCACACACCCTCATGGGAAAGAGAAGTTAGGTTGCATTAAAAATTGGGTATGATAAAAATTGTGCGTGTTTATAGTGGATTAAGGCAAGATTTGATTGAGAAAAATTAATGTACAATGAGTTTGAAAGCTGAAGGTCAAGTATGTAAAATGACCAGAAACGTGAGTTCAGAGAGCTAGCACGCACGCCTTCATGGGAAAGAGAGGTTAGGTTGCATTAAGGGCATCTTTGGTTGTCGGGTTGGGGTGGGTTGGGATTACCTGATGTGAATAGTAGCTGATTGGGATGGTTATGAGGGTTGGAATAAAGAATGTGATGTGAAGTCATTATGATTTGTAATGGAATTCCAACCCAAGAATAGAAAGGAGTAAATCCAGTTATGCTGAGATAATCCGGTTACCAAACGGACCCTAAAATCGGGGGAGAGAGTGGCAATGAGACATCAAGAAGTGCTCTCGGGTGATCAGGAAGAGAATATGGAGAGTCACGTGACACATTGCGGGATGAACCCAATTTTAAAGTATAGATATAGATATAGATATAGATATAGATGCTCCTCCAGTTAGTTTTCGTATCTTCCCCTTCCCATGGAATTGTGGGTTGGGTTCGAGGCCTTCAGATGTAGCATTTGAGAAGGTATACTAGAATCCAGGAAACCTGGTACCTTTCCTATGTAATTTGCTTTTCGTCTTCTATTTCGAGTGCCATCTCATTGGCTTTAAGGTGTCCATCAAGATGAACCAGACAACGGAGGGAGCGGATTGTCTGCTGTAGCGGGGCTACTGTAGACTCTGCTGGGGGCCTTTGGAGCCGCTCGATAATGATCAAGCAGTTCCCACGAAATCCCACTGTGTGGGTCCGGATCAAAGGGATTTTGTGGGAACCGCTCGATCATGATCGAGCGGCTCCAAAGGCCCCCAACAGAGTCTGCAGTAGCCCCACTACAGCCGACGATCCACGCTAGACAACGGGAGGCATATGCCCCAACGTGCAAATGACAGATGGCCCCCACTGCCAGCAGATATGAATTGTATCATTAGATAGGCATCAATGCCAGCAGCAGCAGGTGATCAGATCAATATCATGCTCTTAAGTGTAATGGGAGGAGAGTACATCCTGCTGTAAACCAGGATTCGAGCCGTTCGCACGATAAGGATTTACAAAAATCTGGATTTGGTGTGATTCTGATTGAGCGGCTGGGCACGGTCCCGATTTACAGCTGACTCCTGTTGTACATCAGAAGATCTGCTCGTGATGGGAGTACAGCTCATTGGCAAAATCAGGGTTGGATTTTGTTGCCATGCGGTTCAATCAGTGACCGGTACAGCTCACTGCAAGTGCCCATATGATGATCATGGGAATGATAACGTTATCGATTTGTTGGGTTGCTAAATAAAGAAACAGAGGATTCCGGCGCTCCTTGTTTGCCCTCGTCTGATGAACCATTTGCAGAATTATCAATTCCAACACAGCTAACATTTCGACCTCACTGCTCACTAGATGTTCCTCTCGACTATCCAGCCGAATGAGTCTCATGACTCCATAGCTTTGCTCATAACTCGAGCTCAGCTTGACAACCTTGTTGGGTCAGGCTCGAGTTTGGCCCATTCACTAATCAAGCCGAACTAATGAACTACTTAAAGAGCCGAACTCGATCGAGCCAAGCCGAGCTCTTGCGATGCCATGTTCATAGTAGTCTAGAAATCCTTTAAATAAAGAAGATTTGTCTAAACCGATCTGATTCTATTTTTGTTCGGCCAGTTTGAAAAAAGATAAATGCCCATGAATCGATTCTTTACATCTGAAGAGTGATATTATTTGTTGTATAGGACCAGTTTTTATGGGTGTCTTCTTCTTGAGTTTCAGCATGCGATGTTCCTTCGAGAACAATCAAATGAGATTGGCTAAGTTTTTTTTCAATTTCAGAAAAATTTTGTTATCTTAAATTAATACAGAATATTTGATTTATCCAAAGAATAAGATAACTTTGATGGTGGGTCTTTGCTAATGAAGCGATCATGAGCGGCTATGACGGTACGACAGACCTCTACAGTGCAGCAGATCCGCTCTACGAGATGTCCTTGCATAGTTGCATGTGAACTTCTGAACTTTGACCATAACAGGATTTATTCCATAATTATGCAATGTCCCTACACCTCAAAACTCTATAATATCTATATTTGATCTCTCTTCTCCTTCATCTTAACAGGCCTTCTCTCTCTTAATCACGGTGCGCTGTCTTATTTCAATAGATCTTTGTCAGCGAAGAATAATCTATCAATGACCATAATTATTACGACAAAAACGAGAACAATG
This sequence comes from Ottelia alismoides, assembly GCA_037367405.1. Taxonomy (NCBI): domain Eukaryota; kingdom Viridiplantae; phylum Streptophyta; class Magnoliopsida; order Alismatales; family Hydrocharitaceae; genus Ottelia; species Ottelia alismoides. The sequence goes on along the minus strand of JAZKJV010010539.1, from coordinate 523,767 downwards.
ACAATGATGATGATGGTGACGGCAAATGGTCGTTGTCGAGTTAAGTGACTTATTCTCGACTTCAAATCGATCAAACGACATCTCTGGCACTTCAGTGTTACAATCACGTTAGCATTCGTTGAAGATATATGAAATTTTGCGTAAATGTTGCTACAAAAAGTTCCTAAGTCATGCTCGTATTGCGCTTCCATATAATCTATTGGACGATAACGAACATGTTAATAGACCCCTAAAATGAGTAATTGATTATTGATATCACCTTATGATTACATGACATCTTTAAACTTAAATATGGAATAATCTACAACATCCACTCATCTAGACGTAAGAATGTCCACGAGAGCCACCGATGAGAGCTTCTCCCTGATGATCCGATCAGTGCGAATAAGCTGACGAGAAAGCAAACATTTCTAAACACTTCGAGAGCCACCCGCTTTGCCGACCATGGCCGGATCTTCTGCAGGACATACATCTCGACGGGGAAGTAGATCGAGAGAGGCCAGAAGCTGAGAGCTCCCAACACTCCCAACACCTGGTTGAAGTAAGGGAACAACGGTTAATAATCAACATCTCCTATAAAATAAGCAAGCTTGTAGAGAAATCTTTATGTTGGCTTCTTTCAGAAGCCACTTCTAATTTAACTACTTTGAGAGGCTATTATTGGTTTCCTTGAGAAGCTATGGTTGGCTTCCTTGAGAAGCCATCTCCAAACTTGGCTTCTTTAAGAAGCCATCATTTGTTCTAGGTCACTCCATTGGCCTCTATAAATAGGACCCTTGATGTTGGAGTGTATCAACCAAGAGAAGAACCAAGAGAGTTCGAAAGCCACCAAGTATATTGGAGAGGAAACTCAGGAAAGTATAGAGAGCTTGAGTGTCGTATAGTTAAAGAGTACAAGTGAGTGAGTGTATGTTAAGTGGTGCACACTTTGAAGTGTTGTATTGTATAATGTTGTAATGTTAATATATGTTGTTAGTGAGCATTATATTGTCTCTGTAGTCAGATTCCGACAGTTGGTATCAGAACCTTGTTAGGGTACTGATTAGTAAGGGAACAGTCCCCACATTGTAGAAAACCAAGTCCATCCAGTTGCAGTAGATGTCTCTAAATAAATTAGGGGAGCCTCTATCCGTGTGTCTGATTAAGTCTTGATTTTCAGTAAGGGAAAATTTTGTATGTGTATAGTCAATGACTGTAATTGGGATAGGTATAGGACCAACTTCGCTGGGCGAAAGAAAAAATATAGTTCCCCCAAAAATTATGGTGGATCCCTTCAACTCTGATTTTGGGATCAAGAAGCTAAATTGGCACAATTACAGTTATTGGAGGACCTGTATCGAATCTTATCTACAATGATAGGATCTCTGGGAGATTGTTGCAGGAGATGATAAAACACCACCACCAAAAGAGAATGTCGATGCTTTGAGGAAATGGAAGATCAAGGTCGGTAAGACAATGTTCGTATTAAAGACCACGATCGAGGTAGAGCTGATCGAGCATATATGAGAAGCCTCTACACCAAGGGAAGCATGTGACACATTTGCTATGTTGTTCTCACGTTAGAATGATGCTCGACTTCAATTCTTGGAGAACGATCTGATGTCTCTCAAAAAAGGAGAGATGGCAATCAATCAGTATTTCAACAGGGTACGCATTCTATGTCATGAAATCTCCCAATTAGATCCAGAATCAAAATTAATGAGTCACAAATGCGAAGGATCATCAGTCATGGATTACGACCAGAATACGATGCTCTCGTAACTTACATAAATGAGGGGAGATGAAGGAGCTGCATAAAAAAGACTCAATTCCTCAGTGGAAGCAACATTCTCAGAGGAGCTTCAAGATAAGGGGATCTTCATATGGCCGATCACAAAGGCGAAATGATTCTTTGCAGAAAAAGAAAAATGGAGAATGCTTCAATTATAGACGAAAGAGGCATTTTGTGCGAGATTGTAGAATCAAGAAAAAGATAATACAAAGCAATGCTGCAATGTCAAACTATCACATAGAAGATCTTAGTGAAGAAGATTGGGAGCAACAAGCTTCGATGGAGATTATCGAATCAGAAGAAATGGTGTTGGCAACAACCATGACCAAAAGAGTTGATTATGACAATATCTGGATTGTGGATTCCGGTTGCTCCAATCATATGACTGGAGATAAAAGCAAGCTTAGTGACATATCCGATTTCAAAGGAGGGTAGTGCCACATTTCAATTCCAATGAGGTGCAATTAGAGCACGTGTACCATGTACTAGGTATGAAGAAAAATCTTCTCTCTGTATATAGGCTTACATCTGCAGGATATTATGTGCTGTTCAGGCATGAGGACGTGCGAGTGTATCGAAACCTCAAGTTACCTAATACTTCCATCATGGAGGGAAGAGGAGTAGAATCTATCTGCATCATGTCAACAGAATCTATGTGCGTAGATAAGACAAAGAAAAATGAGACTGTGGATATTTGACATGCTAGGCTTGGACATGTGAACTATCACAAGCTTAAGATAATGATGTAGAAATCAATGCTCAAGGGTCTCCCGCAACTGGATGTACGAGAATACACAATATGTGCTAGATGTTAGTTTGGTAAGGCTCATCAGCTGCCTTACAAGGAGTCAAAATATCGAGTCAAGGAGCCATTGGAACTGATCCATTCAAGCGTGTTCAGACCAGTCAAGACTCCATCAATCGATGATAAGCGATATATGGTGACATTCATCGACGACTACTCAAGGTACGTCTGGCTCTATTTTCTCAAAGAAAAGACTGATGTTTTATCTAAGTTCAAGGAATTTATAGAGAAAGTTGAGAAAGAAATCGAAAGAAGGATCCAGTGCATGCGATCTGATAATGGTGGAGAATATATCTCAAAGGAATTCACCAATTACCTAAAGCAAGTTGGAATTAGAAGGCAACTAACATGTCCGATCATACCACAACAAAATAAAAGTAGCAAAAAGGAAAAATCGCCTTCTTGCAGAAATTTGTCGAAGCTTATTGCATGCGAAGAACATTCCACAAGGATTTTGGGCAGAATGCATGAAGACAAGAGCCCATATGGATTATCGGGCCGAGTTCATGCATGAGAAGGTCCGACCCCGCAAGCCTGATAGCCTGACATATATGATATAATTATATCCAGTATATTCATGTTTGCTCCAAGTACCATGCTCAAACTTTCATGTCCTTATTTCAAGTTTAGAATAAATATTTAGACCCATTAATAATCATATCCATTAGCGTGGATTGAGGATAATATCAAGATTACTACATTAATATGCCAGAATAGAATCTATATCCTCAAGCGTTAAAGCATGTACAATTGTAACAAATCAATCTGTATCGGGTCATAGTGCCTGCATCTACAATAGAATATGTAATGGTGAATTGAATGGTGGTTTAAATCACCATATTTTTTTTGAGCTGGATCCTTCCCCTCACTCATCCCCTCGTCTGACTTATCCTCCCCAACTAGATTATAGGCTTCCACTGCACATTTTTATTTCCAACAAACAACTAATGACAGAATCACGAATTAATTGATATACTTTAAGTATTAAACATGCACACATACATAAGAAACAACAATATAAATGCAAGAAAAATGAAACACATGATATTAATGTACGTAAGTGTTAAATTAGATCGACGTGATCTGAATCCGATTCATTTTGTTTGGATCGGATTTGAACTTGAAAGTGAAATTTGAAAATAAGTCTACATCGGACTGAGCACACCGCCAACCATAGACTACAGGCACTACTAATAAACAAAGAATAGGCCACGGTTGCATACCGTGGCTTAATGTTATATTACCGTGGCCTAATAGAATCGACCACGGTAATGTTACCGTGGTTTATACCACCGTGTCTTATAGTTTACCGTGGCCAAAGAGTGTACTCTTTAGCGACGTTGGTCTTATTGTGGCTATATTGTTTTGGCCACGGTAATTATACTGATGAAAAAATTTTCAAGCCACAGTTGAATAGCACGACAAATCCATTTAAGCCACGGTAACTAAAATGTGGCAAACACCATCTTGCCAAAGTGCATAGGCTGTGACCACAGTTTAATAGTTGTGGCTATGGAGATTTTACCATAGAAGTTGTACCGCGACAAAAATAATATAATTTAAAAAAATCCAATGCAGATGTCAATTAATCTTTTAACAAGATATACATTTGGTATTCGGTATCCATTCACGGTACTACAACAATCACATGGTGAACATGCATACACATAATAAATCCACATACAAACTAACAAACAAACTTATGATAAACATAAACACACATGTTGAAAAAGTGTGTAATACTAATGTCAACAGAAGGTTTTTAATAAAATAAGAGGTAGCAAATGTTCAATTAGCTAATAAAACATTAGAAGGTATCTGAACTTTGAAATCTAATAATCTTAGATATAACACAAAGACCAATCCAAAATTAAATGATGCTCAAAGTGAAATCATCAAAATCTACATCATCTTTTGAATCTTCATCATCATCTCTTCTTGCACACATTTCTTTGCTCATTCAAGACGATTAACACTTTCTTTGTGATCAACTGCCCTTCGATGATGATGCATCTTGTACTTTGGCGATGGCAACAATTGATTTTGCTATCTCTCATAGCATGATCTCTAATTTTGTGACTCAATCATCTAAGCTACGATCTGGTTGGCCTCTACCTCCATAGTACTTGGATGGATTAACTCCCCCCCCTCCCCCGCCTACTCTCACGCGGCCTGGATGTTAAGATACAATAGCTTGTAGATATGCAGCGTCTGAGGAGATAGGAGACACATCATTAGGGTGTTGAAGTGCCATTATGTGTTCCTGAGGCAATGAAATAAAAAGAGTTTAAATTAATACATATATTAAAATAACTATGAAACATAATTAAATTAACTTACATGTTGCTTTTGCAATTTCTTATCATGCCACATTCTTCAGCTATCTTTTCCTTCTCTATTTTTTGAGTATATAAAAAGATTGCATCGATCAGCATCAATGTACTTTTTGACCTAAATTTAATTATATAAATAAATATACGAGATAATGCATAAAGGTTACTTAAATTTAAAAATATAATTACATACCAACTCATGCTCTAACTGTCTGGTGTTTTTTCGACCCATGTGATGAGTTGCATGTGTTAACTTTGACTGATTATGTGCATTTCTACATTGCATTCCCTGCAACAATACAATTCTCATAATTAACACCTATTATTTTTTAAAAGAAATCTGAACTAAAGAGGATAGTGTGACTTATTTTGATAGATGCTCATCTGATGTGTTGCAATCGTGAACTCTATGATTAATTACGGGTTGACGAGAGGTCACCCAATGTTAAACAACATAATTAAATCATATTATAAAAATTATGACCTTTACTAACAATACAATTCTTATGTTAAATAACACAACCTTACCGATGCAGACGATGACCTCATAGGAAGAGAAGGAGAACGATGCTCATCTGGTGTGCTGCGATCATGAACTCTATGATCCATTGCCGATTGACGAGAGGCCACCTGGTGTTAAACAATAGAAATTAATCATATTTTGAAATGACAAGTATACTTGTTCGTGCATTTTTTATGTAAAAAGCAAGTAGGCGGAGATGCACGGTTGATATAACTCCACAACATAAGTCAAGTCTTCAAAGAGATGCATTTTTTAAAAAGGCTGACATTGAAAAAGAGAAAATTCAAGGCTGAGAGTATCAAACAGAGTTCTGAATCTCATCAGAAATAAATTAGTATACAACTGGAGATTTGTATCCCTATTAGAAATAATTTAGCATACGAGCTAACTTCTACATCCCATTAGACATAATTAATATACAATCAGAATTCTATATCATGTTGGAAATAAATTAGTACATGAGCAGAGTTCTACACCATCAGTCCTTATCTAATTCTTAAGTACAGTCGACGACAAATCTAAAAGTTAAATTTCATCAACCATAATAATGCATATGCATAGCACGAACAACTACTTGCATATAAAGAGAAACAGAAAAGAATATCAAAATGCAATGATTACTCCTTAGAACTGTGACAATTTTTTGATACAGAGTCTGTCCCCTACTCCTCACCACAGTACCTTTTTCTGCTATAATGGAAGGTTTGGGGGTTCAAACCTTGGTCTTTTGGTGGGAGAGCCACTACTCAACCACAGACCAATCTTTTTGGTTAGAACCGTGATAATTTATGCACTTGTGATGCCAAAGTTGGGACCTTGAAGCAAAAAGATGATAGTATAGATAATACTTGACTTATCTTCAAGCAAAAGAAATAGGTGTTGGATGAAGCACTTGTATCGTTCTCAATTGATGAAATCTAGAACATGGATCCAAGCCCTGCAAGAAGCAAATATCCATCAAGGTATAATTTTAATCAAGAAATTGAGAACCTCAATAAACAAAAAAGTGAGTTGGAGTCCATAATAAATAATAGTCATCAAACCTTACTCTAAAATGGTATTGATATATTTAAATGTATGGGGTTGGCATCATGGATTCTTCGACAATTTATTTATGCATGAAAAGTAGATGTCAACTATGTAAGGATAGAGATTGGAGAATAAATTAACAAGGTCCAACATAAAGAAATATTTTTAATTATGAATTAGCAATTCTTTGTCATTCCGATGGTAATGAAGGTAAATGTGCATGGCATACACTCATGAACAAATCAAAGAAGATAAATGTGCATGAATCCCATTGCATGAATAACAAAAAGGGTGATAAAATTTACACAAGGTAAATATGCATCATTGCATCATCCAGAGCAGATGAAAGAATCACACTACATAATTAATCAAAGTGTGGTGGAATTCATCGAATGTAGCTTACAAATAGAACAAACATGCAACCAAAATATATCAATGGATGAAATGAGCATGTAAATAATATGTGTGTTTTATATATAGAAGTAAGTCAAATTACCAGTGTCTCCTAATGTGCCTACACCAACCAAAAAAGCTTATAGCACATATGACCTCAAAAACATCTTGCAGTATTTCTCCGCACAACACTAGTAGAATCACAACAATATGAACGACTCTAAAAGATGCTAGCATGTATGATGAAGAGGTAGAAATAATCAACACCACACCATAAGAAGTTATTAAGTAGATGAAGGGAATGAAAATTCAAGCTCAGCCCTGCTTTGAATGCTTCCTTTAAACTACAGCAAGTTCTGTCCTATTCAACAAATACATGATTATAAATTGAGTAAGAGAAAAGATTGACAACAAGGTCTGGAAACCATAATAAAATTTAAGAATTGCTACAGATTAAAAACATAAACAACAAATATGGTCGTGTGTACAAAAAAGTTAAATAAGCCAGTATAAAGCATGTTCTTCGAGAGATCATAAAGGCCACATGAGTTGAAGATCAGATCCCACACAAAATCCTCAAGGCAGAGGCTCATCCTTACCCCTCGGGACCCCAACTTCGCATGACACGTAGTGTTGATCCCATCCTTAGGTACCCTTGTCCACGATACATTGGATCCCTCAACAACGCCAACTCTAGCTCGCCAAGCGAGCAATCTCATAACTTCAAGCCCTACTAAGCACCCATAAAGACAACAAGTCCCGCTCTTCCTTACAATCATGGATGCCACACACCATACCTCCTAGGGTGCATAGCACACCGTGACATCCATTCATAAGACGTCGTCAGGGATGACAATGATGTTGGCGAAGGATCAGTTGAGTGGGGAGGAGAGGAGGGTGCATATGTAGCTGAGGCGAGGGGTGTTGGAGGAGGTGATGTTGAAGGGCCGAGCTGTGAAGGAATGAGGGGGGAGTCGGATGAGAAATAAGTTGAAGAAGAATGGGGCGGGGCAGAAGACGAGGCTTTGGGGAGAGATGGAGATGTGTGTGATTAGGTTAGGTGGGAGGTATTAAACAGGAGGCGGGAGTTGAAATTTTGGGGGAATGGGGGAAAGGCTTTTCCCTCCCACAGCAAATATATGGCGTTCATTTTTTTAAGATGGGTCACAACTCACAATTAGTGTGTTTTATATGGTTCATATCATGAATAATTTACGATGTGAAAGAAATAATAAGTCACGATTTGGGGGTGGAAATTGGTGTCATGATTTTTTTATCTAATTATATATTTGAGAGATTTTTTCAACTATTACCTTCGAATTTTATGTTTCTAATATTTCATTGTATTTCCTTTATATTTTAGCTACAGAATTTCCGTAGACCGCCTTATATTTCGTAGGTAGTAATATTCCATAGGCAATATATTCGAAAGAGAGTGCTAGAGTTAGGGCTGGGGGTCGATTTTTCATCCATTACTTTTGGAATCATTATGCATGCTACGTTTGGTCACGATAAAATTTCCGTGGTCTCAAATTATTAGTCATGGTAATACTATTGTGGTCAAAAAATATTGGTCATGTTAATAGTATCGTAGCCTAATATTTTTGGCCACGGTAATTATCGTTGCAATTAACTTCAAGTTACAGTAATTTACCGTGGTCAATAGATTTTAACCACATTAGTATTTATTGTGGCTTGATTGCGTGGCTAATGCAATATTTTTTACTAGTGAGGAAAAGGTGCAACTAAAGAAAGCGTGGTCATGTGATTCCGAGAAGCGTGAACACGTGCAGTGGATGCGTGGGGGTAGATCCCCTGCTTGGTAGCTGTCAGTAGGGAGGAGGCGATTGAGCAAAGCACTGAAGAGCGCCCACGGAACGCTTGTTCAACGCCTCAGTTGCGATGGACCACACGGTCTGCCTGTTTTCATCTGTTCTGGGTTGCTGTTGAAAGCATGCTCAACTTGAAATCATCTGTTCATGGTTGCTATTGAAAGCATGCTCACCTTTTTCAAGTGACAGCGAAGTAGACAAACCCCACCCAACTACTGACACACACACAAGTGACAAGACGTACTAAACAATGCCCTTTGCCATCTCATCTTCCCCACAGACAAGAAGAGCACACACTCGTGACAGGCTCCTGAAGTGGGGTTTGGACGTGGATGCCAACTGCTTACTTTGTGAGCACCGCTGTGAATCTAGGGACCATATCTTTTGGGAGTGCCCCTACTCCATGGAAATCTGGTTTCTCATCGCCGGGCCGCTTCGTCTGCCTCCCTTGGGTCCTGATTACGCTATCACTGATATTCTGGATTGGGTGAAGCGGATGCACGGTTTAGACGCTGATCTCGCTATCAAAGTCAGTTCTGCTATTGCGACTTCTACTTGGTGGATCTGGCGGGAGCGCAACCTCCGCTGGACAAAAACTTCTTTTTCGACTGCTAGAGTGACGGCTAACCGGATTCTGGAAGACCTAACGATCATCTTCAATTGAATTTTTTTTTGCTATTGCCCGCTGTTGGGGCCCTGTTTCTCTTCTTTGGCTTTACTGTTTGTTCTATACAACTACCTCCCCCATTCATTGGGTTTTTGTGTGGAGGTTAAACAGACAACTCTTACTGTAATCAAGTTTTTCCACTTTTAATATACTTACTTACCTTTCAAAAAAAAAAAGAGCACACACTGCAACATCTCCATCACCCCAACCAGATAAGCCCTCACCCAAAGCACAGCAGCAGGAGAGAGACCCATCACACCACAGTTCTCGTTTCCTTTTTGGTTCCTTCCTCCCCTTTCAAACCCAACTGCCCACTTTTACCAGAGTTATTATTATTATTTCCTTTTTAGGAGGGCACCTCCTTTTTTTGCGGTTCTTGGACCCCTGCTCCCCCAAAAGTAGAGATGTTCTCAGGTCTGATCCACCACCAGGAACCTTCCCAGGAGGAGATCCACGGGCCCAGCCTCGTCCTCACCGCGGATCCCAAGCCTCGCCTCCGATGGACGACGGATCTCCACGAGCGGTTTGTGGACGCCGTCGCGCAGCTCGGAGGGCCCGAAAGTCGGTTCCTTTTCCTGTTTTTATGTGTTGATATTTGTGAGTTTTCTGATTTGAGGCCATCTGAGTTGATTTGGTGTTGTGGGTAGGCCATATTTGGTGGAATTTTACATGCTCCCCTATATTCGTTGTTTGGATGCTGTGTTTGAGTTCTCGTGTGCTGTTCAGCTCATGATGCAGATGTTTAGTTTGTTATCGCTCCATGGACATAGAGCTTCGTTGGTTTTATATGTTGTTTCCTAATATTGTTGGTCAGTTTGGGGTTAATGCATGTTAGTGCATGTTATAATCTTGTCTTGCAATTTTGCTTGCCTTTAACTGATCGTCTTTTTACTGAAAAGGAACAGATAACAGATAGAAGGATCAGGATTTATGTTTAATAAGGCTTCAAAATATATTTCACATGTTGATCAAGTCTTCAAAATGGGACAAATAAAGAACTAGGATGTGAACATGAAGAAATGGGACAAATAAAGAAGTAGGATGCGAACATGAACTTCTGACTTACAGGGGGTTCGAATTTTAGCCATTCCCCATTATGGAATAAAAGGACTTCAAACTTGATTCAACCAAAAACTGCCACTTATCGATTCTTTTACTCGTCCATTTATATAAGCTAGAGGGGGCCAAAAAGTGGACTTGCATAGAGAGGGTAAAACGATCTCCAGCTGCTGTCCAGAAATTTCTCGCAGAAATAACCCTTTCTCAGTCTGACACGTGTCAAAAAAAACGAGAGAAATATTAGAGCAAAGGGGGTTTTGTAGGGGTGGAATAGAATATATTGGTGCCAAAGGAACTTGATAGATTGCATTTGGTAAGGAGAAAGGTAATCTAATGGTAAAAGGCATAGGGGCTAGTTTGCAAAGAATGATCATGATTCGAAGTTGAGGTTAGGAAAGGAAGGCTGAGAGCTAGATAGCAAATCTAGGGATTATTATCTAGATAGGAGTAGTTAGAAGAAAGAATAGAAGATGCTTAATATATTAGGGTCAAACCAGAAGCCAACGACCCGCGGATTCCATGGGCTCATCCTATCTCGACAAATTAATGGGAGTAGTGGGAACATACGACCGGGTAAAATCTACCAATGAAAGGCCACTTATGGGCTTTGCAGAGAGGGTAGAGGCGGCAAAGAGTATGATGCAGCGTGATCGCAAATTATAGGGCCGCATTTATTTAATTAATTAGTCGTCAATTTTAATTACGTTTTTAGTGGTTTCAACGTTTATTTCGTAGATTTTAATTGCAATTTTGGTCAATTAATTAGTTAGAGTCTAATTAGAGTAATTAGAGGTCAATTGGGAAGTTGTCAGAGTCCAATTAGGATAAAGTTGATTGTCAATTTTAATTTGTTTACTATTTTGTAAACCATCTCTCCTATATAAAGAGATGGTAGTCCAGTATTTTTAGGAAGTCAAGTATGAATCAAAATTGAGTTTATCTCCTTTTCCCTCTCCCTCTCCCTTCTCCCTCCGCGGTCTTCGCGTTCTTCTTCTTCAACTCCTCGTTACCGACGAGTTTTTCTTCTTCTCAACCCCTCTCTTTCTTCTACCAAAAATCCACCATAAAAAAATATCATTTTTATCGACGTCGAATTCTCGTTTGCATCAGAGTAGTAGACTACAAAATCTAACTAAGAAAGATTGACGAAGAGGGGCTATAATTGAAGATACGAATAGGGGCTCTGTTTCCTAAAACACGAATACGGGACTAGCCATTTGCACCTGTCAATGTTCAGGAAGGCGGTATGCGGTATTCAGTCGGAGGGGTCACTGCATAGAGAGTATGCGGTATGCGGGAGAGTATGCGGGGAGTATGCGGTTTTATGCGGTTTGGTATTTTTTATTATTAAAAATATAAATAAATTTTTAATATCATGTTAATATCCTCTAAATATTATATTCTTAACTATAATAATAAAGAATTGAAGGTACAAGGAACAAAACTATTGGGATAATAGAGTCAAGTGAGCAAAAACATCAATTGAAAGAGCGTTAAGTCGGATGTCCGAACTTAGGTTAAGGTTTTAAAAAAAGTTTATTTGAAAATCGGCCGCATAAGCGGCCACATATACGGTATACTCGGCCGAGTATGCGGCCTGACCCGCCTAGATGCCGATTTGACCATACTCGGTGCGTCAAGGCTACTGAATACGAGTATACGGCCGAGTATGCGGTATACTCGGCCGATTTCCTGAACACTGGCACCTGTGTATACATACTCTTTTTATTTTTCAAAGTAGATACATATGCCTTAATGGCTCAAACTGATTAGCGAAAAAAGTTGGGTGAGGTCGACCTTCCATTTCCAAGTCTCTCTATAGCCCTTCCCTCAGTCGCTTGTCCTAGTCGACCAAACGAGACATCCCGGGGGGTGGACGTCGAGTGCGAGGTAGATGAAGGCATGGAAAAGACTCATAACCATGCGGTTAGAGTCAATCTCAATAATCCACTCAGAGAAATTCCCTCTTTCCCAAAAGGACCTAAGACGGGGAAGGCAACCAACGAAGGTCATAGCCAAATCTGGTCAACCTGACTACCCATATTTGTCGCGAAGGGTCCGAAGCAAAGAGCACATCCATACGACGTGATGGACTTTCCTGGGACGAGGCAAGACATCAAGAATATAACGAAGCAAGAACTTGGGCAACATTGTAACAAATAGGGGTACCTTGCTAAGAATGATCAAGATTTGAAGTTGAGGTTAGAAAAGTAAGGCTGAGAGCTAGATCACAAATCAAAGGATTATTTAGATAGGTATATTCTAACAAATACTGCATTCCCCCCTTCTCTTTGTATCTTCTTTATTTGCCACACATCAAAGTTGATATTGGATGTCTTGATGTACTCTTGTTCATTGGTGAAAATATCTATTGAGGTGGTGGTGGCATTTGCTTTTGGGGGAGGATTGATACGATATTCGACTGGGTTCTTTCGCTTTGAGTTAAGTAACCAACTTGAGACAAAATAAAGATATCATGCTTGGCTATAGCTTTCAATGGGGTCGTTTGGAGGGCATGCCATCCCTTGACCTTTGAAAGTGGTTTGTTAGAGCAAAAAATGCAAGACCTCCTGAAACTACTGAAAACCTTGGCAACAATAGAGGAGCCCATAAGGGTCGATCGAAATCACATGATTTGGAAAGGCGTGAAATTCTAAGTGAAAAAGGCCTATAATCTTTTGGCTAGACATGACATGCAATAGTGCACATATACAGTGAGAGTCAGCCATGTAGTATAGAAGGCAAGAGTCCCGCTAAGAATGAATATATTCATGTGGCTCCTGAGAAGAGGGGGAATCTTGACTTGCAGTTTCAGTGCCTGCTTTGTAGAAATGAAAATGAAGACATTTCCCACCTCTTCTTCAAATAAGAATTAGCACGGGACATATGGAGTGACATAGGAATATCCTAAATGGACTACCTTAATGAACAAAAATTTTAGCACAGCTTCAGAGAGGTAACATATTACTCTAGGAATGATAAAATGAAACTTTTTGCGCCCATTTGGACTATGTGGATAACTAGACAATGAAACGTTTTTTAGAGACATATGGTTCTATATGGAAAATATTTTGGCGCATACGCACTCTCTTAAGTGTGTATGTGTAGAGACATTCGGTTCTATATGGATACACACATAAAGATCGGATTTTGAATGATGCAATCTGAAAGAAAGTTGGTGTAGCTCCGATCGAGGATAAGATGCGAGAAAACCACTTAAGATGGTTTGGTCATTTGCAAGGAAGTTCAACTGATGCACCAGTTAGGAGATGCGAGTGTTGGGATGTTAGCCGGCTAAGAGAGGGCGAGGACGGCATAAGAAGTGTTGGAAAGAGACCATACGAAGGGATCTTAGCTTTATGGATATAAGCCCGAGATTGACCCAAGATAGATCTGAATGGAGGCTAAGAATCCATGTAGCCGACCCTACTTAATTGTGGGAAAAGGCTTTGTTGTTGTTGTTGTTGTTGATACACGCTCTCTTAAGGACTAGAAGGATTACTTGTACCTTGGTTAATGTCAGTTAAATAAATATGTCTTCTGGGATGGGTGGCAGGGTGCTCATCCTAATATTTTCTTAACAAACATAGGGATGCAACTATGCAGTTTTCATGGTTTAGAGGAAAAATATAGATCGGATTTTATATTTAGATGGAGCCTTAGGAGTTGAAAACAATAACAACTCTCTAACTTTTCGTTGTTTCTATCAACAAAATGGTGACTCCAATATCTGGATGCATACATGGCTGTGCTCCTGTGGTAAAAACATCTAATTTCCGTGATAGTCACAATAATATATGTTATGTCCCAAAATGGTTGTTTGTATTAATGACTCGTGTACTAATTGGTAGCTTCCTAAGGGCTAGTTTGGCAACTGGGAGAACTTTTGTCTATTAACTTCTGTGAAATTTGATTAAATTGTATTTCTATTTTGGTAAATTTTAGATTAAAAGCTAGGATAACATGTGTTGTGAACTTTTTTGTCCTGCAAAAACATGTGTAATTATGAGCTAGATGTGCAATATGACAATTCGGTGCTTGTCCTTGGTTCTTATAAAAGGTTGTTAATTTGATTAGATTTGGAGGTAGGTTTTGGAGGTAACGGACTTCCTTGTTAAATGATTATAAGAAAAACAAATGGACTATTTTAAGTTATTAAGTTTGATGCTCTTTCTTAGCAAGGCGTTGATTCTCAACATGGTGGATGGCAGCCTTGAGGCACCTCTCGACGTTGTTGTCTGCACGCCTTCAGGCAGAGCGTGACTTGGCACCTTCAATCTTCTTCCAGTATTGCTACTAATAAACACCCTGCTCATTGAGCTCCAAATCAACGGGGTTGCCACCATTGTTCGAGCCAACAAACCGATGGCCACAATGCGAAGGAGGGGAGAGGGATGAAGGCTGTGGGTGGTTGGCAATGCTTGGGTTGGGAGGAATGGGTGGAAGGGGGGGACTGAGATGAGAGAGGGGCATGGGGAAAAGTGGAGCTAGGGGAAGCATTGGTTTTCTCATAATCACCAAAGGTTGGTGGGTTGAGAAAACCTAGGTTTTATTGGGATTTGTTGGCTTATGTTATCCTAATTGCCTAACAGGTTTAATGCGTCTTTTGAATTGTTATCCGAGTTGTCAAACCAGGCATAAAGGGACATGTAGGGATTGTTTGGGTTATGTTATCCTAGTTTCCTAACAGGTTTAATGCTTTTTTTGAGTTGTTATCCTAGTTGTCAAACTAGGCCTAAAGGGAACTCTATACCATGTAGTTCCATGTTATAGACGGAATAATTTCTTTTTATGGTGTATATCCTTTGAAAATAACTGTTTAACCCCCTTTTGGTGAAATGGAAGAAGGCAACTTCTCTGGAAGTAGCAATTCCCCAAAATCAAGATTTATTTGTGGAGTTAAATAACCATTAGGAACCTTCATTCTAAGATGTTCTTCACATAACAACCAACTATGAACAAGACTAATAAATGATCTAGTTTACATTAATTTCATTTGACATCATTATTATCGTTTTTTTTTTCTCGAAGATGGATACTGAGCCTGCACATACTTGAACTTCCCATTCCTCGTTAGTTCTGACATGCCCTTATGTTTGTTAAGATAGTCTGTATTTCTAGCTTATTAGTCTGTCTCAGCCCCAGGCTCCTACTAGTGTGGTCCACATCCTTCAGGAATTTCAATCTGAACCAGTTTTATGATCCCCATGTACCTATCTGGGTATTTGAAATAGGTTGTACTTGGAGTACTATATAAACTCTCTGTGGGTAGGGTTCTCTGTATCTATTTCCCCCAGTTTCCATATATAGTGAAATGATCGCTGCCGCCTGAGGACATAGCCCTGTTAAGGTGAACCTCGTAAATCCGTTTGCATGTGGTTTGCTTGTTTGTGTTTTCCTCCGCTACTCGCAGCATTTATAATAGACGAATTCATGTCAAAGCAACTCCAAGAAACAAAAAAAGCAGAAAACTTTGAACTGAGACGGCTTTGATATCCAATGCTGCAGCGAATGAGAAATTTGAATTCTGATCTGTTTTGCAAGTTCTATTTTTGCACTGTCCATCAATATTTTACCCCGTTCCAAAAGTATGCACGTCTTTAATCTATTATCGTACAACAATGTAGAAGCCACTCCCAAAACAATCATGCGTACAATGGGCGTGAAGGGGCTAACTCTGTTTCATTTGAAGAGTCATCTTCAGGTAATGTTTGTTCTACTGTTTCTGAGTTTGCTAGTGGTTATGTGCAGCTTCTGCTATTTTGATGACTTTTGAGACGTGGTTTAACTTCAAAAAGCGATCAATTTATGTGTAATTTTGCTAGAAACACATTGTCATGATGAATCGTTGAGGATCCTTATTTTAACATAATAGTTTTTTTATTAGGATTAAAATATGTGTTTCCTGATCATGTGCTATGAATGATGGTTAAGGGAGCCCAAGCTATCCACTACCATCCACACTAAATGCAATCTTCATGTTATAACCTGAAATAACAATTTAATAGGTTGCTTATGTATCACTGCTTTGATATTCTTATTGTGGAATTTATGAAATACCAGAAAAAGGGAATAACAGATTCTATTCTGGCTGGACGATAAGGAAGGAATTACCGTCAGAAGTTGGATGGTATCACATGGTTCTTAATCCACATTTCTCTACCATTAGGGCTTTCTAATGTTTTCTATGCTCAACAGCACAGCTTGGTGCTTATTTTTCTTGCAAAAAAGGTTTGGTGCTTATTTGGACACACAAATTCAATCACTGTGGAAAGAATATTTGGATAATCGTCTTTCTCCAAAAAATCAGGTTTCTGTAGGAAAGCTAACAAAATGTGATATTGGCAATTGAGTTTTTTAAAAGAAGCATGGAATCTTTTCTATAAAATGAATGCAAGAAAATATCTGTTCATAAATGGATAACTTACTTTTCGTTGAGATGGGATCTACGAGTACTGGAATATTGTCAAGGAACAACTTCCCCATATGTGTAACAACTGGCAGCAGATGTAGATAAACAGTTTGAGAGCATTAGTTATTCATGTGCTGCCACCCTCTAATCCCTTTGAAGCTTGTTCTTCCCCCTCTCTTGAATTTCCTCATGTCTTGTGATCAAAGAAAATAAACAGTTCAGCTGGGTTACCTGTTTAATTAGATTAGTTAAAAGAATAAGCTAAACTATAAGGATATGAGAATTGCAATATCAAACAACAGTATTTAAGTGTCTTCAATTGTCCAGCACATCATCCATGTAGAACACCAAGAAGATTATGGGATTCATGGTGAAATGCTGCTTATACCCACCAATGAGAAGTGGGTAATCTTTCAAAAAAAGGAGAAGTGGATAAAGCCTTTTACATCCTATGCCATGGAATTACCCTGGATGGGAATTCGACTTGAAGATGCTCTCAATTGTATCTCTTTCTTTGTGAACTCAACTTGCAAGGCTTACAGCAAAAGGACTTCTATTTTCATTGGTAAATAAACCGGGCATACCAAATCGGATTCTAACAGCTATATCAAAATCCAATTCTGATCCATGAGAATCAGACTAAATTATGTATTTTATCCAAGTTATTCGTGCAGATAATATTGGACCATGGATGCCCATCAGCTGGCTCCCTCCATGTTCTTTTCCCACCCTCTTGCAATGAGAGGGGTCTCTGTCTAGCCTCAAGTAGATCTCCAATGATATACAGGTCTATTAAACCAATCCAGTTAACATTCAGGAGCCGCATCTATAAAAACAAAATTCTAATTAGCCTGATTGCAGTTCTAATCAAATAACATGAGAACGGTTACCAGGATGCATGGCTATTGATTTCTCTATTCTCAGTCTTTGTATGAGTTCATTTGCATTTCCATGGGAGAAGTTTCAACTAGGTAGGAGGTTGACTAGATTTAGGAGGAAGCAAGTAATCAGAAGAGATAAGGCAGTGCTAGGAATTTGCTAGATTCAATTTATGTTGAAGTAGTCATGACTGTTGCATTTTGTATTTGTTAAGATTGAGGTACTGATGGAGATCTTTGAAATTGAATAGCAAGCTGCTGAATTTTGCATCTTTTGTTCATTTATGCAGAAGTACAGGCTAGGCAAACAATCTGGCAAGGAAATGGGCGAACAATCTAAAGATGGTGGGTCTTCTCCTTGGCATGTTATTATATGCATTTGGCTTGTGTTCCCTTGCTAGATTAGTGTCATATAATGTGCTCAAAGCTTTTTCATTCTTGATTGATTCTAATTGCAACTTCAATTTCTTTTTTCTTTGATTTTAACTGCCAAGTTTTAACGTAACATGCAGTTTTTTCTGGGTCAATTGACCATCATTCTTCTATTCATTTACATTGCCCCACAATTTTAACAGTTCTGAATATGGCTAAAACCTGTGAAATGGTCATTATCTTATATCCAAGGCTGCACATTGGAAGAGTGGGAAATGTGCAGATGCAATCATAAACTGGAAGTTTATTACTTAAGGAAAGTTTTCTTACTTTTCTTCACATAATATAACCATTTATTTAAGGCACATAATATTATTGTTAGGTGCTCTAGGGAAAGAGATCATAAAGCTATTACGTAAATAGAATCATATGGGAAGTAATATAAAACAATCTTTCTTTGTTTTGAATTGTAATATTTAAATTAATTGCAATACCGAATAGATTCAGGTATTTGCTTTTATCGATGCATGGTTTCATTATTCTCTTCTGTTAAAAATATATTTGTGTGAAATAAGAATAAATATCATCTTATAATCTATGCACAATGTTATAAGTTAACATTTTCTTGCTTTTTGTTTAAATGCTAGCTATTATATTTGCTTGTTAAGAAAGTCAGCTTCTTTATACCCACAAGCAGTTTTTTTTGGGAGTTCCCTTGTCAACTTAGTAGGATCTATGTACCAATGCACACCTTTCTAGTGAAAGTTCAGCTTGTTTTCTATAGCATTTGGACCAGTAGTGCAACCCTCCACGACAATGACTGGGATGCTATGGCATCTCTCTGGTGTGGGCAAGGCTAAATGGTTTTTACATTTCTATCTGTTCTTTTGCAGACAGATTCTCCTGTATCAGTGGCACAATTTTTTTCCAAAATATTTTTTAGGTATGATAGGTAACTCTTCTCTGTGTACTGCTTGTACGAATTACAGCTTCTTACCTCCTGGATGCACCAAGCAGCAGTAGCTCTTTGTCTCCGAGAGTGCACACCCCTGATGCGAATGAGTATGAATTTCTGTATATGTGTGTGTATATATATTGCACTGGCTTGTTTGCTGTTCTGTGTTTTTTGAGTAGTGTGTGCACTTGCTGGTGATATGTTTAGGGGGCTCGAAGTCAAAGAAGCATTGAGGGCTCAAATGGAGGTGCAGCGAAGATTACATGAACAAGTTGAGGTTAGTTGGATTTGGCGCCATTTGGAATCAATCTTTTAAGAGTTAACCAGCCAATATAAAGGCATTTTTTTTGTAAATATTGACTATGATGAGTGGAGACTGGATGTGCTCCACCTTTCCTATGCACAACTAACTAATCTTCTCCCATTCGCATATTTTATAAATCAATCTCATGCCACAAAAAGTGTTATTTGACAGATTGTGCACCTATTTTGTCCTGTATTTTACCAGTTATGTTATCTTACCTTCGAAACGTAAAATTTGGTATTTGCTTTCTCTGTACTACAAACTGCTCAAAGAACCTTCTGCGGTTAGGTAAAAATTAATCAAGAATATAGCCCTGGCGAATCCTAGAAAGCTTAACTACGCAGACTTTTTACACTTTAGATGGGATTTGGGCTTATATGAATCTAATTTGGGGTATACCTGGTTCAGATTAAAACAAAACAATATGCTTCTTACTAGTTTTTTTTGCAATTTTTAGGGTTTCCCATCCTATTTTTCATTTGCAACACTCTAGTTCCAACTTATCGTACCTTTGACTAGGATTTTTAACTGCACCTTTTAACACCACGAGCAGCTTTAATGCAATTGCCAGATGTACATATTAATCTGCAACTTTTAACATCCCATTTTTTTTATGATTTTATGTGGCAGGTTCAGAAACACCTTCAGATTCGAATGGATGCCCACCATAAGTACATAGATTCTCTATTAGAAAAGGCATGCAAGATTGCAGAGCAGATCAATGCATCTACAATGATGGGTGTCGGGGTCAATATGATAGGTGGGGTTGATGTACCAGAGGTAGCGATGTGCTCCCCGTTTGAGGCCACAAACCCAACTGGGATTCACTATCTGCCTACTTGTAATGGTGCAATAAGAGTGCAAGATTCTTCATCTTTGGAATCCGATGGGCTGTTCTATCCAAAGATGCCTGAACTCAAACGACCGAGGCCCTGCTGAAATTGATAAACCAAGGCATAGCCTTCTCAGATCATTACTTCCTGACATCTAGCTTGACTATTCTTTCAGAATCAGTGGTCTCTCCGTGTACATTCAGAAATAACACAGCCGAGAGGTGGCCCTTGGGACGAAAATCAAGCTCTGGGTGATGAAAATGACGATTTCCATTGACAATGGCTCCTATTATTTTAATCCTGAATCATGCTTTATTTTTTTGAACATGAACACACTGTTGACTACAAGAACATAACTTATATAGGGAATGACAACACGGATACAAATGAGGATGCTACGTGTGTAGTTATGCTCTTTCACTGTGTTGATTGCTATCCATCTTTACCTGGGAATGATTGTATAGAGCTTCCTCCATATGGCAGGAATGCATGCAGGTGAGGCATTGATCTGCACCGTCTGGAAAATGTTGGGCAATAACCAATTGGATATCGGGATGTTGGCGGTTTCTTTGGAGTTTGGATGCATGTCTTAGCTCCGCTTTTTGATTTATATATATGTATGTTGTGAAACCACCTTCCAATTAGCGATTGGTTCTTGCCTGGTTTAGCGAGGTGTGGAAGGATGCCCCGACCAAAATCCACAGATAGGTTGACGGGAAGGTCGCCCCAACATGCTTGTAGTAAGATTGAGACCAAAATCTCGCGTGCAACTCTTGGTGCAAAAAAGGTTGTTATTTGTCGCATAATGTTTAAGGCCTAAACACTTAAGGAAATCCTCTAAGATCTCCAAGTGTCCGAAGAAAAAAGAAGATCATCAGCTGAGTGGGCATCCTGCCACATCCTCTCCCTATGGGCAATACTTCTCCTCTTAGCACAACTATCTCAACAAAGGAGGAGAGAAATTGCATAACTACCGTGAAGAGCAGTAGACAAGGGGGTCTCCTTGATGGGGGCCTCGAGTGCCTTTCAACATGCTATGGAAATAACTGTTCAACATAATGAAGAATGAAGAAGTGGAGATACAATTGCGCATCCAAGAGATCCGAATGGAACCAAATCACTTATCCTCTAGGGACTGCCATAGGAAACCATGGTCCACCAAGTTAGAAGCTTTCGATAGGTCCACCTTAAGGCAGGCACGTCGAGCCACCACTTTTAGGACAAAGCTAAAAGCTAACTCTTGCACCAGACAAATGCTATCCTCAATGAGACCCCCTTTAGCGGAGGTCTTTTACTTAGGACTTAAAAGTTGCAGAAGGACTCCGACAATAGAGAATCTTGGAGAAGATTTTGTAGGTGATGCCACCACATGAAATAGGCTTGAACTGGATCATGGACGGGAGGGAAGGAACTTTGGGGATAAAGGTGAGGAAGGTGTGATTGACCTTCCTCACCACGATCCATTCTTGCACCCCGAATTTTGTCTAAAAGATAGAAAAAATTGATCCGTCGGTCTCCCAACTTCAGCCAGTCTGCACAGCTTTTTTGCTTCCACGCAGATTCTAGATCTGAATGTAGGCACTCAATGCGCTCCCCCGTATCGACACCAGTTGCACCACATGGCTATCTGTGGGATCCACGACTAAGGCCCTGTTGATAACAACCAAGGAGTCTGCCAACTTTAACTCAGAATTAACATTCTTGTTGATCACAACCCGATCATTGAGTGCCTTTTTGATAGCTTTGAGTTGTTTGGAAAGGTAAAAAAGTGGATTGCCTACCCCGAGCTTTATCCAAGCCACTTCCATGAACTCATCATACCCTTCAGAAGAAATTCTGTAGTTAAAGAACCGAAACAGTCTAGCACGTGACACCGCAGTGACCAACTCCAAGGAAAGGAGTTGGTGGTCACTTCCCATGAGAGGAGAATACCCAAGTTTTGTTGTTGGGAAGATATCCATCTAGTTTGGATTGCAGAGGGCCTTATCGAGCCTAGCAACAATGCAATCAAAACCTGTGAATAATTAGACCAGTATCATCAGTTCCCCGAGCTAGGGATCTCAATTGGGCTAGTGCTATCAATGCAAGAGTTGAAGTCTTCTAGGGAGATTGAACTTGGGGCCATCCCCCTAATTTCTCTGAAGCAAGTTACACCACATAAAAATCACCCAACACCAGCAAAAGGTTTATGAATAGATAAGATATCCATGTAGATCTCATCACATAGAGCATGCCTTCCGAAGATGGAATTATGACCATAAAAAAATGTGCATAAAATGTCAGGTCCCCCTTGTTATGGCAAGAGGGCATGACCAATTGTAGAGGATGTCAAATAAGAGAGAAATCTTGTTCATCTTCTTTCCATAGAAACCAAATGCGACCTAGGGGAGGGGAGTATCATTTTGAATGATCCTCACCTGTTAGGGAAGGAGTCCGCGAAGGCGGCGGAATTCTCTAGCCTGATCTTGATCTCCCAACATGATAAGCTCAGAGTTTATGGACTGCAGGTTATGCTCATCGTCTGAAGATTTCCAGGTTTTTCAGTCCTCTAACGTCGCATATTGTAATAGACATTAAGTGATAGAGCCTTAGATTTAGTATCTTGGTCTTCCAGCAGGGTTGAGCATTGGGCCGGGCTAGTAGTCCGATCCGGCCTGCAACCCAGCCCGTTAAGTCCAGCCCGAACCTGGAAAGCCAGTCCAAATTCATTGTTTGTTTGTTGGGGTGGTTGTGATTTAGGTTTGCCTTAGAGTTGTAAAGATTTTTAACCTACGTTTTGAGAGGCAAAACCCTTGATTTTGATAAGGATTCAAGTCTCGTTAATGGGGATAGTTTGATCCTTAGCCACCACTGCCCATTGTTTCTCATATGGTGTTAAATGGGGACAATGACATAAAAGTACATAGACATAACATTCTTAAGATGCATAAAATTACATAGACATATCCTTTGTTAACTATTGGAAGATATGATTAAGATTTGTCACTGTAGATTCAACCAAGTGGATCAGTTTTGATTTCGTGTTATGTTTTTTTTAATTTCTAGCAAATTCGAGAATGTTCATAACCAGTTATCCCATTGAGTGTATTTTTGTACTTTGGCATACCGCTTCTCTTCTATGTAAGGAAGAGGTGTCCCATCAATGAAAACAACAAATTCAATTAGAAAAGAATCCCAGGTCAGTACCTTATCCCTTCTAGTTTTTATCTCTCCAAATTAATTAATTAATTGATTTCTTGGGCTTCGTGCTTTGTGATTCATACCCTAACAAGAGTAGTAGAAACCCCTCCTACCCTTACATCCTCCTCCTTGGAACTATCGTTGTCCACCCTAGGGCTAGTTTGGTTACTGGATTGGGGTGGGTTGACGTAACATCTTGTGAATAGTAGTTGTTTGGATGGTTATGAGGGTTGGTAGAGAGTTGGAATAAGGAATGTGATGTGATATCACACTGATTTGTGATGGAATTTCAACCCAAGGTTGCAGGGGTTTACCGGATTACCTCGAGGTAACCCGGGGTACACCACGAGAACCAGAGGCATGTTTGGTTGCCAAGTTATCCCGGGGTAATGATGCAATTGATGCAAACGAGGAAATTCCAACGGTAGAAAAAATATAATTTTTGGTGGAAGAAATTTAGAGGTGATCGGAAGAGAAATTGGAGGGGTTGAGAGGAAGAAAAACTCGTCGGAACGAGGGGTTTGGAGAAGATAACTCGCCGGGAATGCGAGGGGTTGAAGGAGAAGACCGCGGAGATCGCGTGGAGGGAGAGAGAGACGGAGAGGGGATAGAGATAACAATCTCAATTTTTACTTCATAATTGACTGACTAGAACAATGGCCTACCCTCTCTTTATATAGGAGAGAGGGTTTACAAAAATAGTAAACAAATCAAATTAACAACTAATTTAATCCTAATTGACCTCTAACTAACTTAATTGGACTCTAACTTATTTAATTGACCAAAATTGTAATTAAACTCTACGAAATAAACGTTGAGATCACAGGCGATCTCAATTATTTAATTAGACCAATAAGACCGCTAAAAACGTAAATAAAATTGATAATTACTTAATTAAATAAATGTGGCCCCATAATTTGGGGTCACGCTGCATCAACTCTCCACCGCTTTAAAAAATTCGGCTCCTGACGAATTGCGTGATGTAGGTGGATCGTTGGAGAAATCATCCTTGAATGGGGCTTCAATTTCCTCCCATGGGATCATCTTCAACATTACGTTTATAATTTTTTCCAATTGGAGGGTACCACTGCAATTTTCGTACCCATTTCTTTTTATCTTTTTTCTTACTGTTCTGGACCCCTCCGTAAATAGAGGGATGTGGGGATTTGATTTTGCAATTTTCCCCACTCAATACCCGATCCCCCAATTCCAGGGATATTGTTTCCCCAAACTTCCGTAGGGTCTTCTTCTTCCTCAAAAGGCGGTGGGGAGGCTTTGGGACCCAAGGGCAGCGCCGACCTGTGCGACGGGACCTGGAGGTCGTGGCTGTGGGCCTGCCTGCGCGGGGTCGAGGCCGATCAAGCTGGAGGCGGCGCGCGGCGCGAGGCGGCGCGCGATAGGTTGAAGGGAAGATCGTGGCTGTGGGCCTGCCTGCGCGGAGTCGAGGCCGATCAAGCTGGAGGCGGCGCGCGGTGCGAGGCGGCGCGCGATAGGTTGAAGGGAAGGGGCGCTGAGGGGCGAAGGGGGCTGGTGCGTGGGGGTGGGATATCGGAGGCGGCTTCGAGGGCGCTTGGGAGGCGAGGGAAGATGGGGCGAGGTGGTGGGGGCGTCGCAGGGGTCGGGCTGGCGGCGGCGATCTCTCGCTGGGGAGGCGCGGGGCTAGGGTGAGGTCGGGGCTGATTTTGCGGACTGCTGGGGAGAGGGCGCACGTTGCTGGGGTGTGGGGTCGGGTGGCAGAGGCGCAGGTGGGAGGGGAATAGCCGTCGGCGAGGTGGGTTGGTGAGGAAGGGAAAAAGGTGGCGGGAGGGAGGGTGATCAGCGGCTGGGGGGTTCGGTCGGGCGAGGAGGGAAGGGGGGTTACCTGGGGTGGTGGGGATTGTGCCGGGGTGGCCGGAGGGGGTGGCAGGTTCGCTTCCGGCGACGTACTTGGTGCTGGGACGTGCTGGACAGCCATCGTTTCGTCGCCTTTCCCTTCTAAAAGGGCCTGGACAGCAGCGTTGTTGACGTTTTTTCCATCCACAACGATCTGAATAGCACACAGATCATCGTCGACGACAAGATCTTGTTCATCGTCCACTTGTACCATAAAAATATCAACGTTGTACCATGAATCTATCCATTGTTGAACCTTGACGCTTTTCCGGAGGCGCTTCTTGTATTTTTGTTGACGCGAATGCGCATGTGATCCTCGTGATAGGGTGGCTTGATCGAGCTTCATTCTCCAATATGCGACAGGACCGTCGAATCGTGAGAACGATTCGATATCCATGCTCTGATACCAATTGATGCAAACAAGAAAATCCGCACGGCGAATAAAATAATAATATCTTTTTGGTGGCTTTTTGGTAGAAGAAGAGAATGGTTGAGAAGAGAAACACGCCGGAATGCGCGGGGTTGAAGGAGGAAGAACCGCGGAGATCACGTGGAGGGAGGAGAGAAAATAGAGAGGAGAGAGATAAAATCTCAAACTTTAATTCATAATTGACTGACTAGAACAATGGCCTACCCTCTCTTTATATAGGAGAAAGGGTTTACAAAAATAGTAAACAAATCAAATTAACAACTAATTTAATCCTAATTGACCTCTAACTAACTTAATTGGACTCTAACTTATTTAATTGACCAAAATTGTAATTAAACTCTACGAAATAAACGTTGAGATCACAGGCGATCTCAATTATTTAATTAGACCAATAAGACCGCTAAAAACGTAAATAAAATTGATAATTACTTAATTAAATAAATGTGGCCCCATAATTTGGGGTCACGCTGCATCAACTCTTCACCGCTTTAAAAAATTCGGCTCCTGACGAATTGCGTGATGTAGGTGGATCGTTGGAGAAATCATCCTTGAATGGGGCTTCAATTTCCTCCCATGGGATCATCTTCAACATTACGTTTATAATTTTTTCCAATTGGAGGGTACCACTGCAATTTTCGTACCCATTTCTTTTTATCTTTTTTCTTACTGTTCTGGACCCCTCCGTAAATAGAGGGATGTGGGGATTTGATTTTGCAATTTTCCCCACTCAATACCCGATCCCCCAATTCCAGGGATATTGTTTCCCCAAACTTCCGTAGGGTCTTCTTCTTCCTCAAAAAGCGGTGGGGAGGCTTTGGGACCCAAGGGCAGCGCCGACCTGTGCGACGGGACCTGGAGGTCGTGGCTGTGGGCCTGCCTGCACGGGGTCGAGGCCGATCAAGCTGGAGGCGGCGCGCGGCGCGAGGCGGCGCGCGATAGGTTGAAGGGAAGATCGTGGCTGTGGGCCTGCCTGCGCGGAGTCGAGGCCGATCAAGCTGGAGGCGGCGCGCGGTGCGAGGCGGCGCGCGATAGGTTGAAGGGAAGGGGCGCTGAGGGGCGAAGGGGGCTGGTGCGCGGGGGTGGGATATCGGAGGCGGCTTCGAGGGCGCTTGGGAGGCGAGGGAAGATGGGGCGAGGTGGTGGGGGCGTCGCAGGGGTCGGGCTGGCGGCGGCGATCTCTCGCTGGGGAGGCGCGGGGCTAGGGTGAGGTCGGGGCTGATTTTGCGGACTGCTGGGGAGAGGGCGCACGTTGCTGGGGTGTGGGGTCGGGTGGCAGAGGCGCAGGTGGGAGGGGAATAGCCGTCGGCGAGGTGGGTTGGTGAGGAAGGGAAAAAGGTGGCGGGAGGGAGGGTGATCAGCGGCTGGGGGGTTCGGTCGGGCGAGGAGGGAAGGGGGGTTACCTGGGGTGGTGGGGATTGTGCCGGGGTGGCCGGAGGGGGTGGCAGGTTCGCTTCCGGCGACGTACTTGGTGCTGGGACGTGCTGGACAGCCATCGTTTCGTCGCCTTTCCCTTCTAAAAGGGCCTGGACAGCAGCGTTGTTGACGTTTTTTCCATCCACAACGATCTGAATAGCACACAGATCATCGTCGACGACAAGATCTTGTTCATCGTCCACTTGTACCATAAAAATATCAACGTTGTACCATGAATCTATCCATTGTTGAACCTTGATGCTTTTCCGGAGGCGCTTCTTGTATTTTTGTTGACGCGAATGCGCATGTGATCCTCGTGATAGGGTGGCTTGATCGAGCTTCATTCTCCAATATGCGACAGGACCGTCGAATCGTGAGAACGATTCGATATCCATGCTCTGATACCAATTGATGCAATTGATGCAAACGAGAAAATTCCAACGGTAGAAAAAATATAATTTTTGGTGGAAGAAATTTAGAGGTGATCGGAAGAGAAATTGGAGGGGTTGAGAGGAAGAAAAACTCGTCGGAACGAGGGGTTTGGAGAAGATAACTCGCCGGGAATGCGAGGGGTTGAAGGAGAAGACCGCGGAGATCGTGTGGAGGGAGAGAGAGACGGAGAGGGGATAGAGATAACAATCTCAATTTTTACTTCATAATCGACTGACTAGAACAATGGCCTACCCTCTCTTTATATAGGAGAGAGGGTTTACAAAAATAGTAAACAAATCAAATTAACAACTAATTTAATCCTAATTGACCTCTAACTAACTTAATTGGACTCTAACTTATTTAATTGACCAAAATTGTAATTAAACTCTACGAAATAAACGTTGAGATCACAGGCGATCTCAATTATTTAATTAGACCAATAAGACCGCTAAAAACGTAAATAAAATTGATAATTACTTAATTAAATAAATGTGGCCCCATAATTTGGGGTCACGCTGCATCAACTCTCCACCGCTTTAAAAAATTCGGCTCCTAACGAATTGCGTGATGTAGGTGGATCGTTGGAGAAATCATCCTTGAATGGGGCTTCAATTTCCTCCCATGGGATCATCTTCAACATTACGTTTATAATTTTTTCCAATTGGAGGGTACCACTGCAATTTTCGTACCCATTTCTTTTTATCTTTTTTCTTACTGTTCTGGACCCCTCCGTAAATAGAGGGATGTGGGGATTTGATTTTGCAATTTTCCCCACTCAATACCCGATCCCCCAATTCCAGGGATATTGTTTCCCCAAACTTCCGTAGGGTCTTCTTCTTCCTCAAAAGGCGGTGGGGAGGCTTTGGGACCCAAGGGCAGCGCCGACCTGTGCGACGGGACCTGGAGGTCGTGGCTGTGGGCCTGCCTGCGCGGGGTCGAGGCCGATCAAGCTGGAGGCGGCGCGCGGCGCGAGGCGGCGCGCGATAGGTTGAAGGGAAGATCGTGGCTGTGGGCCTGCCTGCGCGGAGTCGAGGCCGATCAAGCTGGAGGCGGCGCGCGGTGCGAGGCGGCGCGCGATAGGTTGAAGGGAAGGGGCGCTGAGGGGCGAAGGGGGCTGGTGCGTGGGGGTGGGATATCGGAGGCGGCTTCGAGGGCGCTTGGGAGGCGAGGGAAGATGGGGCGAGGTGGTGGGGGCGTCGCAGGGGTCGGGCTGGCGGCGGCGATCTCTCGCTGGGGAGGCGCGGGGCTAGGGTGAGGTCGGGGCTGATTTTGCGGACTGCTGGGGAGAGGGCGCACGTTGCTGGGGTGTGGGGTCGGGTGGCAGAGGCGCAGGTGGGAGGGGAATAGCCGTCGGCGAGGTGGGTTGGTGAGGAAGGGAAAAAGGTGGCGGGAGGGAGGGTGATCAGCGGCTGGGGGGTTCGGTCGGGCGAGGAGGGAAGGGGGGTTACCTGGGGTGGTGGGGATTGTGCCGGGGTGGCCGGAGGGGGTGGCAGGTTCGCTTCCGGCGACGTACTTGGTGCTGGGACGTGCTGGACAGCCATCGTTTCGTCGCCTTTCCCTTCTAAAAGGGCCTGGACAGCAGCGTTGTTGACGTTTTTTCCATCCACAACGATCTGAATAGCACACAGATCATCGTCGACGACAAGATCTTGTTCATCGTCCACTTGTACCATAAAAATATCAACGTTGTACCATGAATCTATCCATTGTTGAACCTTGACGCTTTTCCGGAGGCGCTTCTTGTATTTTTGTTGATGCGAATGCGCATGTGATCCTCGTGATAGGGTGGCTTGATCGAGCTTCATTCTCCAATATGCGACAGGACCGTCGAATCGTGAGAACGATTCGATATCCATGCTCTGATACCAATTGATGCAAACAAGAAAATCCGCACGGCGAATAAAATAATAATATCTTTTTGGTGGCTTTTTGGTAGAAGAAGAGAATGGTTGAGAAGAGAAACACGCCGGAATGCGCGGGGTTGAAGGAGGAAGAACCGCGGAGATCGCGTGGAGGGAGGAGAGAAAATAGAGAGGAGAGAGATAAAATCTCAAACTTTAATTCATAATTGACTGACTAGAACAATGGCCTACCCTCTCTTTATATAGGAGAAAGGGTTTACAAAAATAGTAAACAAATCAAATTAACAACTAATTTAATCCTAATTGACCTCTAACTAACTTAATTGGACTCTAACTTATTTAATTGACCAAAATTGTAATTAAACTCTACGAAATAAACGTTGAGATCACAGGCGATCTCAATTATTTAATTAGACCAATAAGACCGCTAAAAACGTAAATAAAATTGATAATTACTTAATTAAATAAATGTGGCCCCATAATTTGGGGTCACGCTGCATCAACTCTTCACCGCTTTAAAAAATTCGGCTCCTGACGAATTGCGTGATGTAGGTGGATCGTTGGAGAAATCATCCTTGAATGGGGCTTCAATTTCCTCCCATGGGATCATCTTCAACATTACGTTTATAATTTTTTCCAATTGGAGGGTACCACTGCAATTTTCGTACCCATTTCTTTTTATCTTTTTTCTTACTGTTCTGGACCCCTCCGTAAATAGAGGGATGTGGGGATTTGATTTTGCAATTTTCCCCACTCAATACCCGATCCCCCAATTCCAGGGATATTGTTTCCCCAAACTTCCGTAGGGTCTTCTTCTTCCTCAAAAAGCGGTGGGGAGGCTTTGGGACCCAAGGGCAGCGCCGACCTGTGCGACGGGACCTGGAGGTCGTGGCTGTGGGCCTGCCTGCACGGGGTCGAGGCCGATCAAGCTGGAGGCGGCGCGCGGCGCGAGGCGGCGCGCGATAGGTTGAAGGGAAGATCGTGGCTGTGGGCCTGCCTGCGCGGAGTCGAGGCCGATCAAGCTGGAGGCGGCGCGCGGTGCGAGGCGGCGCGCGATAGGTTGAAGGGAAGGGGCGCTGAGGGGCGAAGGGGGCTGGTGCGCGGGGGTGGGATATCGGAGGCGGCTTCGAGGGCGCTTGGGAGGCGAGGGAAGATGGGGCGAGGTGGTGGGGGCGTCGCAGGGGTCGGGCTGGCGGCGGCGATCTCTCGCTGGGGAGGCGCGGGGCTAGGGTGAGGTCGGGGCTGATTTTGCGGACTGCTGGGGAGAGGGCGCACGTTGCTGGGGTGTGGGGTCGGGTGGCAGAGGCGCAGGTGGGAGGGGAATAGCCGTCGGCGAGGTGGGTTGGTGAGGAAGGGAAAAAGGTGGCGGGAGGGAGGGTGATCAGCGGCTGGGGGGTTCGGTCGGGCGAGGAGGGAAGGGGGGTTACCTGGGGTGGTGGGGATTGTGCCGGGGTGGCCGGAGGGGGTGGCAGGTTCGCTTCCGGCGACGTACTTGGTGCTGGGACGTGCTGGACAGCCATCGTTTCGTCGCCTTTCCCTTCTAAAAGGGCCTGGACAGCAGCGTTGTTGACGTTTTTTCCATCCACAACGATCTGAATAGCACACAGATCATCGTCGACGACAAGATCTTGTTCATCGTCCACTTGTACCATAAAAATATCAACGTTGTACCATGAATCTATCCATTGTTGAACCTTGATGCTTTTCCGGAGGCGCTTCTTGTATTTTTGTTGACGCGAATGCGCATGTGATCCTCGTGATAGGGTGGCTTGATCGAGCTTCATTCTCCAATATGCGACAGGACCGTCGAATCGTGAGAACGATTCGATATCCATGCTCTGATACCAATTGATGCAATTGATGCAAACGAGGAAATTCCAACGGTAGAAAAAATATAATTTTTGGTGGAAGAAATTTAGAGGTGATCGGAAGAGAAATTGGAGGGGTTGAGAGGAAGAAAAACTCGTCGGAACGAGGGGTTTGGAGAAGATAACTCGCCGGGAATGCGAGGGGTTGAAGGAGAAGACCGCGGAGATCGCGTGGAGGGAGAGAGAGACGGAGAGGGGATAGAGATAACAATCTCAATTTTTACTTCATAATTGACTGACTAGAACAATGGCCTACCCTCTCTTTATATAGGAGAGAGGGTTTACAAAAATAGTAAACAAATCAAATTAACAACTAATTTAATCCTAATTGACCTCTAACTAACTTAATTGGACTCTAACTTATTTAATTGACCAAAATTGTAATTAAACTCTACGAAATAAACGTTGAGATCACAGGCGATCTCAATTATTTAATTAGACCAATAAGACCGCTAAAAACGTAAATAAAATTGATAATTACTTAATTAAATAAATGTGGCCCCATAATTTGGGGTCACGCTGCATCAGGTAACCTGGCATACCTCCTGCTTTATTTTGCATTCTTAGGTTGGAATTAGTTGTATGGACCACACCATTTCTTTGTTATAATATTTTTTTAACCACGTTCAAAATAAAAAAATTAACAAAAAAACATATTATACTCATTAAAAAGTTAATATAACACATAATCAATGTCACATCACATTTTATGATTCCAACCTTCTCCAATCCTTTCAACCATCCAAACAACTACTATTCACCGGAGGATACCCCAACCCAACCAAACCCAACCCAATTACCAATGAGCAGAAACACATGCTTGCTTGCAACCCTAATGCTCTTGTAATGACTTGATTTGGGTCAATAACCCATTTTTGTTTGTTGCTAGTGATCCCTTATTTGTGTATGCGGTTACAATGCTCAAGAAGTATGTTTAGGGTTGTAGAATATTCTTTAAGTGAAGAAGAAATATAGAACCCCTTCTTTGGATTCATTACCAAATTGAATACGAGCAATTAAGTGTAATCATTGTCGATGCCAAACATGTGGTAAATGTAGGTAAAGTAGCAATATGGAATAAGGATAATGCAAAGATTAATGCATGGATTGTGTAATAGATGTGTTCATGGAATCGTTACATGTAGTGTGTACTACAATACTGCAAAGAATATGTGGGAAAACTCACGACATATTATCATGAGAGGAATTGTACTTGTATTCTATAATAGTCATCCTCAAAAAACACCAAAGGGAGGGCTCTAGGAAAACGATCATTCTGATCGAAGGTGAACATGAAGATGACTTCAATCTCCTCTGTGCAATGGCACATTACAATCCTCGAATCTCCGTCGATGACAAGGAGGAGCTCCAACAATGTAGATGGGAAGCTGCTTAGTGTGAGGGTTTAGAGTGGACAAGTGGTTCAATTGAACCTCTAACCCTCATCCTTGTATAACAAAATGTCAATTTAGATCTTGATACAATCCTAAATGGGTCTTATCCCCTTTACACTAAAACAATCACAAATTCAGTTTGTAGCTCTCATTATGTGTTCTTGAGCTCATTGAGAAAACATTGACGAGAGGCATCTAATAGATTATTTTCCATGTTACGTGAAACGTACAGTAACTTACAAAATACAAGATTTGACAAGTCTAAACAAGGATTCATGAACAATTGGCTACTACTAATATTTGACAATGCAGCCTCTAGAAATGCAGTAAAATCTACTCACCTCCATGGTAGTACAGACTGGGGTGATTGCATAAGGCAGCTGGATTATTATCGACAAAATTTACAGACCTTGTGACTGTGAGTACCACTTCGTCATAAGGGCACACTATTGGATCCATTCAAGAAAGCCATCCTCCTCCTGGCAACCTTGTGTCTGTAACACCAGACTTCAAATGCCTCGGACAGATCTGAATATCCGATGTGCTCGTCTTTTAACCAATCTGACAAGATCTCCGCTTGATCCCCGGATGGCAATGCAAGTATTATTGACACGAATGCAGATTCTATGCTCTGCCACATCTCTCCATCAACCTTAACCAGAGATGGTTCGTCTCTGTCACTAGTATCAGAGGAATCCGCCCAAACTTTCTCTCTCTGAGCAAAGGGAAACCACATCTTGACCATTTTAAGCCTCTTCGCTGTAGGGAGGATGACATTTCCATACCCGATCGCCTCCAGAACCTTAGCAGCAACCTCCACTACTTTCAATTTTATTTCCGTCATGCCACCATTTGCATCGACTTGCTCTAGTGTTTCAACTATAGTAGTCGAGGAATCAACCCAGAAGTGGACAGCGTCCTTCATCAAATCGAGCTTTGCTAGAATCTGGCAAGCCCATGAAATATCAGCCAAATAGGACTGCAACATCTCAAACTTCTCCGCCTCGTGGGTCTTATTTGGAGAATTCTTTTGCAAGAGTCCGAGCAAGTTGTGGAAGTTGATCATGAGATTATTGGTACATTTCCTAGCTTCTGCTTTGAACAAGTCGCATGAATTCAGAAGAGGGGCATCATCATCCTCCGTAAGCATGTATTCAAGCTGCTCTTGTGCTGAAGATTTCAGCTGGTGCATGGATGCCGGTGGAGACGATGTTGCAAACCGCATAGCAGATATAAATGTCCCTGCAATGGAGGTAGATTTAACAGGCTTCAGTCGAGCAAGAACCCATTCATATTCAGACCCAAGGCCGGGAATGCTCCGCAAGATCTCCTCTTCCTCAGCTTCTTCCCATGGGCTCGCCTCCAAGTATCCTAAACAAGAATCAGCTATTTGTTGGCATCCCAAGTTAATAGCTATTCTGAGAATGCCCAACGCATTCCTGACATTAAGGAGCAAGCAGATCAGGCACAGCAAAAAATGGGTATGTCATTTCTCAATCCGTACCCATTTCCAGATTTAAACCTTTACACATGTATATAATGCTAAATCATTGAGAGGGGAATATTTATAGAACACCTTATGTTTAAGTATGTAAACGGCAATATTTTAGGCATTTACTTCTTCTAGGGATGTTAATTTAACCCTCTTATTTCCAATCTGTGTACTGGAATCTGCACAGAGAAAAACTAGGACAAACGGATTTATCAGGATAGATTCAAGTTGTATATTCCATCTGCCAGGTAGTATCTCGCAGTTCTCCACTAGCATGCTGTAAAGAAAATATGTCTACGCAAAGGTACAAACATATGTTCTTATTTAATTCTTTTTTAAGAAACAAAATCGACAAATAATGTCATCCAAGCAATTTTGGATTAAATGAAGTCAACAAAATAGAAGACTTTAGTCTGTAAGATTGGATTCCAGAAACTAACCCGAAATTGATCAAAAAGTGACTTGATCCAGAATGAAAAGGGCATGATTGCACTCTCAACCTTGTGACTGGATCATGTTGCCCCCACCATGCGCACTCGAACGTATACTGATTACATATATCTCAGTAATAATAACTTTTTTCACCATCCTAATATTCTTATATCCTAAACCCTCACTCATTGCCCACTTTATACTACAGATATGTGCTGCTTTTTGACAGCTGCATATATATACTGAAGATATGTGCTGGTCTCTGACAGGTACATATGTATAAGAAATAAAATGCACCCAGATGCTCCCTCACAGGATAGCATATTTTCCATTCTTCGCCTGCTTGCCTAGATTCTCTGTCACCTCAAGCTTTCTCCAAGCTCTCCCTGATGCTGTGGATTTCATCGCTTGATATCATATGTGCTTCCTCTGCAACTTCTGCTTTCATCTACGCAACTTGTTTTTAAGCCAATTCATTGTCCAGCCTATGTGTTGATATGCCTTGAAACCCAACCATCTGTTCTGCTGATCACAATTGAAGAACCGTTTTCTGCAGCATCTATCGAAAGGACAAAAAAAGCCCATTTTCTATCAGCACGGGGGTCTCGCTGGTAGGGAATGGCATCATCTGTATGTTCTCCTTCTCCACATATGGTAAAACAATCGCTGCCACCCGAGAATGTAGCCCAGTTAAGGACGAACCTCGCAAATCCTTATGCACATGGTTTATTTGTGTTTGCCTCATGCTACTCACAACACTCTGTGTGGTCTCTATCAGCTTCACTTCAACCATTTGTATATATTGTTGAAGTTGGTAATCATAATCATTCGGATCAAGTATATCATTTTTTGAATCATCGTTAGAAGACTCGATAAATTTCTCATGCAACTTCATAGAACCCAGCTTGAGTTCGGCAAAAATCTCATCCAAGCAAGGTTGACCATTATTCTTCTCACAACCCTATCTTTGGTGGAGAGTAATTGATGTAACTGATCCTAATTTCTTGTTAGGATCCGTGGTTATAAAAAGTATCACTCTGTTCTGGCTTGCTTGGAGTATTTTCTGCGAGTGCTCAAGGCATTCAGAACCTAGATATTCTTCCAGGGTTTCTACATTTTCTTCAAGTTCATTTCCACCAATGAAAACTACATTAATATAGTCTGTGATTCTGTCGCCAAAAAAGTTCACAAGCTCTTAAGTGCAGCATCTTCCTCTGTGGAAAATTGATTTCTTACTGACAAAACCACAAGAACTGCATGTGATCCTTCTTTTGCTAGTTTGATGCGCTTCACAATCTTGTTCCCAATACAAACAGAAGTCACGGGAAAATCAAACATGCCAAAAGTGTTAATGACATTCACAGTCCATCCATGAGTTAAATGTGTACTCCGCAATTCACATGTAACTGTTATACCTGAGGAACCGGCCCGTGATTCAAATGCCTTCTAATCAAAAATACTGTTCCTTTTAGTTCTCTTTCCACTGTCAGTTCGTCCCACTAAAACCACTGTAATAAAATAACTCAGATCCACGTCAAAATTCCAACCATCCTCCATTGAACTTACTCAGATCCACGTCAAAATTCCAACCATACTACATTGAACTGATGCCCATTTTGAAGGTATATCTACCTCACTGATGGATATAACCGATAGGAGGTATCTATTCTCCCCACCCTGAAACCATAAATGCGACCTCTAGATGGACAAGAGCCTACCTGCTGTGAACACATTCCAGGGAAGGAAGAAATAGGGGTGGATGGTATTGAGAGCACTAAATCATGATGCTCCCTATATTTAGAGTGTGTGTGTGCGTGCATGTGTCGTGCCACGTGCGTACGTGCATGCACACCTATGGGTATAAGTGCATTAATAACTATTGTTGGATAGATGAAAAATCAAGATATCGTTTGGCTTTGCATTTATATTCTCAAGTACGTAAGTCCCCAAACTCTGGACCAAACAATCTCTGAAAACGCTATTTTGGAAATCACCTTGGGAAACATGAGTTGCAGACATAGCAATGAAAAAAGAAGCGAACTCTCATATGCTGTTGACATATCAGGCTGTACCGCATGCATTCCTTTTAATATATACTGTATAATAATCTTTTAATCTACATCAAGCCTCTTTATATAAATTAAGAAAATGGTAGCATGGTCATTTTATTTACTCATCAAATATTTAAATTATTCCATTCAAGTCGCCCTCCCAAACAAGATTTTCAAAAAAATATCCGAATACAAGAATTAAGCGAATGCATGATCCCTACTGCAATGAGCCCCATTTGTTAGATAATTGGTTCCACTCAGTATCCGTTTATTGCGTGTGCGCTGGTGTTACAATTTAACATCACATGCAGCACAGGAGGCACCGGATACTACAACTCAAAGGGTAGAACACGACTCCAAGTGTCTACCACCGAATTCTCTTTTCCTACAGTTTCATAACCAGTCAATTTCCATCCCGGGAAGCGAAGAGCAATTAATATCTAATAAAGAAGGCAAAGAAGACGAAGAAAATAGATAGAAAGCAACCTGACATTGTGGAAGGGGGCGAGGGGGGTCGCGTAGAGCAGGCGGAGGGCGCAGACGTAGAAATCGAAGTCAGGTTCTCGGCACAAGACGTCGACGCAGACGCGGGAGTCGAGTATCTGGCACGTCGGCCACTCGGGGGAGAGGCAACAGCTAAGAGTGGCAGTAGAACCGCTCATCTCGCCCTTGCTCCGTCCTCAGCCGCACGATCAGATCGCTCGTCTGCCGCTCCCCGATATTAACCGGAGGCGGCGGCTGCGACTCCATCGAGGGAGATCGATCTTCGCCCTAATTTGGAGAGGGAGAAGAGGGGATTGTTGTTCGATTGACGTCCGCAGTTGCTGTCGAGAGCGAGGAGAAGGCCGCTCCTCCAGCTCGTTAATTTCTACTTAGCACCCTCGTCTCAGTGTCCTGCACTGTACCCACCGTTGGATGAAGATCCGACGGCAACCCCGGTGCGGAACCCAGAAACTAGGGGCACGCTTCAAGTCTCCTTCCCCCAAAGAAATCAATTGGATAGACCTTAGGAATGAAAATAAATACAAATATATTCGTATTCGTTCGTATCGGCATTCGTCAAATAGAGGATATGGATGCCATTTTCTTGTATCTGGTGAATACGAATGTAAATGTTCAACATTCGTCGAATACGAATACGAATACGGATATAATATCCTCAAATTTGTCGAATACGAATTGTGAATACGAATGTTCAAAATTTTGAGGATACGAATACGAATATTCGTTTTTTGAAGGATACTAATATGGATACAAATACGAATACGAATATGAATACGAATGTTCAAATTCTAGATGATACCAATACTTACATGGTATATAAAGAAGTAAGTTTGGTAAGCTTTATTTACTATTTAGTTTTATCTTTACGTTTTCTTTTATTATTTAGTTATTTTTTATGTATATATTATTAAATTATTCATTATACTTTTTATACATTAGAAATTGTTATGAACCTAAAGTGTTGTAGCTTTTAAGTAAATTTGGACACGTATAACATTCGTATATTAATTCGTATTCGTTTATCAAATATCCGTATCCGGACTACCAATATTCGTTTTACATTCGTATTCGTATTTTTGAGGATATGATTTTACATTTTAAACATTCCTGTGATATTCGTATTCGTATTCGTATCCGTATTTAAAAAAGGATGAGGATATGGTAACATCTATATTCATATTTGTATCCGACCGTTTTCATCTCTAATAGACCTGGTTGGAATTTTTGGTCCATCTTAATTTCTTACATGATTTTCTATTGATGGAAATAAACGACATTAGATTTTTATTATTAACAACTTCAATCATTTATGAAGACATGTATTTAATTTATTTTTCTTTAATTAATTTTAGCACAAGCTAGTTCAACATATGCAATGTTAAAATTCTAATCCCTCCGTTGAATAAGGGTGATATAAGAGAATATATTATGCAAATGCCTCATTCAATGTTAAAACAAAAGGCACTTGAGTTAGATTTACTGGAGAATCTTCTGGCAGATCTTTTCTTGACATCTTTTCCAACAGAAATTAGTCAATTAAACTTAATAAAGTAATTGTCAGGAAGAGAAATTAACTCTCAAGAGTTAAGTATTCAATGCATGCAAGAGGGAAAAAAACATGGATATGTCTTAAATTGTCTACTTGGCTAGAAACAACTAAAAGAAAGAAAACTTATATAACTAGAAGTGTTCACGACAAAAATGCGACAAGAGTCGAGACTTTTGCAATAAACTTGGACATAAAAAAACGCTTGTGAAAAATTACATGCATGACGTGCCACAAAAGATATAGTTCCCATTTTATGAAGTTAACATAACTTCAATGCCTAGATACACCTGATGGATTGATTCACGTGCCAAAACACATACATGTATCTATACAGGGTTGCCTCCGCTATCGAAAATTGATTGATGTTGAAAGATGCACATATGTGGTAGGTGGAAAAACAATCGAAGTTGAAGGTGTTTGACATTTTAGATTACTTTTAACTTCCAATCGTTTTTTTGTTATTGGAAGACACTTTTATTACTCATCTTTTAGATGGAATTTGATTTCTATTTTTATTTTGAATGAATGCAAATATATTCTAATAGAAGGTATTTTTAATCTTACGTTAAATTTTAATGTTGTAAGTACATATATCTATATCACTTCATGAAAATCTATATTTGCTTGATAGTTGCTTCATACAAGGAAGCTCGTCATGCTAATTCAAGAGGCACAAAAAAATAACACATGGGAGTTTTGCATTATTATGTCAAAAAGAGATTGGGTCATATTTTCAAATAAAAAAGGGGAAAAAACTCGTCATGGATGAGATTATTGGTTCCCTTGAATTTAAATTTTTTGATATAGAGATTTTTACATGTGTCCACCTTTGAGATTTTCCTATAATACTTGTTCCCCCAATTTATTTTTAGCAATTATGTTTATAGTTTTAGCATAACAACATAACATCACTTATACTACCTGTTAGTTGACATCCTCTTCCCCTAAACAAAATTTAAAGGTAGTGCTATATCATTACAAAAAAGAGGAGTGCAAGTGCAATTACAAAAAAAAACAGGGGAATAATTGTAACCGTTGACTTTTTTCATTTTCTTTGTCCTTCTTCTTAATCGTTTTCTTTTCCTTTTCTTCTTATAAATCGCCTTCCTCTTCCTAAGGCTGACCACATCCCTCCACCCATGTCCTCCCTCCTCCCATAACCCCTCCACCATCCACACTCTCCCCTACTATCGCCCATGCAATTTTCTCCCACTCCTCCCCCAACCCCCTCCCTCGCACACCCAATGGTTGCCTATAATCTTCATTCCAAAGAATACACGGGTAAAGTGTAATGGACATCTTTATTAACCAAATATTAGTTTGAAAAAGATAAGTTTTAACTTATCCCATAGATATTTCGCTAACAGAAGAGAATCATTGTCAATGTTATATGAATATAGGGCACATGTATAATTGCGAAACAATCAGTTTAAATGTTGACACAAAGTATAGGTGAAAATTTCGACAAGAAAGCATTGGATAATTCACATCCTATCTAAAGACAATGGAATATGATGCCTCGGTCTATTAGCGAGCCTTTTTAGTAAGCCATCCAGCTTCCAATAAGAAAGAAGCAGAAAGAACTACTTTTTGATATAAAAAAGTCAAGGGTACAATCTTTATTACCAAGTTTGTGTGAAAATCCCTTTACAAAATTCATGGTTTTGTTTACCTCATAGGTGGTCCATTAACGGAAGGGAATTTTTAACAGTGTAGAAATCGGCCCAAGCCTTGGTTCATTTCCTGGTCATGAAAATCACAATACGAGAATATGGAAATGATGGATCATGCTACACATTAAAGAGAAGGATTACACATATGTAAATCAAGCGCAAAAAAGAAGAAGTTACAAGCATAAGAATGTCCACATTAAAGTAGCTATTAGACTATACATAAGAATCTAAAATGTCTACATAACAGCTAAGTTTGCACATATCTTGAAACTATAATGATGGCTAAACAATAGTAATATTCCAATGAGAAGTCAATGGCTAAACAGTAGCAATATCGGTACTTCAACAATCGTATACGATATACCTTAGTAGGCAAAACATCTTGTCTAAGGCCCATGCCCATGTTCGGGATGGGTCTTGGGCTTTACCCTTGGGCCAACTTCGGGCCCCCGATCGGGCTGGGCCTTGGACCGGATCGAATTGGGCCGAGCCTAGCCCGAGCCCGGCCCAAAGTATTTTTGGGCCGACATTTTAGGTCCAGGCCTGGCCCAATACTCTTTTGGGCTTGGGCTGGGCGGGCTTTTTGGGCTGGGCTTCGGGCCGGGCCGGCCCGGCCCAGCCCAGCCCAATGTCCATCCCTAGAAGAAATATATGAGCAAAAGAGTAACTACCAAATGAAAGGCATAAGTGTTATCATTAAGTCTCAAAGGGACATAAGTAAAAAAATCCTTTGATAAATGTAGAAATTGTATCAAAGGGAAGAAAACAAAGAAAATGGATAGAATGTTGACAGGGACAAAACTATCTTAAAATTAACGCATTTAAAAATTTGTGGTTCATATCTTCTAACCTTATTAGAGTGGTCAACAATGCTGCATATCATTCTTAGATTGCTAGTCATGATAAGTAGAAACTTGTGAGAGAATGACTTAGTTAGGTTTGCTACCCTAGGATCTTTATATAGTTGGAGGCCTAGGGTTAGTGTTAAAGAGAGAGACACCTATACTAATCAAAGATTAGTATAACCATGAGTGGATGGAGTAATATAACATTTACTCCTCTCAAGACGGATCATATATGGCAATCATGCTTAACTTCATACAACATTGTTCAAATGGTGTATGATCAAGTGGCTTGATGAACATATCAACAATCTAATATGTAGAAGGTGCAATGGGAGTACGAAGCAACCATCCTTGTATTATGTATCTGGTTTAGTGACAGACAATTCCACATGTTAGTTGTGTTCACGAAAGATGTGGTTATTGGCTATATGCATTGGTGCTTCATTATCATACTTGAGCTCCATAATATTGGTGCAGGAGACATAGAGATCTGTAAGTACATATTGAATATGTATTACTTGGAATGTTGTATAAGCCATATATCTACATTCACTCCTATCACTTGAGAGGGGGATAACTGCATGTTTCTTGATACCCCGAGCTACCAAGTTCTGTTCTAGGCAATAGTAGAACACAATATAAATTTTCTCCATGATATGCATCAGAATATGATATAAGATCAAAAGTGTTTCTTTCTATAAATACAAGGCCCTTTCCGCTAGTAGACTTGATGCATCTATGTAAATAGATACTATGTTTACATATGGATCCCTACGTCTGTCGTGACATTCTATTTCGGATTAGGAATATGCGTAATCGGACCTGCTTTTGACATATCTATCGTTATTTTTGAGGGGCTACCGTATTAACTTCTTGGGGCTTCTATTGAATCGAGAAATATGTTTTCAAAATCATCATATATGCATCAAAGTGTTCTGTAGCAACATGTTT
Organism: Ottelia alismoides; assembly: GCA_037367405.1. Taxonomy (NCBI): domain Eukaryota; kingdom Viridiplantae; phylum Streptophyta; class Magnoliopsida; order Alismatales; family Hydrocharitaceae; genus Ottelia; species Ottelia alismoides. The sequence continues at coordinate 481,653 of JAZKJV010010539.1, read as the reverse complement.
CCTCAATCATTCTTAGTTCATAGATGTGTGCCTTGGGATCGATCCATAAGTAACTATGAAGCCTTGGATCCTAACATCCACGCCTCTTGGAGAAGATCGATAGCATACTATTATTTGGACAAAACTAGGCCTCGTCGGGACCAAACTATTTTAATACTAAGGAAATATCTTAAGGGCCACAAATCTTTGATTACAAATTGTTAGGCTAGTTTCTTCACCTATGTACTTCCGTCAGAGTCATCTCATGTGAGTATGATATCATCCACATAAACTAGCATTGTCTAAATAAGGGATGATACGCTTATGACCTAAAAAGACCCATGCTTTTGAGGACCTTTGATAACTTCTGAAACCACGCTCAAGGGCTCTATTTAATCACGTAAATAGCTTTGCTTAGTAAGCAAACATTCTAATACTCCACTTGAGCCTCGTATCCATGAGGTTCTTGCATGTATACCACCCCTGTAGGTCACCATATAGTAATTCATTCTACACGTCAAGTTGATGCAAGGGCCAGCCAAGTTCTAAGGCTATTGAAATAAGGATACATAACGTGGAGAGGAGAGCAACCAGTGAGAAGGTGTCAAAGAAATCTGTGCCATATGTATGAATAAACCCTTTTTGTGGTTTCTATGGTAGTAGAAATGCAATTAATATGTAAAACATCAGTCGAAGGACATTGTAGAGATGTATGCTTGTTCAAAAAGGACGTGTCTTTACTGCTAGAGAATCAAATATCCACCATCCTGCGAAATGGGAACATGAATATGAGCAATTTTGTAAGTAGAAGGAGGCAGAGATATATGAGTACCAAACTTGCAATAGAAAGAAACTCAAAGAAGGGAACATCTTCTCTAATATAGTATTTTCATGACCAGTGATCATAGTAATGATATCATTTCTTATTCCTAGCATACCTTAAGAACATAAATTCGACAGATCAAGCTAACAAATTATCCTTATCATGACCTAAAGGTCATGTGCATCTAAATACTTTAGGAGGAACATGGGAAACTTTTTTCCTTGGAAGAAGACCTCAATGGGAACTTTCCTATTAATGGAAGTAGCGGGCATATGATCTATAAGAAAAGTGGCAATAAAGAGCCCCCACCCACGCAATATGCAAATGGAACATGATAGTCCATGAGTAAGGTTCAAACAATATCAAGTATGTGTCGATATGATGTTTTGATTTGGCAACTCCATATAATTGTGAAGTTTGAATGCATGTGATTTGATGTAGGATCCCTTGAATAAAAAGACAATTTGCATGTCATGCGAAAGGAATTCTCTGACATTATCAAAGAGAAGAGTCTCGACACAAACATCAAATTGAATTTTTATTTCATTAATAAACTTGTAATGGTGCAGTCACTATATTTATTTTTCCTTAAAAAAAATCAGTCAGACATGAGAGAAATCGTCCACAAAAATAAGATAATGTCTATTTCTCAGTCGATCGGGAAATAAGTTGGGTTCCCAAACATCAAGGTGAACAAGCTCAAGCATAATAGTGGAATGAACTATACCAAAAGAAGGAAAAGAAATTTGGTGTCTCCTGTTAAAGGCCTCACACTCTAGGATGATAATGGAAGGGAGCTAGGAAGAACACGTTGAAGTCTTTCGAGGGACGGATGACCTAAGTGTCAGTGCTATAGAACACTTCTAATATCTTTTTTTAAATCTCTATGTAAATCGAGGTGGACCGAAGAGTAACAAGTGAATCTCCATGCATGCAATATGGCATGCATAATGCATATAGTACCACACCTAAGAATTATCATACATGATAGAGAATATGATTTATCTTATGGAATATGTGGTATTAACATAGTTATATAATGAATTGAAGATTCATCAGTGCCTTGGTCGAAAATTTTATAAGAGAGTTCTTTTTCAGTTTTGGTATTCAGTTCCATTTATATAAGGGATCCATCTGTAATGGGAGTAGTATATAAACCCCCTAGGGTTAGGGCTCTTTGTCTCCTCAGTGTTGTTATTTCCCCATATAATCAAAATTGATTGCCACCATCCAAGAACGTATCCCTGTTACGTATGAACCTTGTAAATCATGTGTTTATGCCTTGCTTGATTATCATGTTTGTATGTGATTGCTTCCTCTGTTCACACCACCCTTGGAATTTTATTTTTTGGTCCATGTCACCTTTGACATGTCTAGGGTGGAGCATGGGCCGGGGCTGGCTCGACCCAGCCCATTGTCCTACCTGCTCAAGCCCGACCCAAGCCCAAGCCCGCTGTCAATGGGGGGCATGGGCCATCATTTTGGCCCATCTATCAAATCGGGCCGGGATCGGGCTCGCACGTGCCCATACCTGCAGCCCATGGACCGACCTAATTTACAGCTCACATCAAGGCCAGGTCTGCCCACCCGTCAGGCCCGGCCCGCCCACCCTCCTGGCCTAGCCCGCACACCTGCCCAGCCCGGCCCGCGCACCCGCCCGCCTTCCCAGCCCTAATTTCGAAACCCTATTGGAGTGTCCCCTCCCTCCTTAATTTCAAGTGCCACCAGATCGACCCGAGGTCCCGAGTGTCACCGCCTCCTACTCCCTCCCCTCTCCAGTATCCACCTCGCGTAAAGTTCCCTGATCCCGACCCTCAACCGCTCCAGCCGTCCCCCCTGACTGCCCTCCACCGCCACCACCTCCCAGGCTCCCATCATGCCTTCCCCACTAATTCCTCCCTCTCAGACCTCCGGGTCTCCTCCCTTCCTCCTTCGACCCATTGCCTAGGCCCGACTCCCTTCCCTCCACAGACCTGACTTCAGCCTCCCTCCCTCGCCGACTCCCTTCCCACAAACGGATAGACTTGACTTCGGCCTCCCTCGGTCCCTCCATCGCCAGCTTTGAGATTCATTGGCCGTCCCGACCCAGGTCCGACACATCATGAGTCAGGCTGGGCTCGGGCTTGGGCCCAGCTGCTAACAAAAGAGCGGGCATGGGCGGCCCGTGGGCCTGATTTCCTAAATGGGCCTGGGATGGGATAGGTTGGGCCCAAGCTCCCATGCCCGTGGGCCTGATTTCCTAAATGGGCCTGGGATGGGATAGGTTGGGCCCGACCTGGGCTCGGCCTATGCTCCACCCTAGATATGTCTCCTTAGGCTTCCGTCCAGCCAAACCACATTCATCCTCCTCTCTCATTAGATGAGGCTATTCTCAACTTGGTTTTCCTCCTCCAAATAGGGACCTTGGTCAATGTCTCCCCTTAGCAGAATGCATTCCAAGAATACACTCCACCTGCCACCTGAGCACCACCCCTCCTTGGTCGCTCCGCCTACACTGACCACCTCCTCTAGTGCTCCCTTCTCGAGTAGCTGTTACTGACCACCAACTAGGGGCGGAACTAGTATATCACATGGGAGGGCCACGGCCCCTCCTTGATTCTTATATCTATCTTGTATAGTATCTTTATTTTATAATTCAACCCCTCTTCAAAAAGTTAATATATAAATTTTTAAAAATTAGTTAACAAACTCTTGTATTGGTCTAGTGGTTGCAATGCCATTTATGAGTGCATAGAGTTGGGATCAAATTCCATTAATGCCTATTATTTTTAAAATATTAAATAACATTGATATAAGATAATAATTAATTTTTATATTATTCATATAGAATGAGATTTTAACTCATTTATCTCTCTTATTATTTCTAATACTCATTATATTGGTTTAATTTTGTTCTTTTCTTTCGATAATGATTTTTTTCCAAAATTTAACTCGTTAAGTTACCCTTATGGACAAATTTAGAAAGATCTAAATTTGTAAATCACCATTGATGTTACTACTCTGTATAAAACTTCAATCAATTTTAAAATATTAAGATTATTAGTATAATTTTATACAAAATAGGATTAAAGTTCATTTATCTCTCTCATTATTTCTCAAACTCCCTATAGGTGACTAATTTGATTTTTCTATTTAACCATGAATTTTTTGTTTGAAAATTTCATCTAATAAGTTTGCTAATCTTAGGGGTAGATTTACAAATATTTTAATTATTAGATTTACCAAAATTAAAAACCGCTATGGGTGTTAATAGTTTATTTGAAAATTCAACTAACTTGGAGATTTAAATTTTAAGTTTATCAAAATTTAAAAAAAAATCAATTTGCACCTATTTACTCTATCTAAAAATATCATTTAAAATACAATAATATTTTTTTTTGAATATATATATATATGATATCTCATTTGCAATAAGCAATTTTAAAATATTAAAATTATATGTATAATTTATAAAATGGGATTCAAGCTCATATATCTCTCGCACTCCTTACATATGAATTAAATATTGTTGTTCATTTTTAAAATTGAACGTACTTAGAAATATTTGAATTATTTCATTTATCAAAAAAATAAATATAGAAATAGTAATATATTTGAAAATTCAACTTACTAATAGATTTAAATTAGATTTAAAATTTAGGTTTATCATGATTGAAAAAAAATCAGTTTAAAATAATAACTTTATTTAAAATATCATTAAATTTTTTTCCTTATTTTAGAACATATGATAGGTTGTTTAAATCAATAAATTTAAAAATATTAAATTTAAAGTATAATTTGATGCCAGATGAGATTCAAAATCATTTATTTCTTCCATTAGTTCTAGTACTCCATATAATTGAATTATATATATATATATATCCTTTTAACCATGAAAATTTTGTTTCAAAAACATACTTGAATCTTTAGCGATGGATTTAAAAAGGATTTAAACTATCAGATTTATCAAATATTAAATATCATCATCGAAGTTATTAGTCTTTTTGAAAATTCAACTTACTAATAGATTTAAATAAGTTTAATTTTTAAGTTTATCACAATTGAAAAAAAATATATCACTTTAGAATAGCAATTCTATTTGAAAACATCATTTTAAATACAATATTTTTTGTTTTTGAACATATATAATAGTTGTATACTTGGTCCTAATGAAATTTTCGGTTCTGCTCCTACTACCAACCACCTTATCCTCTCACCTTGAATACAACTCCACATATAAACCACGAAACTCAAATTTGGAAACCCATCTACGACTTCCACCTTCAAAGTTTATCTCCGATTATCAAGAAATAATGACACTCTCGTGTCATCGTCGAGCCACGGCAACTCCGGCGAGAGCGCGAGATCCTTTGAGGCATCAATCACCATTGTACTTGTAAGATCAAAATCTTTCTCAAAGCTTCATGTTATATGCCCAATGCACAAGGCCATCATCTACAATGTTCATTTGAGCACCGCCGCCCTAGGCATCATTCCTCACTCATCGTTCTAGTTCCAGATATCCTCTCAACACCCGTCTTGTCCTTCTGCATCTCGTTTTGCTTCTTCTTCCAGCATCAAACCTCCCCTATTTCATGTGCTCCCTCTCTGTTCACATTGTCTCACCCCCCATTCTTCTCCATCTAAGCCAATACACATCCCCTCATCTTACCCTTACTTATCCACTCAATCCTTCACAAATCTTTTCCCTACAACCATGTACGATGATCGAAGAGCTTCCTCCTATCCTCGCCTTTGTAAAAGGACCCTTCCATCGCCAACAACGATTCCCTTGTTTTGATTTGCGTGGCTTTTGCTAATTGTAGGGGATAATTTGTTATATTATTAATGCCTTGCTTATGCTTATAAAATTAGGGATATTTACACCCATAATCCTGAGTAGTTTCGCAATAACATTCATAACCCTGCATAAACACGAATTACACGATAAACTCCGAATAATCACTTCATCTCACACTCATAACCCTCCGTTAGTTTAATATGTTAACTCAACCATATGAGTGAGTTTATCTAACCAATCTATGATCTAACGGCTGAGATTAGTTAAAAAAATAGAAGGAAAATAAATAAATGACTGCAAGCAGGGCACGGGAGGGCTTGCAGGACGGTGGGGGGAGGGCTTCGAGCTTCGGGTAGATCGGTGGGGAGTGGTTGCCGTTTCAGAGGGCTTCAAAGCTTCAAGGTGGATGGTGATGGCAGGGGCGCTAGCTTCAGGCAGGAGTGGGGGGTCATTACAGGTTGTGTGGGGAGTGGGGGGCTCGTGCGCGGAAGCGGAAGAGGAGAAGGCTCGACGGGGGTCTTCGAGGGTGGGGAAGGGTCGGTACATGGGACCGGGGGGTGGTGTCGAGCAGGGGAGGGCGGTGGGGGGGGTTTGGGGGGGGGGGGGGGGGGTCTTCGAGCAGGTCAGGTCATCGCGGAGGCGGGCGAGCAGGTCAGGTCATCGCGCAGGCGGGCTTTCGAGGAGAGCTACTGGCGGGCCGGGGAGGGGGGACTTTCAAGGACAGCTGTTGGGGACGGAGGGGGGGGGGGTGTTGGGCGGGGGCAGGTCAGGTCATCGCGCAGGCGGGCTTTCGAGGAGAGCTACTGGCGGGGCCGGGGAGGGGGAACTTTCGAGGACATCTGCTGGGGGAGCGGCTTCGAGCAGGTCATTGTCACGGGCGGGGAGGCTCGGCGGCGGGTGCAGCGGCTTCGAGCATGGGAGAAGCGGGGGAGGGGGAGCTTAGAGAAGGTTCATCGGGCAGGCGGACACAGGGGGGAGGGGTGGAGGGGGTGTCGACCAGGGGAGGATCGGCAGCGGTGCAGATGGAGGGGAAGGTTCTGGGGCTTCGAAGCAGGTCATCGGCGCGAGCGAGCGGGCTTGGGGGGGGGGGGGGCGGAGGTTCGGCGGCGGGTGCAGCGGCTTCAAACATGGGAGAAGCGGGGGAGGGGGAGCTTGGGGTAGCTTCGAGGAGAGCTACTATGGGGGGAGGGGGTCGAGCAGGGGAGGGTCGGCAGTTGCGCGGATGAAGGGGAAGGCTCGGCGGGTGGGAGCTTCGACGGAGGATCGACAGTCGCTGCTTCGAGCAGGGAGGAGAGAGGCAGACATTCATGAAGATCGGCTTTACGGAGTGGATGGTAGAATTATACGTGGTGATCGTAAGGGCGTGGGAGAGTTTGGCCATGGTTTTGAGGACGAGGTTGGTGGAGTCGGGAGGAGGCGTGGGAGATGCGAGGAGGAGTCGGACAAAACTGAGGGTTTGGGAAATGGTATGAGGAGGATGACAGAACCATGTGGAGATTGCTTCCTCAATGCCGACCTTCGCAGACATGAACTCGTCCGAGGAATTGATGTGGGGATGGGGTGTGGTGGAAGTAGCTGCATAGGAAGAGTCGGCCGTATTCGTTTATAAAGCGGGAGTGGACGGGAATTTTGCAATTTTGTCCCGGGCGTACACCAACGACGTGGAGGCGAATTTGTGTAGATATATTTAGTAGTAATGATGGCATTAGATTCATAGGGTGCCTTTTGTGTCTTTTGCAGAAATTGGTGGGACAGCTCCGATTTCTTTCGTAGTGATGGGACAGCTCCGATTTCTTTCGTAGCGGAGAAAATATAAATAAATAGGTTCCATTTCTGCTTCTGGCAAGCGTGAACGGGAAAGCAATGGTGACATTAGTGTTGCCCCGGTACTAGTGAGATATATTCAATTACACCAACAAATATTCTCAACTTTCGCTATAACACACAATATTCAATTAGTGTAGACTGCATTGGAGATGACCAACATAGTGAATCTCTTCCAGATCCAGAAGGACAAATTCGCCTCCACGCCGTTGGTGTACGCCCGGGACAAAGTTGTAAAATTCTCATCCACTCCCGCTTTATAAACGAACACGGCCGACTCTTCCCATGCAGTTACTTCCGCCACACCCCATCCCCACACCAATTCCTCGGACGAGTTCATGGCTGCGAAGGTCGGCATTGATGAAGCAATCTCCACATGGTTCTGTCATCCTCCTCATACCATTTCCCAAGCCCTCAGTTTTGTCCGACTCCTCCTCGCCTCTCCCACGCCTCTTTCTCCCGACTCCACCAACCTCGTCCTCAAAGTCATGGCCAAACTCTCCCACGCCCTTACGATCACCACGTGTAATTCTATCATCCACTGCGTAAAGCCGATCCCCATGAACGCCACAACCCGCAAGATCGTCATCGAGTGTTGCCTTTTTTGAGTTATTATCCTAGTCAAACTAGGCCTAAAGGGAACTCTATACCATGTAGTTCCTTGTTATAGGTGGAATAATTTCTTTTTATGGCGTATATCCTTTGAAAATAACTGTTTAACTCCCTTTTGGCGAAATGGAAGAAGGCGACTTCTCTGGAAGTAGCAATTCCCAAAATCAAGATTCATTTGTGGAGTTAAATAACCATTAGGAACAATCATTCTAAGATGTTCTTCACATAACAACCAAGGACAAGATTAATAAATGATCTAGTTTACATTAATTTCCTTTGACATCATTATTATCGTTTTTTTTCTCGAAGATGGATACTGAGCCTGCACATACTTGAACTTCCCATTCCTCCTCATTAGTTCTGACATGCCCATATGTTTGTTAAGATATTCTGTATTTCTAGCTTATTAGTCTGTCTCAGCACCAGGCTCCTACTAGTGTGGTCCACATCCTTCAGGAATTTCAATCTGATCCAGTTTTGTGATACACATGTACCTATCTGGGTATTTGAAATAGGTTGTACTTGGAGTACTGTATAAACTCTCTGTGGGTAGGGTTCTCTGTATCTGTTTTCCCCAATTTCCATATATAGTGAGATGATCGCTGCCGCCTGAGGACATAGCCATGTTGAGGTGAACCTCGTAAATCCGTTTGCATGTGGTTTGCTTGTTTGTGTTTTCTTCCGCTATCCGCAGCATTTACAATAGATGAATTCATGTCAAAGCAACCCCAAGAAACAAAAAAAAAGCAGAAAACTTTGAACTGAGAGTGCTTTGATATCCAATGCTGCAGCGAATGAGAATTTTGAATTCTGATCTGCTTTGCAAGTTCTATTTTTGCACTGTCCATCAATACTTTACCCCGCTCCAAACTTATGCACGTCTTTAATCTATTATCACACAACAATGTAGAAGCCACTCCCAAAACAATCATGCGTACAATGGGCGTGAAGGGGCTAACTCTGTTTCATTTGAAGAGTCATCTTCAGGTAATGTTTGTTCTACTGTTTCTGAGTTTGCTAGTAGTTATGTGCAGCTTCTGCTATTTTGATGACTTTTGAGATGTGGTTTAACTTCAAAAAGCGATCAATTTATGCATAATTTTGCTAGAAACGCATTGTCATGATGAATGGTTGAGGATCCTTATTTTAACCTAACAGTTTTTTATTATGATTAAAATATGTGTTTCCTAATCGTGTGCTACGAATGATGGTTAAGGGAGCCCAAGCTATCCACTACCATCCCCACTAAATGCAATCTTCATGTTATAACCTGAAAAAAATATCTGTTCGTAAATGGATAACTTACTTTTCGTTGAGATGGGATCTACGAGTACTGGAATATTGTCGAGAAACAACTTCCCCATATGTGTAACAACTAGCAGCAGATGCCGATAAACAGTTTGAGAGCATTAGTTATTCATGTACTGCCACCCTCCAATCCCTTTGAAGCTTGTTCTTTCCCCTCTCTTGAATTTCCTCATGTCTTGCCATCAAAGAAAATAAACGGTTCAGCTGGGTTACCTGTTTAATTAGATTAGTTAAAAGAATAAGCTAAAATATAAGGATATGAGAATTGCAATATATCAAACAAAAGTATTTAAGTGTCTTCAATTGTCCAGCACATCATCCATGTAGAACACCAAGAAGATTATGTGATTCATGATGAAATGCTGCTTATACCCACCAATGAGAAGTGGGTAATCTTTCAAAAAAAAGAAAAGAAAAGTGGATAAAGCTTTTTACATCCTATGCCGTGGAATTACCCTGGATGGGAATTTGACTTGAAGATGCTCTCAATTGTATTTCTTTCTTTGCGAACTCAACTTGCAAGGCTTACAGCAAAAGGACTTCTATTTTCATTGGTAAATAAACCGAGCATACCAAATCGGGTTCTAACAGCTATATCAAAATCCAATTCCGATCCATGAGAATCAGACTAAATTATATGCATTTTTATCCAAGTTATTCGTGCAGATAATATTGGACCATCGATGCCCATCATCTGGCTCCCTCCATGTTCTTCCCACCCTCTTGCAATGAGAGGGGGTTCTGTCCAGCCTCAAGTAGATCTCCAATGATATACAGGTCTATTAAAGCAATCCAGTTAACATTCAGGAGCCTCGTCTATAAAAACAAAATTCTAATTAGCCTTATTGTAGTTCTAATCAAATAACATGAGAATGGTTACCAGGATGCATGTCTATTGATTTCTCTATTCTCAATCTTTGTATGAGTTCATTTGTATTTCCATGGGAGAGGTTTCAACTAGGAGGTTGACTAGATTTCGAAGGAAGCAAGTAATCAGAAGTGATAAGGCGGTGCTAGGAATTTGCTAGATTCAATTTATGTTGAAGTAATCATGACTGTTGCATTTTGTATTTTTTAAGATTGAGGTATTGATGGAGATCTTTGAAATTTAATAGCAAGCTGCTGAATTTTGCATCTTTTTTTCATTTATGCAGAAGTACAGGCTAGGCAAACAATCTGGCAAGGAAATGGGCGAACAATCTAAAGATGGTGGGTCTTCTCCTTGGCAGGCTTGTGTTCCCCTGCTAGATTAGTGCCATATAATGTGATCAATGCTTTTTCATTCTTGATTGATTCTAATTGCAACTTAAATTTCTTTTTTCTTTGATTTTAACTGCCAAGTTTTAACGTAACATGCAGTTTTTTTTGGGTCAAGTGACCATCATTCTTCTATTCATTTGCATTGCACCACAAGTTAAACAGTTCCGAATATGGCTAAAACCTGTGAAATGGTCATTATCTTATATCCAAGGCTGCACATTGGAAGAGTGAAATGTGCAGATGCAATCATAAATTGGAAGTTTATTACGTAAAGGAAAGTTTTCTTACTTTCTTCACATATATGATCATTCATTTAAGCCACATAATATTATTGTTAGGTGCTCTAGGGAAAGAGTTGTGTAGATATCATAAAACTATTATGTGAATACAGTCATATGGGAAGTAATATAAAATAATCTTGCTTTCTTTGTTTTGAATTGTAATATTTAAATTAATGGCAGTACCAAATAGATTCCGGTATTTGCTTTTATCGATGCTTGGTTTGGTTATTCTCTTCCGTTAAAAATATGTTTGTGTGAAATAAGAATATTAACATCTTATAATCTATGCACACTGTTATAAATTAATCTTTTCTTGCTTTTTGTTTAAATGCTAATTATTATATTTGCTTGTTAAAAAGGTCAGCTTCTCTATACCCACAAGCAGTTTCTTTTGGGAGTTTCCCTGTAGACTTAATAGGATCTATGTGCCTATGCACACCTTTCTAGTGAAAGTTCAGCTTGTTTTCTTTAGCACTTTGACCGGTAGTGCAACTTCCACGACAATGACTGGGAAGCTGTGGGCATCTCTCTGGTGTGGGAAAGGCTAAATGGTTTTTACATTTCTGTCTGTTCTTTTGCCGTCAGATTCTCCTGTATCAGTGGCACAATTTTTTTCCAAAATATTTTTTAGTTATGATAGGTAACTCTTCTCTGTGTACTGCTTGTACGAGTTACAGCTTCTTACCTCCTGGATGCACCAAGCAGCAGTAGCTCTTTGTCTCCGAGAGTGCACACCCCTGATGCGAATGAGTATGAATTTCTGTATATGTGGGTATATATATTGCACTGGCGTGTTTGCTGTTCTGTGTTTTTTGAGTAGTGTGTGCACTTTCTGGTGATATGTTTAGGGGGCTCGAAGTCAAAGAAGCATTGAGGGCTCAAATGGAGGTGCAGCGAAGATTACATGAACAAGTTGAGGTTAGTTGGATTTGGCACCATTTGGAATTAATCTTTTAAGAGTTAACCAGCCATTATACTGTTGAAGGCAATTTTTTTGTAAATATTGACTATGATGAGTGGAGATTGGATGTGCTCCACCTTTCCTATGCACAACTAACTAATCTTCCCCCATTCGCATGTTTTATAAATCAACCTCATGCCACAAGTGATTGCCATTTGACAGAGTGTGCAGCTATTTTGTCCTGTATTTTACCAGTTATGTTATCTTACCTTCGAAACGTAAAATTTGGTATTTGCTCTCTCTGTACTGCAAGCTGCTCAAAGAACCTTCTGTGGTTAGGTAAAAAATAATCAATGATATAGCCCTGGGGAATCCTAGAAAGCTTAACCAGGCAGACTTTTCCCACTTTAGATGGGGTTTCGGCTAATATGAATCTAATTTGGGGTATACCTGGTTACCGTATGCTTCTTACTAGTTTTTTTTTGCAATTTTTAGGCTTTCCCATCCTATTTTCATTTGCAACACTCTAGTTCAAACTTATCGTACCTTTGACTAGGATTTTTAACTGCACCTTTTAACATCACGAGCAGCTTTAATGCAATTGCCAGATGTACATATTAATATGCAACTTTTAACATCCCATTTTTTATGATTTTATGCGGCAGGTTCAGAAACACCTTCAGATTCGAATGGATGCCCACCATAAGTACATAGATTCTCTATTAGAAAAGGCATGCAAGATTGCGGAGCAGATCAATGCATCTACAATGATAGGTGTCAGGGTCGATATGGTAGGTGGGGTTGATGTACCAGAGGTAGTGATGAGCTCCCCGTTTGAGGCCATAAACACAACTGGAATTCACTATGTGCCTACTTGTAATGGTGCAATAAGAGTGCAAGATTCTTCGTCTTTGGAATCTGATGGGCTGTTCTATCCAAAGATGCCTGAACTCAAACAACCGAGGCCCTGCTGAAGTTGATGAACTAAGGCATAACCTTCTCAGATCATCACTTCCTGACATTTAGCTTGACTATGACTATTCTTTCAGAATCAGTGGTCTCTCCGTGTACATTCAGAAATAACACAGCCGAGAGGCGGCCTTTGGGATGAAAACCAAGCTCTGGGTGATGAACACGACGATTTCCATTAACAATGGCTTCTATAATTTTAGTCCTGAATCATGCTTTATTTTTTTGAACATAAAGAACACACTGTTGACTACAAGAACATAACTTATATAGGGAATGACAACATGGATACAAATGAGGATGCTACGTGTGTAGTTATGCTCTTTCACTGTGTTGATTGCTATCCATCTTTATTTGGGAATGATTGTATACAGCTTCCTCCATATGGCAGGAATGCATGCAGGAGAGGCATTGATCTGCACCGTCTGGAAAATGTCGCGCAAGAACCAATTGAATACGGGATGTTGGTGGTTTCTTTGGAGTTTGGATGCATCTTGGCTCCGCTTCTTGATTTATATATATGTATGTTGTGAAACTATAAATTACGAGGGTGTTTGTTTGCCACAGGTTGCAGAAAATTTTGGTGTCAGCCGGAGACAAACAGGACAATATTTTGGTTCTACTGCTGCTCTAAAACAAGTGACAGGAACAGTAGTTTTTAAGCTACCCTGATAGGTTTGCTTACATTACATTCAGAACTACATATGCCTGATCGTGGAACTGGATCTATGGAATCAACCTGATATTTCCACGTGGATGTAATAGCAAAACTGCATCTAGATATGGAGTACCGCAAGGGTGGTACATGATTTTTAAGTTTGATCAACTCTGGTGGCTCTATGGTCTTACTAATTAACAAGTAGCTTTGCAAACCATGAATTTGGCACCAAGTTCAGTGTATGATGAAAGTTTCCCTCTAGTTGTGCTCTCCAGCTTCATGATTCAGGATTTCTTTTGACAAGCAAGACTATTCAAACCAAAAAGATAGAGTGAATATTATCTTCAAGAGGCTGGGTAGAGACCAAAATGCCCGACCAAATGCACAACCAAAATGCACAGATAGGTTGAGGGGAAGGTCACCCCAACATGCTTGTAGTAAGATTGAGACCAAAGTCTCCCATGCACAGATAGTTTGGTTACTAGGGTGGGGTGGGTTGGGGTAACCTCCTGTGAATAATAGTTGTTTGGATGGTTATGAGGGTTGGTAGATGGTTGGAATATGGAATGTGATGTGATGTTACATTGATTTGTGATGGAATTCCAACCCAAGGTTGCAGGAGGGTTTACCGGATTACCCCAAGGTAACCCGGGTACACCACAAACCAAACGAACCAAGGACCTATTTGGTTGCCAGGTTATCCCGGTGTAACCTGGCATACCTCTTGCTTTATTTTGCATTCTTAGGTTGGAATTAGTTGTATGGACCACACAATTTTTTTGTTATAATATTTTTTAACCATGTTCAAAATAAAAAAATTAACAAAAAATATATTATACTCATTAAAAAGTTAATATAACACATAATCAATGTCACATCACATCGCATTTATGATTCCAACCTTTTCCAACCCTTCCAATCATCCAAACAGCTACTATTCACAGGATGATACCCCAACCCAACCCAATTACCAATGAGCAAAAACACATGCTTGCTTGCAACCCTAATGCTCTTGTAATGGCTTGATTTGTGTCTATAACCCCTTTTTTGTTTGTTGCTGGTGATCCCTTATTTGTATATGTGGTTACAATACTCACGAAATATGTTTAGGGTTGTAGAATATTCTTTAACTGAAGAAGAAATATAGAACCCCTTCTTTGGATTCATTACCAAATGGAATACGAGCAATTAAGTGTATAATCATTGTCGACGCCAAACATGTGGTGAATGTAGGTAAAGTAGCAATATGGAATAAGGATAATGCAAAGATTAATGCATGAATTATGTTGTGTTCATGGAATCGTTACATGTAGTGTGTACTACAATACTGCAAAGAATATGTGGGAAAAATCACGACCTATATTATCATGAGAGGAATTGTACTTGTATTCTATAATTGTCATCCCTCAAAAAACACCAAAGGGAGGGCTCTAGGAAAATGACCATTCTGATCGAACGCGAACATGAAGATGACTTCAATCTCCTCTACGCAATGGCACATTACAATCCTCAACTCTCTGTCGATGGCAAGGAGGAGCTCCAACAATTGAACCTCTAACCCTCACCCTCGTATAACAAATTGTCAATTTGGATCTTAATGGAATCCTAAATGGATTTTATTCTCTTTACACTAAAACAATCACAAATTCAGTTTGTAGCTCTGATTATGTGTTCTTGAGCTCATTGAGAAAACATTGACGAGAAGCATCTAATAGATTATTTTCCATGTGACGTGAAACGTACAGTAACTTACAAAATACATGATTTCACAATTCTAAACAAGGATTCATGAACAATTGGCTACTACTAATATTTGAGATCGCAGCCTCTAGAAATGAAGTAAAATCCCCTCACCTCCATGGTAGTACAGATTGGGGTGATCGAGTAAGGCAACTGAATAATATTATCAACAAATTTACAAACCTTGTGACGGAGTACCTCTTCGTCACAAGGGCACACTATTGGATCCATTCAAGAATGCCATCCTCCTCCTCGCAACCTTGTGTCTGTAACACCAGACTTCAAATGCCTCGGACAGATCTGGATATCCGACGTGCTCGTCTTTTAACCAATCTGACAAGATCTCTGCTTGATCCCCGGATGGCAATGCAAGTATTATTGACACGAATGCAGATTCTATGCTCTGCCACATCTCTCCATCAACCCTACCCAGAGATGTTTCGTCTCCGTCACTAGTATCAGAGGAATCCGCCCAAACTTTCGCTTTCTGAGCAAAGGGAAGCCAAATCTTAACAATTTTAAGCCTCTTCGCTGTAGGGAGGATGACATTTCCATACCCGATTGCCTCCAGAACCTTAGCAGCAACCTCCACTACTTTCAATTTTATTTCTATCATGCCACCATTTGCATCGACTTGCTCTAGTGTTTCAACTATAGTAGTCGAGGAATCAACCCAGAAGTGGACAGTGTCCTTCAGCAGATCAAGCTTTGCCAGAATCTGACAAGCCCATGAAATATCAGCCAAATAGGACTGCAACATCTCAAACTTCTCCCCCTCGTGGGTCTTATTTGGAGAATTCTTTTGCAGGAGTCCGAGCAAGTTGTGGAAGTTGATCATGAGATTATTGGTACATTTCCTAGCTTCTGCTTTGAACAAGTCGCATGAATTCAGAAGAGGGGCATCATCATCTTCCGTAAGCATGTATTCAAGCTGCTCTTGTGCTGAAGATTTCAGCTGGTGCATGGATGCTGGCGGAGACGATGTTGCGAACCGCATAGCAGATATAAATGTCCCTGCAATGGAGGTAGAATCAACAGGCTTCAGTCGAGCAAGAACACATTCATATTCAGACCCAAGGCCGGGAATGCTCCTCAAGATCTCCTCTTCCTCAGCTTCCTCCCATGGGCTCGCCTCCAAGTATCCTAAACAAGAATCGGCTATTTGTTGGCATCCCAAGTTAATAGCTACTCTGAGAATGCCCAATGCATTCCTGACATTAAGGTGCAAGCAGATCAGGCACAGCAAAAGATGGGTGTATCATTTCTCAATCCTATATTATGTTAAATCATAGAAAGAGGAATACTTATAGAACAACTTATGTTTAAGTACGTAAACGGCAATATTCGAGGCATTTACTTCTTCTAGGGATGCTAATTTAACCCTCTTATTTCCAATCTGTGTCCTGGAATTTGCAGAGAAAAACAAGGACAAACGGATTTATCAGGATAGATTCATGTTGTATATTCCATCTGCCAGAGAGTATCTCGCAATTATCCACTAGCATGCTGTAAAGAAAATGTCTATGCAAAGGTACAGACATATGTTCTTATTTAATTCTATTTTAAGAAACAAAATCGACAACTAATGTCATGACAATGGTCTGATATTCCAAGCAATTTTGGATTAAATGAAGTCTGCAAAATAGAAGACTTTAGTCCGTAAGATTGGATTCCAGAAACAAACCCGAAAAAAAGTGACTTGATCCAGAATGAAAAGGGCACGATTGCACTCTCAGCCTGGTGACTGGATCATGTTGCCTGCACCATGCGCACTCGAACGTATACTGATTACCTATATCTCAGTATTAAATAACTTTTTTCACCATCCTAATCTTCTTGGATACTAAACCCTCACCCATTTCCCACTTTATACTAAAGATATGTGCTGCTTTTTGATAGGTGCATATATATACTGAAGATATGTGCTGGTCTCTGACAGGTATATACATATAAGAAATACAATACACCCAGATGTTCCCTCGCAGGATAGCACATTTTCCACTCTCTGCCTACTTGCCTAGATTCTCTTTCACCTCTCAAGCTTTCTCCAAGCTCTCCCTGAGGCTGTGAATTTCACCGTCGATCTCATATGTGTTTCCTTTGCAACTTCTGCTTTCATCCAAGCAACTTGTTTCTAAGCCAATTCGTTGTCCGGCCTCTGTGTTGATATGCCTTGAAACCCAACCATATGTTCTGCTGACCACAGTTGAAGAACCGTTTTCTGCAACCTCTATCGGAAGGATGGGCAAAGCCCGTTTTCTATCAGCACGGGGGTCTCGCTGGTAGGGAATGGCATCCTCTGTATGTTCTCCTTCTCCACATACAGTAAAACATCGCTGCCACCCAAGGATGTGGCCCAGAGTTAAGGATGAACCTCGTAAATCCTTATGCACATGGTTTATTTGAGTTTACCTCTGCTACTCGCAACACTCTGTGTGGTCTCTATTAGCTTCACTTCAACCATTTCTATATTTTGTTGAAGTTGGTAATCATAAGTTTTATCCATCATTTCATTCGGATCAGGTATATCATTTTTGAATCATCGTCAGAAGACACAATAAATTTTCTCATGCAACTTCATAGCTCCTGGCTTGAGTTCGGCAGAAATCGCATCCAAGCAAGGTTGGCCACTATTCTTCTCACAACCCAATCTATGGCGGAAGTAATTGATGTAACTGCTCCTATTTTCTTGTTAGGATCCACTGTTATAAAAAAGTATCACTCTGTTCTGGCATGCTTGGAGTATTTTCTGCAAGTGCTCAAGGCATTCGCAACCTAAATATTTTTCCAGTGTTTCTACATTTTCTTCAAGTTCATCTCCACCAATGAAAAATACACTAATGTAGTCTGTGATTCTGTCACCCAAAAAGTTCACAAGCTCTCAAGTGCAGCATCTTCCTCTGTGGAAAATCGATTTCTTACTGACAACCACAAGAACTGCATGAGATCCTTCTTTTGCTAGTTTGATGCGCTTCAAAATCTTGTTCCCAATAAACACATAAGTCAAAGGAAAAATCAAACATGCCAAGAGTGTTAATGACATTCACAGTCCTTCCATGAGTTAAATGTGTACTCCACAGTTCACGTGTAACTGTTATAACTGAGGAACTGGCCCATGATTCAAATGCCATCTAATCAAGAATACCGTTCCTTGTAGTTCTCTTTCCACTGTCAGTTAGTCCCATTAAAACCACTGTAATAAAAGAACTCAGATCCACGGCAAAATCCCAACCATCCTCCATTGAACTTACACCCATTTTGAAGTTATATCTACCTCGCTGATGGATATAACTGAGAGGAGGTATCCATTCTCCCCACCATGAAACCATAAATGCGACCTCGAAGTGGACAAGTGCCGACTCGCTGTGAACACATTCCAGGGAAGGAAAGAAATAGGGGTGGATGGTATTGAGAACGGGCTTAGGTCGCCGGTCCGTTAACGGAGCATTACTGACCTTAACAACCTCTTGGGATCGAGCCCATACGGACCCGATTAACCACCCCAAAATGCTTAAGCCGGGTTATCAAGTAGTAATCTCGTCACTATTTATCCCACCCGGAAACTCCCAGTTTCCACGGTACGGGACTTCTTTTATGGGGTTTTACAATCTCCCCCACTTATATTCGCAACGTCCTCGTTGCGACATGGCCCATCACTTTATTCCCAGTGATAGTGGCGGTTGCACGCTCCGGGTAGCCATTTCCTCCAACCTCTTTGTAGGGGCGGCTCCACCTCTCGGGTAGCCCTTTCCACTATCAGAGAGAATTTGGCTCTGATACCACGTTGTCACGTCCCGAACCTCAAAATATGGGGAAAATTGCGGAAGCATCCCAAAACAATGAAATTTTTTTTCGAGTCCAGGAGCGAGACAAAATTCAATAATCCATAAATAACAATCAGAGTGCCATACATAATGGAAGAATAAAGGAAATTAACCAATAAATAAAGACTCATCAAGTCTAAACCAGACAATGAAATTAATTAAGTTTATCCGTACAATGACTTAAGAGGATAGAAAATATCAAAGATTCTTCAATCAAGCCACCGACCAACCCTCTTGCTTTCCTCTAAGCTGCAAGGTTATAAATCAATATTAGTCAAACGAATTTGACTAAGTATGCACCAATAATCTATGAGACATGCCATCATAACCAAATACAATGAGTAAAAAAAAATATATGATGATAATTCCATATGATAAGGAATATAAGTCAATAAATACGCAATGAACTATAAAAAGATTTTTTTTTCAAGTATGCCCATCATTATGGGATAACAATGACAATTCAATCAATTTTCCTTGAATATCACAAATTTTGTGACCATAATATCAAAATCCATATCAAATATATATATCAATCCCATCTGCCGTCACCGGGCAGCCCGAGCTTAGAAGGAAGCACGAGGTTCGTTGTTGGCTGGATTGAAGAGTCTTTGATATTTTCTATCCTCTTGAGTCATTGTACGGATAGACTTATTTAGTTTTATTGTGTAGTTCAGATTTGATAAGTCTTTATTTATTGGTTAATTTCCTTTATTCTTCCATTGTGTACGGCACTCTGATGGTTATTTATGGATTATTGAATTTTGTCTTGCTCCTGAACTCGGAATTTTTTTTTTCATTGTTATAACTGAGGAACTGGCCCATGATTCCAATGCCATCTAATCAAGAATACCGTTCCTTGTAGTTCTCTTTCCACTGTCAGTTAGTCCCATTAAAACCACTGTAATAAAAGAACTCAGATCCACGGCAAAATCCCAACCATCCTCCATTGAACTTACACCCATTTTGAAGTTATATCTACCTCGCTGATGGATATAACTGAGAGGAGGTATCCATTCTCCCCACCATGAAACCATAAATGCGACCTCGAAGTGGACAAGTGCCGACTCGCTGTGAACACATTCCAGGGAAGGAAAGAAATAGGGGTGGATGGTATTGAGAGCACTAAACAGGATGCTCCTCATATTTACAGTGCGCGTGTGTGTGTATATGCGTGCATGGGTCGTGTGTGGGCACATGCACACCTATGGGTATAAGTTTACTAATAAATATTGTTGGATAGATGAAAAATCAAGATATCGTTTGGTTTCACATTTACATTCTCAAGCACGTAAATTCCCAAACTCTGGACCAAACAATATCTGAAAACGCTATTTTGGAAATCACGTTGGAAAACATGAGTTGCAGACCGGAGAAATACCCATGAAAAAAGAAGCTAACTCTTATATGCTGTTGACAAATCATGCTGTACCGCATGCATTCTCTTAATATACATTGTATAATCATCTTTTAATCTACATCAAGCATCTTTATACTAAATTACGAAAAATGGTGGCATGGTCATTTTCCTTACTCATCAAGTATTTAAATTATTCCATTCAAGTCGCCCTCCCAAACAAGATTTTCAAAAAATTATCCGAATACAAGAACTAAGAGAATGTATGATGCCCACTGCAATGAGCCCAACTTGTTAGATAATTGTTTCCACTCAGGATCAGTTTATTGCGTGTGCGGTGGTGAATTAAATCCAACATCACACGCAGCACAGGACGCACTGGATACTACAACTCAAAGGGTAGAACACGACTCCAAGTGTATCACCGAATTCTCTTTTTCTACAGTTTCATAACCAGTCAATTTCCATCCCGGGAAGCGAAGAGCAATTAATATCTAATAAAGAAGGCAAAGAAGACGAAGAAAATAGATAGAAAGCAACCTGACATTGTGGAAGGGAGCGAGTGGGGACGCGTAGAGCAGGCGGAGGGCGCAGACGTAGAAATCGAAGTCAGGTTCTCGGCACAATACGTCGACGCAGATGCGGGAGTCGAGTATCTGGCACGTCGGCCACTCGGGGGAGAGGCGCTCCGCAAAGTAGGTGCTCTTCTGCGCCAGCAGCTGAGAGTGGCAGTAGAACCGCTCATCTCGCCCTTGCTCCGTCCTCAGCCGCACGATCAGATCGCTCGTCCGCCGCTCCCCGATCTTAACCGGAGGTGGCGGCAGCGAATCCATCGAGGGAGATCGATCTTCGCCCTAAATTTGGAGAGGGAGAAGAAGGGGGTGTTGTTCGATTGACGTCCGCAGTCGCTGCTGCTCGCGCTCGCTTGGCTTTGAGGAGAACGCCGCTCCTCCAGCTCTTTGTTTTCACTTAGCACCCTCGTGTCAGTGTCCTGCACTGTGCCGACCGTTGGATGAAGATCCGACGGCAGCCCCGGTCCGGAACCCAGAAACTAGGGACATGCTTCCAAGTCTCCTTCGGGAAACTAGGAGCTAACAACTGATCTAGCGGTTCACGCGATTTTATACGGTACAAGTCCACAAAAAATGTAAAATCACGTGAATCGCTCGATCAAGATCGAACGGTCCAAATGGATACTGCAGAGTATGCTAGGTTCTCCATTGCAGCAGACGACCCATTTCCAATCTCCTTCCCCCAAAGAAATCAACTGGAAGATATGTCGTAGATTGTCTATTCGGCTGCAACAAACTAAAAGAAAGAAAGCTTATATAATTATAGAAGTGTTCACGACAAAAATACCTACATATGCGACAAGAATCGATACTTTTGCAATAAACTTGGACGTAAAAAGGCTTGTGAAAAATGGCATGCATGACATGCCACAAAAGATATAGTTCCCATTTTTATGAAATTGACATAACTTCAATGCCTAGATACACCCTGATGGATTGATTCACATGCCACAACTCACACACGTATCCATGTGTGGTTGCCTCCGTTACCAAAAATTGATTGATGTTGAAAGATGCGCATATGTAGTAGGTGGAAAAACAATCGAAGTTGAATGTGATAACATTTTAGATTACTTTTAACTTTCAATCGTTTTTTGTGTTTGGAAGACACTTTTATTATTCATCTTTTAGATGGAATTTAATTTCTATTTTTATTTTGAACGAATGCGGATATATTCTAATAGAATGTATTTGTAATCTTTCATTAAATCTTAATGTTGTAAATAAACATATATATATATATATCCCTTCATGAAAATCTATATTTGCTTGATATAATTGCTTCATATAAGGAAGCCCTTCATGCTAATTCAAGAGGCACACAAAATGTTAACAAATAAGAGTTTTGCATTGTTATGCCAAAAAGAGATTGGGACATATTTTCAAACAAAAAAAAGGATAAAAAGGCTTGTCATGGATGAGATTATCGGTTCCCTTGATTTTAAATTTTTTGATATCGAGATTTTTACATGTGTTCACCTTTGAGATTTACCAATAATACTTGTACCCTTGATTTATTTTTAGCAATTATGGTTATAGCATTAGCATAACAACAGAACATCACTTATACCCCATGGTTAGTTGACATCTTCTTCCCCCTAAACAAACTTTAATGACAGTGTTATAAGTATCATTACAAAAAAAGAAGGGTGCAAGTTTCACAAAAAATTAGGGGAATAATTGTAACTACAATTCTTTTTTTTTTTCATTTTCTTTGTCCTTCTTCTCAATCTTCTTCTTTTCCTTTTCTTCTTATAAATCTTCTTCCTCTTCCTAAGACTGACTCCCATTCCTCCCCCAACCGCCTCCCTCGCACACCCGATGGTTGCCTACAATCTTCATTCCACCAATGGCCTCCAAAAAAAACCCCTCCCACATAGCCCTTGCAACAACACCTCCCTCCCTCAACTACAACTCAACTCAAGTGAAAGGAATACAAGGGTAAAGTGTAATGGACATCTTTATTAACCAAACATTAGTTTGAAAAAGACAAGTTTTAACTTATCCCATATATATTTCGCTAACAAGATAGCACCATTGTCAATGTTATATGAATATAGGGCACATGTATAATTGCAAAAAAATCAATTTAATGTTGGCACAAAGTATAGGTGAAAATACCGACAAGAAAGCATTGGATAATTCACATCCTATCTAAAGCAACAGAAAAAGATGTCTCAGTCTATTAGCGAGTCTTTTCAGGAAGCCAGCCAACATCCAATGAGCAAGAAGTAGAAAGAACTACTTTCTGATATAAAAAGTCAGTGGCACAAATTTTATTGCAAATCTTAGAGAAATTTGTGTGAAAATCCCTTTATAAAACTCATAGTTTTGTTTATCTCATAGGTGGTCCACTAAGAGAAGGGAACAATTTTTAACAGTGTAAAATTATATGAGCTTAAGAGCAACTACAAAATGAAAGGTATAAGTGTTATCATCAAATCTCAAAGGGACATGGGCGGGAAAAATCCTTTGACAAATGTAGGAATTGTATCAAAGAGAAGAAAGCAAATAAAGTGGATTAGATGTTGATAAGGATAAAACTTTCTTAAAACTAATGCGTCCACATTTGTGGTCCATATCTTGTAGCCTTATTAGAATGGTCGACAATGTTACTTATCATTCATAGACGGCTATTCATGATAAGTAGAAACTTGTGAGAGAATGACTTGGTTAGGTATCCTTCCCTATGGACCCTTATATAGTTGGAGGCCAAGGGTTAGTGTTAAAGAGAGAGACACCTATACTAATCAAAGAGTAGTGTAATCCTCCTGAGTGGGTGAAGTAATATACTTTTACTCCCCTTAAGATGGAACATATATGTCAATCATGCTTAGCTTCAGACAACATTTTTCAAATTGTGTATTGAGCGGCTTGGTAAACATATCAACAATCTAATATGTAGAAGGTACACCGTGAGTGGGAAGCAACCCTTCTTGTATTAGGTATTTGGTTTAGTGACAGACAATTTCACATGTTAGGTATGTTCATGAATGATGGCTATATGCATTGGTGCTTCATTATCATACTTGAGCTCCATAATATTGGCGCGGGAGACATGAAGATCTGTAAGCACATATTGAATATGTATTAGTTGTAATGTTGTATAAGCCATATCTCTATATTCACTCTCAGCACTTGAGAGGGAGATAACGACATGTTTCTTGATACTCCAAGCTACCAAGTCTCGTTCTAGGCAAGAATAGAACATGATATAAATTTTCTCCATTATATGCATTAGAATATGGTATAAGATCAAAAGTGTTTCCTTCTATGAATACAAGGCCCTTTCCTCGAGTAGACTTTATGCATCTCAAAATCATCATATATGCATCAAAGTGTTATGTAGCAACATGTTTCCTCAATCTTTCCTAGTTCATAAGTGTGTGTCTTGGGATCGATCCCAAGACACACTATGCATGCTTGGATCCCTGTATCCACGTCTCTTGGAGTAGATCGATAGCATAGTTTTATTTGGACATAACTAGGCTTCGTTGGGACCAAACTATTTTAACACTAAGGAAATATCTTAAGGGCCACAAATCTTTGATTATAAATTGTTAGGCTAGTTTCTTCACCTACATACTTCCATCGTAGTCATCTTATGTGAGTATCATCCACATAAACTAGCACTATGATGGTTCCTTTTCTATTCTTTCGTATAAATAAGGGATGATATATTTATGATCTAAAAAAACCCATGCTTCTGAGGACCTCTACTAACTTCTGAAACCATGCTCGAAGAAACCCATCTGCAACTTCCACCTTCAAAGTTTAGCTCCAATCATCAAGAAATAACAAATCCCTCGTGTCATCGTCGAGCCACGACAACTCTGGCAAGAGCGCGAGATCCTTTGGGGCATCAACCACCATTGTACTTGTAAGCTCAAAATCTTGCTCAAAGCTTCATGTTATATGCCCAATGCACAAGGTCATCATCTATAGTGTTCACTTAAGCACCACCACCTCGGGCATCATTCCTCACTTGTCGTTCTAGTTCCAGATATCCTCTCAGTACCCTTCTTTTTCTTCTTTATCTCGCTCTGCTTCCTCTTCCATCATCAAACCTCCCCTATTTCATGCGCTCCCTCTCTGTTCACATTGTCTCATCCCCCATTCTTCTCCATCTAAGCCCATACACATCCCATCATCTTACCCTTACTTATCTACTCAATCCTTCACAAATCTCTTCCCTACAACCATGCACGATGATCGACGAGCACCTTTGTAGAGGGACCTATCCATCGCCAACAACCATTCCCTTGTTTTGATTTGTGTGGCTTTTGCTAATTGTAGGGGGAAATTCGTTATATTATTATTGTCATGCTTATGCTTATAATATTACAAGTATAACCTTGAACTTAAAGCATCATAACTCTTTCATACTTACTCCATTTTGCATGTTTAAATTTTTCATCACTTCAACCTCTAAATTCTGTCAAAAATTGCTAGTATTTTGAGATCGTTTGAATTAAGTTAAAAGCACCATTTTGAAACATTTAATTCATAGTTATTAATTATGGCTAACTATTCCCTAAGTTTCATTGAAAAGGGTTCGCATTTGAGCTCTAGGAATTTTTACATGATCTAGCTTATTTTATTTTGAAAACACCTTGCGTCAATTTTAAAAAGCAAGAATTTGTTGTTATAACTACTCCAAGATCTACATCTACGAATTTATTGAGAATCAATGTCGGATTAGCTTCAAATTAAAAAAAACCATTTCATGTGTCTAATTTATTATATCTTTTAAGTATTCATCTTATCTCAAAAGAATGAGACATACAGTAGCATGTTTTTGTTGTGTGCCTCTTCATATCCAAAAGGCTTTAAGACATATTTTGTTTTCCTCTTAAATCATAAAACATTAGAAAACTTACAAAAATCACTAAAAAAACATATAAAAAAAGAATACAAAAGGGAGGGTGCTTTAAGTAGCTTTTATATCTATTATTTGGAGAAAATAGCCACTGATTTTTATTCCCTAATTTTGAGTAAAAATCCATTTCTCAGGTTTGAACTATTTTCCTTGTATTTCAATTTCGAATTTTATTTAGACTTTTTCTTTTCAGTTTTTATTATCTTGTAAAATACCCAAAACCCGTTTTCAAAACAATAAAATTCTAACAAAAGATTTTGTTTATGTTTTTATTATATTTTGGGAAAAAGGAATATGCTCCCATAGGATCATACAACTTACATGCTCCCACCTTTTTTCCCCATATTTTGGATTTTTTTTTGAAATGAAGTCTTGAGGAATTTGGATTACATATATAACCATAGTGTCACCTGAATTTAGCTTAAATCGAGACTTCTATCCCATCCATCAAGAATATCAAATTTTAACGGTCTCAGAATTACTGAAATTAACCCCTTGAAGATGGACATGCTAGAAATTTGAAATAGTATATTATTATAAGTAAATCCCATGTAGGTTTCATTCAAAAAATAAAAAAAAATTAGGAAAGAGGGGTGGAAGTATGCTTTTATATGCTCCCATAGAAGATACACATTTAGCCATTATATTTTTGGTACCTTTATTTTTAAATTAAAGGTTGTTCTCCCCTCTCTTCCTTATTCAACTATATTATGATTAATTTGATTATATTATGTTGTATTTTCTTTCTTATCTAAATTTTAGAAAATCAAAATAAAAAAGAATCAAAAATTAAAAATATAAATTCTTTATTACTCTACTATTTTAGGTATAAGATAAAATCCTAGAAATAATTCAATACCAAAAACCTTAAAAAAGATAAAAAACCTAAAAATCAATAAAAAACTATAACAAATAGAGTTTTGGAAACTTAGAGAGTTTATTTGATCTAGGTAGTGTAACTCCCTTGAGTACGACCCATGCACACTTACCTGGCTAAATTAAAGTGTTGAGATATTTTGTCTGAATGTGCATTTCAGAGGGTATACTACAATTCGACATACTTAGCATACCACAAAAATATACTATCAATGAACTTGTATCATTTGATGTAGTGGACTCTTTTCTTTACAAAGGTAAGTGGAGGCATCCATATAAATAAATCAATATGATTCTATAATTTTTTTGGCATAACCAACATAAATACTTCAGCGGACAACTACAAAGGTCTCTGGATGGTTGCCTTGCTGGGAACATAAAGTATCTCCGAGGTTGAGCATGTTCATATGGTGCATCAAATCCTCAAAGCCTCCTTTCAGGACTATCATAGATTGGTCATCACCCTCAATAGTGACAATTCAAGTGGCAAGTGATGGATACTCATGTTTGATGTAGTAGACAATCTCAATATACCCTAATATGCTACAACAAGGGCGTTAACTGGTGATAAGTCCTCGCCTTAGCATGGAGCGATCACAACTACATGCCATGTGTGAGCGACGAACAGCAAGAGTAGTGGCCTATCCTTGGACCTATGGCATACCGATTTTGTAGGCGATCACAATGCAACTAAGAGTACTATATGCATCCTCTATGGTTGGTATAGTGGTTGTTGCAATCATCTGGTCTCAAGCTGCAACATATCTGATGTAAGGCCCTACAAGGAATACCATATGCCATGTGTTGACGGTATTCATTCAATTTAAGACGTGCATCCTAGAACATAAACATTATATCATTCAAAATAAAGATTTCAATAAAGAAAAATATTCTGACGTAGTCCCATGTTTTCCTCAAGGTCATCATCTCAAAGTAGGTTTTAACATCCTACTTGAGTTCTTGAAGTACCCACTCGTGCCTTTCAAGAAAGTCCACATATGAACTGAACTCTCATAGTGTACCAATTCAACTACAATCATGCTAATCACACTAACCATAGAATAGATCAATACATTGTCCTTATCCTAGGTGACATTTGCATATCTTGGCTCCATGCTCTAGCTCAAAAAGAATATGCTCTTTGACGTACACTCATACGATCATTAGGAATATCCTCGACTATTTGGAATAACCCGAACTTGTCCAATTTTGGTATTGAGCTAAATGAGGGGAGACGTGCATGAGTGTGGATCTTCTGCTGCAGTGTTGTAGTGTTGTAGTGCTCTACAGCCGCTCGATCATACTCGGCATGATCGAGCGATCATAGTGCAGTACAACGCTACAACAGACAACCCAAGCCCAACGTGCATTGCCACCCTAAAATCCTTGCAGTGTGACATTAGATTCTGATATATTTTGTTACATTGGCCAATGCATGTTTGCAAATAAAAAATTGTAGGGTATATGTTAACATCATACTGCCGGATATCTGACCTCGATCAAAGTTCGATGAGCATTCTGACCGAGAAAAAATGAAACAGTTGGAACCTGTGGGGTTTGGAGGTTGAAGTGAGGTCTCGTGGAGGATGAAGGAGAATTGTAGGGACCAGTGGGGTTCATATGAACACTAGACAAGACTCATGGTGGCTAAATGAGCTTTGGGAGCTTGCAGGTGGGGGAGGGGTGGCTTTGGGAAAAGCAAGCATTTGGCCTCATAGAAAGGGAGTCGATGGGGGTGGGTAGGTGGCGTATGATATTAATTGGAAACTTATGAGAGAATAATTTATAGTATTATGCTACCTTAGCTCCGTTTGGTTGCAGGGTTGGACAGTGTTGGGTACTATTCACAGGGCTGGGTGAATAGTAAACTGTGAGGAAGGAGTACCCCTGTGAATGGTATCCAACCCAACCCAACCCTGCCCAACCCTGCAACCAAACGAACCCGTTCGGTTGGGAGGATACCCTTAATTTGAGTGGGTTACCCTTCAAACCCCACATTCCTAACCCACTAGCGGGACCCACTCCCTTCTCATAAAAAAATTATATATTATACCATCATATCATCTAAAAACCATAAAATATTCAACTTTTACTTACTATTCCAAACTTCAGTACAATCGCATCACAACAACTACCTACTTTTTCAAATTTCAATACAATCATATCATAATAACTACCAACTTTTTTAAATTTCAATACAATCACATCACACAAACCCTCCCAACCCTTAACCCACCAATCAAACACACAAACACAAAAACGAGGTATCCTCTCCCGGATAACCCACGAACCAAACGCATACCCTAAAGGTCCTTTTACAGTTGGAGTCCTAGGGTTACAGTTACAAAGAGACACTTCTATTAGACAAAAGACTAGTGTAATCCTCAATGGACAAAACATAATATAACAATCAACATGATATGGCTACTTATATCTCATACATAAGAAATCACACACTTTGGAAGTGTTCAAATCATATAAGGATGAGGTAAGCTTCAACTAAACAAAAGAATCAATGTTGTTAAATTTCATTAAGGTGACAAATATTATATAAAGAAGATATGGCAGATCATGTGAACAATATCCGGTATTTTTTGTTGAATTCCTATATGAATGTGGTATAATTCCTTGATACACCAAATGCAAAGATCATCTAGCATGAATGTTGTATCTAAGAGATGAAATTGAAAACTTGAAGATATGGTGAGGAGTATGATTCCTCATTTTATATTACCAAGTTCAATCCATGGAGAAGCACTAAAGACTACATCTAATATACTTAATGTGTACCAACTAAAGCTATTGTCAAAACAAGTCATGAACTTTGGATTAACAAAAAATCTAGTCTAAATAAATTCTAAATTTCGGGTTATCCATCTGAATTAAACCCAACAGAACAGATAAAAGAAACTTGACTTATAAGATAGTGAATTATTACTTTATTCGATATTCTAAAAGGTCAAAGGATTCTTTATTTTTATGATTAGAAAACTCCTGCTACTTTAATAACGAGAATTGCTACTTTCTTTGAGGATGCGGAGTTTTAGGGTTTTGTTTTTAATAAAGTTTAAGTGATTATATTACTACTACAGAAAGAATCAATTCACATTTATGATATTGCTTTTAAGAGTGGCCTAGATTCAATTCTAGACATTGCTCGAGTTGTAAATCTAGATCGAGTGAACATAGTCATTCAACCTCATGAGGAGCAAACCCAGTAACCTCAAGAACAAAATTTGTACCACTAGGGAGAAACAATAGAGAAAGGAGAAATGTTAATTCTTATAATTATATTGCATCTCTCAGGGAAAATGATGATGATATTAGATAGATGGAAGATGATCCAATCGATGTCCATCAAGCCTTGCAAAGCTTAATGCAATGAATGATGAAAAAAAGGCAATGAAAGACAATGAGTTCTGGAGTTTTATCACATATATGAAGGCGCAAAATCCATTTGTTGCAAGTGGATATTTAAAATTAAGAGGAATTCAAGAAGTAACGTAGAGGAATATAAGATCATTGCTACATGTTTTACTAGAAAAAGGTAGTGATTACAAAAGGGCTTCCTCTGGTTTCAACTAAAGATTTATTGAGGACTTCTGTGGTGATAATTGCATATTTTGACCTTGAGCTACATTGTATGGATGTTAAGATAATATTTTTTTAATGATAACATTAATGAAATAATATATGTTGCAACATAAAACTTTTGTGTTAGATATTCAAAGAGAATTATCTAAGTGCTTAGGAAAGCTTTAATCAATTGTATGAAAATTTTTGAAGTAATAGTCCCATTTGACTTTGACATGGATGTTGTTGATGATTGTGTATACAAATACCAGAAGGAGAAAATATATTTTCTTGATATTATATGTCAATGATATATTGCTTGCCACCAATGATATAGCCTTATGCATTAATTAAGATTCTTTCAAAGATGTTTGAAATAAAAGATCTTGTTCATGCATCTTTTATGTTAGGAATTAGGGTTTAATCACTAAAGAGTTATATCAAAAAGGAACTTAAGTTTTGTATAAAGGATTGAAAACTACAAGACATACGTGTGACAAAAGAAGATAGATAAATTTTATATCAATGTCATTTTATCAATCTCGATGCTAAGGAAACGAAAAAGTAACCCTATACTATAGTTGTTGGGAGCTCGATATAAGCTCAAGTTCATTCTCCTCTAGACATAACATATATTATTGAGCTTCTAGGTAGATATTTGAGTGATAGGAGAGACCATTAGATCCCAATCATGGGAGTCATCAGATACTTAGAAAGAACAAAAGATTACATGTGTATATATATACAAAGTAAACCCAACTTGAGATCGTTGGTTATTTAGATTCATACTTTGTTGGATATCAAGATAGTCAACTTCCCACTTCATGCTATATTTACTTGTTAGAGGAACTAATTGCTGGAATGATAAATAATCACTTACAAATCCATGATTATATATCTATAGAGTTCATAGGTACAAATCCATGATTGTGAATCCACATACAAATGGGCTAGTGCATAGTATTTCTCATGAAACACCATACACTTAGGATTTCAACCATGGAAAATGAATATTGCTATTGTGATTTCAAATGCGACTTTTTCCTCTCCTAGACATTTTGATCTGCAAAATTTCAAGATATTTATGTTTACACAACAATCGTTCAATTTGATCTCATTAAATATAAGGTTGGACCTGTTGAAAGAAAGAAATATAACTATTACAATTCATGTAATTTCCATATTATCCATAATTGATGATATACATCTATGTGACAAATATTTCTTTGATTCTATGATGGTATAATCAATGGAAAAAATTGTTAAGCATCTTATATATGCAATAACAAATATAATGAGCTCATTACAATTCGTATGCTAATCTTAAGAAATACACTCAACGATCATTGTACCAAGTAGTTGGATTGTAGTCTCTTACCTAAAATAGTTGCATATGCAACAATGCCAACTATGAGAATTCCAAGGATCCACATGTGATGTGTGAACAAGGGAAAGTTGTGTACCATGGTAAAAGCTAAATGTGGATAAGGGGCATGAAATCCATATGGTAAGCTACCACAACGATTAAAGAACTTCACATGGCTAGATTAAGAGATAATTGAGCATGATTGTCAGAACTTCATGAAGGCCCTTATAATCATGACCTATAATCAGAACCCTTATGAGCCTCTAAAATGTCTTTCAAGACATGAACCCAAGTATGTCCTATATATATGACCCGCTATCAGGAAAAGAATTGCAATACCTAAATGATAGTGATGCAATCATTGATGGGAAAAAAAGCAAAATACAAATATATTTATAGTGATTAAATTTATAATATGGAAGGGCCAAAATTACATGTTTTCTCTTCCACCCATTTGTCGAGAGATGGTTGTCGTATAATCAAGACGATAGATTGAATGTTTCCTTTGAAAGTTAACCATTTTTGAGGTACTTTTGGAAGGTAATAAGCACACAAAGAGTTAGCACCACAAACCAAGGTATGCATTTCTCTTTTAAGACCATCTTTCTCAAGTATCCAACATGGTTCAGTCGCTCCTAAGAATAAATAAATCTAACATCACCTCTTAGTGATGTTAATGTTGGCTTCTTGCTTTTAGATTAGTTCACAAGCAAACTAAGAAGACAATTACAATTGTTTCTTCTAAAGTAGGCAACTCAAGCCTGGGTAAATCAACGACGCAAACAAAACTCAATGTAAAAAATAATCGTAGTACAGAAGGAAGCTCGACTTATCGCACAAAAACAAACTACTTTTTGGCATA
The DNA here is from genome assembly GCA_037367405.1 of Ottelia alismoides. Classification (NCBI taxonomy): domain Eukaryota; kingdom Viridiplantae; phylum Streptophyta; class Magnoliopsida; order Alismatales; family Hydrocharitaceae; genus Ottelia; species Ottelia alismoides. The sequence continues at coordinate 449,209 of JAZKJV010010539.1, read as the reverse complement.
GGCGGGAAGGAGTCTTAGCACGATGAGTGGTAGAATGAACAATGTGAGAAGCACCGACGCTAAATAAAGAGCCAAGAATCATACTCCCCATGCTATAATGCTTTATGTTAGTTCTCCATCAACATAAATGTGATGTTGTAAAAGTCGCCTGACTAGCTCGACTAGTAGGTTCAACTAGCCTAGTCCGTGGGTTGGCCGACCGAGTACCGACTAATTATGACTAGGTTCACTAGCCGACCAATTTTTGCTAGGACATACCGTATTTTTTATTTTTATTTTTAAATTTTTTTAAAAGCAAAGTTCTTATAACATGCTTAATATTTTATTTAAATCAATTACTTCTTTTATTTCATTGTGATAATATAAAAAATATATAAATCTATGTAAATATATAAGAATATATATATATATAAACGAGTATATATTTAAAATTTTAAAACCAATTAAAGCCCAACTAAATCTGGTTAATCATCCGACTATTGATTAATCCTTAGTCAGTGACTCGATTGACAGAGTATGCATTAGTTCTACAAAGTATGTACTGAGTGAAAGTTTGAAACAAACTTTGAGTTTCTGGAGATGAGGAAAGAAACCAAGCAAACCAACTCTTGAACATTGGGTAGAAAGTAACTCACTATGGCTGCAAGTTCAAACATAGGTAAGCCCATCAAACCATGGCTTGACTATCATACCTAGTGGGAGGGGTTGAAAACTACAATAGATGTGACACCAAAGTGGCTGCAAAGACGCAAGCATAAAACATCATACATCGACCCCTACAAGCCCTCTGTCCCTCCTAATGACAACACTTAGGGCCTGTTTGGTTGCAGGGTTGGGCAGTGTTGACCCAACCCTGATTACTATTCACAAGGGTACTTCCTCCTCACAGATTACTATTCACCCATCCCAACCCAGCCCAATCCAACCCAGTCCAACCCAGCAACCAAACAGACCCTTAAGGATGAAGCACCCAAGATAAGCAAGGACCCACTTGCGTCGAATTTTCGAGTGAGACGGAGGTAAATGAGAATGTTCACTTTCTACTAATCAAAATTAGACATTTTTATCGTAAATGTGCGAACATGGAAAAAAACAAGCTCTCTTCAAAGTGAGTGTGCTGGGTTTAGAATCTTTAGATGGCCTACACAAAAAAGCACTTCAGCAACCACTTACAACAATCAAGACAGCCAATTTGCCTGATGATATCAAATAGCATCTTCAGTAGACTTACAACGCCAAATCATTCTAAGTTTCTATGAGAAAAGATAAGTACCTCTTACCTTTATCAATATTATTTTATCATCTTCCAGTAGTCTTATTCAACATGATGACGACGAGCGATTTCAAATATCAGAAACTAATTGCCATACACATTATCTGAATCTCTAAAAAAAGAAGAAAAAAGAAGAAAAACTGCTCTTGCCCTTTCCTTCAAAGGAAAGCTGAAAGACTGCTTTAATAGTGAATCACTTTGGATGCTGTCTATTATTGTACAACGTTTATGGTCATGAATCGTGAAATAAAAAAATCGATACAGAGAATAAAAATTTTCTAAAAAAATCCCCGGAACAGTGCTCCTAAACTTCTGATTAATGTTAAAATGCATAATAAAGGATGCCTAAAAACCATGGCAGTTATAAAAATTTATTAGGGATTGCGGAATCAGTTGTTTTCTCAGGTTTGAATCAACTCTACACCAAATGCGCCACAGGTTCCTCTGCAACGAGTGATTAAGTCCTGCACATGCATTACAATTTCAGCCAAATACTGAACACGAGCAAACACCTAGATTAACGAAATTAAAGAACAAAACTGTTGATGCAAACTTGCAAGTAATACAACAGCTATGAAACAAAATCAAAGTTTTCTTGTAAAGATGAAAGCATCAGAACAATGGGGAAAACAAGAAAAAAATCTGTTTGATACCTCTGGATTCCTTCACCGACCTCCATTCTAAAGAAGCTCCCAATTTCAACCGAAGATCCAACCTCTTTTGATAGGTCACTCAAGACTGACTGTGGTGACGATAGAGAACACAGTGATTACCAATAGCATATCCAAAACCCGCAAGTACAACGGCATTTCCTCAAAAAAATTAGCATTCAAAACTAATTTGCGTGAAAGAATAGAAGGCAGAATTATCTGTTTTTCAATTGATCCTAAAACCTTGGATTGGAGGTGATCCTCGGTCTCATTGCTTCCAAAAGTGATGAAATTTTATTAACATATTGAACAAATCAGCAAGAAAGAATAGTGGCCAGAGGTGGATACTAGAGACTAATGATCATCCAACAACCAGATTTAACATAAACATAGCCACTGGAACCATTCCAAAATGGGAGAAATTAGCACTACTTGGTGAAAAAATCATTAAAAGCCTCAAAGGTTGCATGAACATGAAACAAAAGAAAGCACACTTACCCTTCTATGCAGTCCAATAACTCGTAATGTATTACAACACATCCTGGACATAAGGTCTTCTAGACCTAAATCTTGCATCATCTCTCACGAGACACGTCGCCCACATCACACCTGGAGAACGAATAGTAATCATGCACCTCATTTCTCATGAGACAAAATGTAGGGCCACTTTCTTTTAAAAACCAAGGAAGGGTTTATAAAGAACATCTAAAGACAGGCAAAGCGTGTCTTAAAAGGTCAAAAAAACTAACACGAATGAGACCACCAAAAGCAGCCCAAAAATCCCACACATTACCGCATAAAAAACCTGGTTCTAGGGATACGACCTTGCTCTGAAGACGTCATTCTGTTGCATCACTACCCCCAAGTCTACCAGAACTCCCCGTTTGAGTCTATCAGCACATAATTTCCCCTAAATAAACCTCACAAGATGAGTGGTCGGTGTGTTTTACCCACCGAACCCACAACTGCTGGCTCAAAGGGCATCTGAAATAAAGATGATTGATGTCTTTCACCTCTCCACCAGAGGGCTGCTAGGTTAGTGTCAATGGCCCATCAAGTCGTGTGCATCCAAATCTCCAATATCCAGTTCTTAGACATCCGCAGCAGCACCAGAGCACTGTAGAAAATGCCACGTGATTTGAATTTTTATCATCTTATGTGTAGTCGAACACATTGCCTCACATCTCACTGAACTTCAGTGAAATTTGCCAAAAAAATTTCGCCAACCTCTTTTGAAACACCATATGCTTTCGATTTCTGGGACCCGTGCCCATTTCAGAAATATTCCGCAAAACTTCAAACAAATGGGAAAGTTTCCACTACACTTCCCAGATTTCATCTAATTTTGTTGAAATTCCACTGGAATTCGTCTTACCTTAGCTGTATTGTTTTTAAAAGATTTTTTTTTCGGTCTCATATATTGCAACATACAGATGACTATTTGCTGTAATCTTAGTCCTAAATTGGATAGAACTTTAAAGAAAAACTGTACATAAATTGGAAAGAAACAACAACAACAACAAAGGCGTTTCCCACATTAAGTAGGGTCGGGTACATGGAATTTGTTGCCTTCATTCAGATCTATCGTGTGTCATTCTCGGGCTTAGATATAAATAACTAAGATTCCGTCGGATAGTCTCGTTCCAACACTTCAGGGGCCTTCCTCGATATCTCTTAGGCGACTCAACATCCAAAATCTCGCATTTCCTTTGCAAATGGCCAAACCATCTTAAGCGGTTTTTTTTCATCTTATCATCTATCGGATCTACACTAACTTTCCTTCAGATCACAACATTCTGAATCATATCTTTTCGTGTATGGACATGCATCCACTTTAACATTTTCATTATGTTACTGTCATTCTCTACACATGTCTATGGTTCACAGGACGACATTTTGATCCATAAAGCATAGCAAATCTCACAGCTACTTCGTAGAATTTTCCTTTGATTTTCAAATGAATTTTCTTATCACATAGAACATAGAGGTTCCTCTCCACATTAGTCAACTGCATTTACTCTATCAGTAACATTTCCATAAATTTCCCCATCATGTTGCAAAATAGATCCCAAGTATATAAAAAAATCTTTCTTCTAAATGTTAACGTCTCCAATCTTCACCCCGATTCTTTCATTATTGTTTTCATTAAATGTGCACTCCATATATTTAGTCTTAGCCCTATTTATACGAAATCCCTTAGTTTCTAAGACATGTCTCCAAACCTCAAGCTTCTTATTTACACCATTTGTAGTCTCACCAATCAATACAATATCAACAACGAACAACATACACCAAGATATATAATACTGAATGTGACTAGTCAACTCGTTCATAATCAATAAAAAGGAAAAGACTCAAAGCTAAATATTGATGCAAACCAATGTTGATGTCAAAATAGACAGCCTACTCAGACTGGGTCCGTACACAAGACGAGATCACATCACACATATCCTTTATAAGGCCGATGTCTAGGATAGGTACTTGTCTCTTCTCAAAAACTCCACAAAATCTCTCGTGAGACTGAATCATAAGCCTTATCTAAATCGTTAAAAAACATATGGAGATTCATCATTTTAGCTCTATCAAATCTCCATTGTTCTACTCAATAAGTGGATAGCTTCAACAATTTCTTGAAAGTAAAAAGGGCATCTAATGTATAGGTGGATGCCCAAAACTTCATCATTTATCACCATAGAAATTATTACAATCCTACAACATTTACATTATTACACATGATTACAGGTTCAATTCTCGTTCAACGCATTTGCGTGAACCACATTATTGCCGTAGAAACGGTAATGTCTAAATATCACCCCATTTCTAGCCAACCACAGTACCCAAATCATTGCAATACACCCCAACCTCTCCTTCTCCGTACCATTCCAATCAGCTCCAACGGAGCACCAGAATCCAGAAGGTACTATTGATATGTATTGTCTGATTCCCAAAAGTGTTATATGCCTCCACGGAGCTCCGACAAGTGAAAAAAGGTGATCAACATTCTTAGTTTCTACCAGGCACCTGTAGCACGTTGGGTCACCCTGAACGAGCCTAACAAATCTGGCGCCAGTCGTCGGTCTTCCTCTTCAAAACAACCACAAAAATATCTTCACACGATTTAGAACTTACCATTTCCACATCCTTTTGCAATCTGCCACACATCCCCCTAGGTCGAAAACCACTGAGCCCTTCAAAGCTCTGTACGTCTTTCTGACAGAAAACGATTTGTCACACCATGTCCAGTAGTCAAGCACATCCGTAGGTCCTGCCATAGTCTCCAGCTCCTCAAGCATAATCATGAGCTCATCCATCCCTTGACTGCTCAGATCTAAACTTTGGAAAAGAAACACTGCCTATCCTAAACTTCTGCCACCGAGCAATCCAGGTGCACTACCAAAGCCTTCAGACGCATAAATCTCATCTGCAAAGGCACATCCTCGGTCCAATCATCCATCCTGAATCGAAAACCAATGCCAACACCAAAGATAGATCTCAGAAACGAGTGGATCTCCTATGCCATAATACACACACCTCTCCAGAAAAAGAAGGTGAAGGCCAAGGTTAACAGGTCCATTAAAGGAACAGTCAAAATCGAAGATTCTCCTTATCAAGGTACAAACCATGCTGTAGCAATCACCACAAATGCAAGAAATCCACTTGTTAAGAAATGCTTTATTCATCTCCTCCAAACTCCGGACCCCCAGCCCACCCTCTCCTCCTTAGAGCAAGAGATCGTCCTCCAATCCACCAGAGCGAACATGTTTGTTTGCCCAGAGGCCGATCAGAAAAAATGCCTCATGATAGTTTCCAACCTCCTCTGCATCCCCACATGCATAAGATTGGATGAAGAAAATAGGGATCACAGACAAAACTGACTTCAATAGCAATAATCTTCCTCCCATGGATAAGCAAGTTGATTTCCATCTTGTTAAACGATGCTCCAGCTTCTCCACAATCATTATCCAATCTGCGACATGCATTCTCCCTGACACCAAAGGCACTCCAAAATAATGCGACGACAAATCCCTGCGCGGTGATAGTAACCATAAAGTACCTTTGTATCCAACAAGACAATTGTCAGCACCACCCTCCGCAAATAGTATTATATCATATGCGTATTAAAGGATGGGTACAGAAAGACCTTCCTTTGAAAAGTCGTTGTAAAATCGCTCTGAACTGTGTGATTCACCATAGTTGTCAAAGCATTTGTTGCAAGCACAAAAAGAAGCGGTGCCAGGGGACAGCCCTGCCGAACACCGTGTTGATGCTGGAAGTATACCCCTAGGTTATCCATGGGATTTTTACACCCATAACCCTGAGTAATTTTGCAATAACATTCATAACCCTGCATAACCATGAATTACGCTCAGGACCCTGAATAAGTGTGTCGTCTTACACCTATAACCTTCCGTTACTTCACTTCGTTAACTCAACCAGATGATTGGGTCAATCCAACCAATCAATGATCTAACGGATGGAATTAATCTAAATAAAAAATAAATATCCCGCTTCGTTCTCTTGAACCAGCCCTGCTACGACAGTTGATGGTGGACAACCGCTGACAAGCTTGCATGCGACGGGAAGGGAGACGGTGGAGGACAGCCGCAGGGGTGGGGATGTCGTATCCAGACCGATGGTGACAGGCCGCGACAGGCCTACAAAGGTGGGGATGTTGCATGATGTTGGGTCTTGCAGACGGGCTTCAATCTGGGTGGGGGGTGGGGGGTGCGGAGGAGGTCAGTTGGGCTTGCAGGTTCCGACCAACGGAGGGGTGGGGGGATCGTAGGGGTTGGGGGGCTTCGATCGGCAGGGGGTTTAAGGGGGTCGATGCGGGCAGGGCGGGTGCCTGTTTGCAGGTCGGTCGACCGATGAGGGGGCGAAGGGGGAACTTGCAGGTCGGTCGACGGGAGGGGGGGCTTGGGTTGGCGGGGGATTGGGAGGGGGCGGAAGGGCTTGAGAGACGGGGGGTGGGGTGGAGGGCTTTGGTTGGCGGGGGATTGGGAGAGGGGGCTTCTGTCGGCGAGGGGGGGGGGGGGGGGGGTTGAGGGAGGTCGACGTCGGGGGGGCCTTGCAGGGTCGGTTGACCGAGGAGGGGGGAACTTGCAGGTCGGCTGACAGGAGGGGGACGAGTCCGCCGACGAGAGGGGGGGGAGCAGCTTGCAGACGTGGTCGGGGATGGGGGTGGCGGGGCTTGCAGACGTGGTTGCAGACCTCGACGGGAGCAGGTTGGGGGGGGGGGGGGGGGCGATGTCAGGCTTCAAGCAGCAGCTTACTCTCCCGACGAGGGGGCTAGGGTTCGAAGGGGATCGAGCTATGTGCAATGGTTCGAGCGGGAGAGCGGGTTTGCTCAGAAGTCGACGGAAGGTCCGAAGGGGATGACTTCGGTGGCGGGGCGCTCGACGCATAGCCTGCAGGGGAGGCGGAGGTAGTGCTCGGCAGGGAAGAGAGGGGCGTTCAAGTGTAGGAGAGAGAGAAGTGTCGATATGACATGTTCTGTAAATACGAATGACTATTAAGGGCAGTTCTGTATTTTTTAAACGGAAACCGTCAAACATTACGGACATCCCAAACGGAACATGACACAGGGTTATGTCATGTAAGAGTTAAGCATTACTCAGGGTTTCTCATGTAATTCATGATTATGCAGGGTTATGAATGTTATTGCAAAATTACTCAGGGTTATGGGTGTAAAAAACCTGTTATCCATTCACAAGATCACATGATGTTGTCGTTACACACCTCTTCATCCATGACATCCACCTATCTGGGAAGCCACACATGTATAGGGATGCCCAGATGAAACGCCAGTCTCAACAGTCATAAGACTTCAAAAAGTCCACCTTCCATAGAACACCCTTTGTCTTCCTCCTACGTCAATCTGCTACAATCTCTGACGTCGTAACCACGCTTTCTGTGAGATGTATGTCTGGCAAGAAAACACTTTAAGCTGACAAGATAATCTTGTTCAGCAATGCCCTCAACGGATTGGTCACAACTTTTACCACGATCAAATAGATCGCACTGGATAGAGCGGTATGTATAATGTCTTCAACTCTTACAACAAACTCCTTCTTGGGAAGAAGAAAAATAAAAGATTGGGTCTATCAAACACAGAGTTGCCATCAATGGACTCTGCAATGATATCCATCACCTCCTTTGCAACCGGATCCTAGAAATCTCATAAAAGAAAACAAGGAAACCATTCGGACCTGGGCATCCGTCTGGATTCAGGCCAAACACAGCCTCTCGAGCCTCAAGGTGCTCCAAACACGTCATCAAGGCCTCTGGATCAGAATCAGAATTGCAGCCCACCTCTACCCCCAGCCACAATGACCCACGGTAAGAACTCCTACTCATGTGTCTGAAGTACTCCGTCATCGCCCTCGCAACCTCTCCCTCTTCCCGATACAACTCTCCCCCAAACTCCGCAGCATGAACAAAATTCCTCCTTCGTTCATTTGCAGCCACATGGAAAAATCTTGTGTTTGGGTTACCCTCCTTCAACTATTTCTGACACAACTTTTGCTTCCATTCATATTCTCGCTTCATGTCATCCTCCATGATCTTCTGCAGTAAGCCTCGACACAGACGTTACAAGACTCTCTTGTATGCTGACAGTCTTCGACGTAAATTGGTAAGCTTCAAAGAAGATATAGTTGTAGTCAAAGCCTCAACCTCCATGTCAGACCAAAAAGTATGCACCGTGTTTCAAAACCCCTCCTCCAGCATCCAGCACCTCTCAAATCTGAAATAAGACGAGTTCCTCCTGTTGCCATAGTCAAAATAGAGCAGTGTGCGATCCGATCTTGACCTGGGATAAGAAATTACCGTAGCAAGGTTGAACATCCAGGTATATGTATATACCATATTTAAGACAGAGCGGTGGCTTCAATCGAGAGCATAAACCTATCAATATGAGATCGAGAAGATGAACTCTTCCATGTATATGCACAAAATTTATCACATCCAACATCTCCAGGGCGAGCTCCTCCACCACCTCCGTAAACAACAAAGATCTCGGATCTTGTGTGTCTGGTTTACCTAGTCTATAATCTGAGTAGAGTGTGACATTGAAATCACCGCTAACTATTCAGGCCAAACCCCAGAAATTTATGCCTAATTTCCCGCATCTCCCCCAATACCACGTTCGAGGAGGCCCTCACGATACCATATATCGAGGTGACAATAAAACATGCCAAGTTCTCTTTGCTCACCAATACCACAGAAACAGAGATCACAAGAATCAAATCATCAAACAAGTAAAAAAGATCTCCATTCCAAGCAATCACAATCCCACATGCGCTCCCTATCCACGGGACCGATCGAAACTCTGGGAGGTGCAGACTAGAAGGTGTGTTCCACCTAACCGCTTCCCACGACTCAATATCTGACTCCTGCAAGCGTGCCATGCCTACTTTCCACGTGGCCATCATGGAACCTACAACCAACCGCTTTTTTAGGTGGCCCAAGCCCCCCACATTTCGTGTAAAAAAAACTTCATTGAGCAACCAAGGGGATAGACCCCGCCATATGCACGCCCACTATTGTCGTGATCGCCAATTCGAACTCTCTATCCTCTGTTTTTTCGTCGCTCCCTCAACCAACTTTCTTCTAGTTACTTCATAACCCTCCTGCTCAACCACCCCCTCCTCCCCTTCCTTTGGCCTGGGGAACACCTCCTCTAAGTCGGTACCTCCACCGTACAAACCTACTCCATGCTCACATTCCACTGAACCTATCCACAAATCCAAACTATTCATCCTATGGAATTTTTGAGAAAACGACATCACCTTCTTTTCGTCCTCCGAGAACCGCCTTTCACCAATGGAGTCAGCATGAGTCGCTTTTGTCGGGATCTTATCCACGACTCCCCCTTTCAACCTTCCTCACAGTGACACTGTTGCCCCCCTCTTCTGATGTGGCATCGCTCTACTAATTCCGGCACCCTTGAACCCGTCATCACGTCCTTTGGACGCTTCGTTCGAGGCTTCACTTCCACCGCCAAAAGGTACAATTAAGGAATACAAGCACGACCCTCCGAAGTAGAGGGGTTGTCCATAGGGATGGCCCTCGCTGTCGCTTGTCGTGTGACATTCAACCCTGCTCCTCCCCCTCTACCGGTTGCTGCAAGACAATTGGGGGAGCTTGCATAACCTTGCCTAGGCTTCCTCTGGAAGAACTAACCGAAGCTAGAGCCCCACCACCTGAAATCGGGTATTGAACCAGAGAAGTGTACATTAACTGTTGGTATCAGGGAGTCCGGCAACATCGTGACCAGACTCAAGTGTTGCGGAGTCCCATTTGGAGCCTTACGGAGCTCATAAACGAGTTCAAGATACCAGAATCCAAGCCCAACAAAATAACTTTTCCGAAGTGCTGCCATTAGGTTTTCCCAAGAAAACCATCATTTCATCTCCCCCAAATTCGAACGATCCAGAACCTTTCATCTTCAATTTCGCCTCTTCAACTTCGTCGACCTCTGCCAGAAATTGCTTCGTCGGCAACTCCTGCTCCAACACAACCATCCCCAATGGCACCACCCTCTTTTCAATATTTAGTAAGACATACACTCAGGATGAAAGGTGTGTCCCCTACATCGAGATGATTACTTTTGATCCATCTCATGGTCGTAACCTAGAGGAACAGATCTCAGCTACCTCCCCGATGTACTTCAAGGCCTCCCATAAGGTTTCCAACTTCCTACATCGTAGCAGAACATCTACCACCTTCACTTTCCATGCCCCTTCTTCTAGGCTTGCTCCCCATCCAAAAACCTGGGTCTCCTCCATTTGATGGCTCTCTGTAGCTCCGGCGACAATCCTACTTCTAAAGAACCACCAAACACCTCCTTAATGCCTTCCGATGGCAGGCCTCTGATGCACATTGAACCACCATGAAGCAAAATCAGATCCACGGGTGCTCCTTTGTCCCTTGTTGTGAGGATTTTGTCATAAATTCTACTCAGGATCACCGCCAATCCTTCCCCGACTAAAAGACCTTCCATCGTCTCAACCAACTCCGGCCCCTTCGTGAGCCCTCATAGAACAGAGATCATCCCCACATCAGACAGAGGCCCTTCAATCTTCTCATCAATGACGTGAGTTCTAGCAACGGACTTCTTCCTAGCATCGGTATCAGCCTTTGGTTCGACGTCCTTTTTTCCATAAATGGAGTCTTGCTTTGATTTGGTTGCCTTTCTCGACCAAACCTTTCTGTCCTTGCAGCTTCAATAGTTGAGCGACCTGGCAACAATCCGAATCGATTTTCTGTTACTATGGAAACTTACCTCAACCTTCTCTCGATCACACATTACCAAATTTTCACAGTGTGAATCATTAGTTTGATACCTTTGCAATTCGAATAATTCTGAATGATTCGTTTATAAGACTCCTTTATTCTTATAAATGACCACGATGCTTCTCCTCTATTCTTCAGGTATTTTCGTACTTCATCAAATAACATTGAATAAATTTGTAGCCAAGTCAAACCATGCTCACTTAGAACTTTCCATACTTGTATAGAAATGTCATCAGATCCAACAGCTTTCCCATGTTTCATAACCTTCAAGGCCTCCTCTACTTCCATTATTGCACGATTTAGGTAGTTTTCGCCAGTGTTTTTGAAATCGGACCGGACCAGCCGGTTCGACCGGTCCAACCGGTGAACCGGGCTTGGACCGGTTCGGTTAATCGGTTTTGGGCGGTTTGGTTCGATAGTTCCAATTTTAGTTAACCCGTCCGGTTCAACCTATTTTTTTGACCCGGTTTAACCAGGTTCAACCGAAGTTGAACCGCATTTAATTTTTAAACTATTAAAAATTTTGTTGATAGTGGGAATTGAACCCATGACCTTTGGTAACCTATTTGACACTTCTGACCAACTACACTAACACAACTTCTTGCATGTATTGGGTTTTAAATATAACTAAACTATTATTATGTTATACAGCATTTAGTTCAAATAATATATATATCTATGATATGTATGACATTTGATGGTGTATAAGAAAAAAACTTTATGTATATTGTGAAATATATACATTATCTATGTATTTTATATATATATTTCAAGTATATTTAAAAGTATATTATATTATATATTATTTGATTTCGGTTTGATTAGCCGGTTCAACCACTTTTTTTCACCGGTCCGGTTTAATCCGGTTTTAAATAATGATGACGTCATCATCCGGTTGAACCGGTTTGATTACATGGTTCAACCCGATCCGACCATTTCAGCAAGGTTTCCGGTTTGGTGTCCGGTTCGGTTTCAAAAACCTTGGTTTTCGCTGCTAGCTAGATCTCCCCAAATGATCTCTTTATTCCCTTTCCCCATGAAAAGCTTATGGAAAAATTGTTTCCATATAGTCTTTATATCCTTCTGTAATAAGCATGTCCTTCCTTATCCCTAATGCATCTCACTTGAGAAAGATCTTCAGCCTTTCTTTCTCTTGCTTTGGCCAATCTGAATATATCCTTCTGACCCTCCTTAGAGTCAAGATTTTTGTACAGAACTTCATAAGCTTTTGATTTAGCTTCACTTACAGCCTTCTTTGCTTCCTTATTTCCTATTTTGTAGATTGTGAAAGTGTCCCTTGTTCAATCCTTATGCATAGTTTTAAAGTAAGATCTTTTTATTTTGAGCTTCTCTTGCACCCATTCGCTCCACCACTAGGCCTTCTATAGCCCAGGAAATGATAGTTGAAATAAATTGAACATCGGAGATGTATTCAGAACTGACTTGCTTCGATATTGTGTGGCAAATAAATATAATAGAATGTATAATTAAGGAGAAAAATATATTTAACTCTACTCCCTAAGGAGCTAGATCAAATCACGAGAGCAAGCCTCATAAGACTAAGTATTATGTTAGAATTTCTTAATAAGCACAGGGGTGGAGCTCTATTTATAGCCCCGCCACTTATCTATGTGGGACTAAACTCCCACCTATAGAGGTTGAATTACACAAATATCTCAACAGTATCTAATCACTAAAAAAGCAGTCATATTTCCTCATGGAAATGTTTTTTTAGTGCTAGTTAATACAAATATCAAAAAAAATACAAAGTTCGTAAATCCTTGATTAGTCCCTATGCATGACATGGTTCTAGATATCGCAATATGCAGTCAATATATCAATATATCAATATATCAGAATCCAAGGGTGCTCATAAAAATATTCCCCAATATATCAAATTCTAGGACATCAGCCAATTTCTCGTGAGATATCATCGATATATCCACATACCGATTCATGTCGGTGACAAGATGGGGTTTCCATTGTAACTTTCTCACTATTTGGCCTATACGTGTATACCACGATCCCATCCAAAAAACCAATTTAATAGTGCTCGTGTCCTTTGTTCCATGAAGAAGGTTTCTAAGGGGATTTTCTTCATTTTGGATCATTCTAGATCATGCAAGAACACCTCTACGCATATGTCTTGATGCTTGAAGGTGCATTTATTGAAACTGTTTGACATACAAACTAAGATTCAAGGCATATAATAAATAACAGTTCCAAGAATACATGTAGTTATCTTCAATCAACCACCCTTCCTTGATACGCACATATATATGACCAATCAGATACAGACAGTTCTAGTTAAATATAGCACTATGTAGTCCTACAAAAACATCTGCATATATACTTTTAATGGCGTACGTGTATTTCTGCATGGCATATATAAATTGGTATAAAGGCTCCTAATTACAATTCGTTTTATCTAACAAGCACGAAATTCTATCCTATTTATTGATCAAAAAACATTAGAAACCTTAGTTCCTAAAAAATAATTTTAAACGTATTTCCATGAGTTTGGGTGATACAAATACCTTCAAGATTTTTCAAAATTTCTCTTTCAAGGCTTTGGCGAAAACAAAACTGAACTCTAAAATTTGAGACCAAGATTTAAAGACATTTCCATGATTTCTGGTGACCAGAAAATATCTGAAATTCTTCGAAAACAAATTTCGCTTCCTAGACTTTGGCGAAAACTGAAATCTAAAATTTGAGGTCATAGTTCAAGCATAATGTTTATAGTTCAAGCCAGGCTCAAAGGCATTTCCATGATTTCTGGTGATATCAGAAATATCTGAAATTATTCAAATTTATCATTTTGGGATTTGGCAAAACAAAATTGAAATCAGAAATTTGAGGTCATGGTCTCAGACTATAAGTACAATTCTTGTAGTTCAAGCTAGGTTTCATTTTGTTGATTTTCAACCGTTGTCGAACAAAACAACATAACAACAAACCCTTTTCCCACATATAAGTAGGGTCGGCTATATGGATTTTTTTGCCTCCATTCAGATCTATTTTGGGTCATTCTCAGGCTTAAATCCAAATAACTAAGATCCCTCAGGAAAATCTCATTCCAACACTTCTTGGACCGTCCTCACCCTCCCTTAACCTGCTCAATGTCCCAAATCGCGTATCTTCTAACAGTTACATCAACCGATATCCTTTGCAAATGGCCAAACTATCTTAAGCACTTTTCTCCCATCTTATCCTCTATTTGAACTAAAAAGATTTTCCTTCTAATCGCATCATTACGAACACGATCTTTTCATGTATGACCACACATCTACCTTAGCATTTTTATTTCTACAATTGTCATTCTCTACACATGTCTAGGACAACATTCTAATCCATAGAGCACGGCAGGCCTCACGGCTACTTTCTAATACTTTCCTTCGACTTTCAAATGGATTTTCTTATCACAAAAAACAGTAGAGACTCCTCTCCACTGTATCCAACTTGAACTTATTCTATGAGTAGCATTTCCATCAATTTCCCATCATGTTGCAAAATAGATCCCAAGTATGTAAAAGAATCTTTCTTCTAGATGTAATCATCCAAGGATGCAAAAATCGATTCAGGTGTGAGTTTAAACGGTTGTTTAAACTCATTCGGCCCTCGACCGACTGTATTACCTTTAATCGGCTATGTAAACGGTCAGACCACTTAAACGGGTGTAATCGACTGTTTACATGTCATTTAAGCGGCCGCGTTTTGCATTAGGGTTACATAAATCCTATGTTTATTATGCTATCTACTTTGACATGTCACATTTGGATGAGGAAGTCACTGAAATTGACAATATCTGATCAATCTTGTGAATATGTGATTATATTTTTATAGTTCATTTACACTATTTTATTAATTATATATATAATATTTTTTATTAATTTAAAAATGTAAAACCGCATATACCGTTTAATTTCCGCTTAAACTCCTGCATACCGTTTAATCAATAATCAGTGACCCTACCAATTATATACCGCATACTTTTTTTTGCAACCTTGCAACCATCTACAATCTTCACCTCGAGTCCTTCACCGTTGCATATAATTAGTCTTAGTCCTACTTATACAAAATCCTTTAGTCTCTAAAGCATGTCACCAAATCTCTAGCTTCTCATTTACTTCATCTCATGCCTCATCAATCAACATGAAATCATCGACGAACAACATACACCAAGGTATCTCATACTGAATGTAACTAGTTAACTCATTCATAATCAAAGTAAAAAGGAATGGTATAAAAGTTGAACCTTGATGCAAATCGATATTGATGTTTAAATAGTTAGTCTTCCCGGTATGGATCCCTACACAAAATGAAGCCCCATCATACATATCATTATAAGGTTAATGTATAAGACAAGTACTTATCTCTTCTCCAAAACTCTCCACAAATCTCCCTTAGAACTGAAGCATAAGGATTCTTCTCACACCAACAACAAAGCCTTTTCCCACATTAAGTAGGGACGGCTACATGAATTCTTTGCCTCCATTCAGATCTATCTTGGGTCATTATCGGGCTTATATCTAAAAATCTAAGATCCCTTCGTATAGTCTCATTCCACCACTTCTTGGGCCTTCCTCGCAATCTCTTAGCCAGCTCAACATCCCAAAACCTGCATCTCCTCGCCGATGCTGACCTCCTTTGTAAATGGCCAAACTACCTCAAGTGATTTTTTCACGTCTTATCCAAGATTGGAGCTACACCAACTTTCCTTCTGATGGCATCATTCTGAATCTGATCTTTACATGTATGTCCACACATCCACCTTAGCATTTTCATTTCTGCTACTGTCATTCTTTACATATGTCTATTGTTCATAAGCCAACATTCAAATCCATAGAGCATAGCAGGTCTCACAACTTCTTTGTAAAACTTTCCTTCGATTTTCAAAGCAATTTTTTATCATAAAGAACAGTAAGGTTCATCTTCACTTTAACCAACCTGCATTTATTTTATTTGTAACATCTCCATCAATTTCCCCATTACGTTGCAAAATAAATCCCAAGTATCTAAAAGAATCTCTCTTCTGAATGATATCGTCACCAATCTTCACCTCGATTCCTTCACAATTGCTTCCATCAAAAGTGCACTTCATGTATTCAGTCTTAGCCTTATTTATACGAAAATCATTTAGTCTCCAATGCATGTCTCCAGACCTCAAGCTTCTCATTTACCCCATCTATAGTCTCATCAATCAGCGCAATATCATCAGCAAATAACAGACACCAAGCTATCTCATCATGAATGTGACTTGTCAACTCATCCATAATCAAAGTAAAAAGGAATGAACGTAAAGTGAACCTTGATGCAGACCAATGTTGATGTCAAATAGCCAGTCTTCCCATATTGTATCATTACAAAAGATTGAGCCCTATCATAAATATTTTTTATGAGGGTAATGTATAGGACAGGTACTTGTTTCTTCTCCAAAAATCACCACAATATCTCTCGTAGAACAGAATCATAAGCCTTCTCAAAATCAATAAAAATCATATGGAGGTTCTTCCTTTTGGCGCTATAAATCTCTATTATTCTCCAAGTGGATGGCTTCAATAGTTGAGTGGCTTGGCATAAATCCGAATTGATTTTCTTTTACTTTGAAAACTTGCCTCATCCTTCTTTCGCTCATACATCCCAAATTTTCATAGTGTGACTCATCAACTTGAACCTCTGTAATTTAAATAATTTTGAATGTGTCCTTTGTTCTTATAAAGAGGGATCACGATGTTTCTCTTCCAATCTTCAGGTATTTTCTTGCTTTGCCAAATAACATTGAATAAATTTGTAAGCCAAGTCAAACCACGCACCTAAAACTCTACAAACTTCTATAGAAATGCCATCAGGTCCTAAACCTTTCCTGGGTTTCATAACCTTCAAAGTCCCCTCTACTTCCTTTGTATTCGTCTATAACTTGCACGATTCAAATAAATTTCACTACTAGCTAGATCACCCAAAGATATCTCTCTATTTTCTTCCCCACTAAAAATCTTATAGAAATACTGCTTCCATCTAGTCTATATATCCTTCTGACTAACAAGCACATCACCTTCCTTATCCTTAATGCATCCTACTTGAGAAAGGTCTTTAGTTTTTTTTTCTCTTTCTTTAGCCAACCTGAATATATCCTTCTGGCCCTCCTTAAAGTCGAGATTTTTGTACAAAACTACATAAGCTTTTGACTTATCAACGCTTACAGCCTTCTTTTCTTCCTTCATCGCTATTTTGTAGTTTGTGACAGTTTCATTTGATTTATCCTTGGACAAAGCTTTAAAGCATGCCCATTTAATTTTGAGCTTCTTTTACAACCCTCCACTCCACCACCAAGCCTCTTTTTGGCATGAAGCTCCTCCCTTTGACTCACCTAGCATCTCTTTGGCTACCCTTCGGATACAAGATGACACCGCCTTCCACATCTCGCTTGCACTTCCACTACAATCCCAAGATAAGTTTTCTAAAACCTTCTTCGCGAAGCTTGATTGCTTCAATTGAAGATCCCAACATCTAGTTCTAGTAATCATGAAAACCCTCCTTTTCTTTAATACAAACATGGTCGGTCCCAAGTCCGGGTAAATAGAGAAAGGTTACGTATTAGGTAGCCGACAGCTTGCGTAAAAGAGAAATTCCTAAATAGTGTTCTTGTTTATAACAATATTTAGGATTTGTCTCAAAAACAGTTTGTATCTTTTGAACATGGATTTAAGCAAACATCTAGATTTCAATTGTTGTCAAAATCTTTCAAAATTCCTAGGGTCCTAAATTTTTAATTTTCATATCAATATATTTTGTTAAACAAATATATGCAAACAACGACAAATCTCTTTGCAGGCTTTGGCGAAACAAAACTAAAATCTAATATATAAGGCCATGGTTAAAGTAAACGAAACAAAAATATAAATTATGAAGCCATCATCTAAGTACAATGCTCAATTTTGTTGATTTTTAATTTGAATCTTTTCACAACAATGATTTTCAAATCAATATATTTTGTTATACAAATTAAAAAACTCAAACAACTTTAAAAGGTTTCAGTTTTCAATTAATAAGATAAGCATGTGTAATATATATAATTATGTTCATCATGATTTCTCATTAGTTACGAAAAACTCTAAACCAAACATGTCTACCACATTCTTATTATTTTATCCATAAATAACTGATTATTAATTTTATACCAAAGCATATAGCAACAACAACAACAAAGCCTTTTCCCACAATTAAATAGGAACGACTACATAGATTCTTTGCCTCCATTCATATCTATCTTGGGCCAATCACGGGCTTATATCCAAAAAATCTAAGATCCGTGCGTATAGTTTCCTTCCAACACTTCTTGCGTCGTCCTCGCCCTCTCTTAGCCAGCTCAACATATCAAAACTCGCATCTCCTAACTGGTACATCAGCTGACCTTCTTTGCAAATGATCAAACCATCTTAAGCGGTTTTCCCGTATCGTATTCTCGATCAAAGCTACTCCAACTTTCTTTCTGATTGCATCATTCCGAATCCGATCTTTACGTGTGTCCACACATCCACCCAGTGTTGCAATAGTCGGTCGACTATCCCGAATAGGCGGTCCGACTATGCAATGTGGGGGGGTCCCGACTGAACAGACCTCCAGTCGGTCAATAGTTCGTCCGACCGAATAGTCGGCCGACTGGAGTTTGACTTTTGATTTTTTTTTTGTATTTTTTATTTTCAATTTTCAATTTTTATGGGTTACATTTTACCACGATATCGCCACAAATGTCAAATTCTATATATTTATTATACTGATTGGAACTTTTATCTTGGATTCATGTTAACTAATGACCATATATGTATAAAAATATAAGAATATATGTATTATAAATAATTTTTATAATAAAAAAATACAAAATCGAATACTTTTGAATAGTCGTCCGAATACCGATTATTCTCTATACAGTGACCCCCTCTGACTGAATACCAAATACCATCTTCAACAACACTGCATCCACTTTAGCATTTTCATTTCTGCTACAACCATTCTCTGCACATGTCTATGGTTCACAGGCCAACATTCAGATCCATAGAGCATAACAAATCTCGTGGCTACTTTGTAAAACTTTCTTTTGATTTTAAAAAGAATTTTCTTATTACAAAGAACAACAGAGACTCCTCTCCACTTTAGCCAGTCTGTATTTATTCTATTAGTAACTTCTCCATCAATATCTCCATCATGTTACAAAATACATCCCAGGTATCTGAAAGAATCTCTTCCGAATGTTATCGTCACCAATCTTCACCTCGATTCCTTCACGATTACTTCAATTAAAGGTGCACTCCATATATTCGGTCTTAGCCCTACTTATACGAATTCTTTTAGTCTTCAACGCATGTCTCCAGACCTCAAGCTTCTCAATTACTTCATCTCTAGTCTCGCCAATCAACACGATATAATCAGCCAAAAACATATACCAAGGTATCTCATCCTGAAAGTGACTTGTCAACTTATCCATAATCAAAATAAAAAGAAATTGACTCAAAGTAGAACTTTGATGTAAACCAAATTTGATGTCAAAATAGCCAGTCTTCCCAGACTAGATCCTTACACAAGATAAAGCTCTAACATACATATCCGTTATGAGGTTAATGTATAGGACAGGTACTTGTCTCTTCTCCAAAACTCTCCAAAATATCTCTTGTGGGATAGAATCATAAGCCTTCTCCAAATCAATAAAAATCATACGGAGGTTCTTCCTTTTAGCTCTATAAATCTCCATTATTCTCCTCGGCAAACGGATGGCTTCAATAGTTGAGCGGTCTGCATTGAATCCGAATTGATTTTCTTTTACTTTGAAAACTTGCCTCAATCTTCTTTCGATCGCATGTTCCCAAATTTTCATAATGTGACTCATCAGCTTGATACCTCTGTAATTTGAACAATTTTGAATGTCTCCTTTGTTCTTATAAAGAGGCACCACGATACTCCTCCAATCTTCAGGTATTTTCTTGCTTCGTCAAATAACAATGAATAGATTCGTAAGCCAAGTCAAACCACGCCCACCTAAAACTCTCCATACTTCCACAGGGATGCCATCCCTGTGGAAGTATGGAGAGTATGGAGAGTATGCCAAGTCAAACCACGCCCACCTAAAACTCTCCATACGCCTACCTAAAACTCTCCGTACTTCCACAGGTATTTTCCCAGGTTTCATAACCTTCATAGCCTCCTCTACTTCATTTCTTTGTATTCATCTACACCTTGCACGATTCAAGTAACTTCCACTACTACCTAGATCACTTAATGTGATCTCCGTACTTCCTTCCCAAATGAAAAGTTTATGAAAATGCTGATCCCATCTAGTCTCTATATCCTTCTGAGTAACAAGCACGTGACCTTCCTCATCCTTAATACGTCTCACTTAAGAAAGGTCTTTAGTCTTTCTTTTTCTTGCTTTGGCCAACCTGAATATATCCTTCTGGTCCTCCTTCGAGTTGAGATTTTTGTATAAAACTTCATAAGGTTTTAACTTAGTTTCGCTTACAGCCTTATTTGCTTCCTTCTTCGCTATTTTCCAGTTTGTGACAGTTTCCTCTGTTCTATCCTTAGACATAACTTTAAAGCATGCTCATTTAACTTTTAATTTCTCTTGCACCCCTTCACTCCACCATCAGACCTCCTTTTGACCTGGAGCTAAGCAAGCTATCCCTTATGTACCTCTTGTCCCTTTAACTCATCTAGCATCTCTTTGACTACCTTTCGGATACAAGATGTTACCGCCACCCACATCTCGTTTGTACTTCCGCTACAATCCTATGATAAGTCTTCTAAAACCTTCTTCCTGAAGCTCGATTGCTTTAGTTGAAGATTCCACCATCTAGTTCTAGTGATCTTTGGAACCCTTCTTTTCTTTACAAGTCCTTTTATTTTTACATCCATGACTAACAACCGATGTTGGGTTGTCAAACTCTCTCCTGAGATTACTTTGCAATCTTTACAACACAACCGATCTCTTTTCCTCAACGTAAAGTAATCTATTTGTGTTCTAGTGGGACACTCTTACAATAATTTAATATTCCTCCTTCATGAATAGAGTGTTTGTTATGAACAGATCATATGCCGTTACAAAATCCAGAATGACTTTTCCCTCTTTATTTATATCCTCGAAACCATGACCTCCGTGAACACTAGCATTCCTTGAAGCATCCTTTCCCACATGTCCATTAAGATCTCCACCTATGCAAATCATCTCTTTGTGGGATTCCTTGTAAAATCCTATCCTCACAAAAAGCTTGTTTAGTCCTTTCATCTAAACTAATTTCCGATGCATAAATTGAGAGGATATTCAGAGTTTCTTCTTGAAGCACCAATTTTAGCAAAATAATCCAATCCCCAAATCTTTGTACCTCAATCATGCAATCCTTAAAATGAACAACCACTCCAACACCGTGGTTGCCCTTATCTTTACTTGAATACCAAAGTTTAAAGCATGTAATCTTGATATCCCTTGCTTTCTCTCCAACCCATTTAGTCCCTTGAAGACATAGTACATAAATCTTCCTTCTTTCCATTGTATCCACTATCTCTATCAATTTTCTAGTTAAAGTGCTAATATTCCAATTACCAATCTGCAATTTCCTTTGCAACCTCTTTTGGACTCACTCCTTTACTCGCATGCATCCATCATCCAAGAACCCTTGCAAATTTTGGACTGCATCTAGGCGGTGATGCAGTAAAACTAGTTCATTAACTCGCATGTGTTCCTCGTCATGCGAGAATCCTTGCAAATTTTGAACTACATCCAGGTTGCGATGTAACGGCTCTTGCCAATTTTTCATTGCATTCGGGCGACGCAACGCGTCGTAAGTAGGGAACTCCCAAATGAAATATAAATGTTTGCTTAAATCCATGTTGAAATCATCCAACTGTCATAAGGCAACCTCCTAAATAATATTTTTAAAAAAATACTATTTAGGAAGTCATCTCCGACTATTTTACGCTGGTTGTTGGCTACCGAACGCAACCCTCCTCATTTACCCAAGCTTGGGACTAGCCATGGCTGAGTTCATACCAGAGCATATAGCAATCTCTAATATTTCCATAACATTGCAAAAGATTTATATTCTTTAATAATTGGAAGTTAATCAAGAAAGTAGATATTGGTGTACATATACGCATAACACATGTGAGTGCAATGCCAAGGGTCCGTATTGGAACCTTAGCATGTCTACATGCTTTTAGATACTCAACCAACAAATTCGAACATGGTCAAATATACGACGGTCAAATACTGAAAGCATGGTTTGAACAATAACAATGCGAGAAACCAGTCCGAAAAACTAGAGAGAAGAATAACCACACCTTTATACTCATAGTGTCATTGACAACATACTTCTGCTCCAACAACACAACATCCTCAAAGTACTTTCTTAGACGGCCTTCCGTCATTTTTTCAATGGCTATTGGAGATTTTCCAGTCCCCTCAGCCTGAAAACGTATAGAAATGATAATAAAAAATTATAATAAATGGGAGCTATCTCCAATTTATCGAGACAGGAATAATATCAAAATACAGTAACAAACTTTTTCATATATCAAAAACCAGAATCCCGGCACAGATGATCATTGGATCAATGTTCTTAAATGCAACGGTTATTCAATCAATGTTCTTAAATGCAACGGTTATTCATTCAAATTATTGGTAACACAGCCACAACCAGATACTATGAACTCATGGAGATAGCCCAGAAAGGACATGTAGAGTGAGTTTTTCTAATTTACTTCTATCTTCAGTTAATCATTTAATTTTGGACAATCATCCCCCACTCAACATTACACATTTTGCACCATGTGCAATCGAAGAAGGAAAAAGTGAGTTTATCTCATGTATGATCCTCCATAAATGGGTTCACATGCATAAGAAAAGTGAGTTTATCTCATGTATGATCCTCCATAAATGGGTTACACATACATAAGAACCACGAAGAGATCTCAATCTGGGGGCCACATGTATAAGAGGATGGACATGCAATAACATTCTGTTGGGCACAATTTCAGGTAGAAGAAGAAATATGTGCTACTCTCACTCAATCTTTCTCCCAGAGTTGTCAAAACATGAAAATAATGGACCTAGTTTGAGAGAACAAGTGGGATAACTAAAAAATCAACTTCTCCCTGCTATTTTGAATTATGCACGTCTGTTTTCAGCTACTCGTCACTCGCCAGCTTCTATCCCCCCCAAAAAACTTTTCCTTTGAAGCAACGATCCCTTGTGATATTTCTTTCACTAAAGCAGCCCATGTTGGTCCTTCAGTGAACTTCCTTGCAGTTTCTTTTAATTTTTTCTGATATGTACCCAGTTGGGCCCCAAATCAAAGCGAAAAAGGTTAAAGTGGATTTTTTTAACACCACTGAATAATTCCTCCTTTTAGACTGAAAGCCAAAGTGGGAACTCCTAGGGTTAGGAGAACCCATCATTGGGACAGTGTTGTTCCTCCCATCGCCGGTGAAGGTGCTCTTTGAATCCAATGACACCACGCGGGATACTCACTAGGGGTGCACATGGATCGGACAAAATTCTGTAATTCAATCTAATGTGATGTTACTGGATTGGATTGGCTTGGCTTTATCATTTTAACCGTTTCGGATTGGATTGGGATTTTTCAACTCCGTTAAAGTATTAGATTGAATCGGATCATTATCAAAATCTGCCTATACAGTATTTGGGACTTCCGTTAACAAGTGGTATACAGTATTTGGGACTTCCGTTAACAAGTGCTACTTAGAGTTAGGGACAGAAAGTAAGAATCTGCCTATACAGTATTTGGGACTTCCGTTAACAAGTGGTAGACTGTGAATGTTTGACCGGCTACCCATTATAGGGAGGAAGACTTGTTCTTTTTTTTTTGAACACAGAAAGTTCGGGGGAGACACGTGGTGGTGTTCGCCCCAATTTTATTAAAAAGCGAGAGGAGGGAGATGGGGAGAGAGATACAATGTGATGCCAAGCACCCGGGATCAAGAGGATCCCTGTCAAAATCACAGTCCACACTCCCAGTCACCACACCCGACAATAGCGTCACCGCAGCAACCACTCGTTCAAAAGTAAATCCACATGCGCGAAAACGTTTTCCCTGTAAAATCTTTGGCCCCTGAGAAGGTTCTTGAGAAGGTTGTTCTCGTTGCAATCCCATTTTTATGCCATCTACATGTTGGGATTCGTAAAAGAAGAGAGAGGATTACGAGAAGATTCTTTTGGGTTAAGTCAAGCTAAGATATGCCTGGTATGCACCTGGTAGATTGGGAGACAGTAACTATGTTGTTACAGAAGGGAGGAGTTGGTGTACTGAGGTTGAAAATAATGAACAGTGCTTTGTTAATAATAGGTTAGTCGGAATTTAGGGGAATAGTGAAGACCTCTGTTGTAAGCTCCTTTGACACATTTATGGTGCACAGGCACAGGTTAATATCCCTCGTCTTCCCTCATTTCATATCTCAGGTTTCTAAAAGGGTATTCGCACCCTTCTCCCCCAGGCATGTATGCTTTTCAAACGTGTTCAAGGGGATGGTAACTCTTTTTTCTTGGGACGGATGATTGGATTGGATTGAAGAACCCTGACATCAAGGTTCCCTCGTTTGTTCGCTATCTCTGACTCTCAGAAAGCGTAAGTTGTGAACGCTTGCATTGACAACCTTCATGGTGTAATTTACTCTCACTCTGTACATGGAACAGGGAGGTATCATTGGACCGAAGTGATAGAGATTTCTCCGTGAAGAAGGCATATAAAAGAGTTTTTTAAAGGAAGGCATATAGAAGTGTTGACAAGCCTCCGGTTGTAGGTTTTGACATTCTGGTTAGAGATTCTAGGGTTAGTAGTAAATTGAAGGTGCCAACAACATATCAGAGTATTCTTGTGGTTGATGCGCAGAAGGAGAATTCTTATGAGGGATCGTTGGACCAAATTCAGTGGCAATGAGAATGACATGTGCCCTCTTTGTTATGATACAACGAAAATCATTGACCAACTATTCTTAGAATGTGGAAGGACTAAAGCTATCTGGTTGGATCTAGAGATTGATGGGGTGGACATCAGCACTTTTGTAAACTTATGGGACTCTATCGATCGTGCTAGATTCCAAGATGACTTGAATATGCCTTGGCCCATCACTATCATTAGGCGATTTGGCTATCTTGAAATTGAGTTATTTTCTCGTCTGATCACTTTTATTATGAAAATGTAATCTTCAATGCCAAGAGTCTCCTTGAATCTTGGCTTTTATGAGGTAACATTTATATCTTCCCAATAACTTAATATACGTAGGACGGGCACGTTTGTGTATTCGCCCCTCTTTTGTCTCGAAAAATAATTAGAGTAGGCTCTTACGCTTAAAGGTGTCATCGTTTGTCTGTTAGTTATACTTTAGTTTGAAACTTTATGTAAATGCAAACATGTGTACATATTTGATTTTTTTTGTTTGAAATTTTATATAGATGCAAACATGCATATATACTTGATTTATTTGGCTGTTTCTTTCACATGTTAGCATCTAGCACCGCAGATTTTTTTAATGTTCTCGATGATCAACCTCATTCCTTGAGTCCTATCATTGAGGTAAGTTGAACTCTGTTCACCACCAAACAAAAAGTGAATATAAACTTCGTGCACTTCAAAATTCAATAATTTAAGATACATATATACTTATAAAATAGATACAACTGACTATTTGTTACCTGAGATTTAAGTATTTCACGCTCAGCCTCGATGGCTTCAGTAGGGACAATGTCCTTTGAAAGAAACAGTGGTTTTGCAGCCACGATATGCATTGCCAGTGACGAACCAACTCGTTTAAGAGCATCTAAAGAGGCATTCTCATTCCCTACTTCTAGAGTAACTAATCCAGAAATGCGCCCCAATCCTGCAATCACAAAAATACGTATTTTTATTTGAACACCTGCATACAAGATATGTATGGCTATAAAGACTGGGAAAGTTTTAGCTAGCGAGCAAGCAGGTGGCAACCAAAGTCGATTTTCTTAAAGAATTGGAATGAATACAAAATGAAATGATGGTCAAACAGCACTTAATTTATACACTTAGTCATGGTTGGGTACTGATTAACTTTTCCATCTTTAATCTTAATCTTATAGCTTTACTTCCCAGAAATGTAAAGAATCCATTCAGACCTACAAAAATTATTAATCAAAAATTACCCTAGATAAATATTAGGCAATAAATATTCATCTAACTCCGGGAAAAGCACCTCTACTCCCCCATTTAGCAAGATTCCTTTAATACTTCAGCAAGATTCCTTTAGACGTTACACATGTATAATGTGTCACAACTCTACAATTTGTGATGGACAACTCGACTTTTTCTGCTTCTCTAAATCCATCCCCCCCCCCCCTCAGTTTTCCCTTGTACCGCTTTATTCTCTCATGCTAAATATACATTCAGCAGCCTCAGCTCTTCCCATAAGGGAAGCAAATTTCAATAGGGCTAAGGCCCTCGCCAATCTTACGCTATCTCAACATCTTCTCAAGAAACAGGTAATGGTATTACTACAATTTTTTGTAAATTTAAATCATGCTTGAGACAAAATATATGCACTAATTCAAACCTATGTTCTTGGTGAAAAATTGTATATGTTATAATCTCAAAGCCAATAGTGGAAGCACTAATGATTTACATCTTAGATTTCATCAAAAATCACAATGCCCCCATTGAATCTCTATCTATAACTGGCTCTCATCTTCAACTATATGTTAGAAAAGTTAAGTCATACATAACCGTAAATATTGTGATGATAACAGCACTTGTGTATTTTAGCTTGAAGCTACGTCAAACACAACGAAGCTAAATTACCAAGAAGAATCTCAAGTATAAGGAGTCTGAGCTTAAAGGAAGAAGCAAAGCTCAAATGAGTTCAAGGTTAAAAGGCCCAAGCTTAAGAAAGGAACTCAAGCTCAAGCCAAACATGAAGACTTTTATTTCAGCCACGTGATTGTACCTTTTTTGGTGTTGTAAAGAAGATCAAAGAATATCTTGCATCAAGCACTTAGAAAGTCAATTTCATGCAAAAGAACCCAAACTGATCGATCATGTTTTGTAAGATGATCGATCATTTTTTATCACTTTCTGTAAACTAATCAACCAATTTGTTGTAACTAATCAATCATTTTTTTGAATTTTGATTAATCAACTATTTCGACATGATCGATCAATTGTCATCCATGGTTTAGACCTCATCGATCAACTCTTTTGACAAGATCAGTCATTTTTTGAATTCTGATAAATCAACTCTTTTGGCGTGATCGATCACTTTTTGCTGATCGATCAATTATTTTGACCCGATAGAATTCCAATGGCTAATTCCTGATCGATCAACTCTTTTACTGATAATCAATCAATTGCATTTCAAATTGATCTTCTTGATTTGAACCCTAATAGCTCTATTGAGCCCCAACATCTATATGCACTGCATATAGACCTTTTTCATTACAAAACTAGCATATTCTCTCTCTTCTTTATTACATTCTTTGGAATGAGAAATATGAAGCAATACTCTACCTCGGGATGCAAGTCTAAAGCTCTATTGACTATTGCTTCAACGATTATACGACCAATCTCCTAGTTCTGTAGAATTGTTCTTTTTGACTTCGCATTGCATTGCATTTTTATGTTGCTATTGTACATTTGTATCTACAATTGAAGTTATGTGCACAATCAACTCGTTCTAATATGGTGGGGTTGTTTGTGTAAGCAATCCAGGTTAGTGGAAAGACTTAGGTTGGGTCTTAATGAGAGTTCGAGTAAGGATCTATATGCCACTTATTCTTTGATTGCTTATTTCTAATCTTGAAATTGAAATTGGTGCATATCTGCATTTTTTGTTTAAGAGCGTTGAAATTATAATTTAACCCGGTCCCGATTATCATTCTCATAGCTCGGCATTCGACTTCCATCTAATTTCATAGTCAAGTGGGGGTAGCACATATTCTTCCAACTTTCATAAGCTCCGTCTTTCACTTGGATTCCATTTTTGTAGTGATTCCAAATATACGAATCCAATCCACGTATGGATCCAAACCATCAACTTTTCCATTGAGATCATCGTTGCTACTTGTAGGGAGGTACCTCGCCTCGTTGTTGCTCGATGGCCCATCTGATGGGGCTGGAGATATTCAGCATGCAAAGGTGGAGCAATGGGACCGCCTGGATCAACGTATAGAAGACGATCACGGGGCTTGTTGTGCGGAGGTTGAGTAATGCCATGGTAGGGCTGCATTCACGAGGGATGAGGCTCTGGAGATGATCGTGTTGAAGAAGAAGAAGAGGGGCCCCTTTGTGGGGGATGCTATGCATGCAATCCTACAGCCATCGATGGGTACATCTTACATTGGGTATACTCATGGGATCATAAATGGTTGATGGGTTGACGAAGCATGAAGATGTGTGTTGACGCATCAGAATCTTGTACCCAATTCTTGGAGAAGAAGATATCCTCCAGGCAATTCTGGTGGTTATCGAGGGGCTTGCACACGAGCATCACATGATTCTGGAAGTTGAATGCCGAGTTGCCAAAGAGAAAGTAGCATCACACACTTCGGCCACATCTCAGTCATGTTAGCGGCGTTAAAGATCCTCATGTAGGTATGCTTTGAGAAGAGGGCTCGCATGTGGTGCTATGCACATGAGAAGAACAAAACCCTAGATTTGACATGAGGAGGTATGGCCAAGATGCCGCCAGAATTAGGGTTCTGGCCTTAGATTTCTTTTCTCAAATTTATTGATGACGAGCTCTTCAGATTTAAACTTAATCTGATGTAGTCTATAATCATCCGTTCGGTGCTTTCGAATTCTTCATCCCCAAGGCTGTGTATAAACCTTTGATAATGATTAATAAAGATCCTCTATTTGCCAGCTAAAGGAATCACCTTGAAGAGAACATACTCGTTCATCTTTCGAATTCAACTTAATGACCAATGAATATCCTCTGTTTACCTGCTAAACAAATGACCTTCATCTTCCGAATTCAAAATAGAGCTTATACTAGAGTAGTCTCCTGCAATAAATTGCACAACGCACAGCCATACCTTGTTAAAAATGCAATATCATGGTGGTGTTTTATTTCAATATACAAGTTTTTTTGCACATCATACTAACTTCATAGCAGACTAGATATTAAGAAACTGTATAAGTAGAAGTTGCTAATGAACTCATTTGTGATGGACTTCAATTGTGTATATTTTTGTATGAACATATTCAGTAGGTGTGGGTTAAAGTTTGCAAACTAGATTGCTAGCAATTTTTTTCACTTCCTATCTAAACATTCATCTTTCAGATGGACATACCTGATTGAGGACTTGCATGCAGGTAAGAGGAGACAATGCCACGTGAAGAAGCAGATAAAGTGAAGCCTCTTCTAAGCTTTACATTCTCCCCTACCATGGCAGCCAATTCTGTGATTGCATTTTGAATAGTTGTTTCCCCATTTAGTTTCGGATGGTCCAGATTAATTGTCATGTCCTACATAAGATATAAAAATGCACTCTAAATGGTGATTTGTTAAAATGGCAGCCAATGCTTGAATATAAAATTTATTATACTGGAAGAAGAAAAACCAATAACATGAAGACGATTGACTCCATCACTTCGTATTGCAACTTAAAACAAAAGATGAAGCATTTCTCCATGTTTTTTAAGCTCTTTCACATGTAGATTGAGGAAATTTCCCAAGAGATTGGTGAAAACTAATCACAAAAGTTTTTTATTTGCAAAATAAACACTATATTGTGAAGAGAAGGAAAACAGAAGGCAAAAGAATAATTAAGGCAACTGAAAAATTCTCTACAATGAACTTTGCAAAAGCCAGCATAAAACTGAAATTTCTTTCAAAACCAGAAAAAAAACTGAAGTTGAAAATGAAACATCGAAGGCTGGAATAATTGGACTAACACGCACACCATCTCCTTAAGCAAAGTCACGGGAAAATCCACGACCAAATTCCAAAACAAAGCCATGAAAAATCCAAAACCAAATTCCTAAAAGAAGCCATGAAAATCCAAAACAAAATCATGAAAAATTCAAAATCAGAATCGAGTCTTTTCTATCACTAGATAATACTAGATATAGTGGGTTCTACGAAAAACCTCGATTGCAATTAAGTTGTTTAAACAATGCAGAAATACCTCCAAAAGCTCCGGACCAAAGGGAATGGCACCATGAGCCTGCTGCCCGTCAATCACAGAGCATAAAGCTATCCTTGCAAGTGATCCAGCCTACAAAATGCTGAACAATTTACTAAATAAACAGGACTGATAAGAAACCGTTTAATATAGGAGGCAATCACCACAAACTAAAAATAAACAAAATGCTATATACATTCCAAATACTGCAATGACCAAGCATCAATCATTTTGCTGAAATATCTTGCAATTACCAAAAGGAAAAAGAAAATTACATGCATGTTGGAAAATGCATGACACTGTTGCGTAACATGAGTCATGACCACTGCGAAATAAAAACTTTACAATCACGAAAAATATGCAATTATCTTTTTTATGAAAATAAAAAAAAATAAAATTATCTTTTTTTGAAAGGAAAAACATGCAATTGTCAGTAGTTGGCAATCATCTAAGAATTTACTAATAAACAATTAATACTTGCAACTTATCAACACCTTGTAAGCACAATCCCCACCATGTTCTCTCCCTAGAAACTACTCCATTCCCTAGAATCCACAAGGATCACATGACCACAACTGTTTCAACCCCAGAAACGGATTAATGAAGAACTGTAAATAGATCGTCCACCATATATCAAATTAATCAAAAAATGATGCAGCCCCAATTGAACCCTACGTTTAGTGGAGCCTGATAGAGAACTAAAGGGATACGAACAATGGTTCAGCATGCAGGACAACACCGGCAGAAGTTAGAACGGACAAGTGCATGACATGTTCCCAGTCACAATCAAGCTTTAACAAAACATTAAAGAATGTCAACTAAGTTTATTTGTGGTTTGTAATAATAGACTGCCCCCAAACAAGCCCTTTAAGAATGCCTATTTGAGTTTCAATGTGATTGGATGCCTGGGCCCTGGATAATAGAAGATTCATCTCTCTAAAGGATCATGAATGCAGATGTACGAACCACGTAAGCCATTGTGTATGAAAATGGAGGGGGTGGTCACAATACATGATCTGGCAGTCCATCCGCATAGCCATAAAGACATGCATGCACGCTGTGAAGAAGAATGAAAGAATGGAATTGCTTGTTTATTCAAGATGTCTAGAGGTCCTTATATAGGACAAAACCCTAGAGAGCTCTAAGATGAAAAATACATAAATACTCTTAGCAGAGTTACAAATCTAATTATAGAATGTACTACTAACAATAAGTCTAATTATAGAATGTACTACTAACACTTCCCCTCAAGTTGGAGCATATTTATCAATCATGCCCAACTTGGACATAATCCAGGACAGACGCTTCTTGGGTAGAGTCTTTGTGAATACATCAGCTAACTGAAGATCTGTGGTGATGTGAGGAGTAGTAATCTTCCCAGTTTCGACAGCATCACAAACAAAATGGCAGTCCACCTCTATATGCTTGGTTCGCTCATGGAACACAGGATTCGTGGTGATATATGTAGCAGATTTGTTGTCACAATACAGTGGAATAGGAGTAGCGACAATGATGCGGATTGGTTTTCGGCGACGGCGAAAAATAAAATATTTGACGGTAGATTTTGGTGGAGAAGAAAATGGAGGGATTGAGAAGAGAATGGAGGGGTTGAGAGAAGAAGCTCGTCGGGAACACGAGGGGTTTGGAGGAGAGAAACGTGAAGACCACGTGGGGAGAGAGAGAGGAGAGAAGGAGAGAGATAAAATCTCAATTTTTCATATCAACTGAACTTCCTAAAAACACTAGCCTATAATCCCTTTATATAGGAGGGATGAGGTTATAAAAATAGAAACTCGAATTCAAATTTAAACCAATTATCCTAATTTGACTCTAACCGACTAACCGACTAATTTGAAATTCAAATCTTTAACTAATTAATTGGGATCACAGGCGATCTCATTTATTTAATTAAAAACACGACAATTCAAATAAACGTAAATAAAATTAACGGATAAAAATTAAATGAATGCAGCCCTATATTTCCATTTCACGCTGCATCAACTCTCCTCCGCTTAAAAAAATTCGTCTCCCGACGAATTGTTTGATCTTCGGGTTGTTGATGGAGAATTTCCTCATAGCTTGTTGGTCGAATCTCCCAATTTCGCTCTGACGAACTATGGTATTTCGTCGCGTGTCGACGTGAATGTCTGGATGGATCGTCAGATCGTGAGGACAATCTGTAGGCCATGCTCTGATACCAATTGATGCGGATTGGTTTTCGGCGATGGCGAAAAATAAAATATTTGACGGTAGATTTTGGTGGAGAAGAAAATGGAGGGATCGAGAAGAGAATGGAGGGGTTGAGAGAAGAAGCTCGTCGGGAACACGAGAGGTTTGGAGGAGAGAAACGTGAAGACCATGTGGGGAGAGAGAGAGGAGAGAAGGAGAGAGATAAAATCTCAATTTTTCATATCAACTGAACTTCCTAAAAACACTAGCCTATCATCCCTTTATATAGGAGGGATGAGGTTACAAAAATAGAAACTCGAATTCAAATTGAAACCAATTATCCTAATTTGACTCTAACCGACTAACTGACTAATTTGAAATTCAAATCTTTAACTAATTAATTGGGATCACAGGCGATCTCGTTTATTTAATTAAAAACACGATAACTCAAATAAATGTAAATAAAATTAACGGATAAAAATTAAATGAATGCAGCCCCATATTTCCATTTCACGCTGCATCAGACAATGAGACCGAGTTCTTTCAGAAAGGTCAATAGCCACGTGATCTCACAAGTAGCTTGAGCCATTACTCCGTATTCTGCTTCATCACTGGATCTAGACACAACAGTCTGCTTCTTGCTTCTCCAAGAGAAGAGATCATGGCCTCAAATTTCAGCGAAATTCGGTCAAATTTCTATCGAATATCGATATCCTGTCGAAATCGAAATTCGACCGAAATGACCGAAATATAGGGGTCCTAGCACAAAAAAAAATAACCGAAATGGCCAAAATTCCGGTTGAAATTCCTACCTAGCTATTTTTCTAAATAGCCTATGATTGTCACATGAGTATGGGTTAAAGCTTTGCCCATTAATGGCTCTTGGCCTAGTGGGAGATTGTTGGACATGCGAGCCCATAGTGAGCCATTATGCAATAAATGATATCGCAAATATGATTTCCTGATCTAAAATGAAGAATAATTAATTTGCATAATAGGTCCCTTAGTACAATTAAGGTTATGTACTAAGGTCATCTTAATGATCATACACCTACTGATTCAATTATTGCATCGTAAAGGGTGGTGCTTGGATAAATATCTGAAAAGTTAGACTGAGGACTCATCGAGTACCATCAAATGATTATTAAGAGATGATCTCCAACATGAGAAGGAGATGGCAATCATTTCTCTAAAGGCCGGTATCTAGCAGACCTTCTCATGCTGGTCCTCTACATAGGAATAGAGATTCGAAGGTGTTAGATAGACAAAGAAGAAACAATTACAAAAGAAATATAAGAAAAACTAAAAATGAAAAAATGACCAAAATAAAAATGGCAGATGTAAACAAGATCTATATGTTCCATTGAGATCTCAAGATCAAAAGAAGAAATATGTAAAGATATGGATTTTGTAGATATTTTAAATTATCAACACAAACATTTTTATTGTTTTATATTTTTCTTGGATTTTTAATATATAAATATATACAAATAAAAAATACTAGAAATAAAATTTACCAGAAAGCTATTTTTGGATTTTCAATAATAAAGAAATATTAAAATAAAAATCAAGAAAGATACCATATTAAAAATATAAACAAAGTCTCACTATATCATTTTCTCCATTTTATATTAATTTTATTGTAGATAAATAAAGAAAATAAATGAAAATGAAATAAATTAAAAATGGTTAATTATGTTCATAAAATATCAAAACAAAGTTAATGAATAATTACAAAGTACAATTAGATCTCAAAATCGATATTTTGCAAACAAACTCCGATTTTATTGAGTCGTTTTCGCAAGATAGATAGTTTTTTAACTTATACATTGAAAGTGAGTTTGGTAAATTCAAAGTTCATATGGAGCATCAATTTAGTCGATAAGTTGGATTTTACAACATTTTTCATTCAACATCCAAAAATATTTATTCAAGGTGGAATTTATCTTATTTTTTATTTTTTATTTTTATATACATATTAGAAAAAGAATTAAGTCAAAAAGAGTTAGTATGACCATGCTTTGAACATCAAAAAAGCATTTGAAGTTGTGCCTCTACTATGAAGCACCCTCTGACAGAAAATCAAAGATTTGTGACCTTGGCCAACTTGCACGTCACTGCGTTCATCATGAGAGTGTTGAGAATTCTGCAACAAGGCTAAACTTCACTAAAAATTGTAGTTGTGTACTAAAAGGACATTCCTTATGACCAAAATCGAGTATGATCGCTATCAATAGAACAAACAAGCTGTAAAAAAACGTTTAATAAACTTAAAATGAGAAAAATTGCAACTGACCATATACTGGAATATTTCATTCCTCGCTACGAAGTCGGTCTCACAATTCAGCTCAACCACAGCAATCTTATTATCGGTCTGCGCCAGCGCTAGCAATCCTTCCGCAGCAGTCCTTGCCGACTTCTTCATGGCAAGAACCACCCCCCTCTTTCTCAAATCCTTATGCGCCTCCTCTGCAATCACATCCCAGTAAAAATTGTATTTTTCCAACATTAACAAGCAAAATACATCAACATTCTCAAGAACAAACGATAACAACGGAATTGCTGACCATAATGAAATCAAAAAAAAAGGTTACCAATATCCCAATTGCAAGCAACCAAAGAAGACTTGACATCCTTGATTGGAGCACTGGTCCTCTCCCTCAGCCGCCTAATTAAACCCATCTGATCCAAACCCGAAACATCGACATTATAAGTCCTGGCGAGCATCGGTATCCCGTGATTGGAAGAGAGTGGAGCGCTGCGGACATCATATGCCGAGGAAGAATAACTGCGTGTGGATTGCCTGCTGGAAGTCACCCCCTTTCGAATGATTCCTATGCACGACTTCGCGCTTCGATGGTAACCCATCAAACCCTCGCGATATGGAATCAGAGAGCTGCTGTCCTTTGGCGCGCAACGGGGGAGACTGGGACTAGTAGGAGGCGGAGGCTTTAGGGTTTTAGAAACTATATAATGTGTATGTTGTAAAACCATATGATTGGTATTTTTGTGATCCGATTTCATTAACTCTTTAAGCATTTAATTGATAACCATTAGTTTCCTTGGTCCAAGCTGATCAGCATTAGGAGCACGCAAGGCTAACACTAGGGACCTGTTTGGTTGCTGGGTTGGACTGGGTTGGGTTGGGTTGGGATGGATGAATAGTAATCCGAGATGCGAGTCTCTCGAAGTCGTAACTGTCTCAGCCAACAAAGGGACGGTGGTCGCCAGCATCCACGCCTCGCTTATTCTTTAGAGAGTGACCGTTGATTTAACAACTCGGTTTTAGATCTGGATTGCCATTGAAGTAAACTAACACTAACAATTTATTAGACTTATTTTAAATTGGATCAATTGATCGATATCGAAAATGTTTAAAGTCAAGTTGTCAGATAATAACTCCCCCTTCTAATAATCTGCTTGCATACCTCGAGCGTAGTCTTGCATTCAAACTTACAAAGACAAAGAGTTGATTATGATTGGTTGGGATTAATACTTGCTGATTTGTGTTTTTAAGAATTTTAGATGGTTGTCAATGAGACGAGTGATCCTATCCTTGAAGGTTCCATTTTACATGGGGTCTAGAAGGCATGGACAAATTGATTCATCGGAATATACCCATGTTTAGTTCTAGGTTATCCCTACTTCTATATACCCACATATATGAATGTTATATGCTGACAATGTAAAGCATATAAAATCACATGTGTCGTGATGTAACTACCATAATTGCATTAGTTATCATGTAGTTATAGAAGTTTTTAGGAGCTGTGGAGTAGAAATCATACTGATAAAATATGTTAACATATCTACCATTATCTTCTTGGGTTGGAGTTATTCATATGGATCCCATCTTTTGCTATATTTTTTAACCATCATCGGACAAACAACTTAACATCAAATATATGTTATGATCATTCAATATAATCAATATAAGCAATATGACATCACATTTACCTCTCCAACACTCTCAACCATATGAACAACTACTATTCACGTAAGGATTACAATTTTACTAACCCTTTGACAGGAGGTTATTCCAGTCCAACACAATCCTAGTACCAAATAGGCTTTTGCAATCGACTAATGTCTAAGCCTTTCCACAGTAGTGCACCCCCTCTTCATGCTCCCACCCAACGATCTTTTCTTTCGTGATGACTGTAATCTTCCGTTATCACTTCTGCGCACTTCATCCTACCACTCATGTGCAAATGAAACATTGTGTAGCTCTTTGATATTTTAAATTGCCCCCATCCCCACACAATCAACAAACCCCACGATCATCCACGATGACCCCTTGACCCCCCTCCTCGCTACTCATCCATCATCATCCAGACGAAAGCGCGAATGTACATTGCCTCGCCTCTCTTTAGGGTTGCACGTCTTTTGTCACACGTGCATGATGGTGCATCGTTGTCACCCTCACATGGACATTTTTGCCCCTCTTCTAACCCTCTCGTCCATGTCACCAACGATGTGCTCCTCGTGCCATGCCTTTTTTGCCATTGACTTATGATGTCCATCCTCGATGTCACTAGCATGATGAAGGAAGAATAAGATGAGGAAGGGACACAAATGTTGTATAATGTGTCTTAAGTAAACTTTGGCTCGAAAAAAAACTATATTTTGGTTCAACTGATTGATGACCGAACTAACATAGGGGAACAATTGTTAATTGTGGGTGAACATAAAGGGTACAAGTGTTATTTGGAATTTTTGGAGAAAACGATTTCTTGAAAGTCTCTTGACTTATTGGAAACGTGGAAGGAAGAGATGAACATCCATTGGTGATTGAGTGGAGGTATATCTTAAAATCATATATTCATTTTTTACATATGATTTTGATCATTAATTACTATCTATTCGGTGACTAATTTGAGCTTACCAAAGAATTGCTGGTAGAGCTAACGTCCATTTTATGTGTGACATCCATTGCAAATATTCAAGGCCACTTTTAAAGGTGGACTTGTGTAAGATATATTATATTATGGGCACTTGTACTTACTTCTACAATATACGGTTACAATACAAGTCTTCATTCTATGAAGTTAATCAAGAAAGATGGCGTAAAATCGTGCAATTGGTTGATGAAAACACCTAAGAACATATGGGCTAGACACACATTCAATCCAAGGGAGAAATGTGAACTTAAGCAACAATGTTTGTGAGTTGTGGTGTAATTATGTAAAGTAATTTTACGCATGTGCCCTTTGAACTTTACAAATAACACGTGTGCTCGGTCTTTTTTGCAATTACACACATGCCCTAATAAAACTACAAAATGAACTTATGCTCCTTTGGTTAGTTATCAACTTTTCCAAAAAAAACGTATAATAGCATAAGGGTGCATTTGATACGCGGGTTAGGGTGGGTTAAACTGGTAGAGGGTAACCCATTTTTGTGTTTTGGTGTTTGGAATGGATAGAGGTTAAACTGGGGGTGAGATAGAAGTGGGTTTGTGGTGATATAATTGTATTGTGGTTTGAAAAAGTGAGTAGTTATTGTGATGTGATTGTATTGAAGTTTGGAAAAGTAAGTAGAGGTGGAGTAGTTTATAATTTATATATGATATGATGGTATAGTATATTATCTTTTGATGGAATTAATGATGGAGATTTGATTTATTTAATTTGTTTAAAAAGAAATAAAAGGGAGCCCACATGAAAGAGAGGAAGGGTGGGTTAAGGGGGATAACCCCCTTGTCGAACGGTGCCTAAGGGTACAAGTATAATTGTAAAAAGAAGACACTAGTACAAATGTCTGCCTCATGCTATTCTACCCAAGAAGCAATCTATTCGCAGAGGATTTTAATAGCGACAAGAGTAACACCACATGCTCCCACTCAGGACCTTCGCTGCTCAACCTACAAAACACAACCTTCCATCGCTTGTTGCATATTACCACCTCATCGACCACACCTCTGACGCCCATTCTATTCCCTTTACAGGTATGTGATGGAATATTTTTTACTGCCCATGATGCTCGTTCCATTACCTTTATAGGTATGTTATGCACACATAATACATTTTACCATGATCAATTGATTTGGGGGAATACATAAATGAGATCATGTTACTTTTGGAGCGGGCATTTGCTTAGAGTAGGATCAATAGAGTGAAAGTTATAAAAATGCACTATATTTGTGCACGCATTATATAAACGCGTTGTATCTAGAAAAGATGGAGACGTTGCGTCATTTGATTGCGTATAGTTGGTAGAAGCATTATTCTGTGGACTATCAACTTGAGTCTTTCCATGCGTCAGTAAATAGATAGTCGATTGAGTGGTCTCACTTCTACGGGCCTCATATGTTTCCTTTCATGGTCCACGTGAGTAACACCGAGATAACAATCAACTATCAAGGAGGAAATTGGTGGATGTATTGATCATATCCAAAGAAGTTGTATAAAATATCTTACCATCCATTTTAAGGAATATGAGGTACGTTCGGTTCAGGAATAAGCAAGAATAAAGATGGAGAATAAGAAGAATAAGAGTCAATTTTATGTTCGACCGAGAATACATAAATAAGGAAAATAAGATGGAATAACGTTAGGTAAGGTAGAATAAAGATATGAATAAAGGTAGAATAAGATGAAATAATATGATGTAAATAATCGTACTCTTAAAATTAGTGTCCGAGAGAAAATTGACTCATTATTCCAATGATTGTTTTTCAAATAGGAAAGCAAGATGTTTGCCGTACATGTATATTTTTTTGAACCTATAGTCACAATTAATAATTAGTTTTGTTTAATAAAAGATTAACCGATCCGATTCCCTCCCAAACACCCTCGTTCTGTCGCCACCACCCCCGCGAAGCTTAGCTTCCCCGCCCGCCCTCTCCCTCTCTCTCGTCTTCCGCTGGCTCCTCGCATCGTCCTTTACAGGTAAGGGGGTTCGAATTTCGATCTTCTTACACCATGGATCGCGTAATTAAACCCGTCCCCATTCCATCGTTTGCTGCCCTACATCTCATCGAGGAAAACTTTATTTGACAATCAAAATGTTTCGTTAACGAGCACAAAAGCTTGTCATTTGCAATTTGTAGCATTTAGATTGGTCGTGCATATTTTATGATTTCTCTTTTTTCGCGATCGTTTTTTTGGCAGCTAAATAGCTAGATTTAACCTGCATCTGCTCTAAAATTTATCAACTTTAAGACCCGAGTTATCCTAACATCTGATCGGAATGCGGAACAATACGAATCAAAGCTAGTTTCGATACAGGTGTTGCTTTTGCTTGGAAATCTTCTCGATATCTATGTAAAAATGCGATTTTTTTTATTGTCAGGGTTTTCATGAAATGAGTGGTCTGCAGAGTAAAGCAAAACCAACCAACGCAGATAGTTTATGTTATCCATCAGTCAGTCAGGGCTCTAGTCCTTCCTTGCATATCATGTCGCTAAATTTTGTTTAACCATTACAACCATGATAAGTCATATATCTGTGGGTAATGTGTAAATCCAAGGAAGGTTATCATGCAATAAGTTTTAATCATGTGTTATCTGTCCATTTATTCTTGTAGAGAAGTACCAAATACCGTGATACTGTTATGGGGTTTCTGTGTATTTGCATCTGTAAAAATGCGTGCATTGTCCTCTTTAATTCAGTGGCAACCAGGAACAGTTTGCATCAGCTTGTAAGGTCAGAATAAAAAGGTCTTTTGAAGTTATTAAGCATGTCAAATTCCACGTTTTGTAAAATCTCAAGAGAAACATGTTAAGTTTATATTTGTTTGCTGATCTATCGATGTTTAGTTAAATGGAACTGTTTTCGGCAGTATGTAGAATTACTTTTCAGTGTGTCTTTCGTTTATCTATAGGCTCACCTCATCTCTCATAACATGCAGGCTCAATCGAACCCTCTACCGTGCTAAATAATATCTTTTTATTGAGGATGGGCATTATATTTGGAAGAGAAGACCCGGTTCAATATGTCCTGGAGTCGAAACTTGATGCTAAAATGGTGGAAGCAATGCAAAGGAGAGCACATGCAGGAACTACCTTAAAGTCATTCAACAAAATTATATTAAAGTTTCGCAAAATCGATGAAAGCTTAAGAAACTGCAAGACTATTTTCGAACAGTTTGGTTTGTAATGCATCAAATGTTTACCATTTTAACTAGCTTACTGCTTTACTTATGTGAACTTTTCCATCTAGTGCCCTTCCTATAAACATCTTGAAAATTTCCTTGGGTGATTTGAGAATCTGTAAGCACATGCTCTAGGAAAGCATGCGAGTTACTGGGATAGGAATTTTCCATGACAGTTTGGTCAGATATGATTTTCTTCGAGAAATAATTACATGAAAGTATTGCTTCCATAATCTTATTTTCATCTAAAGGTTAAGTCCTGGAATGCTATTTACTTTCCCTTACTCACTCCAAGGTCTGAAATGCTTCCATTAAAAATAGATATACGGAATGCTATTGATAGAAATCTGGAATGCTATTGGTTTTCCTGTTCTTTCTTCATTTGAATCTCTGTGCTGAAAAATGTGGTTTCCAAGAAATAGGAGTATCTACCGTCACAATGATTAAAAGAACAAACAGTTTGCTTTGATGTCAAGCAATGTGTGCTCAAAAGACACATAGTAAGGAACATCTTTGACAAGACTTATAAGAGATTTATAGATATAGACCCTAGAATGTATGTGTTTGATGCCACGACAAAAGTTATTACCTCCGTCCCCTTCCAATGAGGATGGCAACAGATATCTGCGGCACTGTATTATCTTACCTCATCAAGCACCCACTCCAATTAGATTCTTAGCCACCTTATCAATTTGTTCCCGTTGATTCTCTACTAGTGTCAATTCCTTTTTTCTTTGGAAAGCTTGGTATCATTCAGCTGTCCTAACCTGCTTAACTAAATCTCTTTGTAAGGCATAAACAAATTTTTTTATCCATTTTCGCAAAAGATGGGATTTTTACATGTGTGCTCCTCCGAGTATCTGCAAATAAAACTATACCCCTACCTTCTTTGCTATAACACTTGTGCCCTTACGTTCTTCCACAGCTAATAATTGTGTCCCTCCATTAGTTTGGCCATCCTTCAGATGGACCAAACCATAGTACATTCAAATCAAAGTCCGATTAAGAAATATTTTCTAACATTTGGGCCCCTCCTCCTCATCTTCTTCTTTCATCATGTTGGTAATGTGGCGATGCGACGTCCACCCCCTATGTCCCAAGCATTGCAGCCCCTTCATCCCAAGCATGTCCCTCCGCATCAAGCCCCCCATCATGTGACTTCCCACAACCCTCCACCTCTTGTTTCGCAGCCCCTTTGCCCTAAGCCTCCCGCCAATATCCTTACCTTCGTGCTTACGAAATCAACAGTGCTTGCAACCCATCAAGTATAAATGAGCCCAACTTGGAAGGACCAAGAAAAAGAGGAGAGTAGACAAACTTCATAGTTCATTGACCCAAATCACATACCTGATTGGAGAGACGAATATGGGGAACATCACCCATGTATTATCGACCTCACCACCCATCTTCTTCTTCGTGATGAACATCCACCACGAGGATTGCTTCTGCAATCGATCTTGATCATGATCTCCTCCGTTAGCCTTGCGGCAACGGAGTCTTAGTCCTCCTCGCAAGTAGGCCCGACTGCTAATGATCTTAAGTTTTCGTGCTCATTGAACCCAACCCCAACATGGTAATATGTGACATCTGATAAACCTTGCCACCACGCCCACCAAGGCTCCATCATCACCATCTCTAGGTGGCCCTCCCGTAAACCCTTCGCCCCATGTTCTGCAACCCCTCATCGTTGAACATGCCCCAAGCCTCCTACTCCCATGTATTCTATTCAGTCTGCAATGATGCGTAATTTTTTTCTAGGATACAAAATAAATTGGAAGACCATGATTCAAACCTCTCCTTGCGGGGTTGTGTTAGGTAGCCAACAACATCATAAAAAATAGTCGAATCTTTCAGCATGGATTTGAGCAAGAATCCATGTAGCTGACCCTACTTATAGACTTATAGTAGTAGAAGGATTTGTCATTTTTTATGTAGAATAAATTGGATGTAAGGAGTTCAGAAAGACTCGTGTGATCGAAATGAGTATAGAAAAGAAAGACCAAGGGGCATGGAGGAAGAAGATGAGGAAAGATGAAGAAAATAAAAAAACTACACTTGTAGCTCTCTCTTTTCTTTCTAATTATGCTTGTACCATAAGTCAACATCCATTTGGGAAGGAATGAATGACAACTAACCTGAGGAACATAACTCTTAATGTCACAAGAAAGTAGGGACGCAAGTGTTATTGAATAGGTAGGAGGATAGGTGTATTTGCTGAAACTCGGAGGGGCACAAGTGTAAAAAAATCAAAAAATAAGAGATGACATATCATCCAAATGTTTCTCTCTTATTTACTTTTCATTCGACACTTGTAAATTTACATCAGTTTAGTGAAGATGTCAGTGCACCCCATAAAGTATCTTGACTAGTTGTAGCATGCACCCTTTAGTGTAGGCTGGGTGGTAGTTGTCCACCGTAGTTGTTTGGATGGTGCTTGGATGGTGGTGGACTACGTCCCTACTTTCTCTATAATGTAGCTTGGCTGAGTTGGCTATGCCCTCATTTCTCTTTACGTCGGCTGTTTTGACTTAACTGGCTTTTCTAGCTAAAGCTCGGCAGAAAATTCATTTAGAAGGCTGTAGACCCTCTTACAAATGATCAATTATAATTTTTCACTTAGCAAAATATAGAAATGCACGCTGTTATTATCTTATAGTTTTGCAAATTGGAGATGAAGCACAGAATTGTTGTGAAAAATGCAAATATGCTATTCTCATTTTCTTGCTGTTGCTTTTCCCACCGAAGAATTTTCTTGCTTCGTTTTATCATTTTTTCCTGTGCGTTCTCTCTGATGTTCATCCTCATATCAGCAAGCCATGGAAGGATATTTTGTGTTTATACCTCTGCACAATTTTTGGCTTCTTTTGGCAAAGAAAAGTCCGACTCCCAGTGACGAAGCCTTAACATGTTGTCAAGGACCGGAGAAATGGAAAAGTATCTGATAACAACCAATGCTCATATGAAATTATCATTTTAGAGGAAAATGATGCAGCGGTTTAAAGAATGTGAATAGCTTAGTACTGTTTAAGCATTAAGCAAGCCCTGCTGTATACTGTTGTACTCATAGTTTCTTCTTTTACCAATTCAGACCAAGATTCAAATGGTTCAATAGATCGAGAAGAGCTTGACCACTGCTTAGAAAAGCTGGAAGTGCCATTTACTGAAGAGGAGATCAACGATCTCTTTGAGGCATGCGATATCAATGAAGATATGGTGATTAATTTCAACGAGTTCATTGTCCTCCTCTGCCTTGTTTATCTTCTGCATGGGAAGACTTCTCGCCATGTTGTATCCAATACCCTTTTTCTAATTCTCGCACTTTGTTGATTTTTTGAAAACCCCCCTCATGCATGGGG
This sequence comes from Ottelia alismoides, assembly GCA_037367405.1. Lineage (NCBI taxonomy): Eukaryota > Viridiplantae > Streptophyta > Magnoliopsida > Alismatales > Hydrocharitaceae > Ottelia > Ottelia alismoides. The sequence goes on along the minus strand of JAZKJV010010539.1, from coordinate 405,214 downwards.
CACATTCAATACACAAATCCAGTAGTTGCATATTGTAATATCACCTACTAGATGCAGGCGTTTCATAAATTAAACGTGAAACCAGCATGCTACTTGTTTTTACGATGTTGGAACCCTTCATTTGCAATGCTAGATCACACTTGAAAATGCATACAAAGTAAACATTTGAGATTATTTGTTAGCACAAATTATTGGTTAGTTGTCAGAGCGGGCTTTTATATTATTGTATATCACAAGAAGCCAGTGGAAGGCATTCCTACTTTTACCACCACCAGTTCAACTTTTGTATCCTGTCTGAGTGCAAACTGAATATCTTTGTACCTACTTGACCTGAGTGTTAGAAGTCAAAGATGGGTCTACCAAAACTTGAATCTACATTTGAAACATTGGTGGATGCATTTGTTTTCTTGGACAAGAACAAGGATGGATATGTCAGTAAGAGCGAGATGGTTGAGGCCATCAACGAAACTGCTGCAGGAGAGCGGTCCTCTGGGCGCATAGCCATGAGAAGATTCCGTCAGTATTTTCTTACTGATTCTCTATCTTTTAGAATGTTGTAATATATCTTCAAAAAAAGTTTTTTGTCCTATCAGTCTACATTCATATTTGTTTTCAACTTATAATATTGAAGTGGAGAGAATCTAATGGATGCAGAAGAAATGGACTGTGATAAGAACGGAATGGTGAGTTTCAAGGAGTTTCTCTTCGCTTTCACTCGCTGGATAGGGATTGATGAACTTGAAGAGGAAGAGAATGAAGACTGACAAAAGTCTCATATGAACTCCTGGCTTCAAATCCTTCGGTGCAAAATCTCCATGAAGCTGGCAAAGCATTCATGGTTGCTTAACTTGTCCGCCTGCTGATTTACATCCTCCAAGTCCTCGAAATTATCGAATTCATCTTTGGTGTGGCCATGAAGCTACATTATCATAACGCTTGTAGATCTATTCTTATCAATAATGACAGGATATTACAGCGGAAATTGCTCTGTATCTATTTTTCTTTGAATCTGGTTATCTGTATATAGCCGGAAAGGAAATTGTTCCTTTTTCTGCGAATTTTAATAAGAAAAATCACCCTTTTTGTGTTTATTGCCTTCCTATGAGATGTGACCATGTACATGATTTCATATACTTTTATATTGTAAGAATTAAGGGTAGTTTAATCTCTTGACATAGCAACTTAGTAACCGTTGTTCAACTGCTGATAGATACAACAGCTTAACCTAAAAAAGATCTCATACCTTGTCGATCAGCTTAGCATCCACTGTTCAGTTCTATACTCTGTATAACACAAGGAGTATTCCTTGGGGTACTGAAGATAAATACTAAAATGTTGGACTCTAAATTGGAGAATCAATGTATAAGGACCTCGACCAATGATCGCGAGCCTGTGTGAGACCTATCACAATACTTGTACAGTGGAAACCAAAGAGCTGCATTTATATGTTTGCTTTTATAAATAGTCCGTGTGCCGAATTTTCCATTCTGAAGGGTTTGGTGTGCTTCTGCTAGGCACCATCAATCCATGCCAATCATGATGAAACAACCTAGATTGCCAGTAAAAAATCCCAATTTTCTTGTGTAGTCTGGAATTAATTCATTATCTTTTTGAGAATGGGCACTTATCATGAGAAAGTAGGAAATTTGAATTAAAAATCAACCTAGCAGACTTGGGGTTTCAACAAGCATGCACTCTTCCATTTAGATATTTGGTTTTAGATTAAGATGACATTCATGCGGCAGCTGCAAACTTGGGAGTGAATCATCTGAGTAGATGGTTAGCATTTCATAGCATCTTATATGTTTGATAGGTGCCGGTGAAAATGGATAAATGATGTGAGTTTTGTGATTGTTGATGTCAACTCTTCGCGAAAGTAGGCATCACATATTCTTGTCTACTACTTCGTATCATACGGTGGATCGGATATGGACGTAGTTGTTCCCGTATCCTTATTCATTTTCCAATGCAAAATATGTGTGGATATGGATATTGACATATTAAAATTGTATTATCATTACACTAAAAACGAACACATATATAAAAAGGATATGGATTAGATATGAATAATAGAAGAAATAATTTTATAATTAGATATGTATGTATGTATCGGATGGCTTACACATGATATGGATGATTCCAAATATATTTATTTATAATTAAATATGGTGAAAGAAGCTATAAAATTATGTTATATAAAAAATGACACTATGCATATATGGATGAAAACATATATACGGATATATACACACATATTTGTACTTATCAAATTGATATCCATTTACAATATGCATATTGAAGTAGGATTGAGTTGAGATGATGGAAGACAGGAGGACAGGGAAAGAGTGAAGACTGAAGAGGCAAGGTCTTACTCTCAGTTCTCAGGTAGATGAGATATTAGACTCGGGACACTTATACCCGAGCAGCAGGATAATTCAATCAATTCCTTGTGGGTCTTTAAGGAATGGCTCTAGCTTGAAATCCTTTTTTCATGCTAGTAAACCTCTTTAATCTTTGCTCTATTTTCATTACGGAAGGCTTGTTTTTTTTTTTTTTGAATTTATATAATATCGAGTATTGATCTCTTTTTTTAGCTATTTTTTTATAATCTAACAGTTTTTTTATCTCTCAACTATATACTTGGGGTAGTCTTGCACCTGAGACCTAGCCTTGCGAAATTATGAAAGTCCTTAATATATAGTTAAAAACCTAGCCAGGACTCGAGCATATTCACTATTATATTTTCATATGTCAAAATGTATAAAATGGATATGATGGTGATGGATTGGATATAGATATAATCAAAAGCGGATATATCTGCATCCCTTTGAACCCTAAACCTCAAGACTAAGTCAAGAATTGATTTGGTCGACAAGTAATAAAGTAGGGGAGATAAGGACCAATAATTGCATGAACACCCTAATTTTATATCTCAATAATAGGCCTTTTGTGGACCTATTTTATTTTCTTATTTTTATATCTCAGATAATAAAATCCTCTATATGAAAGTTGCACATGGAAATACAAAGAAAAACATAAATATAATTTCATTTAAAAATAATGCACAATGTGCCATGGACACCCATAATAAAAACTACAAAGAAAATTTACAGACATATATCTTCTCCATAAAAAAATCAAAATCCACCAAACTTAGCTTTATTATTCATAAAATTAAATTGTCTATTTAATGAAGGAAGCCCAATCTTATAAATTGAATTGTCGATCCGTATTTTATATATTCCTCAAATTTCACTCAAATCCGATATTATTTTTTATTTTATCTTAATGGTCAAATGACTGGTCAAAATTTAAGCAATTTAAATCCCATTTAAAAAGGATCGAATATTTGATCATTAAGATAAAATAGAAAATGACATCGGATTTGAGTGAAATGTGAAATACATGAAAAAAATAAAATGAATTTTTGAAATTGAATTGCAAGAAAAAAAAATCATTTACAAGTTACATCAACTCTACTGTAGCTCTCGTTGCATTGAAGGATATGAATGTGTGGCTGCTGACTGTGAGCGGTCACTTTGCTGCCCATTTCTTCCTGTCCCATTCATTTATTGGCCATTCCGTTTTTTCCCACTTAATTATCTTGTGCTTTTGCCCCCATTGCCCACACTAGACCTGCAATTGAATGCTCAACATTTAGTTTGTTGACCATAAATAAAATCTCAACTACTACCAAGTTTTACCTTTCTAGGGTGTGATTTATTTTATGTGGCAAAGTAGATTCCCAATCACTCATATCAACATCAATAGAGATTTCAACAATCCTTATAATTACCATCATTTAAAAAAATAGAGAGAAGCGAATCATTTCGATAGGATGCAAACGGTCGGATACATATGTGTAGATGTTATTGTAGCCTTCTCTTTTTCTTAAAAAAATATGGATAAATATTCAGAAACATATATCTCACGGATATTGAAAGTCACAAACGATATCCTTAAATATGGATATGGAACCAGATAATCATAACTTGGATATGAATATTCTACAAAAGGATACGAATTATCCTGTAGAATAAAATTTTCCTAACCCTTCGATTCAATATAAATATTTTTGTAAAGTTGAAATTAATAGTTAATTACATCAAAATTGCAAAAATACTAATACAATAAACTTTAAAAAAAGAAAAATAAAGTTATGTTTTATACTAAATAACTTCCATAACATGCACTTAAACAACCATAGAATATATAACTGGATAAATTATCAAAAAGATCGGGACCTCAATTTTGAATTCTAACTTAATGCTTTAACATCGATCGAGAATGGTCATGAAACCTCACAAAAACCTATATTTGAGATATGAAAGAGTGGACAACTCTTCATTACGTTTTATAGATAATGGGCTAATTGGAATCGAGGTATAGTTAGGAATTTTTTTTGTAATTTATCCTGTATTTTTCCCGCATTTAAAAATGACTCCGAAATGTAATATATTATGTGTGACCCTATGATATATTTAGATATTTTTATTTAGGTATTACCCATCACATATGAATATGATACTCACATATTATATAATTGTAACACTCCAACCTCCAAATACAGTTTCACATCTAAAACTCATGAAGTGTGAGCGTGTGTTATAAGTGGTGAGGACTACTACTTAACTCCTCGAGCTTTAAGTGTTTTGGGCGGTTGTCATCAGGACAATTTGGGTTTGAATCCAATAAGTTGTTGGGTCAGTTCTCTATGTTAACAGGCCTGAGACCTAAGCTCGGGACGTTACAAATGGTATCAAAGCAGGTTACATCTGATAGTGGAAAAGGATACCTGAAGGGGCCTAAGTCGGGAGTGTGTAACCACCATTATCACTGGGAATAAGTGGCGTGCCATGTCACAATGGGGACGTTGCGAATATAAGTGGGGGATGTTGTAACACCCTAACCCGCAAACATAGTCCCGCATTTAAAACTCACGAAATGTGAGTGTGAGTTATAAGTGGTGGAGATTACTTTTTGACAACTTCGCCTTAAATTTTTTGGGTGGTTTGGTCCATTCGGGCCCGAACTCAATAAGTTATCAGGGTCGATTTTCTCCGTTAACAGTTAAGCTTGAGATGTTACACTAATACATATATTTTTATATGTATTTACTAGAAAAATTCATAACCATGTATATATCTATATCATCAAAAAGTTTAAAATGATATTTATAAACATATCTATATCCACATAAAAGTTGAAAACCCATATTCATATGGGTATTTATATCAACAAAAACGGATATGATGACTATCCAATTCGATATATCCGTATTTGGTTGTACATATGATTCATCAACGTACGCATTCCGATCGGTTACTTTTTTCAGGGCCATTTCTTAAAGTCGTAAACAAATTTATTTAGGCACTAAGTGAAAAAATCAGGCTGTTGCAGAAATAAACGTTCCATAATTAATCATTAGGAGAATGATAATAATGATTATAATAACAGTAAAATATTCGCGGAGAGACAAACGGACGTCCACGATCCCGGAATTGGACGGCGCACACGTGCCCTGTACATCCACGTGTTCGGTGGATATTTCCCGTCACAGAAAAGTCGTCCCCTCACATTTGTTTTCCATTAACTACCGTCATTAAATTAAACGCGTTTTGCTTATGTACACTTCAATAAAAAAGATATTTTTCTCAGTCACAAAATATTTCTGAGAGCAACGGTCATTACTATTACAAAAGCATTAGAGTTTTCATACTTCTTCTCCATACCCTTCAATAGTTACGTAATAGGACCCAGATCATCTGCAGTGGGCCAAAATGCAGCAGAATATGCTGTGACCATGGGAACCGTTCGATCAAGATCGAGCGGTTCGCACGATTTTGCATTTTTTTGTGGGCTCGTACCTTACAAAATCGTGCGATAGCAGGCACAACATCACAACAAAGGATCCTCTTATACTTTTCCTATGTCCATGCTCGCACGATTCATCGTATCCTCTGAATGCAACCGTCTCGCATCTCCGCCCCCTCGTCCTCGCCTCTGCCCCCACCTATCTTAGTCGAATATGAGCATAATTTACGTGATCATCATTATTTTCTTTCATTAGAATTCCATCCCACCATTTCATGAAACCAAGGTTTTAAAAATCGGATCGGACGTTGAACTGGTTAGTCTTCGATTTAGTCCAACTTGGTCGGTTGGTGATGATGTCAGCATGACGTTATCACTCCTATCGACTCAGAAAAAATCAAAGCGGGCTTAATTTACTGGTCCGACCGATCGAACCGGTTTTTGAACCCGATAAAACATGATACATATATGTAAATATATATTTATATATCAATGAAATAATCATTTAAAATGTCAAATCTTTCAATAGGAAAACATGATTGTCTATTTTTAATAAAACTCTACAAAAGGTAATCACATTTTCTAGCATTATATCATTATATATGAATATAATACTGTAATAATTTATTTATAGTTGCTTCTAGAAAATTTCTATGTTATATTTCAAAAAAAGAGAGTGACATAACTGAAATCACAAAAGTTAAGAAGGTTACAAGTGATTATTTTCTTTGTGCTTAGTGTGTCGTATAATGAATATTCTAATTATGACCCACGAGGCATTCTAATTAATTCATTTTCTAGAAGATTTTTAATCGGGAAACATATTAATCTTAACCAAAGAGACGTTTCCTTTTTCCAGACCCTGCCTTGGAGTTTGCACAACTTGTAGTGCACACCATAATTCCCAACAGCAAAATCACATTCCTAAAAGAAAGAGAAGAAATTCACTCTTTTTTGCTTTTTTTTGGTGACATCAAGGGAACAAAATATGGCATTTATTGGGAGGGACTTTTTACGTTACTACCCCCTGGTATTTGATCTTAGCTAAATATAATCCAACTCTTTGTATTTACAAAAACACCCTTGTAGAGTGCATCCCATTCAAGACGGTCTATTATATTTTCGAAAAATAATCATGTTCATCGTTGCGAATTGATCTTGTTTGATGACTCATACAAAGATCATCATGCTTCTCTTCGCAATGGAAACCCAGATTTAGCATATGAATATGTGTACATATGCACATATATCAGTCTTTACTTTTGTGTTCTTAGTGCACACTAAGCTTTGCTTGGACTATGAAATGTATTCTTAGTGCACACTAAACTTTTGTGTTCTTGTGTTCTTAGTGCACACTAAGCCTTTGTGTTGGACATGGAAACAGATTTCACGTGATATAAGGGTATATCTGTAATATAAAATATTTTGAGGGCGGGGAGAGCAAGAAAGAAAAGGGGACAGAGAGCATGACCTCACCTCTCACCTCAACTTATTCTTTGCTATTTCTCGATCAAATGAACCCCTTCCACTCCCAACCATCTCTCCTCCTCTCCCCCATTTGTCCTCACATCCTGCTCCTCATCTGTTCTATTCTCACCATCTGCCAATTCTGAAATAAAAGGCATGCAGATCTTTCTTCCTCACCTGTTTCTATAACCACTTCTGTATAAAAATCCAAACACCTCCTGATTGGTCTTTTCCCCCATTAGCTCAGGTTGCTTGAAGGGGGGAGTCCAATCATTGGCATCTCTGTCCTCACCTTGATGTGATTTCGGGTTGGTTACCTTTTTGCTTCACTTATATTTGTAATATGATTTGTGGGTTCCTTCTTTTTCTTAGCCTTCGTCCGTGGATTTTGTTTGTAGGTGCTGTGTTTTTTGGTTCCATCCATGCTGCGGATTTTTTTTGTTTGATTACTTGATTAGTGGGTAATCTTTGATTTCGGTTTCCGGGTATCCTTTCTTTCATGTAATCTCCGTGATCTCTCGTCGGAGGGGGCACTGAAATGGGTTTTTTTCTAACTGCTTTCTGGCCATAGCTGACTTGTTTTACCATGTGGGTACCCTGGTTTTTGTTGGCATCCGTACGTAATCCTTATTATTTACGAAGATTTCCTTAATTCTGAATGATGCATGTTCTGGATTGATAAAAAAGCACTTTTTTTTGTAAATTGAACCCCCCTGGATTCGGGTATAGATCTGTTTTTCTGTTCCAATATTTTGATGTACATCCTCTTGACTTTTGTGATTTTTCTTAACCAAAAGGTATTCAGGGAATTGTTGCTGTCGTATCTCAGTGAATTGGTCTGATCTTGGCAATGGCTGGCTTGGATGACAACATTTCCGTGTTTGGGGATTGGAGTGCGTCTAATCCGAGTCCGCGGACGTTTTTCACAAGTTGTCTTGGTAGCAGTCTCCTCCCTGATGATGGAAGTGAAATTCCTTTGATGGAGCCAGAGAAGCAGAAGAGCCATGCTGATTCCTGGGATAGAAATGAGGAGTTTGAATTTGAGACCGTGAGTGGAACGTATAAAGGTCCGAGCAACGTTCCAAATGTTCCAAAGCCAAGGTTAGGAGGCGGTCTTGCTGAGAGAGTGGCAACAAAAGCTGGATTTAATGCCCTTAAGATAAATATTTCCCACGTAGGAACAGTGAACTTGAGCTCGCCGTCATCGGATTCACGTTCTTGCTGTGTAACGATCCCTCCTGGTCTGAGCCCAACAACTCTGCTGGAATCTCCAGTGTTCCTTTTCAACAATCTGGTATGTTCTGTTTAACCTTTTTTATGTATTTTTTGCTAATGTGTTTGGTTGTTTTTTATGTGATATTGAACTTCGCATTGTTTGTGAATTTCTCATCTTATATCGAATACTTTATTAGGTTTACTATCAATGCAAAATCTGGAAAAAGATCGCAAAATGCATGCTTTAGTTTTTGTGTTTATATTTGCTCAGTTATGCTTTTGTGATGAGTATGGATATCAAAATGTCAATATATAAAGTTCCATTGCGAGGTGATTTTTGTTATCACATCAATTTTTGTTTGTTCTATGAAGTGTGCTTGCAGTGCCCTGAGTATGGATCAGTTTTGGTACATAATTGGAAAAAGAATAATGAATCGCATTTTGAGGAACTCTTTGACAAAAAGGCAAGGTTGTGGACAGAGAAAAATGAAAGAAAAGGTGCATGAAAGCAATCGATTCTAACCATTATTAGGTAGTGAAGAAAACAAACAGAACTAAGGGAAACAAGAAGAGGAGAAAATGCTATTCAAAGTGATCTGGACTTCTATTTTTAAGGAGGATTTTTATTCTGAGAGGAAGTGGAGTATTATTAACAGCTTTTATACTCTGATGTCATTTAGAGTTCTAGTCTATATTAGTGGACTGTATAGGATTTCTTGCCAGAATAGTTATTAATGGGACAGCATAGTGATGCAAGACCAACCAGTACTGAGACCTATGATCTCAAAAATAAAATATTACTAGGGTGAAGGACACTGATGACACTATTGATTCTATTCCAATATGTTTGTTGAAAGATGTTTTGTTTTCCTGCTTACTCAAGGATACACTATTCTTTCTTCGTACAATGACCTTTTCGTGTAGCTCTAACCCTGGGTCTCTCCTTATATGAGGAGCCCTATGGTACCATATTCTAATAACACAATCTTTCATAGTTTATACTTGGTATCAAACGTGCCCCTGCCCCTTCCCTCGATATTATCTCCACCCCCTCCCTCCACACCATTGACATCCAGAATAGACTACCCGCACCAGAAGCAGTGGATTGCAAGTGAGAGGTCACGAACATCCGACTCCGGGTGTATGGACGAGTTTCCAGTTCTACCATGAAAGCCGTAGGCTGAGCCGTCAGGACCCTCAGTCCAATCGGCCGCTCCCACCGATCCATTTGACAGGATTATAAGCAGTCCGCATGCTACGCGAGGCATCACACTTCATCGACATTTGATCTAAACAAATATTGTGCAATTATTTAAGCTCTGACGCAATAAAAAATATCAAAAATCAGATGTAACATCCCAACAATATCATGGAGGGAGTGTTCGTCTTACCCTCATTTGGCTCGGTCTCAAATTGGATGAGATTAATTATCATATATAGTGAAGGATGTTCCTTGTGATCACGCGAGTGCACGGCATAGAATGCATTCTTCTTGAGCCAAAGCCGGCTAAAGAATTGGAAATACATCGCTTGGGACAACAATGATGTGATGGTTTGTTCTTGGATTATGGTGAGTGTCTTTAACAGAATCACCAACAATATGATGTTTTATAATAATGCATTTGATATATGGGCTATCTTAAAAGCAGCATATGGCTAGGATAAGAATTCGTCAAGTTGCTTCCGACTTATCATGATATGTTAAATATGAAGTAAGTATGATGTCCTTCAGCCTACTATTTCACTCTATTAAAATCATTGTTTGAATAACACAATGCTTGCATTCCAAAATGTACCCACTTGAAACAAAATGAATGTCGCAAACATATGACAATCATGGTATTCCTTTCCAGGCTTATAAAAGTTATGTTGCAACCCACGATCAGATGACTTCAACCGTTGTACAACCTATGGAAGAAGTATATAACACACTTAGCCGTCTTGTAGTAACTCACAACATCCCCTCTTCGGATGTTCATGGACAAACCACAACTCTTGCCACTCCTTTAGGCTGTGGAGTATGTGACACATATAAAGGTCGTCATCGTGGTCGTAGCTTACAGGACTTAGGCTACAATTCAATTCCACTGCACCTTTTCTGCGAAATTTAGGCATATCATGATTATTTACTACTAAGAAAACAAGCGTTCACCCGCTGCTTGTGGCATCACCAATGATAGTGACAACCAATACGTAATAATCATCACTGTAGTTGTGACCGATTATGTATGATTGATCAGGTCAAGAATGTTAGTCCACTGTCTATGGATTCTGATCTGTCCTGATTTGGAATCTTTTCAATTCACATCCAAATTCTCTCCAATATCCTTCAAAACTCAGAAGTATTATATGGGTTTGAACAAATGAACTATCTCATGACTATTCATTTCATCTCTTTAAAATTCCAAGAGAATGTATCTTTTATGCAAATTCCATGTTGGGAACAGATCTGATCATCATCACGTGGGAAGAACACTGATTAAGAAATAGAAACACGTCCAATCACCCAACTCATGGATTAATAGTGTTTCGTCAATGTATCTGCGCTTGCTTTGACCAAAACCTCTTTGTGTTCTCGTGGATATGTTTTGGAGTACAATATGGCTGCACTAAAGGTATATTTATACAGTAACATTTGGGTTAAGGTTACAAGGCGAGATATGTAAAATACCAATCAATCTTCACCGGGCCTAGCCCAAAAGTTCCCTTGTTGCTTCTTCTCGACAGGGGTCTTGCTTGCCCATGTCTGATGCAACCTTCACACTAAGTGAATACTCCATGCCTCACGTGATCTCATCCTTGTGTGGTGCTTCCTTGCACCTCATGCATTTCTATATATTAGCCTTGTTGGGTGTACCTAGAAAAATCGATTTACCATCATTGGCCTTCTATCTTTATTTAGTACAAGCCGCCATTTATGTGGTTTCCTTCTGCTTGTCATTTCTATCTCGTGCAACCATTATCGTGTTGCCTAATGCCTATCATAGTGATTGTTGTCAACATCATTAGTAGCTTACACAATATCTCATCATGATCCATCGTCTGTGTGCATTGTAGCTTGACTTCTATGTAATCTTAAGCATGGCTTTGATATTACTTGTGCGAGTTGGAAGTATCAATCTCTCTTGGATATATGCGTGAAGTTCCTTACATCTCATGTCAAGCACTATTCATGTAAACAACTATGGAGAATCGATATTTAACGTGGAAACCCCTTCACATGTGGAGGAAAAGAAGATGGGATGGATTAGTCACCCCTTATACTCCACAAGAAAAACTACAGTGGGTCATGAGTAACTAAAATTTAAATGTGGCGATCGCTTGTCTAAAGCTTAGGTTGCAATCTTTGCATTGCTAGTGTTGACAAAGAAAGTTAACATCAATCTGCATAGATATGATTCTAAAATAGTTCTTCATTTAAATGATATCTCTTTTCTCATTTTTATCAGACAATTTAAGGGTTCAAGAAAGAGTATCACATTGATCTTCTTCTGTTGCTTGAGGATTGTGCGACTGAGAAGCACAAAAGATAGGGGCACTTCATGATGTATGACTTTACAAGCTATCTTTACTCCAAATTCAAGCATATTCATGTTCTTTTCAATACATTTTAATCTGTTCATCGTCAGGGGTGGCATTGTAGACACTCATAGAACATTGTCGCATCAACCGACATTTTATTGTAGTGGTGCTCAACGAACATTGCCACTGGGTGTTGTAATTATCTGGTTTCTTTATAGTATGCATTTCTCATATTCTTTAATCACTATATGTTTTTTCATTGCAGATTCAACCATCTCCTACGACAGGGAAGTTTTCTCTAGGACAGTGCACAGATCCTTGCTCAATGACCTCAGAAGTTGCACATGGAAATAAAGCCTCTGATGTAGATTCTAGCAGTGACATCTTTTCCTTCAAGCCTGGTGTAGATTCTGACAACTCACAAAATGTACTTTCCTGGACTTTGTTTTGCCTTTATATAAACTAATATTATTAATTCTTGTTTTTTTGAAATGTAAATACCAGCCATTCTTGTTCATCAAAGGCCTCAAACTGCACTTACTGTTGGCAATAATTTTGTTTTCTATTATCTATGTAATATAATTGCAAAAGAAAGGACCAAAGGGAGAGAAAAGGTTTTATCTTTCATGCTAAGGCAGCCATAGCTACTTTGTCTTACATAGTTTACCATGTGGTAGCAGTAGGTTGCCTTCTGTGGTTGAAATCTCGAAGAAGTGAATGACTTCATTGCTCTTGGGCTGAGCGTAGGATGATGTCAGACCTTTCCGTAGGAAAATGCTCAACAGCCTCAACTTTCAAAGTGTTAAGAAAGGCTTTTTATGGCGGTACTAAAAAAAAGTTATGGTTAAATACACAGTGTTTAGAAAGCCGATCCAAGTGACTGCATATATGGCTGCAAATGCATATACGGTTAGGCTACTAAAGCAAATGTGCCTTATTTGGTAATTATGCAGTGCAGATGCTTTTTTGAATGACATAAACCACATATGTGGCAGTATATGCAACCACCTAGACTCAAGGAAATTAAAGGATCCGAACTATCATGCCCAAGCAAACCATATACACACCTCTCTCCTCTCCTTTTCTCCATCCCTTGCCCCTGTCACATTTACAATTGTTTCTAGCCTCCACTCGTCAGCACCACCTTCTCACCACCTCCATTTGCCTTCATCCCCATTACGGCATCGCTTTCACCACCTACATTTGCCTTAGCTCAAGAACTTGGTGTATATATGTGAACTTTTATTCAATTCTGAGAATATTTTTAGCATTTTTTGTTATACCCGTCCTTTTGCAAACATATTAGATTTTTCCAGTGCTTGAGTCAAAAGTGTAACCTATTTAATTGTTTTTTTAATATTTGTTCTTTTTACTTAGTTCATGTTATATTAATTTGAAACATAAGTATCTAATATTATAAGTTACTATTGTGATTATAAATATTTTGATTAATATATTACAATTGCATAATCATTATTTTGTACCCACTTAAATGGTCTAGTAGTAGTGCAGTGTGTCTACCACCCAAAAGACCAGGGTTCAAATCCCTCCTTGTAGGGGTTGTGTTAGGTAGTCGATAACCATCATAAAAAATAGTCAAATCTGTCAACATGGATTTGAGCAAGAATCCATGTACCCGACTCTACTTATAGTGGGAGAAGGTTTTGCCATAAAACATAATTATCATTTTCCACTGCGTAATCCTTCACATTCCCTCGTAATCACTTTAAATTGTCTCACCAAACAATCACCATATATAGCCTTTATGAACCTTGATAATATGGTGATATTAGATGAAACTATGCCAAGATTTTTCTAGTTGGGATTTTAAATAATGTGCATTTCTTTTTTGAAGCCGTAAAAGTATCTTCCTTTAATCACATATCTAAGTATCTAAGTTTCTAACTTCTTAGTTCTCCAATATATATGGAAGATCCTTTCAACATCCGCGATGATATCTAAAAGTCATGCGATGTTGTGTAAGATCGATAACAAACGCTAATCTCAAAAAAATTGTCGAACTCTGTTTCAATCATGTCTCCTTTCCACTTAGCTATATGTATCATCGCACTCTCTTAATCATGCATCTAACTTTTAACGTTTCTAAATCCAATTATCTGTTAACATTATTTCTAAGCCAACATTATTTCCTAACACGTTAAAAAAACCAATAACTAAATTTATTTGCATGGTTCTCAAATGTTTGCTTATATTCCCGAGTAAACTGTCACGCCCTTAAAAGCAAGAGCTTTCATAAACAATAACAAATTTTCAGAATAGTGAGCATATGTGCATATATAACCAAACCAAACATCATCAAGAGCTACATCTAGAAGCCTTTCACGCAGTTTTAATTTCTACCAATTAGCACACTTTGAATAATCACCTCTGATCATCCTCATGACTGAACCCCGAGTTAAAAAAAGATGACAATGACAACCTATTTGGACCCAATCGTTATGAATTAAGTTCTTATGTGTAAATGATTGCCTGAAATGCTGAATCTGAGTAAAGAGGTAGTGATTCTCTATATTATACCTATTACTAATACTCTCAGGTTGATGAGTTTATTTAGAACAATTGCTGTTTCGTTAAAATGCCATTTGTGAATGATTTAATCTCATTCATTTATTCTTTCTTCAGATGGTTTCTGTAGTTAATAAGCAGCCATCCTTGATATCTGGGGATCTTTCATCCCATCCCAATTTCTCAGGTCAATCCGATCACTTAATAGTCAGGGAGGGCGATCCCTGGCAGTGGAATGCACTGGAGCCTCGGCCTATGCATGCTGAATCATCTGAAAATAAGTGTCAACCTGTTGACTACCAATCTCATCAGAAGGCGTACGATTCTGCCATGAGAAATGAAGATGAGAAAGAATTAAAAGGAGATACAGCTTCAGCTGTCCCTGAGCAGCAATCTGAGGATGGGTATAACTGGAGGAAGTATGGACAAAAGCAGGTTAAAGGTAGTGAACATCCCCGGAGTTATTACAAGTGTACTTACCCAAATTGTGAGGTGAAAAAGAAAGTTGAACGATCCCCCGAAGGATTAGTGGTTGAGATAATCTACAAGGGAAAGCACATCCATCCCAAACCTCCACCCAATCGCCGAACAAGCCCTTCACCCTTCAATGCATTCGGTGAACTTCAGGTTGACGGTCCGGAAACTTCTGATCCACTGGCCATTACTGAGAGCAAACCCATGTGGAGAAACCCGCCAAGTGAAATCATGGGCCAGGACTGCAGAAATGATGGCCTGGATGCATCATCTTCCGTTTCAATGGCAGCTGAGTTTTGTAATGCCTCTCCCTCTATAAGTACACCTGATGACCCTCATTTCGAATCTCCCGATGCCATAGATGATTCATCGACCGTGTCTAATGAAGAAGACGAACAAGGGATTCATCAAAATGCTTCTCCTGCTGTGGATGGTGATGAGGATGAATCTGATTCCAAAAGAAGGTTTGCTATCCCTAGTTATCAACTTGGTTTTGTTATTTTTGCCACTTTGGATGGGTGGCTAAACATGTTTCTTTCTTCATTTGTGATTATTAATTCTTTCAGGAAGCTGGAAAACTCTATAATGGATGTCACTGCGGCTGCTAGAGCAGTTAATCGGGAACCCAGGGTGGTTGTTCAGACCACTAGTGAAGTTGACATTCTTGACGATGGGTATCGGTGGCGTAAGTATGGGCAGAAAGTTGTCAAAGGAAATCCTAATCCTAGGTAAAGCACCAATCAACCATTTTCTTATATGCAGTTTGTTAAGAAATAGGAAGCGGAAGCGAAAACATGGAACAAGATAAAGAAACTAAAGAACAACGGGATTTACGTGGAACCCTACTCCATGAGGAGCGGGATGAAACCACGGGGGAAGCCTTCAAAGGGGCGGATATTGTATTCATTTTTCTCAATGGATACATGAGGTCTGGGGCTCCTTATATAGCCTCTCCAGAGCCTCCAAGTCCCACCACTGGACAATGTAGGACTAAACACTGGATAGGGTAAATGGATCTTCTTCAGGATCCATTTACCCTGTTACAACTCAATAGACGCACATAACAAATAGTCCAACACGGTTCATTTCTGAAACTAGTTTGATGTATGTTCAAGATAAAATTTGGCCCAAAATTAGGATTGAAGCACAATACTTTTGTCAATTTGTAGAAGATTTGGTGGATAATATTGTAGCTTTTTAGTCAACGAAGTTACTTAGACTCGAAATTGAATTGATGGATCAATCAAACTTGAAAACCAACCTTTGATTACTGGATGTCCAAACCATATTAAATGTGTTCATGTGTTATTGTCTATTGGTATGTGAGTATATATACTGGCACAATAAGTAAAGCGCACTTTAGAATCAATGACTTGCCATCGGTTGTTGACCAATCTGCGTTTCACTACTGACTTGATGCTTAATAATATGATGCAGAAGCTATTACAAGTGCACAAGTGCTGGGTGCCCGGTTCGCAAACATGTTGAAAGGGCATCACATGATCTAAAGTCGGTAATCACCACCTATGAAGGTAAGCACAACCACGAAGTACCAGCTGCAAGAAACAGTGGCAATTCCAGTTCCAATTCATCAAGTGTAGGTGGCTCTTCTTTCTCCCAATCTCATGGAATTAACAAGAGGCAAGATCATACACAAATGCCAGATGGTTATGCACGGTTTGACATACCAACCATAGGGTCATTTGGGATGCGCAGGGTTGAGCAACCCAGACCCTCACCTGGGTTCTCTTTTGGGTTAGGACAGGCAGGCATAGCCAATCTAGCAATGTCGAAATATGGTAATGCATTTCAGGCGAAGACGATGCTTCCCCTGCACTCGTATTTTGGACAGCATCCGGGGAGTGAAGCGGGGATGGTTCTTCCGAAAGGAGAACCAGATGAACCGATGGCAGGATCCTCGATGCCAATCTCAAATAATGCAGCAGTGTATCAACAGTTCATGGGAGGTCTTACTCTGGGTCCCCAGATGTAAATTATGGCAGTGAAAGTATACGCATTTTCTGCTGCTGTAAGCGGAATCTGTTGTTTGTTTGTCCCGTGTATACAGCGAAAGATCTGACAGTTTTCTTTGTTAGATTGTCAGCTGTTGTGAAGTTTGAAAGCTTGTAATTTGTGAGAACTAAATTCCTGAAGTATTGAAAGATTGAAACACAAAGGCTGTGTTGCTGCAGAGCAGTTGAGGCATCTTTTACAGAATAAAGATATAGCAGTTTTTTTGTCTTCTACATGCAGATTGAATAATAATAAAGTTTTTATTCTTCTTTATTTTATTTTACTTTAAAGTTGTAGATGGCTTTAATTTGAATTCAATATCCAGATCGAGACAATATCTAGTAATTAGATAGGTTGGGAGGAGGTAAGAACTGGAGCGATTTTTTTTCATTTTTTCTGTAATGAAGGTCGAATAAGGAGATGCAGAAGTAAGCAAGTCTTTTCCAACCTTAACTGGTGCAGATTTGTAACTTTTTTTCTTCTTTTTAGTCAGATCTAATTTGGGCCGTAATTGAGTTTAGATTCAAACAACCATATCTTACAATCACATGTTTATTCAAACATTTCTTTGGTATTCCGTTTTCTTTTGGTATTCATAGTTGGACATCAATGGGGATGAAGCCAGAAATTTTTGCTTGGAGGACCAACTTATTTGGGCATTATTTATCAAGTGTAGGTTATCATTTAGTTGTTAGTATTTGAATTGTGTAATTAGTTGACATTAGTATATACAAGCAATTTGTACAAAAATGCCCATGTAACCTTAGGATTTCACATGAATATTGTTACAAACAATGTCTTAACAAATAAATCCTTACAGAATTCTTCATTTCACAAAAAAGCACTTCTATTAATGCGGTGTTAAATAATACCATTAAATTTAATTTTATAAATAGATAATATTATATGATACTTTGTGTACAGCTACACAAACACATATATATAGGTACCTACTTAAATGGTCTGGTGGTAGTGCAGTGTGTTTACTACTGAAAAGATTGGACTTCAATCTCACCTTGTGAGGGTTGCATTAGATAGTCAGCAACCAGCATAAAAAATAGTTGAATCTTTCAACATGGATTTGAGCAGGAATCTATGTAGCCAACCCTACTTAAAGTAAAAGAAGGCTTCACCATTTCACCGTATCTGTTCTACGGATACCTTATCATATATGATATACATATCTTTGCTTGTATATCTAAATCCTTTCCAAAATGGATACAAATGCAAAAAAAGCTGCAAATAAATAGAGACCGGTATAATATAGGTGCTATCATATTCTTGTCGATTTTTTAGTCTGGATGGGTATACTAAAATAAGTACCTTGTGAGTAAATTGGACATGTAAAATAGATAATCATAATTTAAATGTATAATTATACAATAAACAGATAGGGATTAATCTACATATATTAAATGTCACCTAATACTTATATTCGAGGGAAATGTTTTTGCAAAGTTTAAATTAATTGTTGATTAAATCAAAATTTACATAAACTATAAATACAACAAAATTAAAAAGTATATAAAGTAACAGTCTAAATTTAAAAAACTTGTATGATAAATAATTAAATAAGGCATGGTCTTTTTTTTAGTTAAAGATAAAATATTCAATATAAAAAACAAAGTAGAAAATATGAGTCGTGATTTCTACTAGGAACGGACATATTTTAACATTTCAATTTTAATTCCATATCCCAAATTTATTTCCATGACATCACATTCCTTAACCTGTCATTTCACTTCCCTTTAATCTTGTGTACTTCGTGAATTTAGTTTTTAGAAATCGACTATCCTCACGATGAATGAAGTGATTTTACCTTGTTAAGCCATACTATTCCATTTTTTTAAAAAAGTATTAGTTGTATTAACTTTGAATAACTTTAACCTTATCTTGCTTTAACTTACAATGATAATCACATGCATTCACCTTTTTTGCCAATAATATTCTCTTTAACAGACATACAAGTATATTATACTTTTATGTTACTTTCGTCATGAAAAAAATATATTAGATTGTAAAAGATATAATAACTGCAAAAATTAGATATTTTTATCCACTATATATCATAAGTTTGATATTTACTTTAATCATAAAATTTTTCAACTTATCTTAATAATCGACATTCAAAAATAAATTTAGGTCATAAAATCTTTAAAATTATAACATTCTTTATGTAAAAATATTATATATATAAACTTTAAAAAACTAATTAACATTTCAAATTCGAAAAAAATGAATCAAATTTAAATATCCAAAACTCGGGATTAATTGAATTTAAATTTATATTAACAAATTAGTTTGAAATTGTAATCCTTGTGGATTCGAAGATATTCGATTTGATTAGCACCCATACATCCAACCACACATGGCCTAGCTTAATACTCAACTTGACAAAACTGAGCTTGAAGGTCTAAATTGAGCACTGAAAAGCTCAATCAACCGATCTCACGAGCTGGATAATGAGCTCAGCAAACCTTTTACAGTGTTGTGAAGCTACATCAATATAAGAAAAGCCCAAAAACACCAAATTAATTAGTTACAATGCTAAGAATGATCTCACAAGATCCAAGAACATTAGCAAACTATGAGATACCTCAAATAAAGCAAGTGTAATTTTTTTGCCTATATTACACAAAAGGGAACTCATTATATAGCAGTTAAGAACTATATTCCAAAAAACCAAGTAAAAAATGGGAGAAATGTCCAGTCCAGCACCTATATTGCAGTGTTCTCCAGGTAATTTCATAAGTGGTATTATGATTTTGCATCTTTGGAATAGGGTACAATTACAACAACCTGGCCATGTATGAGAATAAACACAGCTTTACATGAATAGATAGACATGAAGGATAGCTTGCGACGAGTTTGAGACAGTGTTGGGACATTCTGCGTAGCACTGTCTTGCAGTTTCCAGAAATGGAAATGCTGTTGTATAGGTTGCCTAAGTAAAAAAAGATTACAACATTTTGGCTTCCAAATGGGGCATTTTCACTACTCAATTTGCAACTGCATCAGAATAACCTCAAAGTTTCAAACTGCTGGTGCTCCTAGATCTTCATCTCGGACTCCGCATCTTTACACGTGGTATAGGTCACATACACAAAGTAGAACTGTGCCCCTAATTAGCATTGGAAAACTTCTTTTTGGAATTTCTTTGCGAGGAAAACAACACACATCTGGGATACATTTGATGAATTGAAAATGCGTGCAAGCACACGCATGATCGATATTTCTGCCAAATTTGTCAGGTGAGTGGGTAACTTCATTACTCACAGGAACTATTCACAAGGGATGATAAATCTGCAATACAAAGAAACAAGTTTTCTTTAGTATATATTTATTCAGCTAAGAGATACATTGTAAATAACAAGGATGCACAGAGCCTGAAGGTTCACCTTTGTAGCAGTTTTGAAACTCGGATAATTTCCCTTGTAGAAAACATAACTTGCCAGCAGGCAGCTACCCGTATTGCCAACAGGATGGTGAAACACATCATATGACCATGTCGCAATCATACACTACCCCATTCAAGAGTACCAGGCAAATCATAAGCATGAACAAAAATTGAGTAATATGAATCAAGTCCTAGGTTCCTTTTTATTTCATTGACAACCTCATCACACCTCACAAGAAGACGCAGCATTCGTCCAGAAATATCATTTTCACTAGGAATATCATCTTGCGGTACGGATTCAGGGAGGGAATCCTTATTTGAGGTTATTTGAGAACTGCGGAAGTTCGCTGAAAATTTTACCTTTTGACCCCTTCTTCGCTCTTCTTCCTTCTGCATATCAGGCTTCCTAAGGCAAGACTTAAGGTTCAAACTAGACTCTCCAGGTGCGGAGGGCAGGGACGCACTCCTGTTCCCCATCCGAAACCTCTCATGCTCATCGAACCAGAAGCGTACATCTACATGAGTAAATACTTTTTTTCTACTAGCATATGTAAAAGCCGCTTGAGCATCGTTGGCTTTCAAGAAAACAATTTCCGCAGCACCCGTGTAATAAAAAATCTTTGTTCTTGTCCGATCAAGTTGTCCAAATACACGAAACTTCCTCTCTAACTCTTCTTTTGAAGGGAGTTTGAAATTTTTAGGGAATTTCATATGCAATATCTTGCACAAGTCCGTGCCTCTTGCCTTGTCAATGGACTTGACTTTAAGTGCAGGTTTAGAAGTCTCTGCCAACAAAGGCGATGCGTAAAATTGCCTTATTGATAATCTAGATTGGTTCTTATGTAGTTTAGGCTGGTACAATGAGATGCTATCTAGCCTCCTCTTTTTGTCAGGACTCCTTTTCAAGCTATGGGGTGAGGGAATCGTCCTTTGACTCTTTACCATCCGTGATTGGAAATTAGCTCTTATACTGTGATTATCCGCATTACTTAAGCTATCAAAGTTGGATGAAAGAGGGTTCACACCTACGTCTAAATCATATACATCATTTGGACATGCACGGGCAATCTCATCCCTGCATGTAGCATTTAAGTCGATTCCAGGCTTCACGACCATAGCTTGTGGTGTTTCAATGTTGCCAGAGGCTACAGATTCTTCACTTGTACCTTTCTTAAGGGAAGCTGCATCAAATACAGATGCACCACTGGAATCAGGAGCTGGTTTTAAATTACAAGAACCGTCTGCATGCTCACTTGTCTCAGCCAGAACGTTGATGCCAGATTGACATTGAACATCAGTGGGTTCTTTATCCCTGAAGTGCCTATGAAGATGTTCAATTTTCATATTATCAGCAGTAACTTTGCTCAGACTATCAGAAGCGCAACATGTTACGTTGACCACAGCACTGTCATGCATCTTATCCATCTCTGCATGAGAAGTTTCTAAAATGTTGTCTACTTGCAGCTTCTTTACAAACGTGTCCTCGTTTCTAATTTCCAATCTGCGTTTAGCACCATGGACAACCAAAATGTTGAGAAAGGCCAATTTTCTGAACCGCAGAAACTTCCGACTTAACTGGCACAAAAAAGGAACAATCAGAATAAAAAGATCCAGTGCAATATTGTGCAAGTGACAAAATCTCACAGGAACCTAGGCACTTTAATTAATCAAATTTGATGTTTTGGAGATTTACCTCACCAAGGTTAAAAAATGCAACATCTGGATTCGATCCAGCAGATCACCACATAACTACGAGGTATGTGGGAGAATATGCATTGAATATATGGTTTCGTGCAAATTTATATTTTTTATTTAAAATAATTTGTTATTAATAATTTCATTATTTAAATACTGAAGAATTTGCAAGATTAAATAACAAAATTTAGGATTAGCATGCATGTTTTAACATAATTTTCAAAAACAAAACCACGTACTTTTTTTTGGAAAAGAATGGGATGAACCTCCATTTGATTTTGATATCCATCCAAAAATATATTGAGAATTTTAAATAATAACCATAGGTGCCAAATTTCACACAGTTTTTGCATGTTCAAGTACATTCTCACAGTAAAACCTTTCCCTCTTGAATATAACGATGTTCCTAGCCAGCCAGATGGCTCAAATGTGTGCATGTGCCTTGACCCTCCCTTCAACTGAACCCGTCTAATCTTGGCAAACCGAGTTCAAAAAGAATCTATCGCCCCATATGTCAGCAGGAATGTCCTCAATCCTCCATGTCTCTCTTGAGCCGGGACAATGAAAGAAATGGTCAACATCTTCTGGAAATCTCATCACTTCAGAGGAAAAACCTGGCTCGCCTGACTCCTGCCGTAATATGCCCTCTTCTCAGCAACCACAAGAAGACTTGTATCCTCATAGGGACTCTCCAACTCCAAGTTCTAGCACAATCCTGAGAGGTCTCTCCAGCATCATGAATCTCCTCCAGCCTTGTAAGTCTACTCGAGCAATGGAGAAACTCCACTACCCTCTGGTTCAACGGCTCCGTCAAAAAAGTAAAGCATCCACGCACCATCAGACCATACTTCAGCAACACTTGCCTCCACAATTTAGCAACACTTGTCTCCCTGTCCGAGGCCAGAGCAATAAGGCTAAGATACAGGTCACAAAGAGCTCCTTCCGACTTGTTTTTTTCATAACATTAACCCTCTACCATCACACAGAAAACCATGTAGACATGGCTTAAATGTAAGCACTTATCTCCTTAATGCAAGTCAGAAAAACTACTTGCAAAAGCAAATAAGTTCTTAAAACAAGTAAATATTAAGTTTACGATTTATACAGTGGCAGACCCAAGTAGTCTTCAAGTGGGGCACGTGCCCCCTACTTTCAAGGAATTCCTTCAACTACTAATGTGTGAGCCCCTACGGATTTATTCAAATAACCCCAAGTGCATGTGTTGCTCTTCAGCAAATGAGAATAAATTTTATTCTCCCGCCAAACAGGGAAAGCCCCCCCCCCCCCCCAAAAAAAAAAACAAGGAGCTTGGTCTGGCAACTCCGATTCTCCACCATCCCATTGCTGAGACAACAAGAGTCTTATTAATCTGGACATTCCATCCTATCTTGGTATCTTATATTTCTTCCGCAAATCCTTGCATGCGACATCTTCATTTTGTATCTCGACATCTCCATCTTGGACCTCAACATCCCTCGATGATGTACCATCTTTCACCAATGTGCCTTGCCTTTTCTCGGTGTATCGACATCTCCTCGATAATTCTCTTTGTGGTATTTCGATTTAAAATTTCATTGTACCTTTTCATATTATGATCATATATTATTTCACCTCGACCTTCTCATATTTTGTCAGGTCTTATGCTCGGATCAGGTCAGCAAGCGACACTTGTTTCAGAGTTCACTAGAGATGAAGTGTGCAGGCCGGACTTTCACCTCAATGCAGATGGTTGTCCTGGACCAAATAGCTTTCTCATCTTCTTTTATAGAGAATCATGGGAGGTGTTGGAGGATGATGTTATGGGACTGATGTTGGATTCTAGAGATGAGAATAGGGGATTGGATTAGATAAACATATCTCAGGTCTTCTTACTCCCGAAAAAGGAAGGTGCTGAGTGAGTCAAAGAATTCAGACCCATTGCATTGTCTAATGCTATCTACCTCATTGTGACCAAGGTGTTGACCAATAAACTCAGAAGAGTGCTACACGATCTCGTTCTGCCAACTCATACGACTTTTATTCGGGGGAGTCATGATGCAATGTGGAGCAAATAAATAAGGTCCTATTTAAATTTCGTTCGTTAATTAGAGTCCAATTTTATTTACGATTAATTGCGTTGCAGTAATTTTATATAAATAAAGAGATCGTATATGATCTCGATTAATTAATTAGTCGGTTAAATTAGGTAGTCAATCGGTTAGGGTCAATTAGAATAAGTTAGATTTGAATTTTTTTTGTTTCTATTTTTGTAATACCGTCGATCCTATATAAAAAGGTGGTAGTCCTTTGTTTAGAAACAGTTCAAGTTGAAATTATTTTGACAATTATCTCATCTTTCTATTTCTCTTCTCTCTCCCGCGATCTATGTGATTCTCTTCCTAAAGTCCCTTGCATCCGACGAACCTTCTCTTCCTCCTCCGCCCAATATCTTCCACCAAACAAAATTCCACAGCAAAATTATATTTTTCTTCGTTGCAAATTTTGTTTTGCGTCAATTGGTATCAGAGCAAGACCTATAGATCGTCCTCACGATCTGACGATCCGTCCAAGCATTCACGCGAGCATAAATCCAAAGGTTCTCGCTCATAGGAATGTGCATGGCATGCTGAGGTTAGACAAACCTTGTCTGATATGCTCCAAGTGTGTGCAAATAGGCAAGCTTTGGTGACATAGATGCGTGAATCGTGGAATGTTGAGGCACTGATCTCACAACAAGTGGAAAATATCGTCAAAAATGCTGCAAAGGTTGTTGTTAAGGAGATTTTAGATCGGCTGCTGACAAAAAAACTGGTTCTGTGGCTATTCTCGCTCACCCCAACCCCCTCACAGCCCATCCTCGCCACCCTTGCACCTCCGACGAAACCCCCTATGTTGTCGTCGCCGCCACCCCCTCCTGTTGCCCCCGCACCTCCGACGCAATTCCCAGCTCTGCCACCGCCCACCCCGATCTCCCCTACCCCGCACCATCGGCCCTCCTCCCCCTTCCGTCGATGCCTTCCACGACCCCCCACCTCCTCCCTGTGCCTCCTCCTAGCCCCCTAAACCCCTCACTGACAATCCTCCCGCCACCCCCACACCTTCGGCAAGCCCCCTCCCCCCCGCCCCACTGATGTTGCGTATCCCCTCCTTCGCTTACACTTACCCCGCCCTCTCCCCCCCTGCCTCCACCCTCCCCCTCTTTACCCATTGTCACCCCCGCCACTTGGCCCTGCACCACCGCTAGCACCCCTTCCTACCCCCTTCCCCCCTCGGCCATGCCACTGCATGATTCCATCCAACCCGACTCCACCAAAAGTCAACTACAAGCCCTCGTCGACGCTTCTCTGGTGTTACTGTGCGCCGCTGCCATTGGCGGAACACGTGTCACCGTCCTTGCGTGATCGTGTGCGGCCATCCTTGTGCGATCACGTGCCACATAAACTGCGAGAACCCCATCCGTAGGGATCGGCGACGACGTAGATGAAAGGGAGAGCGAGTCCCACAGACTCTTGCTTTATCCCCCACAAGCCAATCCCGTACACAAGCTTGCAAAAGTCGGCCGACTAGGCCGACTAGTCGGTCCGACTAGTCGAGTCGGGGGGGTAGCCGACTCGACTAGGCCTAGTCGGCCCTTAGTCGGTCCACCCGACTAGTCTGGCCGACTAGTCGGCCTAGTCGGCCGACTAATCGGCCGACTTTTACAACAACCTTCTTTGTTTTTTTTGTTTTTCACTTTTTTTAAAGCAAACATATTCTAATATGCTTAATGTTATATTTAAAGTCAATTATTTCTTTTGTTTCATCATGATGTCATATAAAATGTACAAATATATGTATATACATACGAATATATGCATAAAAAACTGATTTATATATTTAAAATAATTAAAAATTCAAAACCGACTATTGACCGACTAATTCCGACTAGTCGCCCGACTGCCGACTAATCCTTAGTAGGTGACCCCGCCGACTGAATACCGACTACCGCTTTCTGCAACCTTGCCCGTACAATTAGGGATTTGGAATGGGTTTCGAAAAGTTGCAGAAACCTCCTTCTAAAATCATTTGTATAAAGGTTAAAGATGGTGGGCATTTAAGAGGAGATACTTTAAATGAAGGGGTACAAAAATTGTATACCACCCCCTGGTGTAGGAATATTTAAAAGGAAGTGCTGGAAGAAAGAAATTAAAGCTGCTACATGTACCAATTAAAATTAGGAACAAGGTTCACGAAATCAGTCAGCGCAGCTGCATATGCGTGTGCGGGCCTTTAGGCGCACCACATTCATGAAGCCCGTCACTATACGGGTATTGCGCATATGCGACCCACATATGCGGGTTGTACGGTCGCATATGCGGACCGAGCGCCGCTTCATGGTCTGGCGGGTTGCTGGATCCGTTTGCCCATAACCCGATACCCGAATATCCTTAACCCATAACCCGATATCCGATTACCCTGATTCCCTAACCCTCGATACCCCGATACCCCCGAATCCCCGATACCCTAACATCGCTAAGCCTCCATCGCCTCCTCCTCCTGTGTGGTTGTGCCTCCATCACCTCCCCCTCCGAGCTCCTCCACCTCCTCCGTATCCTGCCAACTCCGCCTCCTCCTCCCAGCACCTTCGCCTCCTCCGCCTCCTCCTAGTTGCTGCCTCTATCGCCTCCTCCTCCCAGTTTCTCTGCCTCCTCCCAACTCCTCTACATCCTTCGCCTTCTCGCAGCTCCACCTCATCCTCCCAACTCCTCTACCTCCTCCCGGTTGCGTCGCCTTCTTCCAACTGCACCTCCGCCACATCACAGGGTCGTGTGAGATTCCTTTGAATTGCATCTCCTCCGCCTCCTAGGGTCGTGCGGGATTCCTCCGCCTACTAGACATGGCCCATGGGAAGGTAAGCTATTGAATACATTTTTTTTACCATAGTTGATGGAAAATTAGATTTTCGTATATTTTATTTATAATTTGAGAAGTACATGTATTCATTGATCGAATGTTAGATTTTATATAATTATAGAATGTTAGATGATATGACTTGAATAATATTTTCTAGCTTCCCACCAAAAATATTCTTAAAAATGTTCTCACCAAGGATCTGGATTTTGAAGGCACATTTCCAAGATGTATCTATAATATGAGAATATCATTATTTAAACAAATATTTTCCTGAAATTCTTATTTGTACATGCATATTAAACCTTTTTTGTTGATGTTTTATAATTATGAATTTATGATTGAATGTTAGGCCTCCAGACTACCATCTGGCAGTGCTTCTTCTCCTACACCTGAAGCTGGAAGTGGAAGTGAGGCTCCTATTCAGAGGAGCGATACATCAAAATTTTTTGTTCCTCCTGGATCCAATGATCCGGGATGAAAGTATGCTTTTCTAGCAAATCTGAGTACTCCTAGCATGGTCACTTGCCGATTATGTCGGAAGGTTGTGACCCAAGGGATCAATCGCATGAAGCAACATTTGGCTCATATTAAAGGTAATACAGCATCTTGTCCCAAAGTGACTCCTGAAGTGAAGAAAGAAATCATGGACAACATGGAGGAAAGTAAAGTGAAAAGGAATGAGAAGACCATGAGAATGAAAGACATTCAAGGACAAGTCTCCATCAAGATGAATCAACCCTTGGTTGATGAAGCGAGGGATGGGAAAAGGCCCCGAACTTCAGCAGAAGATGAGCCTGAAGAGAATCTTCGTCAATCCACAATCAAAGATACTTTTGCCGAGGAGGAACGTGCACGTGTGAATTCATTCCTGGCAAAGTATTTCTATGACAATGACATCGCTTTCAATGTTGTTAAAAGTGACTCCTTTCTCCGAATGTGCGAAGCAGTTGGGGAGTATGGAAGGTCATACAAGCCTCCAACATATTATGAGCTTACAGAAACTCTTTTGAAGGAACAGGTTAAAGAAACAACAAATTTCTTGCAAACGCATCGTGATACATGGAAGACTTCTGGATGTTTCATTATGACGGATGCATGGACTGATAGGAGAGGAAGAAGTATAATGAATATTTGTGTCAACTGCGAGCTTGGAACTAGTTTTCTGAATTCAATTGACTCGTCTGCAGATTCTCATACCGCGGAGTACATTGTTTCCTTAGTGGATAAGTCCATTGAAGAAGTTGGGCCCGAGAATTTAGTCCACGTGGTGACAGACAATGCATCTGCCAATATGGCTGCTGGCAGAATCTTGAGAACCAAGTACCCACGGATATTCAGGAGCTCTTATGTAGCACATTGCATCGACCTTATGCTAGAAGAGATTCGCAGAGAATCGAAGGTAAAAACTGTCATCACAAAGGCAAGGACATTGATTGTATTCATATACAGTGATGCCGAAACATTGAGCTTGATGAGACAATTTACGCAAAAGGGCACGATAGTGAGGCCGGGAACAACAAGATTTGCCACCACATATCTCACTTTGCAATCTATGATGGAGAAGAAAGAGAAGTTAAGACTTATGTTTTCTTCTGATGAATGGAGAGCTTGTAAATGGTACAAAACCAAGAAAGGGGAAATGGCTTTAGCCATAATTTTGAGTCCTTCATTTTGGACTCAAGTGTCTTTGACATTGAAGGTTTTTTCTCTGTTGGTACATGTTCTGCGGATTGTTGATGGAGACAGGAGGCCAACAATGGGGTTTATATATGGTGAGTTGCAAGATGCTAGAAAAGAGATCATGAGCATTTTCAAAGATGTCGAAGCGCCTTACAAACACTTTGTTGATGCCATTGACTCAAAGTCAAAAGGAAGACTGGATAGCCCCCTCCGCCTTTCTGCGTATTTTTTGAATCCCTATTTCTTTTATAGGGATAATGCTCAAATCAAAAGGGAAGGCCTCGCTTTGAAAGGATTCTTGGATTGTATGGATATTTTCTATCCTGATTTAGAGATCCAAGATATCATCACCAGGAAAGAATTACCTTTATATGAAGGGGCAGAAGGATCATTTGGCAAATCCTTGGCTATCAGACAGAGGTCAATCATTGATGATGATTTCAATCCAGGTATAATTTCTTATTAGAATTAATAGAATTATATGTTTAACAATTATTAACTATTTTTTCGAAAATAGCCCGTTGGTGGGGAATGCATTGCATGGAAACACCACATTTAAAGGAAATGGCAATGAAAGTTTTGAAGTTGACAGCTTCTTCCTCGGGTTGTGAAAGGAATTGGAGCAATTTTGAGGCGGTAAAGTTAAAAAATTGGTGCCACGTGTTATATGTTGTGTCTCATTAATGATGTAGTAGATGATATATTTATGGTTATTTTATAGATTCATACAAAGAAAAGGAATAGACTTGAATTCAAACTATTAAATGACTTGGTGTATGTCAGATTCAACGTCAAATTGAGAGATCGTCGTCTTAAAAAAACAAATGATCCATTTGCCACAAATGATAGAACTCATTTGAGAGATACGATTGGTGAAGAAGATGAAGGAGATGATGAAGTTTTCCAAGGATCGGGGCTGGCGTGAAACTTAGTGGTTGATGCAACTGGTGCAAAAGATTTTGTGCAACATAGAAGAAGCCAAAGGCATGCTACTGGTTCAACCTCATTGCCGACTTTGAATGAGGAAGAACTCCTATCCGAGGAAGAAAATGAAGATGAAGACGAAGATAATATCGCAGTGGAATTTGATGATGACTAGATTAGAATTGCTTCGTACTTTGTTCCTCATTATCGTTTGAACATTTCATTTTTCTTATGCTATCTTAATCAGTACTTTTGCCAATGTTATTTGTTTTGAATTTCAATTTTCTTTCAGCTTCTTACATATTTTGGTGATTGTTGTTGATTATTATGTTTGCTAATTGTTCTATCGAAGTACTGATATTTGATTGATAGATAAAAGAAAGTCATCTTTTTTATATCTTATGTTGGACCACAATTATACATAAGTTTAGTTCAGTTGTAGTCAAATTTGTACATATTTATTTATTTTTAAATAAAAAAATTAGGAAACCGTGAAGAATCGCATATACCCCGCATATGCCCCCGCATGCCGCTTAATCGATATTCAGTGACCTGTCCGAATGCATACGCATACCGCTTTCATGAACCTTGATTAGGAATGAGGGTTTCACCTATTTCAAGACCCTACGGTCTAGTTCATTACGTACATCTCTTCCCCTCCTAAAACGGTACCATTCAATTGCTATGGGTTCTCCAAAGACCGAGAAGCTCGATATAAAGACGCCCCATCAATTTTTTGAGCACCACGTCAAGGGACGAAATCCGTGTGGATGCCGACATTTACGCCACACATGCTCTTCCATCGCGAAATTAACAGCTCAAACCATCGCACCAAGTACGCCTGAATTCCGTCGCTTGTTCCACATCGGTTCTTCCAAAATATGATCGAGAACGATGAATTAAAAGCATCAAGCTTCAAGCCGGAAGACCAAGCATTTCGTCAGGAGACGAATTTTTCAAAGCAGTAGAGAGTTAATGCAGCGTGGAGTAAATAAAAAGGGTCCTATTTAAATTTTGTCTGTTAATTAGAGTCCAATTTAATTTATGATCAATTGAGTCCGAGCAATTTTATTTAAATAAAGAGATCGCATATGATCTCGATTTAATTGATTAGTCAGTTAGATTAGGTAGTTACTCGGTTAGACTCATTAGGATAAGTTAGATTTGAATTTTGATTTGTGTTTCTATTGTTGTAATCACATCCCTCCAATATAAATGGGCGGTGGTCCTTTATTTAGAAACAGTTCAAGTTGAAATTATTGGGAGAATTATCTCATCTCTCTCCTTCTCTCTTCTCTCTCTACACGATCTACGCGATTCTCTTTCTCAAATCCCTCGCGTCCGACGAGCCTTCACTTTTTCCTCCCTCCATTTCTTCCACCAAACAAAATTCCACCGCAAATTTATATTTTCTTCTTTGCAAATTTCGTTTTGCATCACGCCAACTAGTGGAGGAAGTCATTATGGCATCGAAGGCAGAGGAAGGAGGGTTCCTCAGGGGCTACTCCATGGAGGTTTTTTCAATGGTAGTTTTGCATTACGCCAATGACACTATTTTATTTATAGGAGGGTGGCAGAGGGCAATCAGGGCAGTGCTCGACATCTTTGATGACCTATCACGATTGAAAGTTAATGGTGTAAAATTAGCTTTTCTACTTTTTAACTTTTCTTCTAAGGACACAAGAGCTTGTGTCGAGATCTTGGCGACAACACAAAAGAGTTTGACTATCTGTTATCTCGGGCTACTGTTGATGAGCGGGAGGCCTAGACAGATAGCTTGGATGTCGGTTATTTTGGTTCATTCAGTCATATCGGATATGATTGATTCTTTGTGACCACTGCTGGGGGATGTATGTGGTTCCGATTATGGACGGATGACTGGTTCGAGGAGGGAGCTTTCCGTGACTCGTACCTCAAAGTTTTCGCTTTAGCAATAGACAAGGAGTCATGTATTTCGGATATTTAGTCAGATGTTTCTTAAACTCCTAGGTTTGTGGCAGAGTTGTCAGACCGGAGAGTTGAGGATCTTATTTCGTTAACACATGGATTGGCGAGACAAGAGGTGTCGTCGGACGGGAGAGATTCGTGGTGCTGGAGAGATGGGATGTATACAGTCAAGAAGGCTTACCCGGTGTCATCTACTCAGCCTCCTGCGGTGGACTCAGAAACCTCTCAGGATTGTACTAGGATCTGGAGCCAGAAAATTCCATCTACAGTGAGGGCATTCTTATGGCTTTGAAGAAGAGAGCGGATTTTAAAAGCTACAAGGCAAGCCAAGCTATTTCCGAGAGCGAAGGAGGCATGTAAATGATGTTGAGAGTTGACAGAAGATATTGATCACATTTTTTAAACGTCCTAGTTCAGTGGACTCGTGGCGAAATACGAATATTACGGACACCAATGGAATGATAGGATTTCCTTTAGGGCTTCAACGAGTAGAAATAGGTTTGGGTCAGAAGAAGAGAGAACGAAGGTTTGTGCACTTGCCTGGGCATTGTGGCTAACCATAAATGCTGTTGTTTTTAATGGTAGGAAAATTTATTTTGAAAAAGTCTTCGGGCATGCTAACCCCTTTTAAACCTGACAAATGTAATTATCTCTTTTATACAATATAATTTTTGGACGGACCACTAATGGTCCGTTTGGTTACCGGGTTATCCCGAGGTAACCCGATGTACCCCCGGTATTCCTTGGTTGGAATCCATCACAAATCAAGATGCCAGCACATTCCTTATTCCAACCCTCTCCCAACCCTCATAATCATCCAAACATCTACTATTCACAGGAGGATACCCCAACCCACCCCATCCCAGTAACCAAACATGCCCTAAAGGATATCCATCCCTCCATTTTCCTCAAAAAAGTTTTGATTTTGAACGTAGACATCTTTCTTTTCATGTTAATCTGTCAGCATTCGATTTTAGGTAGATAAGATCATACCACTATTTTATTAGTTTTGTCTTTAAGGTATTTCATTCTTTACGAGGCCAAAAGGAGGCTTGGTGGTGGAGTGGAGAGGAGCAAGAGAAGTTCAAAATTAAAAGAACTTGCTTTAAAGCTATGTCTAAGGATAAAACAGATGAAACTGTCAGAAACTACAAAATAACTAAGGAAGCAAAGAAGGCAATAAGCGAAGCTAAGTCAAAAGCTTATGAAGTTTTGTACAAAAATCTAGATTCTAATGAGAGTCAGAGGGATATATTCAGACAAGCTAAAGCAAGAGAAAGAAAGACCAAAGATCTTTCTCAAGTGAGATGCATTAAGGATGAGGAAGGTCACATGCTTGTTATTCAGAAGGATATAGAGACTAGATAGAAGCAAAGTGTTTTTAATAGGGAGTAGCATGTTGCCCACAACATTCGTAAGGACGTTACACAAACTAAAGTTTGTATAGTCAACGAAATAGGGGACTCTCGGGATTTATCATCAACAAAGCTGGAGGAGAGATTTGCTTTCCACAAGACCATTCAGAAAGAGAATAAGACGGAGGTAACATGATGGAGACATGGATCCGGACATAAATGGATCGAAGAGGGAGACACCAATATCAAATTCTTCCATGCAATGGCTTCTAACCGAAGGTATTGGAGCTTAATCATAGCTTGGTGGTTGACGGAGCTCATGTGTAGATTGAGAACGAGAAGGATAGGACCTTGGTGGATTATTTTCACAACTCTTTTCGCAGTGAGGGATGTAGAGAGTGGAGGTGGGTAGGCACAAGAGCCTCAACTATATCTACTCAACAAGCCACACACCAGATGCGTGATTTTGGGAAGGAGGTGGTGAAAGCAACAACATTAGGTTTGTATATACATGGAGTACTGCACCCGATGGCTTCCCATTGTTGTTATGTTGGTGAATTTTGGGACGTCGTGGGAACAGCGTGGTAGCTTTGATGGAATAGTTTGCATAGAGAAACACTAGTTTTGAAAAGAGTTAACAAAGCTTTTCTATTCCCCCTATCTAAAAAGTAGACATTGAAGCGGATAGAAGACTTTCACCCCCATTGCATTGTCACGCTCGATATCTCATGGTTGCTAAGGTTTTGGTAAATGTATTAAAAGGAGTCCTTGATAACATTATCTACCCTGTATAGCTAGCCTCTATCCCAAAAGACATTATATGAAGAATCTAGTAGATGGTGGCAGAATGAAAGAGATGACGTATGAGTGGAGTACCAGGAAGTTCGATTTCTCCAAAGCTGATGACTGCATAAAGCGCGGTGTTATTTATAGCCAGCCAGCTTTGGCGAGAAGAGGCTCACTAAATACGTACATCTCTTGGATGAATAGATGTATTACATTGTGCGTTGCTAGTGAAAGAACGACCGGAAAAGAGGGTTCTTGCAACCGCAGTGAGGAGTTCACTAAGCTTGCCCTCAGGCAACCTTGCTTTCCGTTCAATCTGTGGACGTTCTAGCTTGGAGGGTGAAGTAAGTGGTGCACCAGGGTTTTTCTACAGGTTACGCTTTCAGAAATTTTCCCGTCCCTCTCCTATAATATGTGAACTACAAGATCTTTTTCATGGAAGGGAGTGAAGATGAGGCAAGGAGAATGTCTGATGTCCTAGATATTTTCAGGTAGATGTCTGGTTTGAGGATTAATCGAAACAAGTCAAGGGTAGTTCCATTTAATTTCTTTGACGTGAAGGCAGATGAATTCAAGGGTGGAGTTGGGCAGTGCACTGGGTGCACTTCATCGTCAGTACTTCAGACTTCCTCTGAGTTATGATTGTATTGGTTTTGCACAGTGGTTGCCGGTTATTCAGAAGTTTAA
Source organism: Ottelia alismoides (assembly GCA_037367405.1). Classification (NCBI taxonomy): domain Eukaryota; kingdom Viridiplantae; phylum Streptophyta; class Magnoliopsida; order Alismatales; family Hydrocharitaceae; genus Ottelia; species Ottelia alismoides. Next base: position 370,840 of record JAZKJV010010539.1, on the reverse strand, counting down.
GTGGAAACTCTCCGAGTAAAAGTTGTCTTCCCTGTCACAGGACAAGCATATGGTGTTAGTAAAGGCGATCTTTGCTACCATCCAATCTTCTTAATGCCATCAAGGTTGTTGCTGGTTGGGATTCTCATCATCTGGAGTCGATTATGAGAAGATTCCACTGGGGTGCATTAAACCAGAATACCCATGTGATGTAGTTGGTAGATTGGAATTTGGGAGTCAATAATGCTCCTTAAGGAGCAAGGAGGTTACGACGTTCCAAGCTTGGAAACGAGCATGGCCTAGTTGCAGAAGTGGGTGGTACAACTGGAGGGGTGATTAGGATGACTTGTGCTATGGAATGATCATCATATATGTGGTATTCAAGCACAATAAGTTATCGATCCTCGTCCATGAGATGATTCCTCTGAATTCTGAAAAGGGATATGACGTGTCGCCGCAACTACAAACTTTGTTCCGCCCATGTTTGGGGGATGGGATTTTGTTTGTGTTCTAAACTGATGGTTGGTTTGGTGAGGGGGCCCTGCCAGTGCCAGATCATCTCCCATGCTTGTTTGGTTTAGCATCTGATCGGAGAATTCTAGTCTTGGAAGCTTGGGTGGATGGTACGTGGACCCCAGCTTTTCGTTCGGATTTTTTAGCAATGATTTCAAGAGTACCTCTAGTTTTCTAGGACCATTAGTTCCATTAGTGGCCACCCGGACGACATGATCACTGAATATGAAATGATGGCCGATTTACTGTCAAGCTTGTTGGACATGTGAGCCCACGGCGAGCCATTATGCAGTAAATGTTATTGCAAATATCATTCCCTGATATGAAATGAAGAATAAATAATTTGCATAATAGGTCTCTCTGTACAATTAGGGTTATGTACCATGGCCATCTTGATGATCATACAGCTGTTGATTCAATTGTTGAATAATAGAGGCTGGTGCTTGGATGAATATCTAAAGAGTTAGATTGAGGACTTATCACCGTCAAATGATTGTTAAGAGATGATCTCCAGCCTGAGTAGGAGATGGCAATCCTTTTCTCACATAGATTGATATCTGACCGACCTCTTGATACATGTCCTCTGCATGGGAATAGTGATTCGGAGGTGTCAGATTAGTTAGGTCAAAGAGTTGACTTAACGAGATCGAGATAACCTAAGTCATGTGTTGAATGCCGTCACAGCATAGGCACGCATCCTCTGACCGGAGACAGATGTATTACTATATGTCTGAGTATGTACATTTGGCAGACCGATAGGTTGATGGCCTAACCAAGGTCTATACACCGGCGAGCTGGTATGCATTTAAGGGCATATGAGTAATACGATCTCTCAAAGGGATCATACAGGTTCACTATTGAACCGGAAGACATGAGCTCACTCATGAGATATTGGGAAAAATCAAATTCCGTGCACGGTCGTCTCGCTTTGGAAGCTTGACTGAATTTGGAGGTTTTAATATATACTTTTGGAAAGTATATGATCAAGACCTAGGTATGATATATGCTTTTGGAAAGTATATGATCGATACCAAACCCCAATGATCAAATGAGAAACTTATTGATAAAACCCTGAAGAAGACAGTATAAAATTGATCTTCATCTTCGGGTTGATCATGGATCTTCCAGTATGCAGGATGTACAGGTATTGGGAATACTTGAGGGTGATGTGATCATAAACAATTGTATAACCATGACGCTTCCATTCCGAGGGAGTGATGAAACAGGTCTGGATTTAGTGACTCCTCTCAGTAGAGAAGCAATCTGATCTTGGTCCAAATATTGAACATTGGTCTGAATGAGATTCAGATAAATGAAAAGATTAGATTTACGGTCTTGATTTAATCAAGCATCTATGGGAGGTACGTAAGATCTGGATTTGAAATGAGATCTCAATATCCAAGTCACTATACGTGGAACAATACAATCGCCATGTCCTTATCTCCAAGTATCTGCGGAGAAATGAATTATTCTTGAAAGGGTTCAAGAATAATTCATTTGATGAATTACATATCCAAGAAAGAAGGACTTAATGATTAAATGATATTTAATTATCAAGCATAACACGAATGAGATTCATATTATGAGAATAATTATCCAAGATAATTAGATAGGATTTAATTATCAAGGATTAGAGAATGTGGATAATACTATCCATAATATTTGTGTATTATAAATATAATTTATAATATGCATATATTCAAGAGAGAAATTTCGTAAATAGCATTTGTTAATTATTAAATGTGGCATTTATTAATTAATTGGAAATGTAATTTACAAATTAGTTTGGGTTGTGAATTTGATTCACATATTTTTCGATGGCATGATTGAAATGTTCACAAATTAATTTGGAATTAATTTGGTGGATATTATTACAATAATAGAGATAATAAGATAAAATAAAAGGAGACAAAATTGCCATCTAAATAAAAGGTGACGTCACCTATGACTTATTCATAGGTGACGCCCCCTATAATTTAGGGTGGTTTGTTGCCTCTCTTTTTTTGTTATTACATTATCTCTTGATAAATTAATTTATGTTAAATTAAATTGTGTTGATAATGTTGCAACATATATTTAATTTAAATATAAATTAATGTTGTTGGTTTTAGCCAACAACAATCATAGCCATTGATTATTACATAGACCAAGCATGGCCGTTGGATCTATGTGTCCCATGGATTGAGATCCATTGGATCCTAAACTAATATAAAAGGAAGGCTACCCTAGCCTTCCTTGGTACATCATTAAGAGTTGTAGAAGCCTACTACTCTCTCTCTCTCTCATTCTCGTCTAGCCTCTCTCTCTCAATTTCAAGTGGCCGTCCACTTTGTGTATTGAGGAGGAGAGCATCTTGCCTTCGCCTTCGACGACTCGAAAATCTCCTTCTTCTTTGGAGTTGCTTACTCTAAAGGAAGACGACGGATTTCGTTTGATGAAATCAGGAGATCCATTGTTTGGATCTTCATTGAGGATTGCGGGATGAACGCGACTCATCATCGTGCCCGCAAGTGCGTTCTTCGTGGATCGGACTTGAGACAGGAGGATCTCTTGTTTGGGATCTCGCGATCACAACCACGCTTCAAGAGGTATTCCTTATACTTTGTGGTTTGATGAAACGATCCGACAAGTGTTCTCGTGATCATGTGGTTTCATCTTTAGTTTTAAAAATTTTAATTTCCGCCGCATCAAGCAACTAGTGCGACTAGTTGCTCCGATTGCATATGATGCAATCAACACGCTTCCGTGATGCGCTTAAGGATTCTCAATATCCTTCAAAGCTAGCATATGAGGCCTTGCCTAAATCATGGGAACCCAACGCCGTAATGCTAGTCCGCGATTGTAGATTCATTTCCTATTTGCATATCCCTTTACAAATCAGAGAATTCTTGTGGTTGTTTCAATGAGGAGGAATTTAGACCGCGGAGTGATGGTAAAGATTGTGCTAGACAATAAGAGTAGGTGCACCATTTATGAGGAAAAGGTGGAATTGTGGGAGCGTATCTTTTCCTATGACAACGCAAGGGAAGTCTATAGTCCCGAATTTGACTCCCCCAATCAAACATGTTTCTAGGACTCCCTCATTGGCGCTCGATCCACAATTGTGTGCTTTCATTGCCAACTCCGACAATTTGGGTGATTTGGGTTCCTCGTAATAAAAAATCATTTTCCGTGTGGAGTGTTTCTATGCAGAGAATGTTACTCATCTTACCAAAAACTCTCCTCAAGTACTAGACTTTGTAATCCGTTTAATCCATTAATATACTTGGGGCATCCAATGTAGCATGTTTTCCCCTTTGACTAAATAATAGTTCATTTCAGTTTGAGTCTAAGCACACCACATGATGACTTGATTGATAGATATGTTTACGTCTCATCATTAATGTTTTAAAGCATCACGTGTTCAAATTTTGATCACCTATACTATATATGTCATTTGGTGGCACAATAAAAATGAGAGTATCCACAAATGCCTAGATCGAAAATGATGACTTACAGATTTCAAATTTCGTGGTCCTAGATAAAAGGGATCCACGGCAAGTAAATGGATGTTCTCCAGCATTTCTCGTCCTTCAACTTCATGATAACAATTTATGCTGGGAATTGAAGTCCAATCAGAATTGTTCTTGAAAACCTAATGCATGACATAAAATTTAATGAAGAGATGAAACTTGCCTTCCTGCATCATGACATGCCCCATTTTCTGACACCAAAAGATGGTTTGGGGATGCAGAAACAGAAACATGTTGTCCGGCCTCAGTTTTGGGGTCAGACATGAACTGAAAAGCCTGATCAGATTTCAATGTACAGAACTGATATCCTGCCGAAGTTAAACTGGGATAAGTGCTAATGCTTGTGGTGTCCTTACAAAGGGCAACTTCATCCGTACAGGGTGAACATTTGCTGCTGGCAATAAAATCTGGCAGCTTTCCTTCAACGGACAGCATATAACTTGTTTCTGAAACATGAGATGCAGAAACAACACCAGTGGACTCAGTTGCACGTGTATCAAGAAAAAGCAATGCCCGGAACCTCAGAAGATTCTCATATGAATTCTTGTAGCTCTCCTTCATACAATGACAGGGATCTGATGCAAGAATATGCAACTTATTTATAGCTTCCTGAAGAAAGTGTATATTTTCTTTCGTGTTGCATACACCAGGGCAAGAAGCACAACTTCCCCGAGTATTTTCAAATTCCAAAACTGTTCCTGAGTTACTATTGGGAACAACAGATTCTCTTAAACATGCCTCTGAACAGTCTCCCAAAAAGGTATTGAGACTGCTGGCGCATTCTCCTTCAGGCACATATTCAGCATCCTCCAAAGAAGGATCCATGCACATATCATAGTCTTCCGAAATGGCATTCAGACTGCAAGGCTCAATTTCAGTTGGCTGATTGACAGCCCAAATACCATGAGATGCGAAGTTCACGAGTGTTGCACTTTCATCCAAGTGGTCACTTAGGTCTTCCTTTTTAGGCAAGCGATCAAATAGGGTCTGTGAATAACTCCCTGAAGCTGAACCACCATCTAAAATATTAGACTGCAATATGCCACGAAGCATAAACAGGACAAGAACACGAAACAAATTTTTAATAATTGGACAATGAATTAAAGAGGGAAATTGCTCGGTTCTTGTGGACACTGAACTACTAGTTATAGAAGCCAATTCTAGCATATAGATGTATACATAAATAAAGAGGAAACTCACAAAATGATGGAAGATAATAGAACAAATAATTCACCGCCTCACTTATACGAGTTCTTTGTGTTCTTGTTTTTAAGGGTACTACAGTTGAATGGAAAAAGATAACTTGGATCCTAGACTAGGCCTTAAATGTCGGATTTCGGTTTCATTTCAGTGGCTAACTGAAATGAAATTTCGACCGAATTTCGGCCATTTCAGTCATTTTTTGAACTAGGGCCCTCAAATTTCGGCCAATATAGGCCATTTCATCGAATTTTGATCACCCACCGAAATCGAAATTCGGTCGAAATTCAGCGAAATTGGATCTCATTAGGGATCAGTGGTCCTATTTATATAAGAAGAGAATGGGAGGGGAGAATACATCAGTACCCTACCTTCGGTGGCAAACAACCCAAAATTGAAGAAATAACTCAGTCGCTAATCGGATCAAAAGGACAGACTCCCTCAAGTTAATGCATACATACCAATCATGCTCAGCTTAAACCCAAAAAACCCCGACAGACCCGAAGCGCCCTAATGGGTGATTGAGAGGCGATTGGAAAGCATTCGGGCAGCCCAGGCAGTGCTTGCTTCTCCCCATCCAAGCTGCTGATCAAGGGATCTTATCTCTGATCAGAACTCCAATCTTGCCTCCTCTTTTGCGAGGCTTTCATTCAAGTCGCAAGAGTTCCATTTAGAACCTTGGATTCTGATATTTCGGGTGATTTCTAGAGACGCATGTTTTGGTGGTGTGCTGCTCTCCAGTTGCAGTGAGGGAAGGACACAAGATCTCGTTGATAGATCTGGGTTTCCTCATCAATCAGTTGAGATCAAGACAAAAGGTGGAGCGCCAGTTCACTCCACCTGCTGCGGGGGTGTCTCCAAGCCCTAATGCCACTGTTTGCAGTTGGAGGCAAGTTGAGAGGCGATTGGAAAGAGACTTGGGAGCGGCCCAGGCAGACCTTCCCATCCGAGGGGCTGATCAAGGGAGCCGGTCTCTGATCAGGACCCCGATCTTGCCTCCTCTTTTGTGGGGCTTTCTTTCAAGTCACAAGGGTTCCACTTAAGATCTTCGATTCTAAAGTTTTGGGCGATTTTCTGGGGTCGCACGTTTTGGTGGTGGTGCTGCTCTCCAGTTGTGGTGAGGTTAGGACATAAGATCTTGATATATATGGGCTTCCTCATCAATCAGTGGAGATCAACACAAAAGGTGGAGTGTGGGTTCACTCCACCTGCAGCGAGGGAGTCTCCAAGTCCCGCTGCCAGTGCTTGCACTTGGAGGCAAGTTTCCTGTCATAGAGGGGCCTCAGGGGAGATTAGCTGCTGAGCAAATCTTCCTTCCTTGCTGCATGTGACCGTAACTGCTGCATCAATTTGAAGCGGCACAAGACTTCCAAGTGGACTGAGGTTTTGCTGCAGAGAGGTAATCCCTGTTGAGGGAGAGCAACTGTGGCGAGGGCTTGAGTCCTATCAGGGCCTTTTGCCCTTTGTGATACAGGTACTGTTGAAAAGCGGTGTGGGTTTTGGTCCAAATGATGCTAGTAAATGTCACACAGACAGTGTCTAGAAATGCCTAAGTTGGAAGCTGATGGTGCCTCCAAGTTGTTGCATGAATCGTTTGTCAGACCAGCTCTACTGCTTTATGAATCCAACTTTCCCGTGCTTGTTCCTTTAACTTTTGGGACGAAAGGGAGCTTAAGAAGACGGTAGCTGAGAGATGGGACAAGGAGAAAGAAACTAAGAAATCCTATGTTGCTGTAGCAAAGAAAGACAAGAACTCCTATGCGGATATTATGAAAAGGAACCATGTTCCTCCCTCCTTTGCGGATTCCATCCCAGTTCGTGGATATGTTGTAGTGGATGATGAACATGTGATTGAAATCACTGAGGAGGAAGTGAAGATGCTCCAACAATCCTTTCTTTAAAAAGCCTGATTGTGAAATATCAGATCTCATGAGCTGACCTTGCCGGATTTAGAATTTTTTTGATGTAAAGAATGAAGCACGATGATGAATTCTATTTGAGTGTTATAGATTCAAAACATATCTTAATAAGGATCTTTGATGAAAAGGATTCTATCAAGTCCTACGCTCTTAGAGACTTCAAGTATCCAATGAACGGGTAACTATTACAAGATGGTCTCCCTAATTTAGACAGAACCTGAGAACTTCTCAGGTAACTACTTGAGTTGGTCTGCCTGGAGCATACATCTTCACAATCCAGGAGTTATAAAATCGATTGTGTAAATCCTTGGGAAATACATGTGCTGACAAAGAGGTCATTGAGTTCACTAGACCTATCTACTTGAGCATTTATGTGGAAGTTGATTTGCTCAAGCCATTGGTTTATCACTTTACGATACGAAACGGTGCTCAAGTTTGCAAACAATTACGGAAAACTTCAAAAAATTTGCAAGATTTGTTGTGTTTTTGGACATGTCCTGGAATCTTGGACATTTGGGAAAACAAAGAACAGAGTTGATGATAAAAAAAGGGAGACCCATTAAAACCTGGTTGCCCATAGTTTAAGAGCAGCTCAAAAAGGATTTAAAGCAGCAACAGAAAGTGTGGGGCTAAACCACACTAAATTGCAGCAGCGGCTGTTTTCTTTGCAGCAGAAGCAGCGAGGGGCTGCCAATGTGCAGCCTTTTGATGTATGTAAGACTTTGCAGCAGCAACAGCTGCATCTTTGATAAGTTCTACAAGCAGCTGGACATCATGATGAGCAACAATCTGTACAACAGCAGCAGCAAAGTGGACAGCAACCAGTAAAGGCTTTTGGCGTGCCGTTATTAGAGCAGTATGCAACCTTGAGTACTACAAGCTTCTTCCAAGCCTTTTTGAGGAGCTTCTTCTTATCTTTCAGCATGCATGTTGTGATAAACAAGTAGGCGAACGCGTTGAATGGCAAGTTTATCGATTTCTATCATTATTGAATCCAAATACAAGCCAGAGAATGATCAGTTTCTAATGGTGGACACTCTACTGAGCCCTGAGACCATCTTTGGACGTTTACAGGAGCATGAGACTCCCATTTAGCAATATACCATTTACACTACTATAGATATAATAGCTCATTATACATCCTCAGGATATAGAGGGCGTCAAGGCGGTATGGGTCGAAACTTTAGACGTGGACGTGGTCGTGAATCTAGACGCGGTCGTGAATCTGGACGGGGGCGTGATCGTGGTCATGGCCGTGATTCACCTGCTGCTCGATATCCAGCTTGTGTACGATGTGGACGCTGGAATCATCCTCCTGACAGGTGTTGGGCAACTTTTGGCATGCAGCCTAATGCCAATAATGCCTATGATGAAGCATCTTATGATGTAATTGAAGATATATCTGCTCAGCAAACTGGAGGGGTACAGATCTCATTTACTGCTTCTAAATATAATCATTTGCGACAACTGCTACAAGACTCTGCTTTCGTTGGCAATAATATTGTCTCTGCCTCTTCTACTAGTCAAGCTACTACCTCAGGTACAGTAGCAAACTCATTCTCTACCTATAAACATGCATGGAATATTGACTCTGGAGCCACTACCCATCTAACGGGAGAGGAAAACCTGATCACGTCTTCCCAACCGTCCTCATCAGTGAAGACTGTTCGTGTTGCTAATGGGGATCATTCCCCAATTACTGTTGTTGGTACTATTGATTTCTCTCCCAAGCTACGATTGGCAGATGTTCGTTGTGCTCTTGTTTTTCCTCTCAGTCTCTTATCTGTACAGAAGCTACATCGTAAACTTAACTGCCGTGTTATTTTTGATGAGTTATGTTGTTATTTGAAGGACATCCGGACGAGGCAGATCTTTGGTGGGGGACATGAGAGGAACGGCCTCTATTACCTCGACATCCCTTCTGATTCCAATTTTGCTGGTGTAGTATCCATCTCTGACAATCCTCTTCTATGGCACCTTCGTCTAGGTCATCCTTCAGCCAAAGCTCTCTCCATGATGTTCCCCTGAACTTTCGATCCTCAAATCATTTGAGTGTGAGGCATGTCAGTTCAGGAAGCATCATCGAGCTTCATGTCCTACACGGACTGAGCCTTGTCGTAGTTCTCCTTTTTCTCTTGTTCATTGTGATATCCGGGGACCATGTCCTGTCCGAACACTAAGCGGTCATAGATACTTTGTTGTCTTTGTGGATGACTACAGTCGATTATCTTGGGTCTTCTCATTAAAGGAACGATCGGAAATTTATAACGTTATCAAAAATTTCTTTCATTATGTCAAAAATATTTTCACTGCTACTATTAAAATATTTCGTTCTGATAATGCCTCGGAATTTACAAACAAAGATCCAATGTCCTTTTTTGCCTCCCAAAGTGCTATCCATAAAAAAATCTGCCCATATACCTTTCAACAGAATGGAGTAGCAGAGAGAAAACTAAGACATCTTCTTGATATTGCCCGCTCTTTTCTTACCCAAATGAAGGTTCCCGGGAATTATTGAGGAGATGCTATACTGGCTGTTGTCCACCTTATAAACAGGATCCCCTCGACATCACTTAATAACTCTACTCCTTTTGGCTTACTATACCCAAATGACTAACCCTTACTTCTGCCTCTGCGGATTTTTGGATGCACAGCAATTGTTCACAATTTTTATAATCCAAAATTATCTCCTCGTGCGATTAAATATGTTAACTTGGGCTACTCTTAGACTCGAAAAGGATACAAATGCTATGATCCTTCTGTCTATCTGTATTACATATCTGTTGATGTCACATTCTTTGAACAAACTTCCTTATTTACTCAAGATGTGTCAGATTTACCATCAGACCATCCGTTCCACCTATTGCGTATAAAAGAAAACATGCCTCTGGTCTTGTTCTTATTCCTTTACATGTTCCTTTGTTGCAGGAGAATACGCCATCTTCAAGTGCTCCCACCAACTCTGTCACAGATGACCCTCAAGAGCTTCCCATCGTTGTACGCAGAACCAAGAGGCAATGTACACTTCATCCAATATCTCATTTCACGTCCACTAATAGATTATCATACTCTAACAAAAGATATGCAGATGTTGTTATGACAATTTCAGTTCCCAAAGATCATAATAGTGCACTGAAGGATTCTGGGTGGATAAAAGCAATGGATGAAGAAATGAACGCTCTTAATTCCCGAAGGACATGGGATCTTGTGCAGTATCCCCATGGAACAAAACACGTTGCTTGCCGATGGGTTTTTACTACAAAGCAGTCTCCAGATGGTTCCATTGACAGATTGAAGGCAAGATTTATGGCTGAAGACTTTACACAAACATATGGAGTTGACTACTTCGAAACCTTCTCACCTATTGCACGAATGGGCTCCACACGGACCATCCTCTCAGAGGCTCAGTGGCAGTGAACAAGGGCTGGAATATTTTTTAGCTGGTTGTCAAGAATGCATTTCTGTATAACGATCTAGACGGTAAATCATCTCTTCTTTCCTTGTACAAAAACTTCCCCAATCTGGAGCAAATTGGTACGAGCTAGCTGAATCTTCAGAATTTGGATTTGTTTCGGACCTCTTTGATTGAGGCAAAGCATCTTCTTAACGAGGACCTTCTCCGACTGGTAGCAACGATTTGGGCTATTTGGTTAGCTAGAAAAGGCGCACTCTATTTTTAGCAGTGTTTCTATTGCGAAAAACTAATTTTTCCATTCTACGACTCTTCTCAAGTCTTGGGTATTATAAGTTTATAACATGTTTTCATTCTCTAACATAATTAGGGTGAACAACATAGCATGTTACCCCTTTTTTTACTCATAAAAAATCATAACTAGGTATATAATTTATTTTTTGAGTCAAGGTACATTTTTTATTTATTACATCTTATATTCATCAACCATTTCTAAGTTTTGTCATGATGTGAAACCCATATTGATCTTTATCATTAGATTCATTACTTGTGTTACTTGTATGCTTGTATTATTGTATCATTACTTGGAGTTTATGTTAAGTTTCCGTGTTCCAATTTACACAACTTAAGTGTAAGAGAACTAACATCAGGTAAAGGAAACTTATTATCCATGTGGGAGACTCGATGGACTTAAAATGCAGCTAATGTCAAATTGTCAATGTTGGATTTCAAGGATGAATTCAGCTTACCTCGGTTTATTTATTTTGGCATTGAATTATCTACCTATCTTTGACGCTTTCAGAACATTTAAATGATCTTTAATAGTACCTATTTATTTGAATAATACCTTCTATATTCAATGGTTTTCTTTGATTTTAGGCAATTATGGTCTTCGATAACCATCTAACGGTTGTCCTTCTTTTACGCCTGGAAGTAATCCTCATGTTAAAACTACTAAAATCGATACGATGAAGTTCTTTGTTCCTCCTAAATCTGATGATCCGGATGGAAGTTTACTTATCTAGCAAATCTGACTAACCACAACATGGTTACTTGTTATTTATGTAGGGATGTTATGATTGAAGGGATCGATTGCATGAAAGAACATTTAGCACATATAAAAGGCAATATAGCATCGTGTCCCAAGGTAGCTCCTATAGTGAAAAAAGAAATGGACAACATGGACGAAATAAAAATGAAAATGAATGAGAAAACTGCGAGGATGAAATAACTTCAAGAGCAAGTATCTACCACTATTAATCAACCCTTTAACGATGGAGATATGGATGGAAAAAGACATCGAACTTCAGCAGAAGTGCTAGTGGAGAATCCCCATCAATCCACAATCAAGATACTTTTACCAAAGAGGAGTGTGCACATGTGAATTCGTATGTGACAAAGCACTTATATGATTGTGGCATTCCTCTCAAAGTTGTCACAAGTGATTTCTTTCTCCGAATATGTGAAGCAATTGGGCAATACAGAAGGGGATATAGTCAAGGTTCGAAAAAACGAAAGGCGGAACGAGGCGTTTTCCCTGGAAGCGAGGCGAGGCATAGCCTCGAGGCGTAAGCCTCAATTTTGTATAGAAAAAAATTATAAAATATATAATAAATATATTTATTGGTGAAATAATATAATCTGACAAACATATAGTATATAACAATGTAATATATGATGATATTATGAAGATAAAACATGAAAAAAGGATATGTCAATGACTCAATGCCATAAACCTTTCTAAATTTCTACCCAATCAAAAGGAAATCATTGGTTATAACTATCACTAAAAATTTATCCAAAAGGGATTGGCTATAGTTGTCATTTATAAATATCCAAGTTGTTGATATGAATCATATGATTTGAATCCTAACTATATGTTCTATTATACCCAGATGAAGAACGGTTGTATGCATCCCCCCTGTTGTACCATACCCTACCAGAACGGGGGTCTCGCTGTAATAGTAAGAGTTCACTAAAATAATTTGGCATATTAATGTAAATATGAATATGAAAGAGGTCAAATTTAAGCATATGAATATGTAAGAGGTCAAATTTAAGCATTCATCTTGCATAAATTAATAGTTAGACATAATTAATAGTAACTATGAAGCAGTTTGCCGAAATAGTTACACATAATTAATAGTAAATATGGAATTATGAGTACGAAAGAAACATCAGTTTTGGGCATTTATAGCTGGTATAATCATTGTGAAGCTCGAGCGGTAGGACTACGGGAGGCGGCGATGTGGTGAACAACCTTCTAAGGGAGTTCTTGGGGGGTCGATTCTCGGGAGACATCATCCCCCTTGGGTCGAGGAGATGTTGCGTAAGGGGGCTGTCGAACGATCAGCAACTCAGGTTATTCCATGGCGGTTTGAGGGGAGGCATTGCTTGGAGGCACCTGCGTTTTGCGGATCGGGCATGCACGGACGTCGAGGTCTGCGTCGCAGAGGTTCGAGGCGTACCCTTCCTTTCTCGGTCTGTTCACTGTCTAAAGCGTCCTCTGAGAAGATGGGGGTGAAGTTCTGGCCGTCACTGACGACAGTTTATCTCCGGGGTCTGATCCCTCCTCGACAAGGATTCTCATGGAGTGCAACAAGTCCTTCCTGGACAGAGCGACGGATCAGGTATCCTTCAGGGACCTAAAATTTGGCCGCTTCTATTGTCGTTTGGAATTGTCGGTGGTGCCTCCACCGCCACCTCCGGCGGAGCATGGTGTCGTCGTGAAGTCGGACGTTGGAAGAGGTAAGGGCGTCGTTTCGGTTCTCAAGGCACAGTTACCTAAACAGGGCGCCGCTTCGGGGTTCTCGTCACGCTATGATGTTTTCGTAAGGCACTCGGACTATCTCGTACGTGAAGCCCATCCTTTCGCATGGAATCGGTACATGGATGCTTCCCTTGGCGGTTTCAAGAGTGACGTGGCGAGTAGGTGCACACGTTCCGAGGGTGATTCTGTCTTCTCGAAGGAGTCGCCAGGATCCTCCTTTCGGGCATTATCTCCTGTTATTCGGGTGGCTCAGTGCTGGGGCGGACCCTCCTTTGGATCTGGACGTGGATCGGTCGGTCGGGTTGTGGAGCTGGATCCGATTGAGCATGACGTGGCGGTCCCAAATATATCTGACCATGGGACTTTGCTTTTGCCACCGATTGCGAGTCCCCTTTCTCTCCCTTCTACCGTGGATGTCTCCGAGGGATTTCAACAGAGATCTCCCTCTCATGTCGCGGGGTCCTTCACGCCAGATACTCCCTCCGAAGCTGTTGTGGGGGATCAGTGCGTTACTGGATCTGATGGCGAATCAACAAGAAGATCTACTAAGCGCTACAAGAGGAGGAACAAGTCGCGTTCGAGGTCGAGGGAGACTCAGACCTGCCTCACATTCAAAGAGGCGGTGGCAGCGGCTGCAGGGGTTGTTAGATCAAGGGGTTTCGAATTTGTTCCCAAGTGAAGGTCTTGTCTTGGAATGTGAGGGGTTTGGGGGATGTGGACAAGAGGAAATTGTTGGGTACCAGGTTCAAAGATTGGGGCTGCGATGTCGTGCTTCTTCAGGAAACCAAGCTTGGTCAGATGGGTGATGATCTATGGCGATCTTTTGGCTCGGGGAGTTTAGATGACTATCGTGCCTTGGATGCCGAGGGCTCTGCAGGTGGTTTGCTAATTGCTTGGAAGTCGGAGGCCTTCTCCTTTAACTCAGCCTTTAAGGGTTGCCATTCTATTACCGTCTCTCTCACGAGGCGTGAGGATTCTTCTACTGTGGTCTTCTCCAGCGCGTACGGCCCGTGCTGTCATATTAAGAGGAGGGAACTTGGGGACGAGCTTCGACGGATCAGTCAGTCTTTTGCGGGTCTACCTTGGCTGATAGGGGGAGATTTTAATGTGACCTTGCGTGCTTCAGATAGACCCCGGTCTAAGGGGGGCGCGGATCCGGGTTCGGCAGACTTTGCTCATCTCATTGACTCCCTGGCTATGGAGGATCTGTGTGCTACTGGCATTACATACACTTGGAGGAACTCTTCCTCAAGATCTTGCATTGACAGGTTCATCGCTTCCGAGGCCCTTATGACGGCGTTTCCCCTTGCTATTGTTTACTCTTTCCTGTGATCTTTCTCGGACCACACACCTATCGTATGGGACTCGGGTGTGTCGTCTCCTTCTTCGGGCTTCTTTAGATATGAAAGATGTTGGCTGCAAGAGGATAATTTCAAGGACTTTATGGCTGAAGTTTGGGGGAAGGAGTGTGGTGGAGGGTCGGTTGTGGGGAGATTTGCTCGAAAATTGGTGCTATTGCGAAAAAGTTTGGCCATATTTAAGAAAGCTTCGCGGGTGGCACGTGCGTCTGCTAGGAAGGAAGCGGAGGAGATCGTGGATTCTCTAGATATCTTGGAGGGGGAAAGGGATCTCAGCTCCGAGGAACTCGCCTCCAGGTCGGCTGCTCATTCAAGGGTGGAGAGTGAGGACCGGAAGAGGGTGGCGGAATGGCGTCAGAGGTCGGGAATCTCGTGGCTAAGAGGAGGGGATGCTAATTCCTCTTACTTCCATAGGGTGGCCAGTAACAGGAGGCGCTCAAATCATATCCACTCCATCTCCTTTGGTGACAGAGAGATCGTTGGGGAGGATGCTCTGGGGAGGGAGGTTGTGGCTTATTTTAAGGATTTATCATCCTATCGCACCCCTACGAGTTGGTTCTGGTCGGGGGAGGGAACTCCTCCTCTCTCTCCTTTGCTTCGTGACGAGTTGATTAAGGACATCACCTTGGAGGAGGTCAAGAATGCGGTGTGGGATCTCAACGTCGATGCCTCGTCGGGTCCGGATGGTTTCCCCATTACTTTCTAAAAGGACTTTTGGGAGCTGGTGGGGAAGGAGGTTTGGGAGGTGATGGTAGAATTTTGCAAGTGTAATGCGGGTTTCGACAAAATCAATAGGGCTATCATTGTCCTATTGCCAAAGCTCTCCTCCCCCCATCGTATTGAGGACGTTTGTCCAATTGCAATTTCGAATGGTTTGTACATGATCGTGGCGAGGGTTTTAGCCCGTAGACTCGCCCCGTTACTCGACGATTTAATCTCGCCTACTCAAGCGGCTTTCATTCGTGGTCGACAAATTACCGATGTTACAGCTCTGGCTTCTGAAATGGTGGAGAGTTGGTTGAGGAGAGGGAGCCACGGGGTGCTCTGGAAAGTTGATTTTGCAAAGGCTTACGATTCGCTTGATTGGAATTTCCTTTCGACGGTCCTGCGAATTCGTGGGTTTCCCACGCTATGGATCTCTTGGATGCGTAGATGCATCTCAACGGTGTCGTTCTCCATAATGATTAATGGCCGCATCGTGGGTGATCGCTTCCAGCCTAGAAGGGGCGTGCGACAAGGTTGCCCCCTGGCCCCCCTTCTTTTTGTTATTGTTGTCGATGTGCTTCCTCGGATGGCGGCTCGTGTGGTTGAGCATGGCTTTTCCATGGGGTTCTCCTGCGGCAACCGGGTCGTCCCAACCCTCCAATACACTGACGACACTATCGTGTTCATTGAGGGGGGTCAAGATGAGGTCAGGGGGATGGCGGCGACTTTGGAAATCTTCAGCGAGCTATCGGGTTTGCTCATAAATCAAAGCAAATCCAAGGTGATTCCCTTTGCTTGGGATTCGGAGTCAGTGGCCGCTTGTGGGCTGATTCTGGGCTCCACCCCTTCTTCTCTTTCGATCGAATATTTGGGAATTCCCCTGCGGGCGGGGAGGTCTAGGCAGCGCGACTGGCGCAAGATTATTGAGAAGGCGGAGAGGGGGCTCTCCGGCTGAAGTGCGTCCATGCTATCGCGGGGTGGCCGCCTTGTGCTCAGTAAATCTGTTCTTTCTTCTATCCCCATCTATTATTTATCCAATTGGCTGCTGCCGGTGGGGGTAAGGAACCGTCGTGAGAAATTGATGTGAAAATACCTTTGGGGAAGAAGGGGACCTTCCTCGCGTGGTCCACATCTCGTGGAATGGGCCGAGGTGACGAAGAGGAAGTGCAAGGAAGGTCTTGGCATCCGTCGTCTCGACTGGGTCAATGACGCTTTCCTTCTTAAATGGGTCAACAGGCTATGGGGGGCTCCGTCAACTTCTGCTCGACACTTTTGCGCGAGATCTTGGATATAGGTGTAGAGCTGGTGGGGGATTTTGATGATCGTCGCTCTCGTACCCCCTTATGGTGTGGGTTGGTATCGGTGTGTCAGCGCTATTCTCATCTCTTCGCTCCTGTTCTCGGGGATGGCAACTCTTTCAAGTTTTGGATGGACAGTTAGGCTGGTGGTGCCCCACTAAGTGTTTCTTTCCCGCGCCTTTGTGCCTAGGCGCCCGATGGGCGTGCTACTGTGGCCTCCACTTGGTCGGGGGATGGATGGTTTCCGTCGCTTCTGAGCAACCTTTCTGATCAGCGATTCGACGAGCTTCTTGCGCTTCTGGATTCTCTTAAGAGTACGCCCAGGCCCACGAGGGATCGTGATCTCTGGGCTTGGCGAGATGGCGACTTCTCCACAAGGAAGGCGTTCAGGGCAATCTCCCTCCAACCGCCGTCTCATCCGGACCTCGCCTACAGCGATTTCAATTTCCTGTGGCTATTGAAGCTACCGGAGAGGGTAGCTATCTTCCTTTGGTTGTTCCGCAGAGGGAGGATTTTAACACGGGATCGTTGCGCCAGGCTCTTTGGTGATGCGTCTTCAGCGGATTGCGTTCTCTGTGGTAGCGATGTGGAATCCCTAAACCACCTTTTCTTCATGTGCCCAGTCACTACAGGCGTCTGGGAGGAGGCAAGGATATCTTGGATCAACACCTCGGACTCAGTCGATTTTTGAGACTCACTGAGGTCCAACAAGGACAGGGCGCGCAGAGACTTCGTGGGCCTTTTTGCTTGCATTTGGGCGATTTGGCTAGGGCGTAACGCAACAATTTAAAGGGGCCAAAGACTTTACAAGGAGAATGTTTTGGCTCAAGCAGCTCTTCTAACTTGCGATTGGTCATTGATGTAGTTCGCGTCTTCTGATCAGGGTGGGATCTTCTCGATCCCATCTCTGTCCCTTCTCTCTTTGTCCATGTACTTCTTTCCTTTTTGTTTACCGCTTCTTATTAATAAAGCTTTTGGGGTGAACACCATGCCGTGTCTCCCCCGAATCGTTTGATTTCAAAAAAAACTTGTATAATCATTATCCTAAACAAGTATATATTTATAAGCTTCTCAAACCACCATGTAAACTATTAAAATCATAAAAAAATCTTCAAAAAAAATAAAGATGCCTCGAAAAACGCCTTGACTGCCTCGAGGCGGAATGCCTCGAGGCTACGCCTCAGCCACTCGAGGCGCACGCCTCACTGGACAAGGCCGAGGCGCACACCTCAAGGCTAAAAAGGCCCGCCTCGCCTCGAGGCATACGCCTCAACCGCCTCAAGGCGCGCCATTTACTACCATGGATATAGTATAAAAGAGGGATACAGGCCCCTGTCATACTATGAGCTTACAGAGACCTTGTTGAAGGAACAAGTTCATGAAATAAAGGAGTTCTTGCAAATCCATCATAATTGTTGGAAGACTGCTAGATGTTCCATTATGACGAATGTTTAAATTGATAGGAGAGGACAGAGCATCATAAACAATTCTGTCAACTGTAAGTTTGGGACTAGTTTCTCGAATTCTATTAACTCGTCTACAGATTATCATAAAGCCAACGACATTGCTTTCTTAGTGGATAAGTCAATTGCGGAAGTCGAGCCGAATAATGCAGTCCAAGTTGTGGTAGATAATGCATCTGCCAATATAGTTGCAGGAAGAATATTGAGCATCAGGTATCCACAGGAGTTCATATGCAGCACATTACAATTTTTCATCGATCTTATGCTAGAACAGATCGGCAAACAAAGGTGAAAATTATCAACACGAAGGCAAGAACAATGATTGTCTTCATATACAGTCATGCAACAAATTTAAGTCTACTGAGACAATTTACGCAAAAGGGTGAAATGGTGAGGCCAAGAATGACAAGATTTGCTACTACATATCTCACCTTGCAATCTGTGGTGGAGAAAAAAGACAAGTTAGGACTTATGTTTTCTTCTGATGAATGGAAAGAATATAGATTGGTCCATGACAAAGAATGGGAGAAATGCCTTCATCAATTGTGGTGAGTCCTTCATTTTCGACTCAAGTGTCTTTGACCTTGAAGGTCTCTCTTCGTTGGTCCACGTTCTGCGCATTGTTGATGGAGATAGAAGTCCGGCTATGGGTTTTGTACAGGCGAGTTACGAGATGTAAGAAGAAAGATTGTGAGCATTCTCAAGGACATCTTACAAGAATTTTTTGATGCCATTGACTTAAATTAAAAAGGAAGGTTGAATAACCCTCTTCATCTTGTTGTGTATTAATTGAATACTTATTTGAGTGATCAAATCAAGAGGGAAGAACTACTTTGAAGGGATTTTGGATTGAATGAGCACTTTCTATCCTTATTTCCGAGATATCATCACTAGGAAAGAACTGCCTTTATATAAAGTGGCAAACGGGTCATTTGTAAAACCTTTGATTGCCAGACAAAGGTGAATCATTGATGATTTCAATCCAGATAGAAATTCACATTAAAAATTCATAGATTATATGTTAAACTTTTAATGATTATTATTAATTATTCTAATAAATAGCTCATTGGTGGAGATTGCATGGCCTCGAGATGTCATGTTTGAAGGAGATGTCGATGAAAATTTCAAAGTTTACATCTTCTTCCTTGACCCCAGAAGGAATTGGAGCAATTTTGAGGCGGTAAGGTTAAATAATTGGTACAACATATTTTATAGGTTAATGAGGTGGTTAATGACATATTTGTGCATATTTTGTATATTCACATGAAAAAAACATACTTGAATTCAAGCGATTAAATGATTTGGCATTATGTCTGATTCAAGTCCAAGTTGAGGGTTTGCAAATGATCAATTTGCCTCAAATGATATAATCCATTTAAGACAATGAATTGGTGAAGATGAAGGAGATGGTGTATTTCAAGAATCATGGCTGACATGGAACTTAGTAGTTGATGCAATTGGTGCGGAAGATTTGGAGCAACATAGAAGAAACCAAAGGCATGCTAGTGGTTCAAACTCACCGCCAAGTCTAAATGAGGAAGAACTCCCATATGAGGAAGAGAGTGAAGATGAAGACATCACACTGGAATTTCATGATGAACTGAATTAAGAATACTTTGTATTCATAGAATAATGTTGCTTGAACAATTTAATTTATCTTATGCTATTTTAATCGTTACATTGGTAATGTTATTTGTGTTGATTTTTTATTTTGTTACCGATACTTACATATTTTGGTGATTATTGTCAACTATTATGTGCGCTGAGTTTTCTATTGACATTTGATTGATAGATATTGTTTTGAGCTCTGCATGAGAACCATTTTTCTTAGCTATGAGATCACATCTATTAATAAATTCAGTTCAATTATAGTCAGTTTTGTAGATATCTATTATAAAATTAAAAATTAGACAACCATGTAAAATTAGATATACCTCGCATATACCCGCCACACAACTTAATCACTATTCAGTGACCTATCCGAGCGCATACACATACCAATTTCCTTAACCTTGACCTCAAGTTTCTTATTTCAATGAATTGACTAATGCCAATTTACCTAGTTGCGAAAGTGAATTTACTTCATTCTGGAGAATCATCATTGAGGGTGAAAGAGGGCATTCACATGTCAAATCTAATACGTAGAAACACGAATAGATTAGAAAGCGTAAATAGATTGTATTCTGGCCTTCCAGGTTTGAATAAAGTAAGAAAGAGGACTTAAATAGCAACTTCATCATATTCATACCTCTACGGCTGATATCTGTTTCTTCAGACTCCTCCCCGGAAGAGCCACTGAAAGATGCTTCTACCTCCTCGTCACTACATGTTTCGCCAAGCTCGTCATCCCGTGACAAGCCGCTTCTGCTGTCAGACAGCTCCTGCACCACCCAATCCGGCACCCTCGAAACGAACCTCCGGTAGGCTGTGACTTCCTCCACCATTTTACAAACATCATCCTCCCCCGCGTTACCGATCCACACATCGACAGCCGATGCTAACACCATCTTCAACAACCTCCCCGCATCCAATTCCTTATCCGATTCAACATAAACCAATGAACGCCGGAATGCAAGGGCACCCGCGGCAAGACGAATAAACCGAGGGGATGCCTCCTCCTTCTCAGTAGTCCATACATGGACGGCCCTAGTTCGTATAAACTCCATCACATCCACCGGAGCAAACTCCCCCTTCACCTGATCCATAATCCTGTTAGAAATGTCACCCGAACCAACAACGGACCTCCGGCAAGGGCATGCGAGCCCCATCATCGTCCTCCTGCCGAGCTCCTCCACTGCGAGGTTGATCTCCGCAGCTAGTTTCGCACGAGCCATCCGCGATATGGTGACGTAATGGTCCTCGAAGGCGCGGAGCTTGGAGAGGCCCAACCAGCGGGCCTTCTCGCCTCCGAAGAAGCATACGAGGGCGGCGGAGGGCTTGAGGCGGTAGACGCGGCCGGGCCACCACGTGTAAGGGAAGGCCTTGGCCCAGACGAGATCTCCGGCGGAGAAAGAGGGGCCATGGCGGGGTGAGGAAGCGGGGCGGCGACGGGGGAAGAGGCGGGAGAGGGGGAGGAAGACGTCGCCGCCGTCGTTGTGGTCCTCCGCCACCATTGGCGGGAAATGGCAGAGCCCTAAATTGGGGGGGCGTGGGGAGGGGCTGGAGCTGGGTTCCTTTGCTGCGTCGCGCCGGGGTAAAGATGCGCGTGAGTGCGACAAACCAAGCAAAGAGACGTTGCAGTCAATTTTCCTTTTTCTCCCTAACATTGACGGACATTGAATTTGTGATGACTTTGGATGGAAGGACCCTTCAGTGCTTTGGTTACTAAGACGAGGTAGATTGAGGTAACCTCACGTGTAGAGATGCAAACGGATGAATATGAATTCGGATATAGGTATAATTATATTATTTTCTATTGTTGAATACGAATGTAGATACGGATATTAAAAATATTTTACTATATCTTTAAAAAATGGATACGGATGTAAAACATATACTAATCGCATACGAGTAATGTTAGAAATACTCTTTAGAATCGACTTAAATATATACGAATTGGATGGAAAATACCTGATATGAATTTATTAAATGTGTTTATATCATATAAAATATACAAATATGATAAAAGAAGGTATGGGATTATGTTATATAGAGTTAAAAATAAATTTATGATTATATTTATATACGAAAATGGATATACGGATACGGATGATTGCGGATATCAAAATGATATCCATATCCGCATCCATTTTAAAACAGATATGGATACGAATGTCAAAATATGTATAAAACGGATACGGTGAGGGATCAGATACAGATATATCCGTAACCGTTTGCATCCCTGCTCACGTGAGTCTGGATGGTTATAAGTTTTAGAAATAATGAATATGATATGATGTCACATACATTTGTGATGGAATTTCGACTCGTGAATGGAGCTGGGTAAATCGGATTTCTCCCACGTAATAGGTAACCAAGCAGACTCTAAAGGTAAAATAAATATACTATGAATTGAGAAGATGGCAGGTAAAACAAATAGGCTGAAAATCAATAAGATGGTGATGTGGGATATATGCTTCATATTTCTCTTGCTCGTAATCATTATGATGTGTTTTTTCATTGTTTTGGGGGCGAGCTTGCAAATGTATTTTGATCAATCCAATAATGAAAGTTCGAAGTATAGTTGGTGATCGAAAGTTCTAGTTACATGCCAAATATTGAGCCATATGATGGGATGAGAAAAACATCAAACTTCAAATCTGCACAAACACATCCAGCAAATAACTTGAAAGATCGAGAAACTGTCCAGGACAACCGCAAAGTAAAAGACCGGAAAAGGCAGCTATATATTTTAGCTGGAAGGAGTTTTACTCAATTTTAAACCAATCCACTTTTCCATTTTTACGCGTGCCTTCGGCATGGAGTAAAATCTTGCATTGATACTATGTGAATGGAGTTTGTGCTGGACGTCATACAATTTTCTAAAAAGAAGAGAAAAATTGCATCTATAAAGTTTTGAAACCGCGGCATACATATGTGTAAAAAAGGAGAAATATTATATCTAATATCAGTTTCTGAAACCGCATCATGCAAGTTTGTTAGAATTGTAGAAAGAATGTATCCGAGACTTCATACAAGTTTAGTAAAATGAGTATCGATACTGATAGTAATGATAATGTCTGAATGCATATAGAAAGAATTATGAACAATTTAGTTAGTATGAAGGGAGATTGTGTAGGGCAGCATACAAATTTGTAAAGGTAGGGACGAGATAGTATTTATGAAGTTTATTTTGTTACTGCAACACGCAATATTCTAGGGACGAAGTTATAGTTATCAAATATATTTCGTAACTACATCATACAAGTTTGTGAAAAAATGGCTTGAAAAATGTATGCAGAAAAATGATTGCGAGGGAGTTGTGCAGAAGGTCTTGTATTTATATGTTTTATTTTGTAATTGCATCATACAAGTTTGTAAAAAAATGATGCTAAAATTGTACATATGATACTTGCTTGTGCAATAATGATAGGAAAATTGTATCTATGATTAAGATGTTTGAAAGTGGTACACTGAAACTAAAATGTAAAGATTTGGTTGTTCATTCTTTTGAAAAAGGCTACATTCTAAAATCGTATAATGGAAATTGAAGAGATGTTATGTAATAATTTGATGAAAATCGAATGAATGTAAAAAATAAATTTTATAATGTAAGACAAATTAATACTTGTAACTGTGCAATATTTGCAATTGTACTTTGATTAAGTTATTGAAAGTGGTAGACTGAAATTTAAAAAACATACAAAAGATTTGGTTGTTCATTCTTTTGAAGAGATGTAGAATGTGGGAAGGATACATTCTGAAACGGTTTGACGAGAATTGAAGAGATGTTATGAAATAATTTGATGAAATCTGAATGAAATGTAAAAAATAAGTGTATAATGTAGAATAAAATAAATAATTATAAATGCAATATTTGTAATTCTTAGCTATCCAATGTTTAATATTGGATGGGTTAATGATACCAGAATTCGAATAATGAAGAAAAATATATAATTCATGGAATCGAAAAAAATGAAAACCCGTTGGGTATGAATGTAATATATTATATCCATCATATGCATAATTGTAACTGGAAACGTAGAGAATATAAAACATCAAACATTTGTGATATGAATCATGATTTTGATTATCCCCATCATGCATAAGATATAAAACACGCTTAAAATAAATTTTTTAACTATTCAAAAATGATATAAAATGAACATGTATCTCAAACAATGATTAAGAAGAGCGAAGTATGAGCATAAAAATATGAAATAATACGTACATGAAATCAAAATCAGAAGCCTCGATCTCTCTGGAGCATTGGACATGGGAAGTAGTTGCGAGTTGATTCTGAAAGCCGAAAGTAGTTGCGAGTTGACTCTAATGGTAACGAAAAGAGGATGGGAATAGATTCGGATTGCCATGAGAAGAGGATGTAAGTTAGATCTGGAGGTCCATCGAAAAAACGATTGAAAAGAGATGTGTTGGGGAATATGAATGGGATCTTTTGTTAGATTCTATTTTTAGAAAAAAAAATAGTTTGGTTATAAATATTTGGCAACGATGAATTTTAAGTGATGTACACGAGATATAACGAACATATTCCATATTATTAAATAAAAAACATGTGCGGTGGGGGTGATTTTGATGAGAACCGCGGATCAGACTTGACTGATCCAGGATGCGGGCTCATTGAGGGGGGAGCCACAATCTCATTCGAAGTTATTCTTGTGTATATAGGAGGTATTTCAAATGAGATGTGGTCCTTCCTGAGTTCGGTAAGGCCATTCTTTTATAAGAAAAATGTCAGTAATTTTGTAAAATACATAAATAGCTTGTATTATAACACGTATTTTTTATTTTTCTTTTACTAAAAAATACAATGTGCAGTTTTGTATTTTACATTGTATAGTTGTATGTTACAATGTAAATTTGTAATACAAGCTAATTACCTATTCTGCTAGTGTGCTTGTGTTTTTTTACAAAAGGGCGGGGGGAGGGGAGGGGGGGACAGTCTTCCTGAACTCAAGAAGGACCGCATCCTATTGGAAGGACCGTATATGTGGGTTCAATGGGCTGTCCATGCCTCATTTTCGACTTTTTTTCAAAAATGTCACCATGTATATTCATCTATATATCCCTCCTATATGTCATACGAATTTCATCAGAAACAGAGACTCGTATGCCCTTCATCTAGAACAGGTCGATTACAGCAATATTTAGACCATTAATTTTACATGTTCTAAATGGAGGGCATATGTTATCTGTTTGTGACGAAATTCGAATGACATATTGAATAGATGTATAGATGAATATACATGGTAATATTTTTTCAAGCAAATAAAAAATTTGCGGGAAAAATTGGGCGCAGTGATCAAAGTATAAACACCAAAAAGACCTTATGAACCATTTCAAAAAAGCATGACCACTAACAAATCACACATCTCATAAGGATGAGGAAGACGAAATTTAAGCATATCGCCCAGATGGCCAGGATGCTTCACAGGTTACTAAAGTAAAGGGAGTGTTGTCTATGTCTCATTCTAGCCTCCGCACTCTATACCTGCTATATTAGAATGTTGCAAGTTAAAACATTTCAGTTGCTCATTGATGTACCTGTAAGTCAAGGTAAACATGAAGTTCCACCCGCCAATACGATTGTCTTGAACCATTCATCATCACTGGTTGATGTTGATTCTGCATATATATATATATATATATATATATATATATATATATATATATATGGGATTGGGGAGCCTACACCCATGTGTAGGTAACTTACCTACACCCACCTCTTTTTCCCTCATTTTTTTCATTTTTTTTCAAATGGATCTTTAGGGGATTTACTTAGAATATTAAATGAAACATGTGTTTCAAATTTCATGTAAAACATACATTAAGGGGTCGATTTCAGCAAATCTGAGACCGTTAAAATTTGACGGTCATGATGGATAAGCTAGAAGTCTCGAAATAAGTTGAAATTTGAATGACATCATGGTGATGTATTGTGATCTAAATTCCCCAAGGATTCAATTCAAAAAAATCAAAAAAATTGAGGGAAAAAGATGTGGGTGTAGGTAAGTTACCAACACATGGGTGTAGGCTCCCTTTTCCCTATATATATATATATATATATATATATATATATATAATATATATATAGGGTAAAATGTGTATGCCCCCTAGGGGGAGCTAACTTAGCTCCCCCCGCCCCTTTTTCACAACTTTTTTTATTTGTTTTTGAAATCTAAAACCGTGTAAATTCATTATTAAATCCCTGTATTATGTCATTCCAATTTCGTGTGAAACAGAGACTCCTACGACTTCCATCCAAACGGGGTCGATTTAAAAAATCCTGTTACCGTTAAAAAATGACTGTCTGGATGGAGGTCGTAGGGGTCTTTGTTTCACATGAAATTTTAATGACACAATATAGGGATATAGTGATGAATATTCATGGAAGAAATTTTCAAAAAAAATTAAAACATGGAG
Source organism: Ottelia alismoides (assembly GCA_037367405.1). Lineage (NCBI taxonomy): Eukaryota > Viridiplantae > Streptophyta > Magnoliopsida > Alismatales > Hydrocharitaceae > Ottelia > Ottelia alismoides. The sequence goes on along the minus strand of JAZKJV010010539.1, from coordinate 344,668 downwards.
AAAATGGGGCGGGAGTAGCTAAGTTGGCTACCCCCTCGGGGCAGCCCCATTTTACCCATATATATATATATATATATATATATATATATATATATATATATATATATATATATATATATATATATATATATAGAGGAGTGATGCTATGAGAGCCACCCATTATGAGAGCATGAGAGCACTGCATGCCAGCCATTGGATTTTAAGTAAAAGGTAACGGCTGAGATTTGTCTTGTAACTCAACCCTAACCCCAACTCCGCACGTCCTCTCTCTCCTCTACATTCTGTCGTCCTGCATCCCCAGTCCTTGCACTTGACGGTGCACGTAAGTCTCCATGGCCGTGATCTGTGAACCGACGAACAAAGTTTTTTCCATCTGTGACGACGATCGTCTTTGATCTCCTTGCCTGCAACGACGATCCATCCCATCAATTCCCTTCCGTCAAGACGTCGGTGCTCCTTCCACCGTATCCTCCTATCAACAGAAACGACGCTAGAAGGTTTCTGTTTGGTTTCTCTGCCTTCCCAAACGAGGATACGCACAACACACTTCCACATCCTCATAACGATAGCAGGTACTTCACAGTTTTATTCTTTAGACTTATATGATATGATTTATTCTTTTCACATTATGACTTTCTATGGAATCATACTTTATTGTTATTTATATGTGATCTTACTATATCCTGAAAGTACTCAATCTGATTTAAGAGAAGGTCAGGTTGGTTTACAGTAATTTTATGGTTGTTCTTATACTGTAAAATTATTATATGGATAAATCAATCTGAAGCAATAACATAATGTTCATACTTGTTAGAGTTACTATAACATGTGATTGATCATACATTTCCGTTTTTTGTTCTAATTATCTTTAAAGGCTTTAAAATATATCATTATTATTGCAATGATAACATAATCTGCATATATTGGAGTGGATTTATAGCATAATATTTTGAAGCCCGTGCTTCGTGTTATTTTGTTTTGACATTGGTAACTTTTTTATTCCCTTTTCAGAGATTACTCGAGAATATATTGGAGTCCTGCAATGTTGAAGAGAAATATCCAAATTGAAATGTAAGCCATTATCCTCGTGTTGATCAATGACTGCCGCAACCATCTAAATCGAAGAGGGAATGGCATGAGGAAAATGAAGTGAATGGGGCAGGGTGCTTCATGTAATAGTTGTAAATTTTCTTAATGCTTGATCATTATAAATGAACTCTTAATTTATATGCACATGAAGTTGCTTCGCAATGATTTCATGTTTAACTCATTCAAGACATAATAGTTTAAAAGTTTATGGCAATTAAAATGGAATTATTCAAGAAATATTCATTCATGAAATATCGTTGTCAACAAATGCTGACTTCATTCATGAAATATTAAAAGATCCAAGTAATCACAAATTTGTTGTTTCAACAAATTGGCATTGCCATTATCAGAGAACATGATATTCCGCATAATGACTAAAGATAGAACAAATCATAGACCACCTATTCAAAATGGATTGGTGGTACTTCATGTCATCACATGATACATTATAAATTCTCCATTACAGAACTTTGTAGTTCACGATTACAATCAAATGATGTCATGACCATTCCACTTAAATAGCATTATAACAAAAAGATTCTCCTATTGCAAATCTTCTGCTCGAAAGGCCAATACCTCCAACCTGTGTAACGATTGAGACAAAAGTCAGTATGTAAAATAATGTAGTAAAAGTATATCAAGATGGGCCTTATTGGCATGGAGAGAATAGAATAAAGAGATATTTAAAATCGATTAGTAGTACCTTAAAGAGGAGGAATGTCCATGCCCCATGAGGAGAGAAAAGGATGGACTGCTGGGTGTTGGGAATCTCTATTTTCAATCTTCAAAATATTAGAAGGAAGTACAATTAGTCTCATAAAATTAAAGAATTTACTTATTGAGTAAGAAGCTAGTTAGAAATATACCTATATCTTTGAAGGACAATTTCGGCTGTCATGAAAAGCATGTTCTCCGCATGATTTGCAAAGCCTTGGTCGTTTTTGTTGTTGCTCGATTGATTTCTCCTTGCCGCCTTTTATTCTTTTACCACTACCTTTTGTCTTTGATATAGGAGGTGGAAGAACATTGATATCTGACGCCACCTTGGAGACTATCGATGACCCTGAGTGTTTTAAATTTACACCATCCTTTTCTATCTTCAACCATTCCTTCATTTTTTCTTCAAGAGTTGATGCAGATTCTTGTGCCATTAGAAAAGTTTCATTTGATTTCCCAGCCATATGCATACATCGTGCGAATGTATCCCATACTTGTGAAAGATTTGTTGAGCCTACGACATTTGAATATTCTCCGAGTTCAGCTCCATGCATGTCGAATAAGAGTTTTCGTGTAGCATCTTTTCTCCATCTGTTCTTGATGTAGAAACTTGGTAGATTTTCAAGTGAACTCCAACGCAACACGACTAATATATGCCGACATGGAATCCCTTCACATTCAAAAAATTTGCACTCACAGCTTGCAATTTTAGTTATATGATTATATACTACTTCTCTTTTAGTTATATGACTTATACATCTTCTCATAATTTCTAATGTCTCTATCCAGACTTCCAATATTCTCATACCCGCCAACTTGCGCCTTTAAAACATGCATCATCTTGGATGTGGGCACATTTGCTTGAGAAAACACATTATGAAGGACTTTATGTGCAAATGTTACTTTTCGAGCAGATCTTAAAAAATGCCTCTTTGTAGGAGTAGCTAACGCATGATTATGTTCCTCATGAAATTTCTCCACCACCCATTTATTCTCAATTTTCTTGACAACTAAATTTGCTTCACAGCCTTCTCTAGTGATACTTGTCTTTTTCTCATTTACAATTGTATTGTCTTCAGGAAAATATTTCTTTTCCTCTTTGAATCCTTGCTTTGAACAAACAAAATACTTCCAAACTACTTCTTTGGTTTTCTTGTCCTTCGTCTCAGAAGATTTCCGTACGCTAAATCCCACATCATGAGCATATCTCTTATAACGTGTAAAAACTTCATCCAATGAGTCAAACATCAAGCCAACAGTGGGTTTTGGATCATCGATACTTGGAGGTTGAATCTGATTATTATGTTTAAATATTAAAAAACTAACATCTTAAAAAATATACATAATATAACTTAAGAAATTATCAAATACGTTATAGTAATCTACCTCGATGTCTTCATTCGTTGTGTGCGCCTCATTTGGAACTATTGCTGTAGAAGAACACTCATTTGTGCTTGACTGTATTCGATTCTCCATGTCCAAATTAGTTATTGCAGTTCCTTCTGTAGAAGATGCAAACATATACATGCTTTTTCTCTTGAATCAGATTGAGTATTAAATAAATATCTGAATCAACTCTGTTCTTCGCATAGAAACACAGCAATAAATCCTCAAATTTTTATATCAACGAGTGATTCCAATCAAATATCGAGAAATCTGTTTACAAGAACAACCATAAGATCACATATAAATAACAATAAAGTATGATTCCATAGAAAGTCATAATGTGAAAAGAATAAATCATATCATATAAGTCTAAAGAATAAAACTGTGAAGTACCTGCTATCGTTATGAGGATGTGGAAGTGTGTTGTGCGTATCCTCGTTTGGGAAGGCAGAGAAACCAAACAGAAACCTTCTAGCGTCGTTTCTGTTGATAGGAGGATACGGTGGAAGGAGCACCGACGTCTTGACGGAAGGGAATTGATGGGATGGATCGTCGTTGCAGGCAAGGAGATCAAAGACGATCGTCGTCACAGATGGAAAAAACTTTGTTCGTCAGTTCACAGATCACGGCCATGGAGACTTACGTGCACCGTCAAGTGCAAGGACTGGGGATGCAGGACGACAGAATGTAGAGGAGAGAGAGGACGTGCGGAGTTGGGGTTAGGGTTGAGTTATAAGACAAATCTCAACCGTTACCTTTTACTTAAAATCCAATGGCTGGCATGCAGTGCTCTCATGCTCTCATAATGGGTGGCTCTCATAGCATCACTCCTCTATATATATATATATATATATATATATATATATATATATATATATATATATATATATTGACTAATGCAAAGTGCAATTGCATTATGTAAGCTCATTGTTTGTCTACAAGTCAAGGAGAAAACAGGGAGAAAAGGAGAAAACTTGTCAAGAGAAAATGTTAGAAAAAGAAGATAAATGGTTTCAGATTTAACATGCGAAAGTTTGAAACATACGCCGATTCTTATATGCAGTCCTTAAGTAAAAAATGAAGCATAACTATTTATAAAATTAGTTATAGATAAGATCATTTTTATTTGTTGCGATAGATATTTTTATCTGTTCTTTATTTACATTTCTTATTCATCCGCCTACTTTATGTAATTTTCCTATAGGACTTTTCTCATACATAAGAGAGCCCTACGATCATAATGAAATTATCCATGTGTTTTCCCTTTCCACATGGTATCATAGCGATGGTCCTAGACAAGAGCCTGTGCCCTAGTCGACCCCTCCCCACCTAAACCTAACCGCCACCGCCGCACGCCGTGAGCAGCAATAGCTGTCACCGCCAACTACACGCAGCAGCAGCCCTACGCGCCACCGCTGATGTTGTGTGAAGGATCTTATAGCGGCATCCCTAGCTGCTCGAAGGGGGGCCTCGATCACTCAAAAGTTGTCGTAGACTCCCGTGGTGCCTTATAAGTCTCCATCTTTGTCTGTTAAGGCTTCAAAATCGCTGCCAATAGTGATTTTATTCACTGATAAAGTCTGATTTGGGGGTCTTTAGGGTGGTTTGATTATCTAAACCATCCTAGTTACACGGAGAAGTCTTTAACGGATGGAAAGTGTTGTGGTATGAGTCTATACCCACAACCATCTCCTCGTATGTCTGTGTAGATGCGCTCACATTGTCTACAACCCCAATCTTTGTAGCAGTCATCATCATGTCAGACAACAAGGTCGGCTCTAAGGTTGGTGTTCCATCCTCAGGTGCCTTCAAAGGTCCAACACCCATTATCAAGATGGATGCGACTAATTACAAGCTACGGGCTATGCAATTCATGAGCTCGATGCAGTGCAACGGTAAGTAGTACATTCTGACGCAGGACAAACTAATCGACAAGACTGGGGTTAATGCCTCGTGGGAGTCAGATGACACATGCACGTGTCAGGCTATATGGGATTGTTGGAGCATAGGTGCCATGTGCATAGATGGGTAATTGAATCACTTCAGGATCCAATTACCACATTAGTGGTTTAGTCCCACACCTACTAGTTGCGGGACTCGAAGACTCAATGTGGTCTATATAAGAATCCCCACACACATTGACCGTATGAGAGAAAAACTTCAATAGAAGAATCAACCCTTTGCGACGTTCTCCCATGGTTTCGTCCCGCTCCTCGTGGAGTAGGATTCCACGTAAAATTCCGGTGTTCTTGTTTGTTTTTGTCTCTGATATCACGCTTTTGCATTCTCGATTTTCTAACATGGTATCAGAGGGAATTGATTCTTGGTTGATTTTAAGTAATTATTCTTGAAGATTAGGTGTTCACTGTTCAAGATCGTTCAAGTTTGGGTTTCAATTGTTAGGGTCTATTGAAATCCTAATTTTCAGCCGTCACCAATTTCCACATGATCTGAATATCGTTCTTAGTTATCCATGAAAATATTTTCTTGTTGATTTATTATTATTCTACTATACATATTCTTGGATATTTATGTTCGACATCAAGTTCTATAAGCATTTTTGTCGTCAATATCAAGGACAATTAGGGAAGCATCCCGAAATCCTAATCCTGCACGGAAAAGTTCAAGGCTTCAGATCCGCATATCATGCCTGGAACCTCAGATCCACATATTCTAGCATGAATCCTCAGCAACACCATCAAAAAATCTTTCGTGAAGCGCCTTAATATATTCACTCTTCTCACACGCACAACACCTCCAGGCAGAGGCTCCATATATTGTGCACGAGTAGAGAGAAAACGGGGTGCTCGATACATTTTTCAGCCCCTGTCCTTCTCCATATCCCTATGGCAGGTAACATCATTAGCTCTAGGCGACGCATCTCCACCAATGGTATGCTTCCTTCTCCGGTTCCACCTCCAAGAGATGCATGTGCATTTCCATCTCCTTTGTGTGATCCCATCACATGACACTCAAAAATTCGTGCGACACCTCCTTGGCGCAACATCGGCTACGGGTTCATGGAACCCTCATCATGTTTTGCAGCGAGGAACACAACTCAAGTGGTGGGACATCCCCAGCATCCCCGTGCGATCGAAGGCCCTCTGCATGATTTCCTTAACTCCCAGGCAACCCTAACCTCTTCTCCAATGGCTCGATCCATCGCGCAAGATCTCATGTATCGGGTGGGAGTTGGGATTGATAGAAAGGTTTCCTAATCAGGGGACCCTAGATAGAAAAGAAGGTGGCTCTATTTTTTTGGCCCGAGGGGGCCTTAATTGTTTTCGTTGAAGAAAAAAATGAGGAAAGAAGCTCGATTGGGTGGAGCGGTGTTTTGGACCCACTATTAGACTGTGGGATTTTTTTGAGAAAAAAGAGTGCACAAAAAAAAACGTACGCAGAAAAAAGAGAGAGTCGTCTATAAAAAAGAAGAAGAAATAGCCAGGAAAAAATAAAGAAAAGCTGGAAAAATATATCGAGATCGGCTTATGTTGATTTTTGTTTCTCCCCATCTTGATTTGTCTTCTCCCAACTTTGTCTATGCCATTGTTTTCTGACCAGTATGGGAGAAAGGGGGAGTATTGTGTAGAGTTATATGGCTCAAGTCATATTTCTACATTCCATGCCAGATTTCAAACTTTACATATTTTTGTATTCAGGCTCGACGTTTTAATTGATTCTGAGTCTTCAGTATGATGCACATGTATCTGCGATCATCAATTTTTTTGCCCCTGTCTTTATTTTTGAAATCATAGTTTTCGTGTGATCCACAGAGACTCCAAAGTAGAAATCCCATTCTCTACGACATTGCGGGCTAGGGTTTTCATGTGGTTTCACAGGGACTCCAGAGCAGAGATCTCGTTCTCTGATCTAGTATGGGAGAGACCCCATTCTCCAACGATGACACTTTCAGACTCCATTCTCCAACGATCGTGGACTCCGACGTGGATATCTCTGTGACTTTTTTCGGCCCTTCAAAGAGAGGTCTGGAGCATTTGCGGTCCAAAGTTCTCCAAGTAGAGATTCGTTTTAGTATTAGCAACTCTGATAGGTGTATCACATGTTCTCTGAGAGGAGACCTAATTCGATTCACACTCGAGCCCTTTAGTTCCTCCTCACTAACACATCATGCGAAGTAATGTCCTTGACAACACCCAACAGTAGAGTATGCATCGAGTTGATATTGTGTGTAGTGCCTTATATCGTGGGTTTGAGATTTCTGTCTTTGTGTCCAAGCTGAGCATTGCATGCTCCAGCTTGAGGGGGAGTGTTGGAACATAGGCGTCATATTTAGAGATGGGCAATTGGATCCCTCTAGGGTCCAATTATCACATCCAGTAGTTTAGTCTCACATCTACCAGTTGTGAGATTTGGATATTCAGTCGGGACTATATAAGAAGCCCCACACCTATTGTACCATATGAGAGAAAAACTTCAATAGAAGAATCATCCCTTTGTGGTGTTCTCCCATGATTTCATCATGCTCCTCACGGAGTAGGGTTCCACGTAAAAATCCTGATGTTCTTTTTGTTTATTCTTTATCTCTGATATTATGTTTCCACATTCTCAATTTCTAACAGGGATGGTATCCATGGAGATAGACAATGATATTCTTAATCAGCCCATTGCGAAGGCGATGTGGAACATCCTCGCTGCTACTTACTCGCATGCAAAGAATGAGTCAAAGATACTGCAATTTTGACATGATATCTTCACGTCTAAGCATGAGGGACATCCTCTTCATACCCTTTACACTTCTCTCAGGCGTATGTTTGAGAATCTTCATGGTTTCATTCCCTTGATTGCTTCTCCAGAATAACTCAAGGTTTACAGAGATTCGGTGATGACATGTCTTTCTGACAGCTCTTGATCATGAATATGATGTAGCTCGATCATCGATCCTTACTGATGACACTATACCTCCAATGGAGGAACCATATCGCAGATTGAGTAGGCTTCCTATAGCACGTGGTGGTGCTACCAAGAACTTCCTCGGCTATGGTTGCATCTCATGATAGAGGGAGTTCACAGTACCGAGGGCGTGGTACCTGAAGTATGGGAGAGGGTAGTCGACCCCATCAGCTATGAACTTACTTCCACTACTAGGTAATTCTGAGGATACATGCTACTCGAAGCACGGCTTTTCTGCTTCATCTCGTGCTGAAAAGTAGACTCGACCAACTATTTTTCCTTCTCTGACATCTGATCAGAGATTTGATGAGCTTGTGGCATGTCAGAGAGGGATTATGCATGTACCCGGGATGTTTACTGCTCATTCAGGATCTTCAGAGGTAGCTACGTTAGCATCTACCACCACATCAGGCATATGCCTTTATTACATGTTACAGAGATGATTTGCCATAATGGATTATGGATTCAGGAGATTCACACCATTTTAGTGGTGATAGAGGGTCGTTTAGTGCATACAGATCGATTCAATCATGCAGATTTGTAGTTATAACACATGGGACCCACTCTCCCATTGCTAGATAGGGGGAGGTGCAGTTGACTTCAGCAATGCATCTACAGAACGTTCTTTGTGCTTCTGATTTTTATATGAATTTACTATATATCAGTCAAATACCAAAGACTTACATCGTCATTCCACATTTGATCCGTCCTCTCCTGTGTTCCAAGACATTCTTATGGGCATGGTGATTAGATATGGTCGTGATCAAGGAGGTCTCTACAGACTGGTCTAATCCCCCAAATGTTGGCGCTTCAACCAATCGCACTGGATCAGTCTCCCCTCATGCGTGATACCTCTGGTTTAGTCACCATCCTCTGCAGAAGTTGTGTCACATCCTTCCTCAGATTTCTCCTCGCTCTACCTTCCAGTGCGAGGCTCGCCAGCTCGGGAAGCACCATCGATCTACCTTTCGAAGTCACCAGATGTAACACCCCCCAAAAAGAAAGTCCCATACCGTGGAATACAAAATTCCCGGGTGGGATAAATAGTGAGGAGCTTACTACCGGACAACCCGGCTTAAGCATTTTGGGGGTGGTTAATCGGGTCCGCATGAGCCCGATCCCAAGAGGTTGTTAGGGCCAATAATGTTCCGCTAACGGACCGGGGACCTAAGCCCGGGACGTTACAAATGGTATCAGAGCCGAACGCCCTCTAACAGTGAAAAGGGCTACCCGAGAGGTGGATCCGCCCCTACAAAGAGGTTGGAGGAAATGGCTACCCGGAGCGTGCAGCCGTCACTGTCACTGGGAAGAAGTGATGGGCCATGTCGCAACGAGGATGTTGCGAATATAAGTGGGGGAGGTTGTAACACCCCCCAAAAAGAAAGTCCCATACCGTGGAATACAAAATTCCCGGGTGGGATAAATAGTGAGGAGCTTACTACCGGACAACCCGGCTTAAGCATTTTGGGGGTGGTTAATCGGGTTTGTATGGGCTCGATCCCAAGAGGTTGTAAGGGCCAGTAACGCTCGATAACGGACCGGGGACCTAAGCCCGGGACGTTACACCAGAGTCGTACTAATAGTATTTTTGAGTTGATCTATGATATCCATCTTGATATTTGGGGTCCAAGTCGTGTCCCAAACCATCAAGGATACATATTTTTATCTCGTTATTGTTGACGATTTTTCCAGATTGTCTTGGGTATTTCTTCTCAAAAATAAGTCTGATACTGGTACTGTTATTAAACCCTTTAATCATGAAATAAAGAATGTTTTTTTCTACAAAAGTCAAATATATTCGTTCTGACAATGTATTAGAACTATGTAGCTCACAACTCTAACAGTTCTTCAAAACTCTTGGTATTGTACATCAGATTTCATGTGTGTATACATCCCAACAAAATGGGATGGCTGAACGCAAACGTCGTCACCTTTTGGTTGTCATAGGAACCCTCTTAATCCAGAGTTGTGCTCCTCATTCCTTTTGGGGAGATGTGGTTCTAACGGCTTCCTATACGGTGAATCGTATGCCCTCATATGTGCTAGGAGAGATGATTATGTTATTGATTGCATGTCTCGAGAAGGATCTTTACGAGATTCTATTGAAGATATTATTGTTTGTGGATGCCTTTTTTTGGAGACCTCTAATGGAGGGTGGTTTCTTTGCCCATTCGGCTTGCTGGTTTGGGGTTTCTTTCAGTTGTTGATGCTTCTTCATATGCTTTTGTGGCTTCCAGAATGCAATCTTGGGAATTTCAGGATCACATCCTTCGAGACAGCGAGATTACAATATGGATACTGAATTTGATTGTGCTCTTCAAGGACTCCGCGGCATGATTCCCTCTTTCGACCTCAGTTGTTTCTCTAGAAAGGACACCGTCCCCCCCAAAAGACCCAAAATGTTTTGGGAGTGTTCTTTTTAGCAAAATAATCGAGGATATGGAGGTCATTTTTAATATATACCATTAGACAAAAGATTATTTTTTGGTATATTCAAGATGATCATGCTTAAGATTTCCCTCTTGCTTTGCCTATTGACGGACTTGGGATACATATGTCACCTGTGAAGTATCGCAGTATTCTCAGATATCGTCTCATGGTTCCTTTATTTCCAACGGATGAGATATGTCCAGTCTGTCGTAAGACATGCTTAGACAGTTTTGTCGATCATGCAATTCATTGCAAGGGAGCTTCCAGGTTTTAAGTACATACATGATATTGTTAGGGATGTTTTATTTGATGTACTCAAACGTGCAGGTGTTGCCGCTAAGAAAGAGACGCATGTGAACTTTTTAATTGATCCGCAGGAGGAAAGATTCATACTTAAACCTGTTGATATTTTGATTTTTGGATGGGTCAGAGGGAAACATACTTGTGTGAACTTGACAGGAGTTTCTCCACTGGCGGGGTCGAAGAGTGGGACATTCACAACAGGGTATGTTGCCCTTAAAGCTACTTCAGGACAAGTGATGAAATACGAGAAATCATGAACTGAGAATCATCATGCTTCCATCTCTTTTGCTTTTGATACTTTTGGTTTCTTAGCACAGAAGTTGTTAAGCTTTCGAAGAGGATCCAAAAAGTCATGAGTAGTAATGTGATGGTTCCTAGATTTATGAATGCAGTTTTCAAAAGGATTGATTTTGCCATTCAAAAAAGACTAGCAGCGCAGCTTGTTGCCCGCTTGTCTTTTATTTCAATGTAATCCCTCTAGTTATTAGTAACATGTCTGTTTTTATTTATAAAAAATTTATAAAACATAACTGCAAACATTAAAAAAGTAATAGGCAACCATGAAAGATTGCTCAATACATACCCTATGGGCTCAAACTCCATTACAATATGTGTGTCCTCGTGAGGGAGCTAACTTGACTCTCCCTGCACTTTTTTCTTATTTTTTGTGGATTTTTTAAAACGTTACGGTGATTTTGATAATCCAATGACAATATTTAGAATTATAAATCAAGGTTAACAGTGGAGACAATTACAATATAATAAGAAAAGTTTACACCGAAACAAGAGACAAGCTGACAATAATTTGTTATTCAAATTTCATGTAAAATAGACATTGTTAAGTTGTCCATCTGTAAGGGGTCGATTTCAGCAATTCTGAAACCGTTAAAATTTGTTGATCTTGGTAGAAGGGATAGTTGTATGCATGTATGCCCGTGTTCATGAGATATGTTTTCGATATTGAGTTGTCTTCATTTGTCAAAGCATTTTAAGTTCCTTAGGCATGCATGTGCATGTGCACTCCGAAATCCGTCCAACAATGCACGTCTTCATCACAAGGATAGGTACAACAAAGCTTTTAAATTCATGTTTTTCACGAAGATTATATGCTTTACTTAGGGAACCTTCTTATGGCATTTTTTGCGGTTTTAAGGATTGGATCCTATATTATTATTGGTGGTTTATTATGGACTACAACACTTGGTCTCTGCTTGGATTATTACGCATGTGCAGTTGGCCCTACATTTGCTGTGGTGATGGAAATATCTGGAGTGATTCTGTGGTTATCATCCATGCTTTATATCCATATCCGATCCGTCACTGTATCCATTTTATATAGATTTTGAGATCCGTATCCGTATCTATTTTGAAATGACGGATATGGATATCGTTTTGATATCCGCAAACATCTGTATCCGTATCCGTATATCCTTTTTCGTCTATAAATATAGTCATATATTTATTTTTAATCCTATATAACATAATTCTATGCCTTCTTTTTTATAATAATTGTATACATTTTATAATACGAACATATTTAATAAATGTATATCACGTGTTTTCCATCCAATAAGTATATATTCAAGTCGATTCTATATAGTATTTCTAACATCACTCGTATGCGATCAATATCCATTTTTTAAGGATATTGTAAGATAGTTTTAATATACGTGAATATCCATATCTGCATCTATATTCATATTCAAAAACGGATAATGATACGGTAATACCTATATCCGTATCCATATCCGTCAGTTTGCATCCCTAGTCCAAAATCAGCACAAGGCAACGACACGGGCATATGCTTACGTGTGAGAGGACAAGTGGGTAATAAAAGTTTACTTATTGTTTCTATTATGTGGGTGGGAAGGATAGAATCTGAAGGGACAAGTAATTTATATCTTTGCTTTCTCAAAAAAAGAAAAGAAATATATGATAATATATAAGTGATAGATGGTAGTTGTTTAAGATGTGATTGTTTGAGTCTAAAGATATCTTCTTTAACTTTTGGTAAATATTCTTGGCCGACATGATCACTCATATTTTGGGATACTTGTGCTCCATCCTTTTAATGGCATCGTACATTAACAGACAAATAATCAACCTCTTTTAATTCATAATTCCAATTATAAAACTTAAACATGATCCCATTAATCATGACACAATATATCAGGGAAAGATTCAGATAGAACAAAACAATAAACAAATTGTGGCAAACACATAATGAAAAAGACCAGATCAGAAATCATTGAAACATCCATTCAAATGGATTGCCCTTGGATAAGACAGTATCCCCACAATATCGGTCTGTAGGATATCTAGAAATCAACTCCCAAGATAAAGATGGTGTCACGGTCATCATCCGTGTACTATGATGGGACCGTCCTTGAAATCACCTCGTAGAACAACAACAATCGAGAGAAGAGAAGGAACGGTATTTCCCAGTGGAAGAATAGAAAAATGGATGCGTATGTGAGAAGAATCGTATATGGAGATGTTAAAGTAGACGTCGTTGCGACCCTTCATGTTTATAACCCGCCGAAGGGGCATCTCCTTGGATGACTGCCGAACTTGTTCAAATTACCACAATAATCTGACCCGTGTAATCAAACCCGCTACAAAAATATCAAGATATGAGATCCCGAGCTCGAATGGAGCAGGGCCAACATGGCATGTGATCCTCCATTTCTAATTTCTACTATTATGTCCACCGAGTTTTTAAAACTTCTTCATATGGTACTCAAAACCCACTCAAACACCATATGGAGTATTAAAATTACTCCATATGCTAGGTTTTAATCAACCTAAAAGAGAATAATCTAAAACTTGTAATAAGAATATTAAATTACTAAAAAAATTGTAATAATGATCTATATTATTCTAAGATATAAAGTCTTGATATAAAGGCATATTATAATGCAGATTAGGTTGAGATTCAAACTGACGTGAAGAGTACTGGTGGGATGTATCATTTCCTTGTAGATACATTTGTCTTATGAATTTCTAAAAAAAAACCACATAACGCTTCAACTGGAGCTACCTTCACTGAATCGATTGTTCTTGAAAGTCATACTTAATTATTTGTTTTGTCTATGACTTTCGCATTTGAAAGTCATACTCTAGAACATCTGTTATGTCCACATAAAAGGTTAACATTATGAGAAATTGTCCAATAACAATGCTAACAATAACCACTTGTGTAAAGGTGAGAAAAAATGTGCACAAGTATGTTGAGGGGTGCACACACGCGCTGCAAAACATACATTTACAAAGCATATTTCACCTCGTTGGATCACACATTAAATAGGTGGATTTAACACTTAATTATTTCGCAAACAACTCAAGTCCACTGTCCATTGGTGATGATCCTCAATGGCATATGACATGAGTTAGTGCATTAATAGTAAATCTATCGGACCATGTATTATGTCATCGGGTAAAAATCTTCAAGCTAATACCATTTTTGTAGATATGCTAACTTATTCACAAATCTCTTTATCATATTCAGACTAAGTCACCGAACTATCTCTATTTTTCTCCAAACACAAGAAATTGATCGCTATTCTCCTCCATGATTGATCCCATTTCGGAAATTCCCTTCATAGTGTTAGCACTCGGAAAATTAATTAATAGGCCAAACATCAACTGAAATCTAAGTACTAACTCTATTTGATAGCGAACATTAGATTACCAACCACGATATTTGATATCAAACTCCATTGAGTAGACATCGGAGTGTTATGCAGGGCACCACGTTCAACGTGTCACCCGATTCGTCCTTTGAGGTTGCAGCTATCTAAGTTTCTACCGAAGGTCTAAGGGTGCATACCTGTCACTTGTGACACCAATCTCATCTACCTGCACACCACGCGAAACATGTCCTTGTACAAGGTGAAATTCACATGGGAAGTGCCGTCCACATGACACACACACACACAACCACACAACACCTAACTACAAAAGATGCAACTGATATAGAGATCGTACACATATGTAACACGATGCACTCACTCATGAAGCTTACAATGGCATCATTTCATTCAACTATATGCATGCATTCCTCTCGTTAACTTCATCGAAATGATATATTTTTCATAAAAAAATCCGACTTGTGATGCTTTCTGAAAAAGAAGAAAAATGATGCTATAACTTCGAAAACAACCCTGCATGTGCCAAAAAAACATATAATTTGGCTATGTGAGTTACATTCATATGGTGCGAGAAAATGCGCGAACTGAATAACAAGAGGAGTCAATATGTTACCTCCAAGAACATTCTCTCAAAACCTCCACCGGTGCGGAATGATGGTTATATGGCATGATGTGCGCAATGACAACACAAACAAATGACTTCGATGCGATCTCCACGACGACGAAGTAGAGCTTCAATAATGATTCCAACAAGGTACTCCAACGAGGTGGTCTTCTTGATCAGACTGCCCACCTATTTATAGTGTTGGGTTAGTCTAATTTATCCAGATGTCGTCCTTCTAACTTAAATCGTCCGCATCTTATTCTCCCAAATTCAGATTTTAACGTTCTTGCACTCTTGGAAAGGTTTCGATTTATTTGATTTGGATATCAATGCATCCCAAATTTCTAATCGGGTTAGATTCATTGTTTTTTGTTGTTGTTTAAGGAGTTATTAGAAATTTGTCAAGATACAATGTACCGGATTTGGGATTTGATTCATTTTGATTTTTTATTGCTTTGATTTATTTTACTAAGAACCTTTCTATGTGAAGTTTTTTCTTCTCAAACGAAAGAAGAATACTTTAAAAGGTGAACTAAGAAAGCTTTATATGTGATTTATCTGGCAAATAGTACATTTGTTATATTTTATTGTAAACTCCATTGCCTCCTCAATAAATATGTACACCATCTACTTTGTTTACTTTTTTTGTAATTATATGAAATCCGTTTCTATTGTAGAGGTGGAAGGAGATATTAGAAATTGATCAAGATACAACGTATATATTATTGGCCTTCAAAATTGACTTCAGAAAGTATTTGATGTCTTGACGACTCATTTCTTCAAACAACACAATAATGTGAGACAATGACATTTGATGTATTGCTACAACTACTACGCATGATTCATTAGGCGCTTTATTGATATATAGTTTGTATAAAATATGCTTCGACATCTTTAAATCTTTAAGTAGAACTTGTTATGCACCGCGCATTTTCTTGCTCATCGAGAGTCAATCGCTGTCCTCCATTTACCACAGCATGATGAAGCCTTCTCCCACGTTAAGCAGTGTCGTTTACATGGATTCTTGCTAAAATCCATGTAAAAAGATCTGACTATCTTTCACGCTGGTTGTCGGCTACCTAATACAACCTCCAGAAGGAAAGATTTGAACCATGTTCTTTTGTGTGGTCGACACACTGCCCTACCGCCGGATCATTGAGCGGGTGCACTCCTTTATCTACCTCAGAGTTTGATACTTCCACTTACCATCAAGATAGTTTGTGGATGATCTATCTTGACTTTCCATCAAGATAGTTTGACTTGATTTTTTTTTGAAAATCAATAAAAATTTCAATAACCTCATATCTCAAAATGGGAACTTTTGTCTTGTTTTAAACCTACTTTCTAAACACAAAAAAAAGTCGAATGAGTCCAAATTTCATTTTTCGGACTTTTTGATGGAAATAAAATTGTAATTATTGCTTCAAAAAAGGAGGCTGGATGATGAAACATGGATATTTTTTTTATAAAATATCAGAATTTTATTCCTCAAAAGGGTATCAAACGCCCACAAAAACATACCGAAGATGGTGTTCTGCTTCAGGCAGAGGTTCCTGATAGGGCAGGGGCATTTTCGTCATAGTACTATAATTGCGTAAAGCCCTTCCCTTTGATTGTCTCTACCTGTGCTCCCCAATCTCCACAAATGAACTCCAAGAAGAGAGCCATTGGGTGAAACAAATCACGAAAAACAGACGTCTTTGCGGGAAAAAAGGGCCGTCCTTTATTCCCCTCCCTCCCTCGGTGTTAATGCCATCGCGGCCTTCCCACGATCCGCTCTCTCCTGCTTCCTACTTGGCATTTTGATCCGATTTACGCGGTGCCCATCTCGAATGCGTCCATAAGGGACCGGATCTGGGATTGTTGGGCTCCTCGTAAGAAGGTCGGAAGTGTGTCCACGCATCCCTTTTGTTCTGATCCTGGGTGTTTATATTTTTTAAATATATCTTTTATGATGTTCATGGGTTTTTTTATCTTCTTTGTTGGTTTTTTTGGTGTGATTACTTGTGGATTAATGATCGAAAATTGTGTTCCCCCCTGTTTTAATAGATAAAAGGAGGTTCTTTTTGGGTGTTTCTTTTCATTATTTTGTTGTTGGATTTTCTTTATCTGAATTTTTTTGTTGGTATTATAATTGCTTTGATTCCCCTCTTTATTTATCTGAAGGTTTGATGGTTATTGGGGAAAGGGACTTTCTTCTCTTAGCAGGGATGCCCTTTCTCTTGTTTCTGTTAATTGTTGAAGTCATATTTATATCTTGTTGTTTCCGGTCGATCATCTCTCTTATTGTATATGGCCTTCTTCATATGGCGATGGCTGTGAACTATAACGAATAAGATGACAATAGTTGTGGCCTTTTAAAATAACTTGAGACCTGATGCCAATTTGAGCGATACAATTCTTTGCATTTTTGTTCTAATGAGTTATCTTGATGATCATGTGAGTCAGGTTATTTAGTCATCTGAAAATCGGAATGATGAATAATAGTAATCATCTTTCTGGATTCACTTGTAGCGATGTGGTGTTCAGATATTTTGTTGTCTGTGTTCTCTGCTGTAATCTGTTTTTTGTTATTTTTATCCTTCTTCATGTAGTTTTGTTATGCGTCCTTTAATTGCAACCTAGAGTGACTTATTGACATGTTCATGATAATCATCTAATATTTGCTAGGTTTATAACAATTCACCATGCTTCTGCCTGAGAATTCTCAGGATTACTCATTCAGCCTCTCAAAAGTATTCTGCACGAGATTTTCTTATTAAGTTATTACATGTGAATCAAATTTAGAGGGGGATGGTTGTAATGCAGTACCTACTTAAATTATTGGGAAGGTTGAATCATGTCATTTTGACCGAGCGAGGCATAATGCAGAGCTTGTTCCAATCAATATTTCAGAGTTTCCTTGTAGCATGCCTGTAGCGATGTAACCTATAGATGGATGTACCATTGTTACATAAATGTTTGTTTTAAATGAAAATTTGTATGCCTAAAGAGTTAAATGAAGATGTAAGAGACCATATATTGTAAGGTTGTTTTAATGTCCATAAGAAGCCCTTTTCCGAAGAAGGATGCAACTAGAAGGTGGCAATGCTACTTTATGTGGTTTAGGAATTCATATTCAATTGTGGTGAATTGTTGTGCTGCTATTGTAGGGCTTTTTAGCTATATTTGAGTTCTCTTCTTTCTTATGTTGCAGTAGTGCTTTCTTCTCAAATGCCAAACTCTTACTATCGAAATGTGTTTTTACAGAGGTTAAGCAGTTTTGCTTGCACATTCCAAAAGTGCATGCATTTCTTGATATGAGTGCATTTTGGCTTTATTTTGCTCCGAGAACTATATTTCCAGTAACCCTTTGAGCACTGCATTTTGGAAAATGGCTATTATTGGGGCACCGAGCTTAGTTTGTTAGTACCACTTGAGCATTCTATCGGTTTCCATGTTATCAAGGGAAAAGAAGATTTTTTTTTATATTTGAAAGTTTGTGTTTTCAAGAGAATGTAAATAGTGAGAGATCCGAATGTTCAGTTGAAGCTTTGTAGATAATTTTTTTATTTGGTTTTAGATGGATTTTTAACTGACCATACTTAATGTGGGAAAATGCTTTGTTGTTGTTGCGATTTTAGATGGATTTTGTTTGTCTACTTTTATGATCATTTTCTTTGAATGGAGGGTTCTGCAACTTGTATTGTCAAGAACAGGAGCTATTATGAAATCTGAGAAACACTGTGTTTGAAAATGAGAGATATTATGTCGACAATGTTAATAGTTCCAAGTCCATTAATGCCGTGTCGGTGTATTCTTCTTAACGATGGCTGTGGTGTGACACACTCTGTAACATCACTTCTTATTTGTAATGAATCACAGTGTCTCTAAACCTTTGATAGTTATCCTTCGGATTTTCAGAAATCTTCTACTAGCAAGTAATATTAGTTTACTGGGAGATATATTGACTGCTTCATGAAACTATGAAAGTAGGACTTTAGGAAATTTCAGAGAACCTGGTTACTGATAGGGTAGGATTTTGCATATTTTCTTCTCTTACCTCTTGTGGAGTGGCGTCCCAATTACTTATGCTAATTAACACACTTGTAATTGTTGGTCGGCTTGGACATATTTTCTGAATAATTCATATAAACTTTTCACAGAAAAATCATAGGATCTTCAAGTTCAAATTTAGGTTCCAAATTGTTACTTGACCTGCAGTTTAGGGTCCCTGCTTGGTAATTTAGCTATTTTTTTATTTAAATAAAAGAATTATGTACATGACAACTCCTTGTCATTTCTGATCTTTTTGTTTTGGAATCAAACATTTTAGTTATAGAAAATGCCTCGATACCGAGGTGATGAGATGGATGGCATGGCTGAGGATTACGACATGGCTGATGCGGAAGATGACATAGATGAAGAGTTTGATAGTAGAAGAATTGATGATTCAGAATCCGACGATGATGAATATGGGAATTTGGTATGCTACCTTCTTTTTGCATCATCTTGGGTGAAGTTTGTACCCTGTTGGACTTGTCAAGTGGAGTGACAAGATATGTACAATATTTAAAGAATTGGATAAACCACTTGCTGCTTATAATGCCCTGGTATTCAAGTCATTACAAATGAAAGCATATGTGCAGGATCCTAGGATAACGGACACCACATCTGCACAAGCAAGGAAACAAAAGGATATACAAGGAATACCATGGGACAGTCTGAATATCACGAGGGACAAATATAGACAGACCAGATTAAAGCAATACAAGAATTATGAAAATATCCCCACATCCGGGGAGAAAGCAGAGAAGGCATACTTTCTCCACAAAATTTATATTTTATGTTTAGCTTGGTTTCCTTTGCATTTCCTTATTGTGCTCAATGTTTATGTTAGGAGTGCAATATGACAAAAAAGGACGGCTCATATTATGAATTCCATAGCAATACAAGATCCGTTAAGTCAACCATTCTTCATTTTCAGGTAGGAAATATGCATTTACATTGTTTCACTTTATCCGAAAATAGTTGATTTTTGGCACCACCTAAATGGTATGCCTACCACCCACTTAAATGGTACCTCCCCAAAAGATCAGGATTCAAATCCCCCATGTGGGGTGTGTGTTAGGTAGTCAACAACCAACGCAAAAAATGCTCGAATCTTTTCAACATGGATTTGAGCAAGAATCTATGTAGCCAACCCTACGTGGGAAAATGCTATGCTTTAGCCGAACCTACTTAATTGTGGCAAAAAGCTTTGTTCTCTGTTCTCTTAGTTGATCACCATAGAATCCCAAATCTCTGGATGTTTTGCTTGCTTCTTTAGATAGTCTAGTAGTTATGTATACTGTATGGGGGGATGCATAACAGTTAAGCTGTCTTGTAACAAACAGGGCATGTATTCAAGTTGTGGAATCTTGCAAAAAAACCCTGAACCCTGCATGAGATTTTTGATCTATAAAATACATATACATTGTAGATGATTGGTTTTTTAAATTCACCCCCATGTGTCGGCACTCAAACAAACAAAGAATGAGAAGAGTGATTCAAACAAATGTGAGGGAGAGAGGACTTACTAGCCTGGATAACTTTTAAGCCAATGGGATTTACCTCCTTAGTAAAGATGAATGAGGTGTGGTATGCATTTTTTATGTTTATTCCTTTATAAGATGTTTACCCTTTAGATGGTTGTATTTTACCAATACGAATCATCTATATTGTTGCGAATCGCAGAAGCACGCACAAACATGATCAATCACCCGAGCACAAAGACACAATGATTTACAAGGTTCATCTGTAATCGGGCCATGTCTTTGGGTTGCGGCGATCAATTTTCACTATTTAGAGAAATAAGAATACATATGATACATAGAGTCCTAACCCTAGGGAGTTTATATACTACTCCCGTACAATACAATTCTCAAACTTGGACAAGAACATGCGATCCCTAAAAAACTTTGTCGTCTCTGTAGATCTTCGCAATTATCATTTAAAGATCTTTCTAAGACATACACATTTGTCCCATCAGTATGCAATCCTTGCAAGAGAGTTAAGGCCCCGAGACTAAATTGCAAAGAGTGCTTTATACACCTTCTTAGCAGAGAACTCCTTATCATTCTAAGTCCAATAATCGTGCATATCATGAAAGTTTAGTTCATATAACGAGTGCAAGTGATTATGGACCTACTATCCCTGAGAATAGAAAGCTACGAGCTTACCCTCCAAAAATCATCCAATTGTCCCTCCCCTCCCCTATCCTCAGCTAGAGCAACAATAGTGGGAATCGATCACACAAAATGTCCCCTTCGTTTAGTTATTCTTGCAAAATCAGAGGGAAAAGTCGTTGCCA
Source organism: Ottelia alismoides (assembly GCA_037367405.1). Lineage (NCBI taxonomy): Eukaryota > Viridiplantae > Streptophyta > Magnoliopsida > Alismatales > Hydrocharitaceae > Ottelia > Ottelia alismoides. Next base: position 323,247 of record JAZKJV010010539.1, on the reverse strand, counting down.
ACTACTTATGCAACTGAAATAAGTCATCTTAAAGGACGTAGGATATCCCTTTAGAATGTGGAAGGAGTTCCCATACTAATCGTACTATCAAGCCTAGAAGAGAACCAATAAGTTACTTTGAGCAATCTATAAAATATGTCCTCATTAGAGTCATACGTCGATACCATTTATATTAAAAGACATGTCATGTCCATCTCCTCAGGCTTGTGTTTCGAACCCTCCCTCCTTTAAAGTTTGAGGGACCATGGCTTAGCCCACTAGCTTTTTTCCCTTACTTTCCTTTCGAAGCTAGACTAGAAAAATTACATGATTACCCCCTCCAATATCTGATGGAACCTTATAGACAATCTATGCTTATATAAGTAGAATACATGGATAATTGGTTGACAGATTCTTTGCTTTGACTCGCTTGGCATTTTTAATAGAACCCTCCATAAAAAAGAAAGTGTCATTTGTGTATAGTAACATCGAAATAATGTCATGTGAGTGCAACCATTGAAACAATCATATTGCACTACAAAATCCACCACTACCGTTAAAGCATCAACCATCAAATCAAAGAGACGAGGCACACGTGGGTGCTCTTGTTTAACCTCCCAATTAGGTGGAAAGAAAGCACCCTCCTAGATCGAGTTTTGGTGATGGATCAGGAGCAAGAGCGTGAGAATGGTGAATTTTGGTCGAATAATGAAGTTGGAGGCGGAGAAGACGAGAACATGACCATTGAGAACGGAAGGGAGATCCTTATAAAGGAGGTTGAGACCATGGTCGATTAGATTGGGAAACCTTGGTCTTCGACAGGTAGATGGAACAAGATGTCGACCTCTTGGCTTGGGGCCTTTATAACCTTCTATTGTTTCTTCTATGGAGAAGGCATGTACTTTGCAAGGTCCTGTGAATGCGAGGTGGTCTGTTCCTGTTGTCATATGATGGGCCCCCTGACAAGTTGATTGCTCGATGAAGGAGACATGGTGACCTAAAGTTCAAAAGGGCATGCCATCTAACAAGGTAAGGGATGGTTACTTGGTGTCAACAAGATACTCTGGTGATGCATGGAAGGCCCCCCAACCCTCCTGCCCGAACCCCCTTCTCGCCCCCTCCCCCTACAGCTCTTCCACACCCTCGTCGCCTCTCCCCCTCGCCGACCCTCCTCCCCGCCAGCCGATCGCCTCCCTCCCCCGCGCCTGCCCTGCCACCCCCCGCGCCACCCCTCCCTGCCACCCCCTGCGCCCCCCTTCCCCGAAACCCACTCGCCCCCGCCGCGTCCCCTCTCCTAACTCTCGTGCCTGCCCAAAACCGGCCCCCTCCCCGCGCGCAGACCCTCGCAACGTGGCCCCACCTCGTCGCCACCCCGCTGCAACACCCCCCAGCGCCACCTTCGGCCGCAACCACCCCCCGTAGCTCCCGCGTTCCCCTGCGACCACCCCCCACAGCAGCCCGCCGCCGCCGCCGATGCCAAGAAGAAGGAGAAACCCTATCGGGTGTTGTTTCAGTCAAAGGAGCCGAATCCCTCAATTCTAGGGATTTGAGATTTGATTGGGAAAAATTGCAAAAGAAAATCCCAAGAGTCCCCTATTTGCATAAAGGCCAAAAGTAATAGGAAAGAAAAGAAGAATGAAGGGGTACGAAAATTGCGCCCAGGCCCCTAGCTGCACAAATATTTAAAAAAGCATGCTGCAAATCAGGAATATGAGGACCCTCCTTATCCAAATAGGACTAGGGCCTTGGACTTCCCCTATATAAGGACCCCATGGCTTCATTCCTTGGACACATCTCCTCCCCTCCTCTCCCTGTGTCATTGTTTCGTTATGGATTCTCCAAAGGCCATATTCTTCATGCCTCATCAATTCTTCGATCATCACAAGGGGACAACAACAATCAAGGAGACGCCGTCGTTCGCGCCACACATGTTCTTCAACCACGAAGGTCGCGTCACTTACGCCCGCGTATGGATTCTGCCCTTCGCCCCACACCAATTCTTCCAGAAAATTACTGAGTACGCGGATTCGATCTCCAAGCCTGCAGATCCACAATTCGTCGGGAGACGAATTTTTAAAGCGGAGGAGAGTTGATGCAGCGTGGACCCGAAATATAGGGCCACCTATTTATTTAAATTTTATCGGTCAATTTTATTTACGTTTATTTAAGTTGTCATGTCTTTAATTAAATAGACGATATAAATAAACAAGATCGTCTGTGATCTCCAAAAATTAGTTGTAGATTTGATTTCCAAATTAGTCGGTTAATTAGTTAGAGGCAAATTAGGATCAATTAGTTGTCAATTTGAATTTGAATTCTATTTTGTAATCCCATCCCTCCTATATAAAGGGATGGTGGTCCATTGTTTTTAGTCAGTCAAGTATTAATGAAAAGTTGAGATTTTATCTCCCTCTCTATTTTCTCTCCTCTCTCAACGTGATCTTCACGGTTCTTCTTCAACCCCTCATTCCGACGAGTTTTCTTCTTCTCAACCTCTCCAATTTCTCCACCGAAATTCCACCATCCAAATTATTTTATTTATCGTCGACGTCGAAAGCCGTTTGCATCACTCCGCCTCCCGGGCGTGCCTCCGCCCCACCGCCTCCCCGGGCCCCGCCACCTTCTCCTTGCACCACCGGCCCTCTTGGTGCTGCCGGCCCCTTTGGTGCAGGGATGAGCCTCCAGTCACACCGGCCATCCGTTGTCCCGACGTGCCCCGGCCGTCTCCTCCAGATATATGGATTTGGGTGCGTAACGTCTACATACGCACTCGAATCCTATGCAATTTGTGTAGACATTTGTCACTTTGTCTACAAACCCTACTTCTCTCGCAGCGATATGTCAGAATCAAAAGTTGATATGCCGTCCGTAGGCACGTTCAAAGGTCCTGCGCCAATAGTCAAGATGGACGGGTCGAACTATGAGCTCTAGGCGATGTAGTTCGTGAGTCTCATGAAGTCGAATGGTAAGAAGCACATTCTTACCGAAGATGAGCCCGCAGAGAAGACAGAGATATATGCCTCGTGGGAGGATGATGATTCGTATGCCAAGGTCTGGTTGTCAGGAACACCGTCGATGGAGATTGCCAATGATGTCCTCCATCAACCCACTGCCAAGGCGATGTGGGATATTCTAGCTGCTGCATATTCCCAGGTGCGAAACGAGACGAAGATGTTACAACTTCAACATGATATATTCACAATGAAGCAGAACGAAAGACCTCTTCACTCCTTGTACACATCCCTAAGGGGGATGTTTGAGAAGTTATACATATCATTCCACTCACAACGACTCTGGAACAACAGAAGACATTCCGGAATGCCACCATGGTAGGTGTTCTACTTACGGCCCTAGATCCTGAGTATGAGGCCGCCCGTTCTCAGATTTTGGCTGATGCAGTTATTCCTCTGATGGAGGATGTTTACAGGAGACTCAGTCGCATATCAATGTCTTCCAGCTCGTTTACTCCACCCCCATCAGCGATGGCAGTATCGCGTGGGAGAGGTGGTCACCCTTCTGGCCGTGGTCGTGGCCGTGGACCCCAAGGTAGGGGTGGTCGATTTCGTCAGCCGTATTCATACTGTCATCGGACAGGTCACTCGGAGGAGACATGCTACTCCAAGCATGGTTTCCCAGCATCGACATGTGTAGCGGAGCATTCTCAGCCCCAATTGGCATATGTTGCAGACAATCGTTTCGAGGAACTTGTGGCATGTCTACATGACATTATGCCACAATCGTCTGGTGATTCTTTCGGTGGACCTTCAGATGTTGCTGCTACAGCATCTGCCAGTTCCTCTGCTGCTGCTAGTACCTCAGGTAGTGCTACTACATTTACATCTTCTCATGATATCTCAGATTGGATTATAGATTCTGGTGCCACACATCATCTCTGCCGGCCGTGATCGAGAGAGACTTGAGTCCTACAGGGACATACCCCATGGCCGCTCAGTACAGATTGCAGATGGTACTCATTCCCCCCTTGTTGGATAGGGGGAGGTCTTCCTATCTTCTACTATGCATCTAAAAAATGTCCTCCATGCTCCTGAGTTCTCGATGAATCTATTGTCTATTAGTCAGATTACGAAGGATTTGCATTGTCGTGCTATATTTGACCCGTCTTCTCTTATTTTTCAGGACATACTAACGGGCAGGGTGATTGGCTGTGGCTCTGAGTAGAATGGTCTATATCGACTGGTCCGGAATTCTTATGCTGGCGTCTCTTCTTGTTCTGCCGGACCAGTTTCTCCGTACATCTGGCATCTCCGTTATGGTCATCTCCCGCTCCAGAAAATGCGACCTCTTCTGTCTCAGATCTCTCCAAGTTTTTCCTTTCGATGTGAAGCGTGTCATTTGGGAAAGCATTATCGGTCAAGCTTTCCTAGTCGTCAGAGTCGGAGCAGTAGCTCCCCTTTTGAGTTGTTTCACATAGACATATGGGGTTCGAGTCATGTACCCTATCATCAAGGACACAGATTTTATCTTGTGGTGGTGGATGATTTTTCTCGTGTTTCTTGGGTCTTTCTTCTTAAGAATAAATCTGAAGCATGCGATGTGATTAAGAACAGTGTTGCAGAAGACGGTATTCGGTATTCAGTCGGAGGGGTCACTGAATAGAGAATAATCGGTATTCGGGCGACTATTCGGAATTATTCGGTTTTGTATTTTTTAATATAAAAATTATTTATAATACATATATTCTTATATTTTTATACATATATGGTCATTATTTAACATGAATCCAAGATAAAAGTACCCTTCAATATAATAGATATATAGAATTTGACATTTGTGGTGATACCGTGGTAAAACGTAACCCATAAAATTTGAAAATTGAAAATAAAAAAATAAAAATATGAAAAGTCGAACTCCAGTCTGCCTCATAGTCGGTCCAGTCGGCCTCATAGTCGGTCCAGTCGGCCGAATAGTCGGTCCAGTCGGCCGAATAGTCGGCCGACTATTCGGTTGGGCCGACTATTGCCCGACTGGAGGTCTATTCAGTCGGGTACCCCCCGCACCGCATAGTCGGACCGACTATTCGGTATAGTCGGCCGACCTATTGAAAACTATTGGCTTGAATTTGATTACCGAAGTGCAACATGTGTTTTCTTCTACTGTCAAATATGTTCGTATAGATAATGCTCTAGAATTTTGCACACGGTCCCTTTCTCAGTTTCTTTCGTCAAAGGGCATTATACACCAAACCACTTGTGCTTACACATCTCAGCAGAATGGAGTGGCAGAAAGAAAGGATCGCCATCTTCTTGACGTTACTCGACCCTACTGATTCAGAGTTGTGCTCCCTTCTCTTTCTGGGGGATGTTGTTCTTACCGCTTGCTACCTGATCAATCGTATGCCATCTTCTGTTCTTGGTGAGAAAATTCCTCTTCTATCTTTTTTTCTGACAAGGTTATTCTCACTTACTCCTCGTGTCTTTGGTACTGTGGCATTTGTTCATCTTCCGACTCCTGGACTTGACAAACTCTCTCCTAGAGCTGTCAAGTGTGTCTTTGTCGGTTACTCTAGGACTCAGAAGGGCTATCGGTGTTATAATCTCATAAACAAGAAATACTTTGTCAGTGCTGATGTCACGCTCTTTGAGTCTGTTATGTATTTTCCCCTTGCAGGTGACGGAATTGTACCATCCACTACCAGCAATGATGTCTATGTCTCACCACCTCCCACTTAGAGTCCACCTGAGTCCATTCCTTTCCCTGTTCCTACGACATCTTCACCACTACCTCCACCCCTTTCACCTCTACGACCTCCTTTTCCACCTCTACCGAAATTCTATAACGCGTCGGTCAGGTCCTGCTCAGGCTACACGTCCGACATCCATCACGCCTCAGGTATGTTCAGATGACATTACTACTGACGGGTCAGACATGGTACATGTGCAAGATTCTTCATTTCAGGAGGAGATTACACCATCCAGTATACTTTTCTCGAAGGTCTTGGTCAGTTTTCCCTTTATGCAGTCCACGCGTATTCGGAGATCAGTGAAATCTCAATTGGGAAGAAGAACATTATTCACTAGCCTTCGAATCTTCTCTCCTGAAGTGTGCCCCAACGTGGCTGAGAAGGGACAAAGCCGTCCTAACACCTGATTTTTCATTGACCCTCTTTTATCCCTCAGTTAAGAATTCCTTATATGCTGTATTATCTAAATGAATCCTTATATATCATCAACACCATTCCGGATCGCGAGAACGTCCCACCAATTATTATATTATATGGAAGATGATATTGATCTTCCTATTGCTATCTGGAAGCAGAAGCGGACGTGTACTTCATATCCCTTGCTTCACAAGTGTCTTTTCATCACCTCACAGGCGACTTTCAGAGATTTGCTGCATCTATCCTCGGTAGACATACCACGACCTACCAGGAAGCTATACAGATTGATTGCTGGAGAAATGCTATGGATGATGAAATACGTGCCTTGCAGTCTCGTGGCACATGGACCTTGGTCGTTCCTCCTTCTGATGCATCTATTGTGAGCTGTAAGTGGGTATTCACAGTTAAATGACCACGCTGATGGCAGTCTAGATCGATCGGTACAAAGGCACGTCTGGTAGCGCGAGGTTTTACACAAATCTATGGCGTGAACTATATGGATACATTTTCTCCAGTGGCTCGTCATTCCACTCTTTGCATTCTCTTATCAGTTGTCGTGGTACACGACTGCAGTATATCTCAACTGGATGTCAAAAATGCCTTTTTGTATGGTAATCTGCAGGAGGAAGTCTACATGCAGCAGCCACCAGGGTTTACTGCTGAGGGGGAGAAGCATATGGTGTGTAGACTTCACAAGGCAATCTATGGCCTCAAACAGAGTCCAAGAGCGTGGTTCCAAAAGCTTTCCAATCTGATAGAGCGACAGGGATTCAAGAGGTCAAATGCAGACCACTCGTTGTTTGTTCAGAAGTCATCGGCAGGTATGGTTGTTATCATGGTCTACGTGGATGACATTCTGGTTACAGGAGATGACGTTCATGGCATAGAAAGGGTGAAGGCATTCCTAGGCCATCAATTCATCACGAAGGATCTTGGGACCCTAAGATACTTTCTGGGGTTGGAATTTGCCAGGAATGCACAGGGTCTGGTAATGACGCAAAGGAAGTACATTACATATTTCTTGACTGAAATCGGCATGGCTGAATGCAAACCATCAAGTATTCCCATGGATCCGAGCATGAAGCTGTATGATGATGACACAACTGAAGTGGACAAGAGGAGATTTAGAGAAATGGTGGGTAAGCTCCTTTATATTACTATAACCCGTCCTGATATTGCCTTTGCGGTAAACAGGGTGAGTTAATTTATGGAGCAGCCAAGACAAGTTCATATGGATGCCACACACATGATATTGAGGTATCTAAAGTCTTCTCCAGGTTCAGGGTTGTTGTTTCAAAAGGGCACAGATTTATTTATCTCAGCATACGCAGATGCCGATTATGCAGGATGCCCTAAGGATCGAAAATCAACTTCAGGATTTGCAGTTTTCATTGGGGGCTCTCTGGTTTCTTGGAAAAGCAAGAAACAAACTGTTGTTGCTAGATCCAGTGCTGAATCTGAATATAGGGCCATGGCGCAAGCAAGCACGGAGATGATGTGGGTCCGATCTGTACTAGAGGATCTACATGTAGCAGTATCTCTACCCATGCAGCTTTTGTGTGACAGTCAGGCAACCTTGTTTATTGCCAACAATCCAGCTTTTCATGAAAGAACAAAACATATTGAAGTCGACTACCACTACACTAGAGATTTGATTCGGAGAGGATTGATATCTACATCTCACGTGAGCTCAAGGGATCAGACTGCTGATGTATTCACCAAGCCGTTGCTCAGAGGACCTTCTCAGAGATGTTCTTCCAAGCTGAGCATGATAGACATCTATGCTCCACCTTGAGGGGGAGTGTAGAGATAGATATTATTATATGCTATGTACTTGTTCGTAATTTTTTGTTTCTCTCTGGACTACTATGTATTTTACCCTTGAGGTCTCTCCCTATATAAGAGAGCCTAGGGTTCCTTTGAATAATAGATCTTTGGTTTTTTCCCAACAATGGCTTTGGAGTTTGAGAAAGATGCAGTAATGACACCAATGGAGGTTGAGTCTTGTGGCGATGGTAGAGGAAATTGATCCTTTGGTTGTAGTGGAGTGGAGATTGCACTGCTAATCGAGGTGGGAAAGATCCCATTGTCCTAATAGTGTGTCCCTTTCGCTACTAACGAGTAAATTTGTAGTTACTCGTAGCAATATAGATATTTTACAAAAGGAATTGCCTTTAAATGTGTCGGTTAATCGGATACTCAGATTGAATCTGACTTTATGTTAGGCAGATCGCTCGTTAGTTTTCTGGTGAGGAAATGATTCCTGAGTGGGATATGGATCCTACTGCCTCAAGGCTCTCTGAGGGAAGCTGGCATTTCTCCATTATGTGTTGTCGCTCTCCCTACTTTGTGATGAAGTCATGAAGGTTGGTTCTGGTTTGATGTCTTTCTCAATAGATATTTATCATGAAGGGGTTGTTACCCTAGTGGGTGCTTGGATTAATCTTTAAGGAGGTGAAGGGTTGTTTGTTTTCTAAAGCGGTGTGGGGAAATGAGGGAGCGAAGAACGCAGAAGTACGAGGGTGGATGTATGGAGGAGGTGGAAGGCTGATAAAGGTGGTGCTGTTGGAGGTGGTAGACATGTTCGTGTGAAATTGGCATTAGGTGGAGAATTCCTTTTAGATGGCGCAGGTTCTGGAAGATGGGTTGGGGAGGTGGGGGTAGAGGATAGCTCTGGAGGGGAATGACAGGTGGTGATGATCAAACTTGTGGTGGATCAAGTGTTTGAGTTGGGAGTGGGGGATGTGAGACAAGGACAAGCGCGTGCTTTGGAGTTGCAGGGTTTTTGGCTAGTTGGATCAGGATGAACAAGTGTTCAGGAAAGCGGTTGAGTAAACCGCTTACTCGGTCGCATACTCATACTCGATAGCCTTCCCTCTTCGAGGATGACGAAATGGCCATGTATGCAGGTTGGCCCGCATACTTGTCCGAGTATACCCCCTATGTGATCGTCTACATGGCCGCTTTTCTAATATTTTTTATTTAACCTAAACTCAAATAGCCCCACCCGCATAATAATATAAAACTTCATAAAACTGCATACTCTCCTGCATAAAATTGCATACTCTCCCGACTGAGGATATTAATATAACATTAAATATTTACTTATATTTTTTAATAATAAAAATACCAAACCGCATAAAACCGCAACTCCCCGCATACTTCCCACCATACCGCATATTCTCTATGCAGTGACCCCTCCGATTGAGTACCACAACGCCTTCCTAAACATTGGGATGAACTTGATGGGGGGGGACCCTTTGGTTGATCAATGAAGGTGGTTTCTTGGAATGTGAAGGGGTTGGGACAACCTGACAAGCGCTTGTCAGTGGGGTCATCTTTTAGGATGTGGTTAATGGATGTTGTACTGTTTGGAGGTCTTTTTAGGGCATGCGATTGAAGGAGTTTAGGGTGGTTAGGTTCATGGGGGGGGGGTATCTTGATGGTTGGAATGGCAATATCTTGAAATTGACATGTGAGTTACTTTGTGCCATATTGACTACGGTGATACTTAGGCGGGCTCGTGAAATTGAGGAGATGTTGATCCTTTTGAGCATGTACAACTTCAAAAATTTCGAATGACTTGAGGCTCTTGGGGGCTCAATTTATAGGGATGTCCTGGTGGTGGGTGGGGATTTCGATGTGATAGTGGTGATTGATGGTCATCCTCGAGCTACTTGCAGATGTTATTGAGGAAATCTTTTGGTACACATGGATGCATCTAGTTACATATATACTTGGAGGAACACTACCTCTTAATTTCGGATAGATTGTTTTCTACCCTCGGTTGATTTGTTGGAGATGTTTCATTGTGTCTTTAATAGTGGCTAAACTTTGTTGCTCAGACCACCACCTCCATGTTGGGATTCTTGTGAGAATAATCGGCCTTCAGGTATCTTTTACTTCGAGAGATCTTGGATGTTGTAGGTTGGTTTCAAGGCTTTAGTGGAGGATTTTTGGCATAGTCATCTAGTAGTGGTTTTGCAATTAAGGGGATGGTGGAGAAGATGGATGAAACTCCTCAAAACCTACTGAAGGGAGATGTTTGAGAGGCGGGAGTAGAGGAGATAGGGGGCACTTGAAGAGATCTTTACGATTGGATGGCCTTGAGGGGAGCTTGAATTGCATGGGAGGAGCCGAATTATGTAGATATCAAGAAAACATATTATTGAAGAGGATAAGAAGCGTGAGGTGAGTTGGAGAAAAAGATCGGGGCAGAAATGGTTGCATGAGGGGGATGCCAACACTAAGTTCTTCCATGCTATGATCAGTGGAAGACGCAAGAGGAACCTCATCCACTTGGTTACTAATGGGAGGGAATGCAGATAATGGAGATCTTGATATTGACTCGACAGTTTTGGATCCTCTCAGGATCTCGAGTAGACGTGTGTTCACTCGGGGGTGTTGGCTTGGCCATGGTGTGTCTAGAACTACCTAAGAACACTTTGAGGGTTTGGTTTGCGAGTTTTTAATCGGAGGTGAATGCTTTTTTGATTTAAATATGAATGGATTTCAAGGCCAAACATTTTTCATATTTCTTCTTTCGTTAGTTGTGGGACGTAGTTTCTAATAAATGGCGAAGCCTTCTCCCACTTCAAGTAGGGTCATCTACATGAATTCTTGGTCAAATCCATTTTGAAAGATCCAACTATTTTTTACGCTGGTTGTTGCCTACTTAACCCAACCTCCACAAGGAGGGATTTGAACCCTGATCTTTTAGGTGGTATGCACACTGCACAATCACCAGACCATTGAGAAGTTGTGAGATGTAGTTCTTATAAAAAAAGTTGGGGGACGTAGTGGCAAGTGATGTGTAGGAGCAAGTTGAGTTTAGACATGGGAATCATGGTTCAACATGGTCTTTTGGGTGGCAGGCACACTGCACAACCACCATACCATTGAGAAGTTGTGGGATGTGGTTCCTATAAAAAAGTTGTGGGACACTGGGACGTAGTGGCAAGTGATGTATAGGGGCAAGTTGAGGAGTTCAGACATGGAAATCATGGATTCAACCTTGTGACAAGGCTCTCATTTTCCTTCTGCCTAAGAAGAATGTTACGAGTGGCATTGAGGATTATCGCTCGATTGCTCTGTCTAATGATATTTATCTGTGTATTGCTAAACTTTTGGTTATCCTTGACAAGGTTCTCAACTTGTGGTTATCACTTGATTGTCCTGTCCCATGCGAGTCGCATTGAGGATTATCTTCTTGTAACATGCACATTTCCTTTATAAATCTACTGCCTTCCATCTCTTAAATTTGAAATTAGATGAGCGACACATTTACTCTCCTGACTCCCACAATACCGACATGTCATCTAACACGGGCCTACTGCCTAACTATGCTACTCAGGGAAGACATATGGAACTGCGATAACTCCTCAAAAGAGAGGAGAAATCTATCCAGTTGAGATATCAAAGCTTAGCTCCATGAAGTATTAGTTGTAATTGGAAGCACCTAAAATCTCTAATTGATCTCCTCGATTGAGCTCTAGGATTCCGTAGATCCCCAATCCCGTCCTCAATGCCTCCAAGCCAGTCCCTACCAATAAAGTGACGCCAATTTCTCCGCTTATATCTAGCCAACAACTCTTGCAATGTTGCATTCATCGACCCGTACACTCTTATTGCAAGAAAGGGGAAATCATATGCCCTCCTCGGCAAGATGGATGAGGACATGTTCTCCAAAATGTTTAGAAAATCAAATACATCCTCATTCCAACCAACATGCAAGCGTCCATACCCACCTTGCAAAGCCACTACTGTGAACTCTGTCAATCCCGTCTACCTTGCAAAGCCACTACTGTGAACTCTGTCAATCCCATCCTCACACTACTTTGGATACTCAGATCCCAACTCTCCCCTAAAGTATCGTGCAAAAAGACTACATCGGACAACAACTTGTTGAGTTATAAACCCACCATCACCCCCTCTTAAGATTGAATAAGCACTGTACATTCTAAGGAAGCGTCTTTATCATTATTAGGACAAATTATAAGGAACCCCAACCCAATCTATCCCGACTTTCTCTGCCATAACTAGATGTAGGGAAGAGGTCTCTAGTAGTTCTGCCACCTCCCTTGAGCTCGACGACTCACTTGGACCCTCCACACACATAGTGTTCATGAAAGCGGTCGAGTACACTGCATACTCGGCTGCATACTCGTACTCGGTAGCCTTGCTGTACCAAGTATAATGAAACAACCATGTATGTGGGTTGACCCGTATACTCGATCGAGTACACCCCCTATGCAGCTTCCTACGCGGTCGCTTTTTCTAATATTTTTTTATTTAACCTAAACTCAAATAACCCCTCCTACGTAATAACATAAAACCACATAAAACTGCATACTCCCCGCATAAAACTGCATACTTCCTGCATACTCTCCCGACCGAGGATATTAACATAACATTAAATATTTATTTATATATTTTTTAATAATAAAAAATACCGAACCACGTACTCCTTGCATACTCTCTTGCATGTCGCATACTCTTTATGCAATGACCCCTCCCACTGAATACCGCATAACGCATTCCTGAACATTGCACACACATACACTCATGCTATCCCTCTTGTATAGAGATATATTTTTTTTTGAGAGTTAAAAGGGTGACCTCCCAGCCAGGGAGCCACCTCAAAGTATATATATATATATAATTAAAATCTAAAATAATATTACATCATACTACATTTGCCAAGACGCACACAACACCCTACAATGTTCCATCACATTCTCGGAGTAGAATCTTTGCCCCCTGAAGATGAGTTCATTCCTCGCACGCCAAATGGACCACAGTATAGTAAATGGAAAGGAGCTGTCCTCATGCCCAACGCCGCAAACCGATCTCATATTCCTCCAGAAAGTTGCGCAATCCCGAATCTGTAGCCACGCAATATTGGCCCTGTCCCATACCTCTGCAGAGTACTGACACACAAAGAACAAGTGGTCCGCGTCCTCCATAGCCACACCGCATCGGTCACAAAACACATCCTCCACGCCCAACAAAATACCCCGACGATCCTTCGAGAGAGTTCTCCCCAGCCTAAACAACCATAGGAATACCTTGATCCGATTCGGCACTTTACACGTCCAAATCATCCTTGTGTCGACCCTCAACTCATCTTCCTCAGCTACCCCATCGTCCACTAGAAATCGATACGCGCTCTTAACCGTAAATTTTCCATCTCCCCACACCAAATGATCCCTGCCCGTGGATGGCCCCATGCTCTGCAACAGCTCAGTCTGAAGCGCCAGGAAATCCTCCACCCGCTGATCAGATAAAGCCGAAGAGACGATCGGAGACCACGTTCCATTGTTCCACACCTGCCGCACCAAAACTGTGTTGTCGCTCGCCAATCTCATTAGACGCGGGTATTTCTCTCCCAATTTTCCATCACCCGTCCAATCATCCAACCAAAAGCGGAAACCCGCTCCGTCCCCGAGCACTGGTCGTAACTTGGATGAAATATCTGGCACAACTGCAGTAATCCCCTTCCATAGCGACGACGATAATCGACCCGGAGCTACCTCTAGTGATACATTTACCCCATATATCTTTCTCAGCAACCGACAGACCAAATCGTCTGACTTGCCCCGTAGCCGCACCACCCATTTTGCCATAAAAGCCTTATTCATCTCCCCCACCCGCAACACTCCCAGTCCACCCTTCTGTTTCGAGGTCGTCACCTTGGCCCAATCTACGAGGTGAATGCCTTTCTTGCTCTGTCGACCATCCGTCCAAAAGAATCTTCTCATCAACACCTCAATCTTATTTCGAACCCCTGCAGTCAATGATCTCGTGGAGCAAAAGAAGATGGGGATTGCGGAAAGAACATGTTTCAATAATATCAGCTTTCCCCCCTTAGAGAGCAAAGTCGCCTTCCACCCCGCCAGCCTTGCTTCCAATCTTTCCAACAAAATCCTCCAGTCACCCGCCTTCGGCCTTCCCGCCACAAGAGGAAGCCCCAAGTAAGTAATCGGTAAGGTCGAAGTCGAGCATCCCAGCATCTCTGACACGTTCCGTTGCTCCATCTCCGAAAGACCGAAAGGAACCACCACAGACTTGTCTCTATTAACCTGCAAACCAGATACATCCCCAAAGATGTCCATGATGAAAGAGGCTCGTCTAATCTTCTCCGGCTCGGCCCCCATGAATAAGATAGTATCATCGGCGTACTGAAGAATAGGGATGGAAAGCTCTTCCTTTGAGAACCCTGAACACCAATTGTTAGACACTGCCAATCCCATAAGCACCGCAAGAGCGTCAACTACTAACACAAAGAGGAGGGGAGCCAACGGGCAGCCCTGCCTGATTCCCCGTTGTGGCTGAAAGAATCCCCCTTCCGGTCGTCCGTTGACCAACACAGTATGAGAAGTAGTTGTGACACAACGCTTGATCCAGGAAATCCATGCCCTAGGGAATCCCCTTCTCTCCAGCGATGCCCACAAGAATCTCCAATCCACACAATCATATGCCTTGGAAAAATCCACCTTCCAGAGCACTCCTTTAGCCCCCCGCCTCTTCCATTCTGATACAATCTCCGATGCCATAACCAATCCATCAGCCATTGCTCTCCCTGGAATAAATGCAGACTGCTCAGGCGAGATGATCCCATGCAGCACCGTCTTCAGCCGGTTCGCCAAAATCTTAGAAACCAATAAATATATAGCATTTGATAGCGCAATGGGCCTGAAATCCTCCACTCTGGTCGGGGTACTTCTCTTGGGTAGCAGAAAAATGAGTGCCTTATTCAATCTTTCAAACCCTCTATTCCCTTCTTGAAACTCCACCAACACCTCCATCACATCACTCTTAACCACCTCCCAAAATTCCCTATAAAACAAACTGGGAATCCGTTTTCTCTTCTTTATAAAAGAGAGCCCTAGAAATTCATAAATAAACGAGTCATTATTCTTTATCCATACCTCTGTTATAGCCCCACTCTCGTACCCTTCATTACCAGTCATATAGAACCTTCTTAGTGCCATCCAAGGCCCTAAAAGTCGGTTTCGGTCACCATTTCGGTATTGACCAAAACAGAATTTCGGTGGAATTTCGGTCATTTTTTGTACTAGGACCCCCATATTTTGGTCATTTCGGTCATTTCGATCGAATTTTGATTTCGACTGGATATCGATATTCGATAGAAATTCAACTGAATTTCGTTGAAATTTGAGGTCATGGTGCCATCCCTTTAATGATAGCCCCACCCCAGTAGTTCTTGCAACCATCTTCTGAGCACTGAGAACTCTTCCTCACTCTTTCATCAGCCTGAACATCGGTCATATAAAAGTCTCTCCCACGAGTCCTTCCACTAACAACCTATGTCTGCCGCCTAAAAAACAAAATCCAAGCCCTCACCCTCCGATGCCCATTCAGCTCCACTTGGGAACCCAACCTTCCAAAAAACATCGCCTCGCTCGGGGATATCCCACATTTCTTTGAGAAACGATGGGATGGACTTCCTTTAGAGATCCATCCAAAAAATATATATTAATTAGAAAAATCATATTTACAAGTGTCAAACATCTATCGGATGTTTGGCATGCTCAACACCATTCTTACAATAAAAGTTCCCCGTTGAAATACACCACAATTTCTAGCCAGCCAGGTGACCCAAAGATGCGCAAAAGTCTTTCTTCTACCTTTCATTGACCCAACCAATTAATCCCCAAAATAAAACCAGAAAGCATCCACATCATCCCACTGTATGCCAGGAAAATCCGCAGTCCTCCACGCCTCCCTAGAAAAGGTGGTCAATGCCTTCCACTGCTTCGTCACATCTATTGCATGTCCTACCCTCGGAAAAAATCTAGCCCTCTTAGCAACCGGTCAGAACCTTCCCTCTTCTCAGTTGCCACAAAAAGATCCGTATCCTAACAGGATCTCCCAGGTCCAGATCCTAGCACAATCTCGTTCAACCTCTGTTTTTGCTACCAAAGGAGCAGAAACAACACCATAAGCCTTCTTAACCAAGAACATCCCATCTCTCCAGCACCATGAATCTCTCCCATCAGATGGGTTTTCCATCCTTGCAAGCTTGGTTAAGAGGCACAAGAAGTCCTCCACCCATTGATCCGATAACTTTGCCTTAAAGACATGAGTCCAAGAGCTCCCTGCCCAAATTTTAGCCACCGTGGCCTCCTTGTCCTGCGCCAAAGCAAAGAGCTTAGGATACAAGTCACAAAACATTCCCTCCTCTTTCTAGTTATCCTTCCAAAACCGAAAACCTTTACCATCTCCTAAAACCGGCCGCAATGAGGGCATCACATCTGGAAGCATCACGCAAACACCTCTTCATGACATGGTTGAAGAGGACATTGCTTCAAGATGGGCGTATAGACTGGACAATACTCCATAAATTGGCCTAATCAACCTGGTCAGCAAATCATTCCCTGCACTCCATTAGGGCCTTGCACTGCCATTGCAAAAATTTGGAGACTGGCCTGCGACTTCGTTGCCTCGAGCTGCCCGAGTTATACACACCAATCAACAACAAACGAGATGAAACAAATAAGGACAGATGAATCTCTCACTCGTAACCTGAAAGGTAGCACCCATGAATCACCCTCACCCAGATTCAAAAGTGTTGACACATATGTCTGTCCTGCAATCCGTCATCACCATCATGCAATCAGCAACCCCATTTGTATCTGAGGGCAAGTGGCTGTCCATCTAATCTAGTCAATTGAGCACTCCCTGAATTGAATCTGTCAACACACAAGGATCTGGAGGCAAATCCAACAAATCATGCAGTGGCTTCATGACTCCTGGAAAAAGGGCCAAGAATGGTGTTGCTCCACTCGGCCTCACCATCAACAGAGAGGGATTGCCCTGGTGGGCTGCCTCATCTATCATTACCAGAGAGGGATTGCTCGGGTGGGCTGCCTCATCCATCATTACCAGAGAGGGATTGCCCGGGTGGGCTGCCTCATCCATCATTACCAGAGAGGGATTGTTCTGGTGACCTGCAATGACAGGGAAGTCGGTAGCCGATCTACACGACAACCCCTCAGAGGAAGGGCCAAGCAAGGGGGCAAAGAGTGGGAGAAATGAAAGTTTGGGCTTTAGAGGGATTTGGTGTTGCTCATATTTTACAAGTGATGCTTACTTATAAATCTGGTCATATTAGAGCTCGCCAAGAAGTACTTGGTACTACTATTTTGGAGGAACAATACCTAGCCCTGAGGATGCTCCAGAATCTTTTCGATTGCTCGTTCGAGAACTACGATCTTTAGCTCTGGAACTGAACCATTTCCTTGTATCTGAGAAGAACTTCCAGATTAATAGGAAAGAAGCTTGATCTGAATGAATCATAACTTCTATTCTATGATTGATCGGTATAAACATCAACAACTTCGAATTGGACCAGTCTCTCCTGAACAAATAAGTTCTTGGGCCAACAAAATTCTACCTAATGGGGAAGTTGTTGGAGAGGTGACAAAACCCTATACTTTTCATTACAAAACCAATAAACGGGAAAAAGATGGCTTGTTTTGTGAAAGAATCTTTGGACCTTGTGGAAATTATCGGGTGATCGGAGCTGACAAGGAAGACACGAAATTTTGTGAACAATGTGGGGTCGAGTTTGTTGATTTCAGATACGAAGATATCAAATGGGATACATTAAATTCGCATGTCCAGTGACTCATGTGTGGTATTTGAAACGTCTTCCTAGTTATATCGCGTATCTTTTAGATAAACCCCTTAAGGAATTAGAGGGCCTAGTATACTGCGATGTGTGATTTGATCGAAATTTTCATTTTACAGGTTCGTGCTGATAAACTGTCATCCCATTCAATCTGATTGGGGTGCCCCCGGCTCTAACATGTATCTTGGGAAGAGTAACATGAAGCTCAGAATTTTGGGTGTATTCAATACTTCCAAATGAAAAAAGGGGGAATTGATCCATGGTCGATTCCATATAGGAA
This sequence comes from Ottelia alismoides, assembly GCA_037367405.1. Taxonomy (NCBI): domain Eukaryota; kingdom Viridiplantae; phylum Streptophyta; class Magnoliopsida; order Alismatales; family Hydrocharitaceae; genus Ottelia; species Ottelia alismoides. The sequence continues at coordinate 305,214 of JAZKJV010010539.1, read as the reverse complement.
TTGCTAGATATACCTTGTGAAAAAAATTCTGGAATTCGCCCTTTTTTAGAAGGGAATTCCCTTCAAGTAAGCAAAAAGAATATAGCATGGTTACAGGAGTATATCTATCGCATATATGCTTCAAGGAACATCACGGTATAACCAACGAGGTGAGTGGGGTAGAGACCTAAAAGATCGAATGGAAAAATATATAGATAAGTGAATATAGACAAGTAAATCCCTTATGTTACGAGTTTCAAAGTATTCCTTTAAGCGGATTCATTATTTGAAGGGAAGTAGACTACTCAATAATTTCACAATTCATTTATGTTCTAATTGAATAAGTGATTCAGAAAGTGAAAGTCAAAGTAAAAAGAAATCCATATATATATTGGTTGAACCTCACTGGAAACTTGAGTAAGGAGTAGCTTTTTCTAAAGTTTTTCGAATCGAACAAAATTGAACAAATAAAGAATTCCTTTCTTTATTTGTTGTAACTACTTTAGCCGGATGAAAAGAAACCCTCACGTCCGATTTTTAAGGGGGGATCCCATAGAAACCTATCCCGATTTTTCTTTTGCTAGGCCCATAACTAAAAAACCTCCTTTCTTATGACCAACAGCAATTTCCACAACTGGCCATGTCGGTGTGCATGACCCCAATTTCCATCCAAACCTCTGGAGCTACCCCATAGGTGCCAGCAGATCCACCAGAGTTTGGTTTCGAACCAAATTAACATGCTTCTGTTAAAGCACCACATTTAATGTAACGTGATTCTTTCTTAAAGGTGAATATCGTTTTGAGCCATCCTAGATCTGAATTGAGGCAGAAATCATGAAGCCAACCCTACTTATTGTCTGTTTGATTTATTTGTTCCGCATGATTTACATGATTGAGTTATTGTGCTGATGATGGTTCTTCATTCTAAGAATATGTATCCATGCACATGATGGTTTTCTTTTGGATTGTTAATTCTGTAGCTTAGAAATTTGGTGTGGGCTACATCAAAACATGACGTCTACCTCATGTCGCACTACTCCATTATCCGTTGGTCGGCATTGACTTCTCAGAAGAAAGAAGTTCTCAATGTTGCAGGACATGTTGCTCCGTGTGAGGTTCGTGTAAATCAGATTGTACCAGTCTTTCTGTTTTATCTGGTGTTACATGAATTAAATGGTTTTAGTTTTTTTTTTATCAAGTTTAACTATATATTTTTTTCTTGTGACAGAAACATCCTGGAAGCATCCTTGAAGGATTTACGCAGACCCACGTCAGCACACTAGCAGTGAGGGATAACTTACTGGTAGCAGGAGGTTTCCAAGGGGAACTTATCTGTAAGGTGATTGCTAATGTGCAACTTCTTTGAAGTAAATCAGGTTTATTTATCAAAGATAAGATGCTATGCTACCTTCGGCTAATTAGGTATTCCAACTGGTTATCCATCCAACCGATAGTGTTGATTTATAAGGTTCATTCGTATATCTTACATGGAAGAAGGGGCAAATAAATTTAAGTGCATTGTAGTTGCCGACAACTCCTTATCTCCGCTCTGCTCAGCACATGACTTTTTGGTTGGCATTCCTATTTGTTTTTCGAGAAAATAGTGAGAAATTGATGGGGGCATTCCTAGGATTATTGATTTGCCTATATGTGTTTGGCACAATATCCATAACATAAAAGTTGCTTTGTATGTACGTTGTGCCACTTAAATGTGGGGAAACTGGGAATGGAAGTATTTGAAATACGAAAGCAAGGGTCATGCTTACATGGGGAATGTTGACTGTATCTGGTCCTCTTTTTAACTGACATGGTCTCTTCAAGATGGCCATGGCTGATGTGTAGATCTTCTGGTGCTTGTTCACTCATTCTTTTAAGATGCTTCAATGATTTTTTTTTAAGAATTATGATATCAGGTAATTATCCTTTGGCTTTTCAAGGGAAAAGTCACATATTTTTTTGCCCACGAATGGTAGCCTGATCTTTATACATGCATTTTGCATTGCAGTATCTCAATCGACCTGGTATCAGTTTCTGCACTCGAACAACCTATGATGATAATGCCATAACGAATGCTATACAGATTTATGACTGCTACAGGTGCCTATTCCTTTCATTATTTCCTTTTAATGTATGAGATATCTTTTCTATATCAACAGCTTACGTGTATGCGTTGCGTCTTTCATAGTGGTTCCGTGCATTTCATGGCGTCAAACAATGACTGTGGAGTCAGAGATTTTGATTTGGAGAAATTTCAGCTTTCAAAGCATTTCCACTATGAGTGGCCTGTGAATGTGAGCAGCTTTTCTTATGTTCCATTTTGAGATATTGTAGTCCACTCTTTTATACCACATCATATACCATGAAGAGTATGTCTGAAGGTGTCATGTTTGCCATCTTGAATGTATACGCTATTCCTATTTAATTAATGGGGTTTTCCCCATTGCTGAGTAAGAACCGGCTAGAAGAGACAAAATCAAGGCAAAAACATGGATTAGCTTGGGCTCTTTCTATCCAATCTCAGTTCGCTATACCTGCAGTTTACTGGTGTCCCTATATCAAAAGGCTCTTACATGAGAATGACCTATTCTATTTGCATCCTGATCTTAGATGTCGAATGTTTTTAGTTACACCACTAATAGTCCAATCTGTTTCTTATAACTATATTTCTCTAGTTTTATTTTCTTGCAGCATACATCTCTAAGCCCTGATGGAAAGCTTGCAGTTATCATGGGGGATAATCCTAATGGCCTACTAGTGGACTCCCAAACAGGAAAGGTAAGTTTTCTGCGATATATTATTTGATCATGAGTTTTTATTGTTCTCTATTTTGTTTCCTGCATTCATTATGAGATATTGCTTGAATCCTCTCTAACGGGGCTTACGAGGATATTCCTTACTGGTGGCTATCCTCTTTAACAATGCCCGAAATTAAAGAATTCTTTTTTTGCCAGTAATGTTTTACAGCAGATATATTATCTTTTAACTAAAAGCCAAATAAGCTAGTACCTGGACATGATGAAATGAAAAAAACATCCAATGAAGTTGGCCCCATGCATCATATCAATTGTCTGTGGACATGCAGCGTGTTCTACGAGAGTATTCATATCTTTTTTGTCTTTTGCTGTAAACTTCATTCTCTTTCCTGTAGATCGTGCATGAACTGCAAGGTCATGCAGATTACTCCTTTGCCTCGTCTTGGCATCCTGATGGCCGAACACTTGCCACTGGTAATCAGGACAAGACATGTCGAATATGGGATATTAGAAATCTATCCAAGTCTGTTGCTGTCCTAGGAGGCAACCTTGGAGCTATCCGATCGATTCGCTATACATCTGATGGGAAGTTCATGGCAATGGCAGAGCCTGCAGATTTTGTTCACATATTTGATGTAAAGAGTGGTTATGAAGAGCAACAAGAGGTAGACTTCTTTGGTGAGATCTCTGGCATCTCCTTCAGCCCCGATACAGAAGCCCTCTTTATTGGTGTTTGGGATCGGACGTATGGCAGCCTCCTTCAGTATAGCAGACGCCGAAATTATTCATATTTAGATGTGTTCTGATGCAAATCTTAGGCATTTAGACAGAGAAGGGAGACCCCTAGTCATGCCAACCTCATAAGCATGAAGCATGATTTTAAATAACTCTGTACTCTTTTGAAGTTGTATATTATATAAAGAAGGGTTGTACAGTAGATCAGAAGCAGCTGCATTCAGTCTCAGGCCACTTCCCAGTGGTGCGATCTATTGATTTGTCTAGAACACATTAAACAGCGGTAGTCATATTTCGTCTGTCATGTTGCATGGTCTCTCTTACTGCCTGTACAGCTTATGCTGGAAATGTAACCAATCTAGCCTGTGATTGGAGCTTTAAATTTGGTTAAACAAAGAGATGAATGGAAGAACATAAAAGGAGGGCTGTTTTTGGCCTCTTGCTATACGTTCTGCGGCAGTATGTCAACTGTTCACATGGCTTATGGATTCTGTTTTGTTTCACTGCGTTTCCCTAATCATTCTACACATCTAAAACTTTTGGTGTAGGGGGCAGCATGATTATGTGGTTTATTGTGGAATTCGGACTTCCCAATGATGGAGCACAATCCAAAATATTACAGTTTTCAGAAAAAAAAGTCCAAAGAGCTAGCTTTCAGTCATGTGTAACTTGCTGCGGCAATTCAGATAAATTTCAGTACCAGTTGTTTCTACTTTACAGGCTAATTCACGCAGGTGAGTTCAATAGCCATAATGCTTGAAATCCATTCATTAAAAAATATGCTATGTACGTACTATAGAATGAGGCAACTAATGCATTTGACATTAGAAAGTATGGGATAAAACATGGTAAACAATGCAGATGGAACGTGTAGGTTTAACTGCTATGCTGCGACGATGCCTGTTCCAAAACTTCACCGTTGTCCTAACTTCGATAACCTCCATTGCAGATACACTCACCCTCTACAATATGCTTGAACATTTGTATTCTTCTTCACATATCTTCTATGTTCCTATCCTCTCCCTAATCAGTTCACTCTGGATTAAGGACTAATCTGAAATATGCTTACAATATTAGTCTGAAGCATCCAAGCGAAATAATTACCATCACAACCACATCATGTCCATCCTTTTTGCTACATATTAATCCGCGACAACCGCTATTAACCCCCTAGATCCTCAGATTAACAGTAAAAAATTCCTCCAACTAAGTCAAAATCTAGCAATCGTATTTCTTTCATTTCTCCTCCCTTGTATCTCATCAACAACATAATCTAAACAGTAATTAATTCACGTAAATTGTCTAATGGTCAAGTATGTAACCTTTGTTTCTTTTGATCTATGTTTTATCCAACAGTATAACTTAATAATGACCTATGTCTTACAAAAATCAAAGTTCAAAACTCCCAAATACCGTTTGCAGAAAAACAAAGGGTGTTTTACATTACAACTACTAAAACCTTGTCAAATTGCACCATAAATACTATGATATATGCAATCACACGGTCACAACAAAAACCTTGGACAAAGGCACGTGTTAAATAGAGTATGACTACAGGGTTCATGATATAATTCAAAGATTGTTAGTGGGTACGATGTAACGTGAGAAGACTCTAGGAGTAGTGATGTAAATATCCCAAAAAAGTGATCACGTTATTGAAGCCACATCAACTACCTGCTTGTTTAAGAGCAGATCATCTGATGTAATCCCCAATTACCGCACTGTAATTTTTTTTTTTTTGCAATTTCGATTACAAAATCAAATTTGATAGTATGAATATTAGATTAATGCTCTACATATTTTCCAAATTTCGTTCAAATTAAAAATTATTTGCTATTTTATCTTAATACTCAAAGATCCGAGTCCTTTTTAAATGGAATTTAAATTGCTTAAATATTACCGGATGTTTGACCGTTAAAATAAAGTAGCTAATAATCTTTGATTTGACTGAAATTAGGAGGATAGCTAAAGCATTAATCCAATATTTAATCCACCCATTAAAAGCAGAAGAATCTCCATCTCAACCCCGATAATCGCCTCCCAAATTTGTGGCTCTCCCATCGCCTTATCTGCTTCCCGCACCAATCACCATCGTCCACCTGATCTCCCGAATCCCCCTTTCTTCCTCCACCACCACTCCATCCCCCTCCCTCCACCACCACTCACCACCCACCTCACCCCCGGGGCTATACATCACCACGCCCCTTACTCCACCCACACACACACACCAACGCCCATCCTCACACCATGGCCTCCGCCCTCTTCTCCACCTCCGCCTCCCTCGCCACCCCGAGGTCCTTCCAGGGACTCCGCCCTCTCCCCCCCTCAACCTCCCTCAGGGCCTTCCACCTACCCCGCCGCAGCGCTGCCCGATCCCTCGTCGTGAAGGCCGAGCTCAACCCATCCATCGTGATCTCCCTCAGCACGGGGCTCTCCCTCTTCCTCGGCCGCTTCGTCTTCTTCAACTTCCAGCGCGAGAACGTCGCCAAGCAGGTGCCCGCCCAGAACGGCGTCCCGCACTTCGAGGCCGGGGACGAGAGGGCCAAGGAGTACTCCGGCATCCTCAAGTCCAACGATCCTGTCGGCTTCAACATCGTCGATGTCCTCGCCTGGGGCTCCATCGGCCACATCGTTGCCTACTATATATTGGCCACCACCAGCAACGGCTACGACCCCAAGTTCTTTGGTTGAGGGAGGTGTAGGGGGAGGCTCGATCGTGATGGGATGATTGATGGTGGTGGTGGTGGGTGTATAGGATTTCTTCTCGAGGTGGGTTGTGTACGAGTGTATGTGTCTGTATTATGAAAATATCTTCAGAAATCGAACGACCAATCTTCTTCCTTCCACCTTTACTCCCAAGGAAATTTTTTTTGGCATGATTTTTGTTCGTGATTTTATTCGGTAAATCATTTTTCGCTTCGTGTTATGCGCGCAGCAAATGGTTCGGCAAATGGTTTGTCATGTCACATGGACGGTCCCAATCTGGGCTTGCGATAAAAATATGGAATCTCGGTCCCCCTCCCGTCCATCCATGTAGCGCGGCAAACAGTTTGCCGCACCATCACAAACCGTTCGCCGATATATCCTTATTCTGGGAAATATTTTCGTGCTATCTCCATTTCGGTAAATTTTTTTTACCCCCTCCCCATTTCGGAAAACAACCCACCGAAGGGCACCTGTGAAGTTCCGAGTTACAGAAGACACCCCGGGGACTTTTTGAGAAAGGTTATACTCCTCGAGCGAGAGGATCCTCTGCAATACTACGGTTTCTATAGTAACCGCGTGAGCCGCTCGATCTTGATCGAACGGTTTGCATGAATTCACACTTTTGTGGGATTGTACCGTGCGAATTCATGCGAACCGCTCGATCAAGATCGAGCAGCTCGCGCGGTTACTTCAGAGTCTGCAGTACCGCAAACGATCTGAGTCCTATACTCAACCTTGACACCTTGGAAGGCTGTTGTCTTGTTTGTGAAGAAAACACTGCACACTGAGAATGTTCGTCGATTATCATCAGCTGGATAAACTCACAATCAAGGACACACATCCGTTTCGAGAGTTGATGATTTGTTCGACCATCTCCAAGGAGGCATATTTTTCTTAAAAACTGATATGAGATCCGTGTATCATCAGTTGAAAATTATGGAAGAATATGCACTTAATAGTGCGTTCAAATTCGCTATAGACATTACAAGTTCTGGTCATGCTGTTTGTGTCTATACAACTACACTTCTAGCTTTCATGAATTTCATGAATATTATTTTAAGATGACTTTTAGATCATTTGTAATCATCCACATCGATGGTGTTATGATGTACTCCAAGGATTAGATACAAGCAAGAGAAAATATAATTGCAATTAGTTCTGGATGTGTTGAGACAAAATCGGCACTACGCCAAACTCAACAAGTACGAGTTTCGGTTAGAGTGCATGTTCTTCGAGGGTAATGGATATACATGCTATATCATGTGCATAATCTCTAAAACTTTACTTATGATGACCAATTACTTCGCGCACGATTGTGGAAATTGGTGACGAGTTGGAGTTTTTCCCAAGTTGGATGGACTCCGATTACTTAAGATGAGATTTGATTTTGTGATTCTAGAGGATGGGAAGAATTATCATCTGGAACCACAATGAAAAAATCTCCATCGAGGATTGTTGAATTGATCCCTAGCAAGTTTGACCTTTGTCCTGGAGTGGCTTGGGAATGGGTTTATATAAGCATTGAGCCCTTCCCAAACCATCATGGTCCCTCCGCGTGCAACCCCCCATTCCTCACATACTCTTGGGGCCTGTTTAGTTGTAGGGTTGGACTGGATTGGGTTGGGTTGAGGTACCCTTGTGAATAGTAAATTGTACTCCTGTGAATAGTAAACTGTGAGGAGGATTGAGAGGATTGGAAGGAGGGGTACATCGGTGTACCCCAACCCAACCCAGTCCAACCTAGCAACCAAACAAGCCCTTGGGGAGGAACCAAGTCGTAACTCGTAAGCAAGCTCTAAACACCCTTAATTGGATGCGTAGGATGGGGCATGATAAGGAGGAGGACATGTTTAAGAATCTCAATACCTTGTCCTCTGAGCAAAACCCAGTTACCTCACCCCTATCTAAGGATCACCTCAAGCTGTAGGAGATAGTAATAGAAAACTTGGCATCATCTGCTACACCAGGCACACCTACTTTACTTTCCAAAAATAAGCAAAACTTTTCATGTTCTTCAATTTTTGAGCCCTCATTAAGAAACACCCTAACTCCAAATGCATCCTCAGTCACCTCGAAATTTTGCGATATAATTGTATTGGACATGAGTGAGAAATTAAAAAAAAATCTCATTTTTCCAAAAAAATTAACCTAGAATTAAATATGTGATCCATGGTGGTTCTATTTTTCTTTATTTTCTCGTTCTTGACGGAGCTAAACATTCTACCTTGGAACATTCAAGGCCTTGGTGGCTCTTGTTAATAAAGAGAAGGAAATGTACTGATCAAGAACAAGCTTGAGATAAGGAACTCGAGATTAAGTGAAGAAGAATCTAAAAAGTTAAGAGAAGTTCAAAGCTAAGAAACTTCAGGTCTAGCTCAAGGAAAGACCTCAAGCTCAAGAAAAAGACGAAATCTTTTCTTTTATCGAATCTTCCATATTATAAATTGTCTTCAAATGTAAAAGACCTCATGTATCATGTATATTGCATTTCAACCATTTGACTTTTCACTTTCAGGTCAAAGAACCAAGCTAATTGGTCAACTTTTGATTCTAATCGATCATCTAAATCTACATGATCAATCATCCTTTATATCTTGATCGGTCATAGTCCATTTCGAGAAAATTTTTGAAGGTGATTTCACTCCCGACTTGTATACAGTGGTTGCTTTTTCAAAGCTAACATCTATGAGGACTCAAGACCTATAATACCTCACACCTCATTCTACAACACACAACAAGAGCAACAAGTTCTCTCTCTGCTTCTCACTCTATGCTCCGAGAGAAATATCGAAGAGATATTTTCTGCATTGTTCTTCATGCCTACAATTATGGCGTTCTACGATCAATTCTTACGTGCACGATCCTTGATCTTTGAATATCAATAGTTTTGTCCCATATTATTTATTGTATATTTATTTCCAACATTGGGTTACTAGGTTTATTACTTGTATACAGTTAAGTTGACCGTGTAATCAACTCAGTTTATAATACATTTGGGTTGCCTGCATAAGAATTAAGGCATGTGGAAAATCTGTATGGGTTACGTTGAAAGCCCAAGCCTAGAGACTCGGGATATGATTTTTACTTAGAAGGGTTTCTATGTTAAATAGTTATGCACTTCTAGATCGATTACTTATTTTGTGATTAAAATTGTCTCTAAAATTGTGCTTGTTTGAGTTTATTATTTGTAGATATCACGATTATATTCTCCAATCCACTAACACCCATTAGTCGAGATGCGCACATGGCCAGTATTTCATTATCACAATTCGTGGGAATTCTGTAGTTTATTCACCTCTCTTTAACATGACAAATTACTCCAGTTAGATGATAAAGATGATGATCTTTCTTCAATCATTTCACTTTGCTATATTCCAGGAATATGACGATGAAAGAGTTCAAGTTTATAGAGGAGAAGGAGATAAGATACATCTCTACTGAACTGATTTATATGATGGTCAACTCCAAGATAATAACTTATATATATTACATTCTATCCGAAGCCAAATTCGATCGAGTTTCACATCTGAAGACAACTTGTGAGATATTGAAGTGTCTTGATACTACGTATGAAGGGACGTCCAAGGTGAAGGAATCTCGTTTTAGAACGTTTACGTTTGAGTATGGAACTTTCAAAAGGCGTAAAGGAGAAAGCATAAAGGATATGAACGTTAGATTCGCTGTCACAGTGAATCAACTGAGGAATCTTGGAAGAACCTTTCTACTTTGAGAACTTACCAACAAGATTATCCAACAAGATTATCATCTCTCTATTAGATGATTGGGAACACAATATCACTGCTATTGAAGAGTCCACAAATTTCAGTATGACCTTACCGAAAGATATCATAGGTACCTCCTTGCCTATGAATTAAAAATAATGTACATGAAGAATGGAGAAGAAAAGCCAAAGAAGAATCTATCTCTGCCTGCCAACAAGGAATAACAAGAAGGGTACGATATCGATGATGATATCACACTCATGACCTTACCGTTCAAGCCATTCTTCAAGAAGAAGAGAAACGATGGAAGATGAATCAAGTGCTTCCAATATGACAAGGTTGGGCTCTAAAGAAAGATAACCCACAATTGTAGAAGAGCTTTATATATGAAAAGAAATTTGAGAAGAAGTTCAAGAGGAACACAATGCAAGCATCTTGGGATGATTCAAGCAACAATTCATCTCCTTGTTTCTATCATTTCCAGGAGTACATGGAGCGTGGATAGGCAGTTCTGCTTCTTTCAGCGCATCAGTGATAAATCTCTTGGCTACCTGCCATGCTAACAGCTCACCGCCTTAATCACTATGACCTCACCTCTTCAATGGCCATTGGCAGTGACTACAAAAGCCTTAGGAGGTATGTCAAAAGGGAACAGAACCCAATGGGAGCTTCGGTTCCAGCCATGGAAGACGAGGCTTCAAGCCCCAGACCTCTCCCCGATCGACTACCATTACCGGACCAGACCCCCCATCCTCTCCTGTTCGAACGTGCTCTCGACAACCACTCCTTCACACGTCGTGTGCTGATGAGAGCCTCCTCCCTCGTCGAGATCCAATGCTGCGAGGATATTAGATCCTCTTCTTTCATTGTCCCTCACCTTCAATATCCCACTCCAACTGCGGGTCACACCGTCACTCTCATCGCAAAGCAGGCCACACCGTCGCTCTGTCGCAACTCATCCAACTTCACAGTGCTCTGCCACTCATAACTCTTGTTTATTTAATATAATATGAGTTATGCGATGGGTCCCATCTCGGAACTTCACCCGCTCTTCTTTTAAGGTGCGTTTGGTTGGCGGGTTAAGGCGGGTTAAACTGGTAGAGGGTAACCTGTTTTTATGTTTTGGTGTTTGGATAGAAGGTTAAACTGGAGGTGTGTTAGAAGTGGGTTTAGAGTGATATGATCGTATTGAAGTTTGAAAAAGTGAGTAGTTATTGTGATGTAATTGTATTGAAGTTTGAAAAAGTGAGTAGAAGTGGAGTAGTTTATATTTTTTATATGATACGATGGTATAATATATTATTTTTTGATAGGATTGTGAGGTAAAATTGATTTATTTAATTTTTTAAAAAAGAAATAAAGTGAGGCCCATGGGGAGAGATGTGGATGTGGGTTAAGGAGGGTAAACTCCCCTAACCCGCAGGTAACCTGGGATTCAAACGCCATCTTAAAAAACAAGGGTGCAACTCGCAATTTCAGGGTTGTGTTATAACTTTTTAATGATTATAATATAAGTTTATATTAATTTTTATTTGAACATGGTTAAAAAATATTATACCAAAGAAATTGTAATGTCCATATAAGCAATCCCAACCCAAGAATGCAAGGGTGGAGCTGGGGGTATGCTAGGCTACTTCGGGATACCCTGGAAACCAAACAGATCCTTAATGTAGAGGTCACTAAAGAGTTTGGATCCTATGATAGGCGATGGGTACATGGAACAGGAGGCACGGGTAAGGAAACATGGGACGTATCGTCTAATATAGGCGGGAGGGCAAAAGAGTCTGTTGTAGGCGTGTGCGTCACTCGATCTTGATCGAGCGGTTCACACGATTTTCCACTTTTCGTGGGCCCGTACCGTGCAATATCATGTGTACCGTTCGATCACGATCGAGCGGCTCAGACGATCACAATAGTTACAACACCATAGCAGAGGATCCTCTACGAAGAGAACGACATCCTCAAGTAGTGGAATGGGTGATGCTTGGTCATTCTGTATAGGTATACACATTCACATACTTCCGTTTTTTTGGGTTTTCTATGGTTGCGATTTTCGTGTTAATCAGAGTATGTTATTCATGCAGATAGAAATTATATAAACATGAAATTAAATGGATTTTGAGGTACTTCTTGAAGAACTGAACTCAGTATGTAGGTTTGTGTAGATGAATACATGATTCATCAACTAAATATTTAGATTAATTTCTACGTATCACCGTGCAACGAACCCTCTGTGGAGGAGGGATCTCATGGAACCACTCAAATACCATGGGAAATAAATTGGAAAAACTGAAGCGGGTCCTCAAATCTGTTGATCTCCCTGTGGCAGAGTCAGAGATTACGGTTTCTTTTTCTGTTTTTTCCCCCAAATTCCACTCCAAAAATCTGACAGAACAGATTAAAAGCATTCATTTAATTTTATAAACTTACTAAGTTTGTATTGATCCATAAAGTATAACTGGTTCATTTTTAAATCAAAATAAATAGAACTCTGTAACCATTTGAGACATATATGCATCTAGCCTTTTAAAGATGTTCGGATTATTACGAAACTTGACAGGTTCAAAAGACCAAATGTATATCAGGAGTGGATTTTGGAAGGAAAAAAAAGAGGAAGTGTTGCAGGATTCCAGCCTCTGCAGAGGAGACCCAATTCAGAACCAAAAACATCTCAGGATGATGATAAGATCCATCGTGGAGTCTCCATCACCTTCCACTTGGAGCCAAAATGGCTCACAGTCTTCTCCTTTGTAATAGGTGCAGTTGGGTCGACCCTTTGAATGCCGACTTTGTGGACCTATTTAGTCCTGTCGATGAAGACGTTTGTCTGAAATATGGTCCTATGGATTTTCATGTACGTCTTTCTCTGAGTGGCTGTCAATTGATTCACCAAAAGATGCGTCTTTTTAATCTTTTTCTTTGATAGGCTGCCATCGTTTGTCAAACTCCATTCATCCTCAGATCTATCCTATCCAAGGCGCGTTGTTCTCACTGACCAACAATGGATCCCACCGGCGGGATCCTTCCCTACGTCGTCAACAAGCTCGGAGACCTCATCCTCAGCGAAGCCGCTCTCCTCGCCAACACCCTACGAGATCTGGAATGGGTGCAGAGAGAGCTGCGGATGATGCAGGCTGCACTGGAGCACGTTGCCACCATGAAGATCCAGGATGCCCGCCTCACCATATGGATCGAGGACGTAAGGAAGCTTGCTTTCCACGCCGAGGACGTCGTCGACACCTTCTATCTCCATGCTGGTAATCCTACACGCATATCCTTCCTCTCCTTCCGTACATCTCGAACCAAGTCGCGCCATGATTTTGGTACGCAAATCACGCAATTGAAGGAGACTGTTGCCGAGTTGTCCACGAGGAAAACGACCTATGACATCAAGATCCCTGACACAAGCAGCGCTGCCGGCACCGTCGACCGGAGAGATGAGCTGCATCAGTTCAGGAGGCTGACGGCGGCACCCTATGTTGAAGACAGAGACGTGGTGGGCTTGGACGACCACGTGAAGGCGGTGACCGACCTGCTGGTTCGTGAAGGAAGCAAGAGATCGGTTGTGTCCATCGTGGGGATGGGTGGCATTGGTAAGACCACCCTCGCCAAGAAGGTTTATAATAACCTACTTAGATCGTATTCAAGCTTCGATTGCACAGCTTGGGTAGATGTATCCCAGAAGTACGATATCCTTGATCTTCTAAAGAGGATCGCTCAGGATACAATGAAGCTCCCCTCGGAGGACGTTGGGAAGATGAACCAAGGGACCGTGATGGCAAAACTCTATGAAAATCTGCATTTTAAGAGATACCTGATTGTACTGGACGATGTATGGACATCTGAATTGTGGGATATGATAGATACCATCTTGCCGGACCCAAAAAATGGAAGCCGGATAATCATCACCACACGTAAGATGGAGGTGGCAAGATCGGTGAACCCACGGATGCCACCGTACGAGCTGTCAGCTCTTGGCGAAGAAGAGAGTCGAGTTCTCTTCTCCAAGAAAGCCTTCCCAAATGAAGACAATCCAGAGCAATGCTGCACTGGGGAGCTCGCAAGCCTTCGAGAGCAGATTCTGAGAAAGTGTGGTGGCCTTCCTCTTGCTATAATCGTGGTGGGTGGTCTCCTGTCCAGAAAAGGAAGGACGCCGAAAGAGTGGTCAGAAGTATCGGAGAAGATCGATTGGGAAAAGACGAAAAAGGGGGAACAATGTATGGACATATTAGCGTTGAGCTACATTGATCTTCCTATCCGTATGAGATGGTGCTTCTTGTACCTTGCATCCATTCCAGAGGACTGCGAGGCCTCTGTCTACCGCCTGCAGCGGCTCTGGATTGCAGAAGGATTTATAGAGGAGAAAGCTGGGGAGTCCATTGAAGATACTGCAGAGAGATATCTTGAAGAGCTTGTCCAGCGTTGCTTGATCCAAGTTGTTCAAAAGACCAATGATTATGAGAAGCCAGAAAGATATTGCCGTATCCATGACTTGCTCCTTGACTTGGCTGTCTCAGAGGCTAAAAAAATTCGATTCGTGGATGTTTGGAAGAATCCTTCTGACGAAAGCCCCGGGGTGTTATTGCGACGCCTCTCAATTAATTCTAACATGCTCGAGGGGGGTCGTACACATCTTCCTCTGGAAAGACTTGAATCAAATAAATTGAGAACCCTTTTGATTATGAACAGATGGAATTGGCGGCGCGGGGAGATTTCAGGTCTCACGGTAAATAATGATCTTGGTAACATTAAATGGTCTTCTCTCCAACGGAATTTGAAGTTACTTAGAGTGCTAGAACTTGCCGTTTATATAGAACATCTACCGAATGAGATAGGAGATATGGCGAATCTAAGATATCTTGCACTATCAGGTGACAAGATCAGGAAGCTTCCCAAATCCGTGGGGAAATTACAGCACCTGCAAACTCTGGATGTAGGAATGACAGGAGCTGAGTTCTTTCCCAGTACGATATGGCGGATCAAGACATTAAGGTACTTGCGCGGCGGCTTGTACACAGGATTTCCGATGCCAAAGGCTGTTCTTCCCGACGACACTTTCAAGAACTTGAGAGCGTTGCGTTTTGTACGTGCATATCCATGGATGGAGAAAATCTTCCCGTATTTAACCAATCTCAGAGAGCTAGAAATACGCGATGTTCAGAACCTCTCCATGTCCAGCTTATCCAAAGCCATCGGGAAATTGCAATGGCTTCATCTGCTTATTCTCCATGCGAGCCGTACTCTCGTGGACAGCGCCATGTTTGAACTGGACGATATCTTCTTGCCAATCGACAGCCATACATATCTCCAGTCCTTGGAGCTAAACAGCCTCTTGGTTGTATCATCGAAGCTTCAGAGATTGCCGCAAAACCTCGCACAAGTGGAGTTGGCCCATACTAAGATCAACCACGGCATCACAGAGTTGCTGGGAAATTTGAAGTATCTGCATATGCTGAAACTTTCTTATATATCATTCACCGATGAGAATATGGTCTTCCGATCAGGGTGGTTCCCCAGATTAGGCGTCTTGCATATGGATCATTTGGATATCAAGAGATGGGAAGTGGAGGAGCAAAGCCTGTCTCTACTTGGGGAGTTGCATATTGCAGGATGTCCGCGTCTGGAAACACTTCCGGAGGGTTTGTCACGCATCAGCACCCTCAAGGAATTTGCATTGGTGGATGCGCCATTGCAGCTGAAGGAGAGGCTCCGAAGACCATACGGTGAAGATTGGCACAAGGTGCAGCATATCGAACGTGTAGATATCTATTCTAAGGAGATGTAATTTTTCACTTTTTCATCATATTCAGGTGAGATGTTTCCCTCTTGAACTCAAGCACCAAATGAGGCAATGATGCATGAGACTTGCTCCTCTGCTGTACAACAGAGTCTGCAACCGCTCAATCATAATCGAGCGGTACAACAGAGGATCCGATGATTTATACATGTCATATAAAAAATGTTGGATGCTGCAAAGGAAGGGTGCGATTTACAAATTGTCATGATCTTCGTGTCCTAGTCTCTCTTTGATGTGGTGGATCTTCTTAGAAGATTAGAGAGGATCTTCTGTTGTGGTGTTGTCTTTGCTGTGATGGTGTGAGCCATTCGATCTTGATCAAGCGATTCATAGGATTTTGCATGGTACGTGCCTACAACAAGGGTAAAATCGTGCGAACCGCTCGATCGTAATCGTGCGAACCGCTCGATCGTGATCGAGCGACGCACACATCTACTGTAGAATCTGTTGCATTTCGACTGCAACAGACGATCCATCTCCCTTAGAAGACTGCACGACATAGCTAGTTCCTTTCAAAAAACAAATACCTAATATATGGAGAATTTTTATGTATTTTTTTTGAACTCCTACGAAATTACATGAAATTTTCTAGAGGTTGTAGGTTTTGCATCTTCGTATTATATTTTTTGGGTTGATCATCTTTTCGCAACTTCTATATATGTATATTGGTTCTTCGTGCAAATATTTCTTGCGAATGGACTAACTACAAATAAACTTCTTGTGGTTGCGGAAATGTCTTGGTATTGATAACATAATTTCCATTGTTATTAGTTGGAAAATGTTGTGGCAACAAAGACTTATCTTCTAAAAAATAAGTTCATTTTTATACTTGTTATAAATACTATTATCTAAAATGTTATTGCCAATAAATATTTAAAGAAAGCAATGATTGAATTAAATATAAATTTCTACAAATATTCTTTTAAAAAAGGGTTAAGCTAAACAAATTTATCCATGCATTTTATAATTATGGTAACAAAACCTTTGACTTTCAATGATCTAATCATCGTACACAATCAGTTATCAAAAGTAAGATAATTGAATAAATAGTATATCAATAATGTATCCGTTGCCACTATTCTAACAATATAAATTTTGTTGCATGAGATGTTCAATGAATTTGCACTTAAAATATCTTTTTCTTTATGGTGTTGCCAGATGCTAGAATTTTTTATTATTACAATTCGACACTACAAACATAATAGTTGTTTTAAGGCTCGTTTGGTAACCGGGTTACCCCGGATTACCCGGGTAATCCGGTTTATCCCATTTTTTCATGGAATAGAATTTTATCACAAATCATATATAGTGATCACATCACATTCTTTATTGCAACCCTCTCCAACCCTCATAATCATTCCAAACAACTATTATTCCAATCAGATTATCTCAACCTACTCTTCAATCCTCATAAGTGACTTGCTAATATGATCCTTTGTTATAATGACTTCATTTTTTTCTGCACATTATTGTTTGTTACAATAGTTAAAAGAATCATTTTCCCAATTGGGAATAGTCCGTGTTGCGTAAATCGTCAGAAATGGTGTAGTGGTGAATATGCTGATCTTTCCGATGACAACCTACGAATGGTAACTTTCCAATGAACTTTTTTTCCATCACTAAATCAGTTATTGTTAAATATGCAAAACGATATTATCAGCTGCAAAGTGATTTTTTTATATTTGAAATTAGTAATGAATATCATATTTGATATTATATTATTAACGACGATCCATGTAGCGATGTTTATCTTTTGTCATATTTTAAAATTTTTAATTAATCATTTGCCAAAATTTGACTTATCCATTCGAACTCAAGGAGTTGTCTGGTGGTAGTGCAATGTGCCTACACCATGAAAGATCGGATTCGAATTCCAAAGAGGAAGCTTCGGACCCCCGAATTTATTGGGCCTACTATTAAAAAAAACTTCTTCTCCACTAATGTCATCCTTTTGGGAAAGTATCACCGTAATTTCAAACAAAATACAAAAACTCTAAACGATTTTTTAAATGCTACGAAAACACGTGATAAAAATGATGCCAGTGTGTATAGCACATAAGAAAGCAAGCATAATTTATTGTGACTCTCGTTTTGTAATTTTAACGGTGTTCGCACTTAAGGCAAAGAATGGAAATATATTTCCTAATATACTATTTCCACTATGCTAACAGTCCATTATTCAAATAAAAAAATGCAGGATCACGAAAGGATCTATTTTTGATGTCTTCAGGAAAATTCTGATATTTCCAAATATTCTCTAGAAATCAATAATTAATGTAGAATGCAGCAAAGACAATCCCCACGAAATGCCACAGGTGATGACATCTTCAATGAACAATCTATGTAATGCAGAACACGTGACGATGAACACAACAATTACCCTTTTTTCTTATTTTTTTCCAAGGCAATACAATTTTTTTATGATTTTTTTAGTGGAGGATAGGGAGTATGCATCCAAGTGCATGTAATTCTACATGCACCCGGGGTCTATAACCCCCACATTTTTTTACTTTTCTGAAAAATATCGCCATGTATATTCATCTATATATCCCTCCTGTATGTCATTCCAATTTCATCAGTGTTAGTAATTGTTAGTAGTTAAGAGACGTTTCTTATTGTAACCCCAATAAGGGGCAATTCTGTATTTTTCCCTTTCCGGGACTATTTAGGGTTTCCAGGGTTTTTCCTATATAAGGACCCCTAAACCCATTGGAATAAATATAACAAAACCTTCTTTCTTCACATGGTATCAGAGCCAAATCCTAGGCTCTGACCTAATCCCCTCCACACCCCGCCGCCCCCCCTTCCCTCGTAATGCGGGAACCCTAGACCCTAGGGACTCCCACCCGCGCCTCCCCACCCCACCGTGCACGCCGCCGCCCCTTCACCCGCAACTTCCTCCCCACGCCGCCACCCGCGCCATCGCCTCCACTCCACGCGCGCCATCCGCGCCATCGCCTCCACTCCACACCGCCACTCGCGCCATCGCCTCCAATCTGCGCCTCCATCGCCACCCGCGCCATCGCCATCATCCTCGCATCCACCCGCGCCATCGCCTCCATCGCCACCCGCGCCATCGCCACCCGCGTCATCGCCATCAACCTCGCATCCACCGCAGGGTCCCCACCTCCGCTGGGCCCTCGCTTCCAGTCCCCACCTCCGCTGGGTTCTCGCATCCACCGCCCTCGCCCAGGCCACCACCGCTGGATCCCCACCTCCAGTCTGCGCCCTCGACATCGCCTACAGGCCGTCCAGGCCACCCTCTTCACCAGGCCACCCCCGCCTCCAGTCCGCGCCCACGCCTCCAGGCTGTTCTCCGGCCATCCTTGCCAAGACACTGCCTCCAGTCCGTCCAGGCCAATTCCAGGCCGTATCGACCAAGTCCTCGCCTCCAGGCCAACCACAGGCTGCCCTCTCCAGGTCGCCCTCTCCAGGCCATCTACAGACTGCCTCCAGGCCCTCTCTAGGCCGTCTCAAGACTGCCTCCACGCCATCTACAGGCCATCTCCAGGCGTGACACAAGTTCACCTTCTCGCACGGTACTCCTTGAACGACGTCAACTCATTTATCGCATGGTGATGCTCTCATAGGTTCTCATGATCATTGAGATATCCTAGATTATCTACTCTTTTCTAGTTTCTCTACTGCTCCTTCTACTCGGCTACCATGACATCTACCACCACTTCTGTGGACTCAAAGCCCCTGTATCCATCCTCTTCCATGATGGCTCAGGGCACTACTATAAAATTGAAGGGATCCGAGAACTATGTTCTGTGGTCCCGGTCCTTCAAGGTTTTCATTGGTAGCCAACGTAAGAACTATGTTCTTACCACTATCCCGCTTGCTGCAACTGACAAGGATTATGATACTTGGTATGCTGATAATTGTCAAGTCATTACATGGTTGACGAACAGTGTTGACATTTCCATTGCCTCTAATCTTCTCTATAAGGAGACTGCCAAGGCGATGTGGGAGAGCCTTGAAAATACATATTCACAACAAACAACCAAATCTAGGCATTCTGATATATACACTAAGATTTGGTCTACATGCCAAGGCGACACATCATTAATCGAATATTACAGGCTACTGACAGGTCTATTTGAAGAACTTCTTATTTTTCAACCTGCCTGTTGTGATAAGCAGGTAGGGGAACGGGCAGAATGGCAGGTTTACAGATTCTTATCAGGTTTACATCCTCGATATAAACCTGTCAAAGATCAATTTCTAACTGCTGCAGCATTACCTAGTCTTGAGACCATTTTTGGTCGTCTCCAAGAACTTGAGTCTCCACATCCTCCTCCGTCTGCTGAGACGTCAGCACATTTTGCAAGAGGAAGATCTTTTCACTCTAGAGGACGTGGACACGATTCTGGCCAGGGACGTGGCCGAACTTTGGGCCGGGGCCGCGACTCAGCACGCGGCCAAGGACGTGATCGTTTTCCTCCTTGTACTCATTGTGGTCGTATGAACCACTTGTCAGAACGATGTTGGGCCAAATTTGGCATGCCCCCTAATGCCAATAGTGCATATGAATCTGCCCTCTCTGATACTTACTATGATGCATCTGAACAACATACTAGTGATAGTCAGCCCTCTTTTACTGCCTCAGAATATGCCCGACTGCGACAACTACTGCAGAATACTCCCGCTGATACTACTGCCAATGCATCTACTGCCAGCCTTGCAACAATCTCGAGTACTACTGCCAGCACTGCATCGACATCTGCGCCTGCCTGGATCATTGATTCAGGAGCCTCGACTCATCTCACAGGAGAAGGTAGCCTTCTATCCTCTTCCCGACCTTCCTCGGTCGTGAAATCGGTTCGGGTTGCCAATGGAGATTATTCGCCTATCACTAGTGTCGGCACTATGGAGTTCTCATCCACATTACGACTAACAGGGGTTCACTGTGCTCCTGCCTTCCCTCTAAGCCTATTATCAGTTCATAAGCTATGCAGTGAACTTGATTGTAAAGTGATATTTGATAAATCTTGCTGTTATTTTCAGGACATCCGGACGAAGAAAATTTTTGGTGGGGGGCATGAAAAGAATGGACTATATTATCTTAACATACCTACAGATTCTGGTTTCTCTGGTGCGGCTTCCATCTCCATCGATCCTCTACTATGGCACCTTCGTCTTGGTCATCCATCCGCTAAAGCTCTCTCTATGATGTTTCCTGAACTTTCTTCACTCAAGCCGTTTGAGTGCGAGGCATGTCAGTTTGGGAAGCATCATCGAGCCTCGTTTCCGGCTCACACTGAGCCTCGTCATTCTGTCCCTTTTTCATTAGTTCATTGTGATATTTGGGGACCTTGTCCGGTCCGAAGTCTAAGTGGTCATAAGTATTTTGCTGTCTTTATAGATGATTTCAACAGGTTATCTTGGGTTTTTCTGCTCAAAGAACGTTCGGAGATTAATCGTATCATAAAGAACTTCTTTCATTATGTTAAAAATGTTTTCTCCTCTACCATTCAAATTTTTCGTTCGGACAATGCCTTAGAATTCATCCAACATGACCTTGCCTCCTTCTTTGCCTCCGAAGGAACCATCCACCAAACTACTTGTCCCTACACGTCCCAACAAAACGGGATAGCAGAAAGGAAACTGAGGCATCTCCTAAATATTGCTCGCTCTCTTCTATCTCAGATGAAGGTCCCCAAAACCTACTGGGGTGATGCCATTCTCACAGCCGTCTATCTTATAAACAGAGTACCATCACCTACTATTCATGGATCCACTCCCTTCTCCCTTCTTTATCCCAATGATTCTCCATTTCCTCTCCCTCTACGGATCTTTGGATGTGTGTCCTTCGTCCATAATTTTCATAAAACCGACAAACTCTCACCACGGGCTATCAAATGTGTCTTTCTAGGTTACTCACGTACTCAGAAAGGATACAGATGCTATGATCCTGCTGGACATCGATATTACATCTCTGCTGATGTCACATTCTTTGAGCAAACTAGCTTCTTCTCAGATTCAGTCACTGATATTCCACTGGATCTACCTCCACCACCCAACATCTATAATCAAAGTAACGCTCCAAACCAACCAGCCATCCCTTTACCAGTCTCTTTTTTGCAGGATAATATGCCTTCTTCGACTGTCCCCTCCAAGCATGTCCCGGATGATCCTATAGAGCTTCCCATTGCTCTACGAAAGGGTAGAAGACACTGTGCTACTTACCCCATATCCAACTACACATCCACAGCTGGATTATCTATTAATGACCGACGGTATGTTGATGCTCTTATGACTGTATCCATTCCACGAGACCATAATTGTGCTCTACAGGACTCTGGCTGGAAACATGCAATGAATGAAGAAATGAATGCACTGATCTCACGAGGGACATGGGATCTTGTTCAGTGTCCGAAAGGTGTTCGACCTGTAGCATGCAAATGGATCTTTACGACCAAACAATCCCCGGATGGCACAATTGATAGATTAAAAGCTCGCCTTGTGGCTAAAGGTTTTACACAAACCTATGGTGTTGACTATTTTGAGACATTTTCTCCTGTTGCACGGATGGGGTCTATCCGTACTATTCTCTCTATTGCTGCAAACAAATCTTGGCCCCTCTTTCAGCTGGATGTAAAGAATGCTTTTCTTTATGGCGATCTTGATGAGGAGGTTTATATGAAACAACCTCCGGGCTATGAAGTCGAGGGGGAGTATGTATGTCGACTTCGCAAGGCCATATACGGTCTCAAGCAAAGTCCAAGAGCATGGTTTGACAGGCTTACTACAGAAATAACCACTCTTGGTTTCCAAAGGACGACATCTGATTACTCTGTATTTGTCAGGAAAAGAGCAACTGGAACCGTTATACTGGCAGCCTACGTTGATGATATGGTTATCACAGGTGATGACTATAATGGGATATCAGAAACCAAGGCCTTCCTTCAAAAGGTATTTGTTACCAAGGACCTTGGATCTCTTCGCTACTTCTTAGGCATAGAAGTACTTCGCACTACCGAAGGACTTCACCTCTCACAAAGAAAGTACTGCATGGACATACTTACTGAAGCAGGACTTCTTGGATGCAAGCCCTCTGGTATTCCTGCTGATCCAAAGAAGCATACTACCTCATCTGATTCAGCCTTTGAGGATGTCTCCCGATATAGAAGCCTCGTTGGTAAACTTCTCTACCTTACTATAACTAGACCAGATATCTCCTATGTAGTAAACAGAGCAAGCAACATATGGAACAGCCATGTTACAGCCACTGGCAGGATGTTCTCCAAATTCTTCGATACTTAAAGGAATCTCCAGGACGTGGACTCTCCTACAAAGCGAATGGACATACAAACATGGTTGCCTATGCAGACGCTGATTATGCAAGCTCTCCAGAAGATCGACGCTCGACTACAGGCTATGCTATGATGGTTGGAGGAAACACTGTTATCTGGAAAAGCAAGAAGCAGACCGTCGTATCCAGGTCAAGTGCAGAAGCAGAATATAGGGCAATGGCACAAGCCACATGTGAGATCACGTGGTTATTGGCCTTTCTTCAGGAGCTTGGTATTAACGTCACTACACCTATTCCCTTGTACTGTGACAACAAATCTGCAACCTACATTGCTACAAATCCTGTATTTCATGAACGAACCAAACACATAGAAATTGATTGTCACTTCATACGAGATGCAGTCAAAATTGGAAGAATCACCACTCCACACATCAGTACTGATCTACAGCTTGCAGATGCCTTTACAAAGGCATTACCAAAGAAACGCTTGTCATGGATTATATCCAAGTTGGGCATGACTGATAAATATGCTCCAACTTGAGGGGGAGTGTTAGTAATTGTTAGTAGTTAAGAGACGTTTCTTATTGTAACCCCAATAAGGGGCAATTCTGTATTTTTCCCTTTCCGGGACTATTTAGGGTTTCCAGGGTTTTTCCTATATAAGGACCCCTAAACCCATTGGAATAAATATAACAAAACCTTCTTTCTTCACAATCAGAAACAGAGACCCCTACGTCCTCCATCAAGAACATGTCGATTACAACGATTCTAAGACCGTTAAAATAATGTGTTCTAGATGGAGGACGTAGGGGTCTCTGTTTCTGATGAAATTGGAATGATATATAGGAGGGATATATAGATGAATATACATGGCGGTATTTTTCAGAAAAGTAAAAAAATGTGGGAGTTATAAGTCCGAATGTATGTAGAATTACATGCACCTGAGTGCATACTCTCTATCCTCTTTTTAGTGATGGCATATGTAAATGGAGAAAGGCGACTTTTACGTGCAACAACGAGTCACAGAAAAATATATTAAAATTATCAAGTGTGGTATTATGTGACAAAGCTCCATCAATATTAATTTAAAAAGTAAGTGTGTAGGTTGAGCCCTTGGTTATCTTACTAATGCAATATTATCAATTTAGAAGCAGATTTCAATAAATAAATTATGATAACGTAGAGCACAGAGTGATGACCATAATGGTTTAAAAAATGGAATGAAACTTTTTATGCGTTGAAATAAGACAATGCTACAGGGGCTTGCGTGTAAATTCATATACAGTTAAGGAAAACTAAAATTCTTAAAATAAAAGCAAAGACAACGAGGATGAGGTTACTAAAATCATGACCCAAATCTCCCTACTAAGGATTTTCGATTGATCGAGTCAATCAAGTAATATGTTGTGCGAGTTATTTCCATGCGGATAACTCAAGTAGTTACATGTGTTATGGCACATCGAAGATTTTCCACTACTTTGGATTACAGATCATGTATCAATATGAAATAATGTAAGAAAATTTACAACAATCTAAAAAGCCCCAAATAAATATGCAATGAATGTGAGGCTAATAAATGCATGTTGTAATTGAATGAAGAAATGCAAACCAAGCATGTAGACAAATGTTTCTTAAGATAGAATATTGAAATAGAGAGTGGGAGGTATGGGGTCTATTTGGTTGCAGGGTTGGGCAGGGGTACCCCTGTGAATACTAAACTGTGAGGAGGATTGGTGTGTTTGGAAGGAGGGGTAGCCCGGGTTGGGCCAACCCAACCCTGCAACCAAACAGGCAGCTAGTGTAGCTTTGATGAAGGCTCGAATATTTTTCTCTTATGTGTAGAATGTGAATGAGTTGTGTGTAATGTTCAAGAGGTGACCTTGTATTTATAAGGGAGCTATCAAGTTCAACAAGGTAGTAGAACGTGACTCTCCCGGGATCTGGATACTCAGTAATAGCCATATTCATACATCAAGATTATCATTCGGAATGTAAAGTAGGAAAAATAATTGAAATAAAATGCTCCAACAACACGTTTGTATTCATGGTTCCTAATAATTTATACATATACAATAATAAACAGAGTCCTCAATCTAATGAATTACATGTTTGAAAAATTGAAATGTGGAAGCTATACGAAAGTATCTATAAGTGCAACACTGAACAACTCTACGGTAAGCACGTACTCTGAACAGTGCAACAACCAAAAGGCCAGGTCAAGTTCCAAAGCTGCTCCCTGAGCAACAACACGAGCAAAACCTGTCGGATCCATGCAAGTAGGTATTTATGAATAAATTTACCCAATTTGGTGTTAAGCAACTAAACAATGTAATGTAAATATTGTAAAGTGTGCCAAGAAGTGCTTAAGGTAAGCTTCCCATAATGGATAAACATTTTCGAAAAGTGCAGCCCAACCTACACCAAAATACAACACTTACGGACAAAACCCTATATGCAGAGAGCTACTCCGTAAAACAAATCCAAGCTCCACGACCCTTGGTAGGAGTTCACAATTGTACACGATCCTAAAAAGATCTGGCTATCGACTCTTGCCCACGCTTATTTTTTATTAAGTCAAATTCAATGAAGAACAAGAGACATGATTGTACGCATTTATTCTTTATCATCTAATGTTGGTTACTAATATATCCTTCTTTAACTAAAGCTCACTACAATCAATCGTTTGCAAGAATTCATAGTTCGATTCTCTATGACACTTCCCCACTTGTATTCTCCAAGTGGTTCACTTAAAATTGATCACATTGTTAGCTTCTTCCCTTTATGATTATATGAATACTTGATGAATAGCTATTTATCTACCTTTATTTTTCCATTTTGACTTTAAAACCCTAGTAAAATACCTGTAACAACTAAGTTGTATGAATTAACACCTAACTTTAATATGTAATTAGTTCCATTGAAGTTGCACCACGATCTATGCGGATGTCTTCTATATATAGGAATGTGGATACTCTAATCTTGAGCTCCCATTCCTTGTGATCTTCTATCATGCATGGTTTAGATTTTTCTTGCAGCTTTTTTCGATGTCATTTTTTGCATGGTTCTCCACATGCATAATATGTCTATGGTATTAGTTTTCTATTGAATCCAATATGATTGGCTCTATAATTTCACATTCACTCTTGGGAATCCATACTTTTTTTGAAAAGGAGAACTAAATGTTTAATGATGTGTGGTTGGATTATACCATGTAAAAGCGATGGGGTTCACACAACCAAACAATAAGAAATCCATAATGAGGGATACATATTTACATAGAAAAGTTCCACCAGTGAAGTGGAGTAAACTACGGGTAAAAAGATTGAAATTACTATAATGAAAAAGAATACAAGAAGCATAAGAGAGTTATGGTGGTTATGTTACTTCTCTCAAAAATATGAATGTAATGTATCTTAAGAAGATGATAATCTTAGCTTCCTTCGGAAGTCTAATCCTATCCAAAACCACTGCAATGCAAGAAAAAAACAAGAACTATATGAAATTTGTGGTGGCTATCTGTTTGGTTGGAGAATAAGCCGTGGAATAAGATGTTAATTCTTCTCCCGACACGGTTCCCAGTGGTACGACTATTCCCCATTATTCTATCTTATTTCACTCTTATTCCTATCTTTATCCCATAATACCTACCTTTATTTCAGCTTATTCTCCTTATTCTTATCCTCCAACCGAATGGAGAATAGACGCTTATTCCCCTTATTCTCTATTCTTATTCCTGCTTATTCTCCTACCGAACGGCCCTAAGGAATACAACGGATATTGAGAAGATGATAATCTTAGCTTCCTTCAAAACTCTAGCCATGGGGAAGTTTATATAGTCCCCCCTGAAGAAAAAAATCATACTAGTTCTAATATAAATGGTTTTATATCCTAAATATTAATCAGATCTAAATTATTTTCTAAAATAAGATAGAAGGATTCAAGCTGTATCTAATAAAATAGGATCTAAGTCCCGTTGGAATTCAGATACTAATTTACGATAAAGGATTCAAGGTAGGTCCAATCAATATCTACTTGACTAGAACTTTATGCAAAGTAGTAATTTTGTCTCTTTACCATCAAGATTTCACAGGACTAACAAAACAACCAAGTTTACATGGTCTTTGAACTTGGTTAGTTGTGGAAGGAAATGGGATGTTTACAATGAAAATCAAAACTGATCGCTTTTTGTCGACTTCTCCGTAATGAGGATTACTATGATCCTGAGGAGGAGGAAGTATATGACCATTGTCGTGATGATGACCCAACCATCAAACAAGTAAAATATGTTGAACTTCGTGTAGCGGAGCATGGAGGTTGAGACTTTGTTGGGCTACCTTGTTGACTTGAACTTTAGTAGGAATATCTCTACATGAAGATGCGCTGAACTATTTGATTCTAAAAGATGGGTCCATGGTTGAGGGTGATGTTGTATGCGACAATATGGTGCATGTCTCACTTAGGTCTGACCTAATGATTTTGGAGAGACTTCACAACCAATGACATGCATACCCTCCTCGAAAAATGAATTTCAAACACCATTTCAATTAGGACAACTCGCATTGTAGTAATACTAGATGAATTGAGGAAGAAAGGCCAAATATTACGTTGACATGTCTTTCCAGTCCCCATTACATGTACTTGACTTAGATGTTGACGACAATGAGGACGTCCCCTAGATTTCCCAAATTGACCATGCCAACTGATTATCTACTATTGACTGAGCAACGACTAAAGCCTCCATAGAAAATATAGAGTAAAAAAGTTGAAATATATTTGGGGGCACAAACATCAAATATGTATATTTTTCCTTGTACTTTTAAGACACATGGTTGGCATATTAATGGATAAATTTTTGAGTTCTATGATTGTTTTGCATTCGACATACACATTTAAGATTGTATTTAACTGATCATTTAGTTGCATGTTGGAAACCTAAAGATGATGTTGTTGGTACATGATTTGTTATCGTCTCCACTTGAATATCGATTGGTGGGAATTAAGCACCTGATTCAGATGTGGATTCACAATGAACCACTGCCACATATGCACGTGAAGAAGAAGAAGAAGAACACAGTATAAGAGTGGTCAGTCACCTCTCGCGACCACCGGAGAAGAAAATTATTGGAAGTAGAACAAGTACAACTCTCATTTTCCCCTCGTTCTCTTACTTGTCTTCTCTCACACACTCTTGTTTTCTCTTATGGCATTCCCTCCTATTGTGGTGGTATTGAGGCAATGCCCCCCTACCCCTCTCTATATAGTCTAATTACAGGCCCATAGTCTTATTCATATAAGGACCACACAAATAATAAAACTCAATGGCTATTATGAGAGTCCTATTTCTTTAGGATTCCCAATCTAATATAAGTCATAATTCCTAACAATCTCCCCCTTGAGCTGAATTCCGTCACAATCTTCACATTTCCTTGAGTTTGTATTAGGGCATCTTTGTCGTCTATAGGTCTAATTAGTAAGAACTCACCACCTCTGGGTGACATACTTGCCGCTGGGTACACTCGACGTGCCTCCTCATGGGCACACTTGCACAACTCTGTTTTGCGTCTTGGCGTAGCACTACAAATCTCTACTAGAGATTGTGTTTTCATCCCTCTGGTAAAGAGAATCGTACTCTCTTCTCTTTTGTTGCGTACTTCTACAACAGAGATGTTGATAACCTTTCGCTCTCTCATTTTACTACTCTTCATGGGAATAACTGGAGCGCAATCACCTATCACGACCTTTCACTCGCATGTACATATTGTTCGACGTCCTCATCTCACGCATCATCATGTGTGCTCCCTTGCTACTTTAAGAAATTCCCCTCCAATGATAACTCAATGTCCTCATAAACTCAAACGTTCCCAGCAAAATCAGATTCTTCTTAGTTGTGGGAATGTGGCTGATACCTATCAGAATTTGTATTGCTCCATCAAACATGTGAAATTGTACTGATCCAATTCCCTTTACGCGGTGAACCTCTCCACCTCCATCTCGACCGTGTCATTCATTGCATGCCTAATATGTACTGAACTGCTCCCTATATGAGCACACATGATCTATACACGATGTATCCAGAAGCCATCTTGAATCTATCGTTATCTCCCTAGAGCAAGCTCGCATATCTCTCTCGTATATTGTGTTGGAATCATCTTCTTTCCCTTCTCCTTCTCACATCTCGAACAATCAACTATTTTGTAACCCTCCTTGACTAGATTCATGATCACTTGATTAGATCTCATGACTTGGATTGACATCTAAATCCTGTCTCCCTACATCTTGAATGTCTATCCTCAATTGCTAGCACATGAAGTTCATCATTCGTTTCCTCATACATTGATCTCCTCGATACTCATTCGCAAGCATCGAAGTAATTGCCACGGTCAATGTGATGGTCTCATTGTCATAAAGTATTGTCGTCACAATATGATCTTATGAAGATGGAAGGAAACTCAGCAAGATCATTGCCTTATTCTCCTCATTGAAGAAAGATTCTCCTTTCACATCCTTCTCCCCAAGTGTCAGTACATATGTTTAAAACCTTATTTAATTCATCTAAGTATGTCTCAAGCTTCCTGTCAGTCATATTCAAACCGTAGAGCTTCTTCTTTGTCAATAACCGATTTGCGAGAGATTTGGACTTGTAACATCTCTCGAACTTCATCCAAACCTCTTTTGGATCTTCCAGAATGATGACTTCATTTAGAGTGTTATCTGCCAAGAACGTATGTATTGTATTGTTCACGAGATCCCACGTCTCATTCCACCTATCCTCTTTCATCTCCGCCCTTTTTTTATCCTAGAGAGTTTTCACACGTCCTTCTTATGTGAGTGTATTGTTTACATGTTATTGCCATAAAGGTGAAGTCATTTTTCCCATCGAAGGTATCCACGGAGAATGATGCACCAGTTGATGTCAACTTTACCATCTGATTTTCTACCGTACCTCCTTACATGATTAGAAAAACTGAAGCAGAATCCTCCTGATACGAACTGTCCAAATTGTCTGGAGTGCGCCTTAAGTTAGTTCTTCATAGTGATGAGATCATACTTTCTCTTTCCTTCTCATTTCTCAAATGGCATATAGCCCTATAGTATAGTTGAAACAAAAATTTTAAAAAGTCCCCTCATGTCCTTAAATTCTTCAACGAAGCTATAACTAATTATTCCATTAAACGTCATGAGGTGCGTTTAATAGAAAATAGGATGGCCTCCGAACTTCTCCCTTATTTTGAGAAGCTCTCAAGCAATACTCATAAAACTTAGGTATTTTTTGTTATATATTTCTAAAAGTTGAGGTAATTATATTTGAAAGTCCAGTTGAATTGAGAGAAAGCGAAGGAAAGACAAAAACTCTTATCTGAACTCATGGATCTCCTCAATCGAACTTTAGATGTTCCTGATCTCAATGGTTCACCGTAAATGTTGGTTCTTCACAACCTTTGAAGAATGAACACCTTTTGCATTGCATCTGTTTCGTCATTGTCGAATCTATATTTGATCCGTTGTGTTGTATCCCTCAATGTCATTGAAGTAGGATCTGATACCGTTGTTGGGTCACGACCCGGTATCAACTCTGCTCGGATACCGGTTGATGGGGGTTGAACACCGGATATGGATGCTTATACACAATCGACCACCACCATGGAAGTACATGATGAAGAAGAAAAAGACCATGATATAACAATGATCGATCATCTCTCGTGATAATTGGAGAATAAATCACTAAGAAGTAGAACGAGTACAACTCTCATCATCCCCTCGCTTTCTCCCTTGTCTTCTCTCACACACTCTCTTATTTTGTTGTTGTATTCCCTCTTGTTGCAATGGTGGAGAGATGATGCCTCTCACCCTTTCTATATATAGATTATTACAAACCATAGTCATATTCCTATGAAGATTATACAAAGGATAAAACTTAATATATAATATGATTAGGAGACCTATTTCTTTAGGATTCCAAATCTTAATACGACTTCTTCTCCTAACAATCTAATGTTTTGTGTTTACTAGATTGACTTTTGAGAGATTTTTGATTGTAAAAAAAACTAATATTAGATGATCCCACGTTGCAAACAATAGCAATAGAAGTGAATATCAACAATAGTTGCAACAACAACATAAAGTAGCAACAACATCGTCGTAAAACGAGCAGGATGCAGGCTCCTGAGTTTGACCGAAGCACCTCCTCATTGGATGGCTTAATCTCTAATGAGATAGCCTCTTCCTATGGAGGCGATGTTTACATGCCTTCAAACAAGACCGTCTCTTCAAAGGAGCATCTTACCTTAAACCAAAGCCGTCTCCTTAAAGCCGCTCCTTATGGAGACGGCTTACTTACCGTATATCAAAAAAAAAGTGAGTCGGATACGGGGAGTGGGAGCCTTGTCGAGCTAGCTCCCTGTTTACAAGATTGGAATCTGCTCTAATACACAACACTCCTATGTTAAGGACAAAAGTTTAGAGATAATATATTTTTTATTGCCCATTGCTAACAAATGTGTGCTTCGCTCAGATGCATCCTCTACACGTGCGCTTCGGATGCTCGAAAGGACTTTCGTTTTGTAATGAAGAAAAATTAGAGTTGCTGTGGGGAAAAAGCGTGTCTACGCCCAGACCCCGTTGCCGCTACACCCTTTATAGGTGCTGTTCGGCTAATGGAACTCCCCTACTCCATATTTTCTCCCTCCATGTGGGTCCCATTTTTTATCTTTTTAAAAATTAAATAAATCAATTCTCCATCATCAATTCCATCAAAAAATAATATACTATACTATCATATCATATAAAAATTATAAACTACTCTACTTGTACTCACTTTTTCAAACTTAAATACAATCACATCACAATAATTACTCACTTTTTCAAATTCTAATACAATCATATCATCTCAAACCTACCCCTAGTTTAACCCTCTATCCAAACACCAAAACCCAAAAAATAGGTTACCTGCAACCAGTTTAACCCACCTAAACCACTAAACCCACTGTACAAAGACACCCTTACTCCTCACGTCATCCCCGTTCACGGCAGTGGCAGTGGCGGAGGAGAGATCATCCGCCGGCATAGGGTTTCGGGGACCGGAGAATCCATACATCTGGCGACTGGCGGCGAGGCGAGTTAGCCTCCTCCCTCTCCTTCTCTCTCGACCAATCCCTCTCTCTCTATTGTTGACGTCTCTCTTAATTATCTGTCTAGGAGTGGATAGGCCACCACTGTTTTCTTCGGAAGAGAAAAGTGGACGCTTCGCTCAGATGTCTTTTGCCTCGCGGTTCCTCGTTACCAAAAGGTTAGGCAAAGGACATCCTATGAGTTTTGATTTTTCTCTTTTTAGAAACTACATGGTTGTTTCTCCAGTTAGCAGTTCTTGTTTTATCCCCTCAGTATCTTGCGTACCATCGGAATATCATTGATGCATACAGTTTTCAAAAACTAATCAAAAATATATTGAGACAATTTATATGCGACGCTTTCCTGATCTGCAATAGGTATTTTTTTCACCGTGTGATTGAGTCAGCAGTTAAGAAAGCGGCTCAAGTTTCTATCTTCCGAGGAAACAAGTGGGATAATTGGTAGCCGATAGGACAATGACAGTATGTTTGGTCCACGCTACATTTCGAGTAAAACGGAAGTCCACCTTGGTCCACTCATGAATAAAATGAAGGTCCACCACAATATGATTGGTACACTCATGATAAACATGATTAGTGGCGATGTAAGTATCAGGCTCACAGTAGAAAGTTACTAGTGCAGTGGTAGGAAATGTTCAGGAAATAAGTTGCATAGTCTGCATATGCGACTGCATATGCCCATGCGGCCATTGGACCGAATTGATTTCCTGAGGCGGCCCATTATGCGCTCCTTCCCTTTGCTGTCTGTCGCATATGCGACCGATTATGCAGGGGCGGGGACACAATTGAGAACCCTAGAATATTAGGGTGGCTGTGATGTCATGTTGGATGTTTAGGATAGATTATTGCCCATTGGTAAAGAACCTGATGTCCCCATATACAAGATTAGGCTAAGGTTAGGGAGAGTACACGTAAGTAAGAGGATATGCAACTATCTCTCAGGGATTATCTCTTATATACTCAACATTTTCTAAGCATGGAGATGCTTGCGAAATGCATTAACCATTTTTAGATTCTACATCTATATTGTGGATTGCTGCAGTTTTACAGATATATAAAACTATCTGGTAAGAAGGTGAAGTTGCTGAGGCAGGTGCTTTCTTGATTTTTTGTCTTTAGATTTGTTTTCTTGATACTTTACAATGCTCACATAATCTTCTTTATCCGTCTCTTCTCCGGCATTGATGTTATTCACTCTTATTAGAGGTTACTATTTTTTAATAAAAATGTATGCATATCAAATTTCTGAGCAAGTGCCATAGTATTCTTTCACATGCCATCGAATTCTTTCACATGGCGTCGAATCCAAGTGCT
Source organism: Ottelia alismoides (assembly GCA_037367405.1). Taxonomy (NCBI): domain Eukaryota; kingdom Viridiplantae; phylum Streptophyta; class Magnoliopsida; order Alismatales; family Hydrocharitaceae; genus Ottelia; species Ottelia alismoides. The sequence continues at coordinate 271,822 of JAZKJV010010539.1, read as the reverse complement.
TTTTCATCATTAATTTCTCAGTTCTAGGATAGTTTTCTCCCACGTTTTACATCAAAATGTTACGTCAACTTGAATATGAGTGGCAGCATTTTGGTTTTAATCATACGTTTTTTTATGTCGAAAAGCTAATGGGCAAATAATTGTTTTACCTGCAGATGCTCTTTGAGGGAATTCTATGACTTTGGTTTGACAGCCAAATGCGTCTCTCATGCCATGTGTGTCTTGTTACTTATCACTCTTTATGTCTAAATTCGTAACAGGGAGAAGGCTGACTTCTATCCATTTTGCAGATCCACTATTGCCAATTTCTCTCAGATGCAGATTGGTTTACCTCATTGTATGCCTGACAGACAACAATTTGGGTTTTCGACCAATGCTTTAGTTACTGTCAGAACAGACGGCAAGTTTGCCAGATTCAGTTTAGACACAATTAGTGCCCCACCTGATGGTCCTCAAGCACAGGCGGAAATTACCAAGCACACAAAAATGCCTGGAAAAGAAAAAATGAACAAACTGCGATCTTGTCGTTTAAAGGCTAACAGTGCCATGCCTGAATGCCATCAAGCACAGGTGGAAACCAAGAAGAAGATTAAGATGACAAGGAAAGCAAAGTTGAATGAACTCCAATCCTGTCATTTAAAGGATAACAGTGCCACGCTCAATGGTCATCGATCACAGGTGGAAACCACGAAGAAGATTAAGATGTCTAGGAAAGCAAAATTGAATGAACTTCGATTTTATCGTTTAAAGGCTAAGAAGAAAATGAAGTCTCCAAATCCTGAAGTCAGGATTAGATACAAGCTGGAAAAGGTTATAATATTCTGGGCTCACTAGTACCACTTTTTAACAATGTTTTTTGGTGATATCAGTGGCTTATATGTGAACGAAAATTCTCTCTTGTCATGCAGAAAAGTTCTTAATTTTTTTCTTATTGTGATGCCCATTAGGTGAATCTTGAAACTATCATGACACTCTCTTCTCATTACTCTTTTAGGCTAAGAGGAAGGAAGAGTGGTTAATCACAAAGTTGAGAAAATTTGATGTTCCCAAGTCTCCTGATCTTGTTCATGACCCTGAAATTTTAACCGAAGAAGAACGGTTTTATCTCAGACGAACTGGAGAGAAAAAGAAGAATTACATCAATGTAGGAAAGAGAGGGGTGTTTGGAGGAGTTGTTCTCAATATGCATCTTCACTGGAAAAGGCATGAAACTGTGAAGGTTGTTTGTAAACCCTGCCGACCAGGGCAGGTGCATGGTTTTGCTGATGAACTTGCTCGACTGAGCAAAGGCATCATAATTGACATAAAAGCTGATAACACGATCATATTTTATCGTGGGAAGAACTATGCACGACCAGAGGTTTTGACACCATTTCCTACATTAACAAAGCAAAAGGTACTTTGTCATTGTTTCTTTGTGGCATCTTCAGTTATTGTGTTCATATGCATTTAAATACACATATTTCTGAGAATGAAGGTAACAAGAGTTTGGGGAGTGAATGTTGCCTTTCTCTTCTTACCTCAAATCTAGCTTTTTGTAGTTAAAAAATTGGAGGCTTCCCCATTTCATTGTCCGGTGTGTAGTATTTCCCAGTCTGGAGATTGGTTTCCTGTGGTTCTCCCTTGCCTCAACCTGTATCTGAGAACACCAGGTTTGCAGGATTATATCAATTATCAGTCATAGAAATTATCAATTGGATTTTGAGGCTTATGTATGACGAACGATAAGGTGGAGCTTTTGTGTGCGATTCCAACATGAGACAATTTTCAGACAAAACACAAGCTGTCGAGGGAGAGTCGATCTACTCTCTTTCGTAATGGAGGTTAGCACATCTTTGACTGGGGGCAGAATTCACTGGCGAAAGGTGTAGTAAGCCTTGACCCTTGGGATTTCCAAAGATGGTGGAATGTCTATTTTCTCTCCACGAAGAATCCAAAGATCATGAGACCATGACCCTGGTGTGGGCAACCCAAATTCTCTTTTGTTCATCATAGAATTCTTGGTTAAACAACTACATGGAGTTTACATTCAAGAGCTACCCAGTAGCCACCCAAGTCCAAATCGAGCCACAAGGATGTGCTGCATTAAACCTAACTTTAGGTTAATTAAACCTACATTAAACATTAAATTCAATTAAAAAAAGAAATGTGATACAGATAAAGTGGGAGGAATAGCAAAGAACCGAATCAAAATTTTGTGACTTGTCCTATTTTTTTAGAATTGAATTGTGGTTACGAAATAAACTATACTACTGGATATGTTTCATGAAAATGAAACGAACAGATGGGGCTGACTTATAGAGATACAATTCCTTGATAATTTTGTGAATTTGATCAACCACGTAAGAAATGTTAGAGTTATGGTTGGAGAGAGAAAAGAGAAGCAGCGTCCATCAGCAAGAGGTCGCTGGTGCTTGTAGGACCAAAGGGGGAGAGATGGACTTCTTAAGTATGGTTCAGGATTAGGATTTAGTCTTAATCCAAATACTCTTTACAAAATTCTGTTTTTTTAAATCCCAAACAATAGAATTGGAAAAAGGTCGCTTGCACAACCATGGGTATATATATATCATAAACTTCTGCAGAGTTAGGATTTTATGCGTAAATTGCATTGAAGCCTTTATTTTCTTCGTTGTCTTATTCAAGCGCTTCGGGCCTCAAATTTCGTCTATTATGGCTTCTTTTCGTGCAGACTTTTTTTCCTTCTTGGGTGTCTACTTGCATTTTAAACCAAACTCAGTTAGATTTTGTGAACTCTTGTTTTAGCCTCTGAAGTACTTGAAATTGAAAGACAAGTGCATTAAACACAACTGGAAATTGTAAAAATGCAGAAAAAGGTAATGGTGAATGCATATTCTAATGATGGGAATATGAATAACATAAAATAATGTATTCCGTTCAATTTCTGTACAATACCAATCGGTTTTTGTCATTAAAAATTAGGAAAATGTGACTTCATTAAGGACCCATCAAATTGGCACAGGTATTAAAGCCAAATTTGGAAAAAATGCGTCTAATTGTATTGCTTTAAGATGCTTAAAAGCTGGTTGATGTGTGTTGTCTTCATCTAGTTGACAAAATTTCTAGCACAAGTGATTACTAAATTCAGAATAATGCTGAAGGGAGCATATGATATTTGTCAAAGGAGCCCTTTAGTGCCGTTACCCTAACTTTGCCATTATTCCCGCGTCAAATTGCTATGTTATAGTGTTTTTGTCGTTGTGATGTCGTGGTAACTTGGTCAGATCACTTTATTTTGTAAGAACTAGCAAAATGAAGACAAAAAACAAAAAAAATGATATACTACTCTCATCAACTGTACTTGTGGTCTAATGTTTTTGTTGTTGCAATGACTTGGTCACATCACGTCTCTATGAGAAAGGGTAAAATCATGATAAAGGGATGCATGATACTTTTTGATGTTATCTAAATTGATGATGTACAATAATTAAATGTTTCTCAGTATTTCTAACAAGTAAATAAAAATCAGGTGATGATCTTTTAGTTGGATAAAACAGTTCTTTTACAACAACAACAAAGCCGTTCCCACACTAAGTAGGGTTTGCTACATGGATTCTTTGCCTCCATTCAAAACTATCTTGGGTCATTCTCAGGCTCAGATCCAAATAACTAAGATCCCTTATGTAGTCTCATTTCATCACTTCAAGCCTTCCTCGTCCTCTCTTAGACAACTCAATATCTCAAATCTCACATCTTCTAACTGGTGCATCATCTGACATCTTTTGTAAATGGCCAAACCATCTTAAGTAATTTTCTCTCATCTTGTCCTTTATTTAGGCTACACCAACTTTCCTTCTGATGGTATCATTCTAAATCCGATGTTTTCGTTTATGACTACACATCTACCGTATCATTTTCATTTCTGCTACTGTCATTCTCTGCGTATGTTTATGATTCATATGCCAACATTCCGATACATAAAACATAATAGGTCGCATGGTTGCTTTGTAATATTTTGCTTCGTTTTTCAAAGGAATTTTCTTATCACATATAACAATATAGGTTGCTCTAAACTTTAGCCAACCTGCATTTATTCTATGAGTAACATCTTCATCGATTTTGCCATCATGTTGCAAAATGGATTTCAAGTATCTAAAAGAATATGTCTTCTGAATGTTATCTTCTCTAATATTCACCTTGATTCCTTCACCATTACTTCCATCAAATGCGCACTCCATATATTTTGTCGTAGCCCTACTTATACAAGATCCTTTAATCTCCAAAGCATGTCTTCAAACCTCAAGCTTCTCATCAATCAACACAATATCATAGACGGGTAACATACACCAAGGTGTCTCACCTTGAATGACTCTAGTCAACTTGTCCATAATCAAAGTAAAAAGGAATGGACTCAAAGTTGAACCTTGATGCAGATCGATGTTGATGTCAAATTAGTCAGTAGTCTTCCCATATTGGATCCTTACAAAAGATTAATTTAATTTTATAATAATATTTCACTAGTTTTTATGCAGAGATTATTATGGGACAGAAAAAAGCATGTTAGTTTGGGCATTCATGATGCAGCGTGGAACCGAAATATAGGACCGCATATTTATTTAATTTTAGCCGCTAATTTTATTTACGTTTATTTGAGTTGTCGCAATTTTAATTAAATAAACGAGATCGCTTGTGATCTCAATCAATTAGTTAGAGATTTGAATTTCAAAATTAGTTGGTTAATTGGTTAGAGTCAAATTAGGATAATTAGTTTCAATTTGAATTTGATTTCTATTTTTGTAATCTCATCCCTCCTATATAAAGGGATGGCGGTCCATTGTTTTAGTGAGTTCAATTGTTATAAAAATTTGAGATTTATTCTCTATCTCCCTCTCTCGTCTCTCTCATTCTCCTACACGATCTACGCGTTTTTCCTCCTCGAATCTCGTGCAATCGGCGTGCTTCTCTTCTCAACCCCTCCAAATTATTCTTCCACCAAAAATCCACGAAAAATCTATTTTCCACCGACGCCGAATATTCCGATCCGCATCATTTGGTATCAGAGCATGGCCTACAGATCGTCCTCACGATCTGACGATCCGTCCAGACGTTCACACCGACATGCATCGAGGGACTCTCGTTCGTCCGAACAAAAACGGCGAGCCAGCGACACCTATAACAAGGAGACGAAGCGCATGCTACTTGAGTTACAATCCAACTTCCATTCCATGTTTCGAGATCTTAGGGTTAACTTCGAGGCCCTATACGCCAAATCAAAGGCTTCGGCGACACCAAATCACCGAAACCAAGTTTGACGAAGGAAAGATCACCGTCGGCAACCAAATACTTGCAGTCCTGGAGGTTTCAGATCTGATTCCGCTACCGGAATCGATTCCATCGCCCCCTCCGGCCGTCCCGGCACTGCCCAAACCATCCCAGGTACTTTCCCTGCCTTCCTCGACCACAACCCCAGTCCCAGCCCCATCCCCGTTGCCACCGCCACAAACCCCCCCTCCCGCAGCCCCAACAACCATCCCTACCCCACCCCACCACCGACGCCCTCTGCGAACCCGATCACTGGTGATTTAAGATTTTAGATCATGCAACTTTGGTTACGAACGACTCAATAAGGCTCTTCTCTTTTTGCTTTCGACGGTAGAGATGGCTATGCGAGTTGAGGATTACAATCAAGAACCCATTTAAATACAATGTACCTTATAGTCTCTAAGGTTATTGCGGACTGTCTTAATGGCATTATGCTGGCGGCTATCTGTCCGGAGCAAACCATACTTGCCCTAGGTAGGCTGATGGCATATTGTTTGGTTCTTGCTATTAAGATGTGGATGGACTGGAAATGGAAACATTGGAGGGTTTATTGTGGGAAGTTGATTTTCCAAGGCCTAAGACTGTGTGGTTTACAATTTTTGTAGGCTCGCTGCAACGGAGAGAGGTTTCTCGGAGATCTAGGCTGCTTGGATGAAGAGGTGCATCATGATTGCATCTTACTCGATCCTAGTGAACGAGCACTTGGACATAGGCTCCTTCCAATCATAAAGATGGGTTCAACAAGATTACCCTCCGACCCTTCTCCTTTTCGTGATAATCATTGATAATTTGGCGGTGATGATGAGATTGGCATCCAAGGGCAAATTTTTTCTAGGGTTTAGAATTGGAGTCATCTTGATCCATATTTTGCAATATGCCGATGATACGATCCTGTTCATATAGGGTAGGACAGAGCAGGTCAGGCGAGCATCCCTTATCATGGGTATTTTTAGTGACATCTCGAGCCTAGAGTCGACTTATGTTCCTTTTGGGCTCCCACAGAATTAGGTGCAAGAATCCACCATGGCTCTTTGATGTTCGGTCGTTGCGCTTTCGGTTACATACTTGGGACCCCCTGGTGGCAGGTAGACTTTAATCCTCGAATTGGCATCCCCTATTGGAGAGATTCAAGAAAAAAATGTTGGTTGGAAGGTCGCGATTCTCTTTAAGGGAGGGGGGTTGGTTATGCTTAAGCATGTCCTCATTGCTATCCCTATTTTCTTTTACTCCACCTGATTGCTCCATGTTAGTGTGAGAACAAAGATTGAGTCGATGATAAGATGTTTCTTCTGAGCATATGTTAGACATGAGAAAGGTGGCATTCTCCTACTTGATTGGGATATGGTGACTAGACCAAAGAATGGAGTGGTTGGTGTTTTGAAGCTTGAGCACACGAATACCGCTCGTTTGGCTAAGTGGATTGTCATAATTTGTCATAGGGATGATGATTTGGAATGTTGCTTGATGCATATTATTTATGGTTTGGGGGTCACTTCTCTGAGTGGCGTTCGAGGGATTTCCTTCACATAACTAGTGAGCTAGAGGATATGGATTCCCTATTTGCCAGAAGGGACCATTGGATATTGGCGAATGACCCCTTTTCGGTCGAAACAGTATGGAATGAATTCTCGAGTTCACATGAATTGTCATGGGAAGAGTTGCATCGAGACTGTAGACTGATTTGAAAGAACATGATCCCTCAATGAATAGAGGTTTTTCTTTGGTTGGTGAGGCATGTGTGTTTTCTTATGAAGGCCCATCGGGACAAGACCCTTTTGATTAGGGACTTGGTGTGCCCAAGATACTGGGATGTGGTAGAAGTTTTATATCATCTTTTTTCGCTGTGTTCACTTGGTAAACATATTGGAGAGAGCCGTGATCCTCGGTGAGATTGGAGGAAAGATGCTTTATGGTGTTCCATTCAATCATTTTGCAGCAACTTACGGGAGGAATGCAACATGTTTGTTAGAGTCATCGGATTATTTCTATTCATTCTTATTTCATGTTGTAACCCCCTTCGTTGTATCTATGTAATTTTCCCTTTTTGCTCCTTTAGGGTTTCACGATATATAAGAAACCCTAGACCCATGAAATAAAATGAGTCATTTATTCTCTCATCTTTCTCCACATGGTATCACAACAATGATCCTAGATTGGGGTTCATACCTAGCACCAACTGCCACCGCCACCCACCTCTCCTCTTCTCGACCCTTGCACGTGCCCTCTTCTCAACCCAGGGCCCCGTGCAAGGCCCTCTCCCACAACAACTCCCCTAGAATCACCCCAGTGGTGTCCCAACCTCTCCAACATCTCTCCAATAGCATCGATAGGCATGGGGCACCGTTTAGGCCACTCCATCGTCACTCGAGCCTCCAACACCCCCATCTTTCTTCGGGGCCCTCCCGCATCGTCGCCCATGCCTCCCCATGTTGTCACCTATCCACTGCCCAAGCCTCCATGCCTCTCCATGTTGACACCCAACCCTCTCCGAGCCCTTGCATGATGGTCCATACCTCCCCGCATGAAATCTATGGCATGTTAAGGCCTCTTACATGCGTGACTGAACGACCAATCTACCTTCTTGAACTTATTATCTATCCACGATGGCATCTCTTCCTGCTGAGACCAAATCCCTATACACCACATCTTCTATGATGGTACACGTAACTTCTATCAAATTGAATGGCGCAAAAAAAAATTGTGCTCTAGTCTCATGCTTTCAAAGTGTTCGTCGGTGGTCAGTGAAAAATTTATATTCTGATGAAGGATCCTGGGTGCCGATAACTATCAAGTCATTACTTGGATGACCATTAGCGTTAAACCTCACATTGCATCAAACTTGCTCTATAAAGACACCTGAAGGAGATGTAGGAGAGTTATAACATACCTGTTATCAGAAGACGATCAAGTCTATATGCGGATCTGGTGTGCATCTTAGGGCAAATTCACTCTTGTTGAGTACTACTAGCTCCTTAGCAATTTGTATGAGGAGCTTGCGATATTCCAGCTCGTATTTTGTACTAAACTGGTAAAAGAGAGATCTGAATGACTTGTTTATCGCTTTCTTGTCGGTCGGCATCCTCGATATCAAGTAGTAAAGGAACAATTTCTTATGGTTGATACATTGCCATCCCTCAAGGATATCTTTGGTTACCTTCAGGAACTTGAGACATCCGAGCCCCACGCCAGAATTCGCCAAGAAAAGCGTCCCCTGTCCACCATCCTCGCTAACCAACACGTTTGAATGGATCTCAGCTAACGAGCAACACCTTCGCGAATGACCAAAGCACCGGCACGAGAAGCATCACAAGGGCTCACGGCACGCTCGTGCCCAATGGTCGAGACCACCGCAGCGAAAGCAACCCGACCGAAAGGGGAGAACGGCGGTGGCCCACGCCCTCGCCTAGAAGCAGCAGAGACCCGCCATTTCTGCTGCCCTACCACCAAGCGCCAACCCTCGCTTGCATCCGAGGCCTCACTGGTAATCTTGCTAGGACCCGCACCCGATCGGCCCAGTCTGTTCCGCTCGTTGAAACCACCGCACGCCGGAGGAGTCACGCCTGGTCGCTGGTCACGTTCGCCACCGAGCTCGCCGCACCCAGCCACCCTCGCGCGTTGGCGACCCTGTAGGGAGAAGAGCGCCGCACCCAATCGATCTCGCGCGCTGGCACCGCTCCTAGTTGCACCTGTGCGCCGAAGCTCGCATCACCAGTCACCACCCGAGCAACGCGGACTCGCCGCCAAATGCTCGCGAACGCGAATGGAGGCGCTTCCACGAAGGTGCGCAGTCGCCCCCACGGAGTTGCGCCCTAGCTCGCATGAGCCCCCCCATGTATCTGCTTATGTTGATGCAGATTATGCTAGTTCACCTGAGGATCGTCGCTCCACTCTAGGATATTATGATGATTGGTGAAAATCTTGCCACTTGGTGAAATAAGAAGCAAAACGTAGTCTCCAGATCGAATGTAGAGGCAGGGTAGTGGGCGATGACTCAAGCTACCTTTGAGATTACTTGGTTACTCTTTCCTACATGAACATTGTGGAGATACTTATATCTCTACCTCTTTATTTGTATTTTTCTATTTCTCCAGTCTATTTTATGTAATTTTCTGTTATAACTTTTCTCGTATATAAGAGTTTTTCTAACGGTACTTGATCCCAAGTATGATGCAACTAGAGCACATATTCTTCCTGATGCTACCATACCTTCGATGGAGGAGGCATATCGCAAGTAGTGTAGGCTCTCCATATCTTCTGGTGGTACTCTGCTGTCTCAAACGTCCTCAGCCGTGGCAACTTCCCATGGTATGGGGGCTCTAAACAGTTTCGTGGTCGAGGTGACAGTGGCAGTAAGGGGGTAGTCGACCCCCTCATCAGCCTTGCACTTACTGTCATACGCCGGTTCACTATGAGGAAACATGCTATTCCAAGCATGGGTTCCCAGCTTCAGTACGTGTGGTAGAGTAGATTAAGTAGGTTGGCAGTTCTTCACCCGCATTTAATCAGAGATGCGACGAACTTGTGGCGAGGCTCAGGGAGATTATGCCTACTCTTGGGTCAACCATCTCTCCTTCAGGATCCTCAGAGATAGCTGCATCTGCATTAACATCTACATCAGGTATAACATGTGCCTTTACTAGTTGTTACAAGGCAGATTTGTCGGAGTGGATCTTGGATTCAAGAGCATCTCATCATCTCTGTGATGACATAGATCTGTTTAGTGCTTTCAGTCCAACCCTACCCGGACGATCTGTTGTGATAGCATATGGGACACACTCTCCCATTACTGGTCTGGGGGAGGTGTAGTTAACTCCTGCAATACGGCTTCAGAATGTTCTTTACACTCCTGAGTTTTCTATGAATTTACTATCTATTAGTCAGATCACCAAGGATTTACATTGTCGTGCCATATTTGATCCATCTGCTATTGTGTTTCAGGACATTCTCACAGGTAGGGTGATTGGATCTGGTCATGAGCAAGGTCTCTACAAACTGGTGCAATCTCCTTATGCTGGTGCCTCTTCTCTTCACACTGGGTCTGTGTCTCTTTATATGTGGCATCTTTGATTTGGTCATCTTCCTCTGCAAAAGCTGTGTCACATTGTTCCGCATATTTTTCATCGCTCTACTTTTCAATGCGAGGTCTGCCAGCTTGGGAAGCATCATTGGTCCACTTTCCAGAGTCGTCAGGGTCGGAGTAGTCATAGTTTGTTTGAGTTAATTCATTTTGGTATTTGAGTCCCAGTCGTGTACCGGATCATCAACGACAGATTTTATCTTGTTGCTGTTGATGAGTTTTCAAGATTGTCTTAGGTCTTTCTTCATAGAAACAAGTCTGATGCTGGTCATATTATTCAGTCATTTATTAATGAAATAAGGAACATTTTTTCAGCAAAAGTCAAGTTTATACGTGCAGACAATACTCTAGAATTTTGCAGTACTCAACTTTCTCAGTTTCTTGCATCCCATGATATTGTGCATCAAACATCTTGTGCGTATACTTCCGAACAGAATGTGGTGGTTGGACGAAAACACCGTCATCTTCTGGATGTTACGAGGGCTCTTTTGATTCAGAGTCGTGCTCCTCATTCGTATTGTGGGGGATGCGGTTGTAGCTGCTTGTTACCTGGTAAATCGTATAATTTCTTCAGTTCTAGAGAAAAAGATTCCGTTCTTGATTGCATTTTCCGAGACGGATCTTTTCTCACTTACGCCTCGTGTTTTCGGTTCAGTGGCTTTTGTTCATCAGATGTCTCCTGGTCTTAACAAGCTCTCTCCTAGAACTGTCAAATGTGTGTTTGTTAGGTACTCCAAGACCAAAGAGGGATATCGTTAGTTCGACCCTGTTTGACGAAGGTACTATGTTACTGGAGATGTCACCTTTTTCGAGTCTATTATGTATTTCTCTCCTACAGGTGACAAGCTCATTCCTGCTGAGGATGGGGAAGAGGTCTATATGCATCTACCTCCGATCTCCACATCACCATCATCGTCACCACCACCACCACCACCACCACCTCTTCTACCACCACCTCCACCACCATCTACCACACTTACTTTCTTTCCTCTGGTTTACCTACGCCGACGTCGTGCTCATGTGTTTCTTCCATCATCCAGCCACTGTTGTAAAAGTCGTCCGACTAGGCCGACTAGTCAGTCCGACTAGTCGAGTCGGGGGGGTAGCCGGCTCGACTAGGCCTAGTCGGCCATTAGTCGGTCAACCTGACTAATCGGACCGACTAGTTGGCCGATTAATCGGCCGATTTTTACATAAAGGTTTTTATTTTTTTTATTTTTTTTGCTTTTTTTACATCAAACCTATGCTAATATGCTTAATGTTATATTTAAAGTCAATTACTCCTTTTGGTTCATTATAATAGTATTGAAAATGTTCAAATCTATGCAAATATATAAGAATATATGTATAAAAAATTATTTATATTGCAAGTATATAAGAATATATGTATAAAAATGATTTATATATTAAAAATAAATAACAAATTCAAAACCGATATGGCCGACTAAGTCCGATTAGTCACCCGACTGCCGATTAATCCTTAGTAAGTGACCCCACCGACCGAGTACCGACTACCGCTTTCTGCAACCTTGAATCCAACACACCCAAGGTATGTTATGAGCATTTGAGTTCTTCTCATGGCACTGGTGATTTGCATGTACAACTTGAGGTGCAGGATGTCCCAGATGATATACCTTTTGCGAGTACTGAGGACTTGGATGTATCTATTGCTCTACGGAAGCAGAGGCGTGCATGCACTATGCATCCTCTTGTTTCACATGTTTCCTTGGATTGTCTCTCCGAGTATTTTCAGAGGTTTGTTGTGGACCTGTCTGCTGTGGAGATACCACGGTCATATCAAGAGGCATTGCAGAGCCGTCAATGGCGTTTGGTGATGGCATAGGAGATGGCAACTTTACAGTCTCGGGCAAGGTTGCAAAAAGCGGTATGCGGTATTCAGTCGGTAGGGTCACTGATTACTGATTAAACGGTATGAGGGAGTTCAAGCGGAAATTAAACGGGTTATGCGGTTTTGCATTTTTAATTAATAAAAAATTATTACATATATATAATTAATAAAAAATTATAAATAAATTATAAAAATATAATCACATATTCACAATATAGACCAAATACTCTCAACTTCAAGGATTGTTTTTCATACAAATGTCAAAATAAATAGCATAAACAAGCAGAACCCGTAGCCAAATGTGAAAATAGACAGCATAAACAAGTAGAATCTATAGTCAAATGTGAAATAGACAACATAAACAAGTAGAATCCATAGTCAAATGTGAAAATAGACAGCATAAACAAGCAGAACCCATAGCCAAATGTCAAAATAGACAGCATAAACAAATAGAATCCATAGTCAAATGTGAAAATAGACAGCATAAACAAGTAGAATCCGTAGTCAAATGTGAAAATAGACAGCATAAACAAGTAGAATCCATAGCCAAATGTCAAAATAGACAAACATAAACAAGTAGAATTCATAGCCAAATGTCAAAATGGACAACATAAATAACTGCAAAATACAATTCATAGCATGGTTCAAGAAAAGTCATGCACAACACAAAAAGGTCTTGCATTCATTCATCCAAAAATATAATGAATCCAATGTCATTCTTCATCAGACTCGTCATCAAGTAACATTGGCTCTTCATCTCCATCCTCATCTGCATTCTCATCCTCAAATACTCCCTCATTATCGGCTTCCTCATGCAAAGCTTGCCCGATGAACTTGAAGCTCTCAAATGTACACGTTCACTTCTCCTTGGCTCAAATATACTTTCAGCTTCGCATGCCTCGGCAACTGAACCCCATGTAAATCCTGTGCCAGGAAATAATTCATCTTCTTTACAAGGTACATTTGAAATCCATGCCTTTGCATATTGGTGATCCTTTGAAGAAAGTGGATCCCTTCTCTTACTTTCATTGCGATCCTTAATCAATGAATTGAATCTAACAAATACTAAATCATTCACCCTCTTAGGATTTAATTTAGCTCTATTCTGCGTATGAACCTAAAATACACACATGCATATATGTTATACACTAAAAAGTCAATGTATAATGGATATTAATGTACAAATGTAAAATTCATTACCGCTCCAAAAGCACTCCAGTTTCTCTTGCATCCAGATGATGACGAGGTCAAACTCAGAATTCTCATTGCCATTCCTTGCAAATTAGGGGTTTCACCTCCATGTAACGACCACCAATGAGCTGTTTCATGTTCAACATTAATTAGATATCATCAATATGGACTATAATATTATATTGAAAACTTGATAGGGATTCACCTGGATCAAAATGGTCATCATTTATTGATCTTTGCTTAATTGCTAATGGCTTCCCAAATGATCCTTGACCATGTTTGTAAATCACCAACTCCTTTCTTGTAATGATGTCTTGTTGATCTAAATCTAGATATAACTTCTCAATGCAGTCAAGAAGATATTTTTTCACAAGAACATCATTCTCAACATGATCTTTGCAATAGAAGTAGGGGTTCAAATAATACACTGCAAGATGGAGGGGAGAATCAAGCCGTCCTTTAGTCTTCAAATTGATGGCATCATTGAAATGCTTATAGGACAATTCATTTCCATTTAAGGAATCAATTATTCTTTCTTTACTTCCACTAATCCTACATACACAAATCCTTTAGATGGTTTCACATCAGAATCAACAACGCGTAGAAGATGAACCAACAGAGAAAAACCCTCAATGCTAGACTAACTTGATTCCAAAATGTTGGACTCAAGACAATGGATGTTGCGACCTCTCTTTTCCTCGTCTTCGACCATCTACAATCTCTCCACTCATCTGAAGATAACATGAGCCTCAACTTCTCTTTCTTCTCTAGAACACTCTATAATGTAAGAAATGCTGTAGCAAATCTAGTTTGCCTAGGTCTGATGATGTCTTTTTTGTTTGTAAATTTACGCATTATACTTAAAGTCTTCATGTGGCTATAAATGAAGACCGTAAGCGTCCTTGCCTTAGAGATTGCACTTTTCACCTTTGATTCTTTCCCCATCTTCTCTAACACCAAATCAAGACAATGGGCACCACATGAGCTCCAAAATTTTTTTGGATACTTTGCCTCCATCATCCTCCCCGCAACCATATTTGCAGATGCATTATCTGTAACAACTTGGACAACATTTTCAATTCCAACCTCCTGGATGCATTCATCTACCAAGTTGAAAATGTATTCAACAGTATGTGGCTCATCAGAAGAGTCCACAGATCTCAAAAAACTTGTACCAAGTGAGCAATTCACACACAAGTTCATAATACTTCTACCACAGATATCAGTCCATGAATCAGTCATGATAGAACATCCCATAGTTATCCACATATCTCTGTGTGGTGCTAAGGCATCATTGACATCCTTAACCGCTTTATTCAATTGTGGAACAAACGTCTCATAACGAGATGGAGGTTTGAGCCCTGGACCATATTGCCCAATTGCTTCAAATGCTTTATGGCAATCTTTCATTTGAAACACACTGAATGGATTGTTTGCTTTGTAAGCCCAACGACATACATATGAGATGACCTTTTCTCTTTGATCTTTACAAAATGCATCCTTGATTGTCGTTTGTCGTCGAGCAACTGTCTCATTCGTTGACTCAAACTTGCGAGGCTCTTTTGTTGAGCCCATTGTTGGTATATCACCTCCCATGACATCGACATCATTCCTCAGATCATCGATTTCCTTCATGTTTTTAGCCTTTCTCTTTAATATTTCACCAAAATATTCCTTCATTTCTTTCTTGATCTCTTCATCAACCTTGGGACAAGAAGAGACTTGTCCGCGAATATGAGCCAAATGCTGCTTGAGTCTATAAATTCCACCTTTGATGGTTTTGCTGCAAAGCTTACAAACAATTATATTCTGATCATCCTTTGTAAGCATATATCCAAACTTCCATCCTGGATCTGTAGATCCTTGTGGAATAAAACGCACGACATCCGTCCTCGTTCCACTACTTTTCACAGGATCAGAAAACTGAGTGTCCATCTCTTACTCAAGGGCCACACCTATTCACCAATGTTATATATTACATATCAGCACGAATAACATTATAAAAAGACATCACTTAATGCCAAATCTCAATACATTTGAAGAAATCACAAATAACATGCAGTCATATCCAAAGAAATTGATCTTAAGATAATATGTAGCTGACATAGATATAAGTATCTATCTTGTTGGGATACGCATTCAGTTTGAATATTCATTGAATCTAAATGGAGTAATGGAGTAAGGAGCAGATAAAAATATGGATCACATGGAGATCACATATGATTAGATTGAATAAGAGGCAAACTAGGAGTCAAGTGATTTTAAAAATGGTTACATTAATATAGACACCAACTATACCATGATAAATCATTTAGTCAATCAAAATATACTCGCAAAGGGGCATCTTTACATGCCAAGGGGTCGCTGCCAAAATAAGATCAACAATACTGTTATAATTCTAATGAGGTTGGCCTGGCAAAGAAACATAGTGATCAATGATCATCAAAGGTTAATGTGCTATACATTTATGTGTTGTTAGTTACTTACAAAACATAATAAACGGGAGAAGATGATTATAACTAACCTGTAAGGAACGGTGGTGACGGCTAAGGTGTCTGCAAATGCTTTGCGATGGCGGGGCTACAGCACCAGCAGGTGCGCACGAGGCTACAACAGCGGCATGGCTACAGAGGAGCCGCAACAACGACTGGGCTACATCAACGACGGTGCTTCAGAGGAACCACAATGGCGACGGGGGATGTACCGACGAGAATGGTTGCTGGCGGCGCCACCGCAAGGGCTGCTGTGGGAGGGGGATGGGGAGAGGGTTAGGGTTGCGTCAGGGGATGTTGAGAGTGGGCTTCGAAATTTCGAATGGTGTGGGGTACGAACGGGTAGGGGGCGAGGGTTAGGGTAGAGATTTTTTTAATTTTTTTCTTAAGTTATTTTAAACGCCCTTTAAACGGCCGTTTAAACGACCGTTTAATGCCGCTTAAACGCCTTTACCGCATATGAACCGACTTTGCTTAGTCGGTGCGGTTGAAGGCCGCATGCGCTTAAACAGCCGATTAAACGACCGTTTAGGCCGTTTTTTGCATCCATGGTCTCGGGGTACGTTGAGTGTTGTACATGCTCCTCCAGGTGCGTCTGTTGTTGGTAGTAAGTTGGTGTTTATTGTAAAACATCGAGTTTATGGTAATGTAGATAGATATAAGGTTAGATTGGTTATTCATGGGTTCACCCAAACTTATGGGGTAGTTTATCAGGATACTTTTTCTCCTGTTGCGCGTTACTCACCGCTGCGGATTCTAATTGTTGTTGCTGTGGTACGTGACTGGCCACTTTTCCAATTAGATGTCAAGAATGCATTTTTTATGGAGGTCTTCAGGAGGAAGTTTAAATGGAACAACCACCAGAGTTTGCTGCTGAGGGGAAGTCCATGATGGTATGCTGTCTCCATAGGGCCATATATGGCCTTAAGCAGAGTATGAGGGCTTGGTTTCAGAAGCTCTCAGAGTTGATTGAAGAGAACGGGTTTGTCAGGTCTATTGCAAATCATTCTCTCTTTGTTAAGAGAACTCAACGAGGTACAATTGTTCTAATTTTTGTTGATGACTCGTTGTTGTTGTCATCGATGAAAAAGGTATTCAGGAAGCTAAAGATTTCCTTGGGTGACGGTTCGTGACCAAGGACCTTGGCAAGCTATGTTACTTCCTTGGCTTGGAGTTTGCACGGAATCATCATGGTATGGTTATGACACAAAAGAAGTATGTTACTGACCTTCTATCTGAGACAGTCATTACAGGATGTAGACCTGCAACTACACCAATGGATCTCAATGCTAGGCTCTATGATGATGTCTCTGAGAAGGTGGATAAGAGACGATAAATAGAGCTAGTGGGGAAGCTGCTATATGTTACTATTACCATGCCTGATATATCATTTGCTGTGAGCAGAATCAATCAATTTATAGAGCAACCCAGACATGCCCACGTGGATGCAATTTGCATGATCTTAAGATATCTGAAGTCTTCTCCAGGTGCAGGCCTTCTTTTTAGAAGAAATACGCCTCTTGCAGTCACTGGATGTGCAGATGCAGATTATGCTGGGTGTCTCAAGGACAGGAAGTCCACTTCAGGCTTAACTGTGTTTGTTGGTAGCTCACTGGTTTTATGGAAGAGTAAGAAACAAACAATTGTTGCTCGATCTAGCCCTGAATCAGAATATAGGGCCATGGCCCAAGGGAGCATGAAAATGATAAGGCCCATAAGGGTCAAGTTAGTCCTGACTAAGTGAGGTGCCTCTTCCTATGCATCTCAGATATGATAATCAAGTAGCTATGTTCATTGCTAATAATTTATCCTTCCATGAGAGAACGAAGCATATTGAAGTAGGTCATTACACCCGTGATTTGATCCAAAAGGGGCTTATTTCCACTTCTCATGTTGCATCAGACGATCAAATTGACGACATGTTTACCAAAGCTCTTGCGAGGGGTCTTTTTCACCGTTGTTGTTCCAAGCTGAGCATGGTAGACATATATGCTCCAGCTTGTGGGGGAGTGCTGAGATACTTATATTTCTACGTTTTTATTTTTGTTTTTCTATTTCTCCAGTATATTTTATATAATTTTTCCTTAAAGTTTTTCTCCTATATAAGAGAGCTATAGGGCTATGAGGAATACATCTTCATTCCAACCCTTTCCACAAACTCGGTACTGTTGTCACTACTCATGTTCCTCTATATTGTGCAACAAGTCTGCTATATATATTGCTACGAACTCTGTTTTCCATGACTGAACCAAGCACATTGAGATTGACTTTCACTTTGTTCGTGATGCTTAGGAAGGAAGATCACTACTCCATACATTTCCATCAATTTTCTGCTTGCAGATGTATTCATGAAGGTGTTATCAAAGAAACACCGCTAATGGATATTCTCCAAGTTGAGCATGGTCGATAGATATGCTCTAACTTAAGGGGGGGGTTAGAGACAACTTTGTTTTATTATAATTAGTTGTCACCCCTCGGGTTGCTTTTATGCAATTTCCTATTAGCGAGTATTTTAAGATTTCAGTCTATATAAGAACCCCTAAACCTCTTCAATAAAATCAACACGTTACATTTTCTTGTATTTATCCACAAAAAGTATATGCTATGGCCTATATTCTTCACATGACGAATCTTGATAAGTTATTATATATTTTTTGCACCTTGATGTTAGTATTTTTCAACTCAAATGCTTAAATTGCTTATATGTTGTATCTTTTACTAAGATAGAATTGTTCCGAATGTGTTTCTAGCATATTTTAATCTTTTTTTAGGAGAACGAAAGTGTAGTACCAAGATCGAAGCCCATCGTAAATTTAGCCAACTAGGTAGAACCGAGTACAAATACGATACAACAGAGATTCCCAGAAAATCTGAATCACATGTTATGCCACAAAGATACTAGTGCACTGTAATGCCCCAACACCCTCTCATGGATAAACGGACACCCCCGAAAAATCTGAATTACATGTTTAGCATCATATCGTAACTACAATTCAACGAACTTTGCCCCCGTCTCATATACATGCTGTTGATATGACTTGAATCCTAACCATCCCCAGGTTGAACCTCGTATGCACCTATTCCTGTCGTACCATACTCCATTAAAATAGGGGTCTCGTCATTCTATTTGTATTCGAGTATATGGATCTGTTTGTTTCAGTGCTCCGTTTGTACGAGAGTAGTATATAAACTCCCCTAGGGTTTGGGCTCTCTGTATCCTATGTATTTCCTTCTTTCTCCATACAATAGTGAAAATCGATCGCCGCCGCCCAAGGATAGAGCCCAGTTATAGATGAACCTTGTAAATCCGTGTTTGCGTCTTGCTTGTTTGATCATGTTTTTTGCTTCCGTAATTCGCAACACATGCAAACCGCTTTGGAGCACGTCCCATTCTTTTAAACCTTTAGCACATCCTGTGTTGGAGATGTTAAGTAGCATGCCGTGTGAGAAGGAACCACGCAACAACCATGTGCTTGCGTGCAGGGACCAGCCATCTCATAGAGTTGTTCTCGTCTACCATAAATCGAGTGGTGGCGTGTTATGGTCTGACCAAGCACACTACTTATGGCAGCATAGTGAAGGGAACATCATGAGTGCACACGCATTTCGCGCAAGAAGCGGCCTTCGAACAAAGTTGCCGGGCCTTGTTGATGAAGTGTAACAGTAGGAGGTGCATTAAATTCATGCATCCGGCCCTAGTCACGTGCAGTGTGGTGGCAGCGACGACAGGTCGCAGGGCCTAAAAAGAGGTATATGACTTGGGTAGGGAGTGAGGAGTATAGATCCTTTAAAAAATAGGTCAATTGCATATAGTTAGGCTAAGGATGCATTGGGGCATGTCCTTACTAGTGGTTGCTAGTGTTTGAAAAAGTCTCCTTACGTTTTTCTAATTTCGTTATGATTTTTTTTATTAAAACCTATGCGTACACCGAGGTCAAGTTTTCTTGGAATGTAAGTAGAGGCTATATTACACAGCTAATACAAATGATCACTCGTGCTTACTTTCCTACGACCTTTGACGCATACTTTGTTTTGTTGACGATGTCACTTGATCGTCCCCCATAGGCCATCTAGTTTGAAGATGCCACTTGATCGTCCTCCATAGGCCATCTAGTCTTGGTAAAATGTCCATATCAATTATAAATATTCCGTTCCATGCCTCTCATACTGCATGCCTTTTAGTTAAATTCCATAGTTGTAGAGAAGGAAAAGATCCAGGTTATTGGAAGATGGGAATTTTTTATTATCATGTATGAACATGAAACTTGTGAAAATTCAGTGCTCAAGTGCTTTGCCTTGTAACTGTGACAGGACATAGTGGGATTTCATTTTATGTCCTTTACTTCTGATTCTCTAAAATTACTTGGAAATGGTTTCTTCATTACGTTGAGTACGACCACATGCACTTGCGGTTGGCTTCTGATCTCTTATGCAGGCTCTAGAAAAATACAAGTATGAGCAGTCTCTTGAGCACACCGGCCAGTATATTGAAAAGCTTGAGCAAGAGCTTGAAGAATATCGCAAACACCTGGCTTTGTACAAGAAAAGAAAAGAAGAAAACGCCGGTGAAGCTAACGCATCTCCTTAATCTCAGCATGCTTTTCCTCCTGAAATCCGTCTCCTGGGTTTGACAAGCAAATGTTTTGGGATATACTTGGTCCGGACTTGGCAAGCAACATGAGCGGATTTATCTCTCATCAGTTGGGAACATATGTACATGATCATTTATCTGGATATTCCCATGAGCACATTGGTGTCTTTGCAGCATGGTATGACAACAACCAACCTGCAATCATATTTCGAAAGCATCATATAAGCTCTATTTCCAGTCCAAAATGAGACGAGTGATTTCTCCTGCAACCTTGTAGCATTATTTGCAGGATTTTGCTGACCGTGCAGGTATTTTTGCTAGGCTTGCATATGGTGTCATTTATTAGTTTCATAAAAGAAAATTTTATTGTGATTCTTTAAACTTCGACAAGGCATGAACAATGTCATTCCTTTTTCAGAAGCGTATTAAAGGAGCTGTAGAGATTCTTAGATAGAAACGTTGTGAATGAAGAATAGCCATGGAAATACATCTGCAAGGATTAATCAGTTACTGATTTGGCGTACATGCTGCTGGACTGGATGGCTATAGTCAAATGCCAAAGCATGACAATATTGACTTAAATTTGCTACTGTACCAGCCAACAATTGCTTGGTTGATATGAAAAGAAAGATCGAGGAGAATTTTGAACTGACCAGGGGTTGAACCCAGTGGGCCTGCGTTATTTCAAGTTTTTGGTTGGTGGCTATAGAGTGGACCAGACTTGGGATCATCCCTAGAGATGAAAGAGAAGACATGCTGAAATTAATGGTATTGTTGATGCAATTGTCCCAACCTTTTCCTTCTATTCTCTGGAGTTTTTCAAGTGTTTTTTTTGCTTACTCGAATAAATTACTCATTCAATCGTAATTATTTGTTTATGCACGTGCATCTAGATGTTTAAATGCCAAGGTGTTAAAAAGGAAATGTCTTGTACATTGTAATAAAGAAGTCATATACTAATATAATATGACCATGTATGTCTTCATGAATGATAATAGCTCTCACATGAAACATGATATTAAAAGTTAATGCTCACCGAATTACGGGTGATATAAATTCAATGTAGACAGAATGAGCCACAGGTTTATGTCATCAAGTATATCTTGCTAATCCAATAATTTGGCATGCACATGGGCTCGTTTGGTTGGTATGGTACCCGGGGTAAAGTGCTTATCGCTCAGCTTTACCCTTGTATTCCTTGGTTGGAATTAGTTGTATGGATCTCTTTGTTATAATATTTTCAACGACATTCAAATAAAAAAGTTTAACATCAAAAACTTATATTAGGCAACATTACATTTACCATTCCAGCCTTCCTAATCATCCAAACAACTACTATTCACATAGGTTACTCCAACCCTACTCGAATAGACCTTTTCAAGGATCTCTGACATGTAACCGGATAGACAGGTAATCAGACATATTCTTCCTCAGAGGCAGCATCTGGACTCACTATAATTTAGAATTGAACTACAGCTGTTCTAGGGGATTTAGGGTCCATTAGGGACACATGCACCACAAGTGCACCATGCATGCACATGTACATGTGCAAGTTTATACGTGCGCTGATATCTGCTCAAAAGGAGGTTGCATTTACTTTAGCTTGAGTTGGTTGTAAAGATTTCATGTCTCTACAAGCACACAAGCACATCACATACATGCATGCACACAAACGTGCATATTGGTGAAACTTTTAAACAGCATGTTCACCTGCTGATTACATTTACACCCATTATGTCCATGCCAAGCTCTTTCTTATTATCCAAAGTGTCCCCACCAGTCTGAATAATTTCGTATCATTATACCACCACTGTCGCAGATGCTACTATTACTGCCTTGTTATCTGGAGTCTGTATCCTTCCTTTTCCCATCCTTTTGCTCTTTCCTACTTTTGCGAAGATAATGCAGAGGCTGAGTTCCAATTTTTTTACCTTTGTGGAGAAAAAAGGGAGAGAAGAGAGGGATAAAGGAGAGAAATGGTGAACATTTTATTAAGGGAGGTTTAGGAGGAAGAGAGGATCCTCTGGGGCTTAGGTGTTGTATCACCTGTGGGTCCCATAATTTAGTGAAATTGGTATCCATCCATGATCTTGAAATATATCCAAAAGTCATCAGTCTGATTGTGTACTCGTACAAACAAGAGAAGTATGCATGCAAAATCCCCTTTGCTCGGAGATAAAATGGAGGAGAAATAGATCCTCCAAGAAGAAATATGGAACCACATGTGACTTGGCAGAATCAAAGCTTCTGGCTATCAGACCCTCCACCTGTCAAACTATATCCAACTCCCCTCCACAATATCTCCTCTCAGGTGGCCCCATCTCAGAATTGCCCATCTCTCATTGGCCTTCGCAGATGAGGTTCATATCCTGATGATACCTTTCCTAAGATTTCCCCTTCAATAAACACTACTCGCTTCCCTCCATAAGATCACGTCCCCTCTCCTTTTCCATCTGGATCATTCCAACTCAATTTGAAAGAAGACAAGGAGAGATGGCAGCACAGGCACTACTCTCTTCTTCCATGGAGGCAGGAAGGCAGCTCCTTGGGGGAAGGCCACTGGTGCCATCTTCCTCCTCGTCGAGATCACTCAAGAGGGCCTCCTTTGTCGTCAGAGCTGCTGCGACACCCCCTGCTAGGGTCTGTCCTCTGTACATTACTTCTTGGTATCAATTTGTGATGTGTGCTATGATAAAGATGGTAGATGTCATTGTTTTGGTGTTATTTTTCATATGCAGCAAGGAGCAGACAGGCAGTTGTGGTTTGCATCCAAGCAAAGTCTCTCCTACTTGGATGGCAGGTAAGTATCTGCAGCTGCAGTTTTCTTGTGAAAAGTTTCCTGATACTACTCCCAGTAAGCTAACATTTGAATTTACCGAATTCCAGCCTCCCAGGTGATTTCGGATTCGACCCTCTTGGCCTGTCAGACCCAGAGGGCACAGGCGGTTTCATCGAGCCCAAGTGGCTCGCCTACGGGGAGATCATCAACGGCCGTTTCGCGATGCTTGGTGCGGTGGGCGCCATCGCACCGGAGATCCTGGGGAAGCTCGGGCTGGTCCCGCCTGAGACGGCACTCCCGTGGTTCCAGACTGGGGTGATCCCCCCGGCTGGCACCTACACCTACTGGGCCGACAACTACACCCTCTTCGTCTTCGAGATGGCTCTTATGGGCTTTGCAGAGCACCGTAGGTTCCAGGACTGGGCCAAGCCTGGGTCCATGGGCAAGCAGTACTTCCTGGGCCTCGAGAAGGGCCTCGGTGGATCTGGAGATCCTGCCTACCCTGGAGGACCCTTCTTTAACCCGTTGGGCTTCGGCAAGGACGAGGCGTCGTTGAAGGACTTGAAGCTGAAGGAGGTGAAGAACGGGAGGTTGGCCATGTTGGCCATCTTGGGTTACTTCATCCAGGCCCTCCTTACCGGTGTCGGCCCCTTCCAGAACCTTCTAGACCACGTCGCGGATCCGATCCACAACAACGTTCTTACCAGCCTCAAGTTCCATTGATAGGTGGTGTGTTGGGTTGCTTTTGCGTAGTGCCAAATGAATTGGTTCGTGGAGATGATGTAAAATTTGTATGTGATGTATGAAATCTCTGGCCTTTGATCTTCAGTGAAACAGTGAAATGTGAATGATCCTGAGGTGGTGGATTGGAGATTATTGTTTCTTATTTCTTTTAGAAGGATGGGTAAGTTGTTGGCCGTTAGCCAGTCTGACTTGAACCTGACCCAAAATCTGACGCATTAAATTCGACCAGAATCCGAGCCCGTTTTTCGAAAGGGCTGGGCCTATAAAATTGGGTCTGCCTGATCCAGACCCATAAGACACAAAGCATAGAAAGCATAACTATGGTACATTTAATTTGCATATTTACTCAAGTCTATACATCAAATAAAGTTGAGATCGAATCATTCTTCAGCAAATTTTGGAATTACAAATTTGCTTGCTTCATCCACATCTAAATGTTTAGTTTGTGCTCGTTTGTTATGTGCTTTTCTTTAATTGAGTCTAACATGAACTTCTTTCAAAATTCATTAATATACTTTTGCTAATTTGAGAAAATACTATTTTTCAGCTAATGGAATTGGAGTCCTAATTGGAATTTCATTTCTTTATTATACAAATGACAATTTCATCATGCATTTGCTTAAAAACTTGTTGACAAAGAGTACCATTAGAAGCACTAAATTTTCTTATAGTTGTGAAATGCATAAATATTCCTTCTTTTTTCTTAATAAAAAATTAATCAATCAGTGCAATCAAAAAATCAGAAGTAATAAGAAAACCTCATAACAGATCATGGATATATGAGATACTTATTTTGAACCATAAAGATCAAATTTTCTGAATACATGCATGGTCCAAAGTAGAAAAAAACCCAGTGATTGCCCTATATATACTTCATATTTCATAAAACCATTTAGCAAATCATACTTGACAATCAAAAACTTTAAGATAAGAAATTTTGAGTATATTATTGTAATCGAGTTTCACAAGAGCACATAAAATCAATTTTGTAATCGAGAAGCTGCGTGGGAAATCTCGATATCAGTGCAGAACGCAGATCGGCCCCATCTAATTGGAACCAATCCGAGGATGACATCTGTCGCCGGAGGTCCTAGGTGGAACTCATCTCGTGGTGGGAGATGGTAATTTTGAGAGGTGGGGGGTGGGAGAGCCACAGGTTTGGATTCGGTGGAGAGACCTGGGGTTGCAATCGAGAGATGTTGCTCATGGTATATGAAGTGCCACATTTCCACGGTTTCCTGTAGAACCATAAGTAGGGCTGCTAATTGAACTGAATTATTCGTATTCGATTCGGATTCGTTCGATAAAAATTCGGAAAAAATTCGATTCGAAATCAAATGAACTGAATTTGAATATAACTTGTGGATTCGATCCTCAAATGAATTGAATCTGAATTCACTTGGATTCGTTCGATAACAATTCGATTCGATTCGATATATACACATATATGATATAGTATGAAACATTACATATATGATGCAGCCTGTGGAACCCTACAAATATCTACTTATTTGTTTTTGTCACTTATTTGTGTCTATAATTTTTTCCATGGGTAAAAGGAGATTAGAAGGATATTTTTCCATGAGTAAAAGGTCCATTAATAAGGGCTTTGTCGTAAATATTCCATGAGTAAAAGGTCCCTGTGTGAAATCTAAACCCTAATCCTCCCCAACCCGTGCCTCCCCAACCCGCGCCTCACCCCCCCTCGCCGCCCTCCCCTCCCCACCGCAGGTCTGCAGCCGCGCCTCATCCCCTCCGCAGCTCTTCACATCATCGCCCTCCCCTCCCCAACCCAGATCACTAGCCCTTTGCGCGCGCCTCCACCACACGCCTCATCACCTCGGTGCCCTCCCCTCCCCAACACAGCGCGCCTCATCCCCTCCGCAGCTCTTCACCTCACCGCCCTACCCTACCCAACGCAGATCACCGGCCCTCCACCGCGCGCCTCGCCATCCTTAGTGACCTCCTGTGCAAACGCCTATAGCCCGTAGTGACCTCCTGTGCAACCGCTTATCTCAAACATCCTGTGCGACTGTGCCTCTAGCCGTCCCCCCTCTAACCTAGCACGTCACCAAACTTGCCTGTGCCACCGCCTCTCGCCAAACTTCCTGTGGTATGCACTGTTTCTGTTTTTTTGATATTACCTAGCCAAACTTCCCGTGGATTGCTTTGTCTATACAATTTGTTTGAAAGTAATGAGCACTTTGTCATCATTTTATGGTCTTGATGGAATTTAGTGATTCTTTTATTTCTTAGATATCATGGAGATAGGTTACAATGAGAGGGAAGATATGGAGGATTTTTCAGAGAAACGTGAAACACAATCTTCGGGTTATTATTTTGGACAGGTATATCTATTAATCTATATCCTTTATTTCGAGAATGGTATTGAATTTTTGGATAGGTTATTATTTATAAGGGAATTTTATTATGTAAACTATTTGTAGTTTGGATTTTTTATTTCAAATATCATGCTTAATTTGTAGGATTTTCTATACGAGATTGGTTTCGTCGTTCATCATCATGCAAAGGTAGTCATAATGTGTTCAATAATATTCATAAATAATGTATATCATATTAAATAAGTCTAATCTAATTATTTTTTCCTTTATATTCTATTCATTATAGGTACAAAAAGGGAAAATGAGATTGCAAGAGACATGCACGAACGACAAAAGTTAGGTATTTTTATGTAATTTATATTATCTACTGAATTTTATCATTTAGGTTATTTTTTTCTTATCTCAGTAATTTTCACAAATTAGTATCACAAATTCTATTCAATTCTTTAAACTTAGAATTTTATTAATATAATTTTTTTCTTATTAGTAAAATGATAATAAAAATAATGATTCGATATAAAATGAATCGAATTTGAATATTCGAAACTCCAAACGAATTGAATTTGAATTTAGATTAGAAATTCGTTTAAAATTCGATTCGAATTCGGATTCGGAATTTTCATAATGAATTGAATCTGAATCTAGGTGGATTCGAATGTATTCGATTCGATTAGCACCCCTAACCATAAGAACAAAAAATCGTCGGTTATTTCTTACATACCATTAATTAAACAAACAGTTATATATAATCTCAGTCGATCCTTTTTTTATTTCTACTCTGTTTAACCAGGAGCGTTATAGATGACCTAAATCCCAACGTCCGCTTTAAAGCCGTCAATGGCAACAAATCTTCCCGAACGGTTGTTAGTGAAGATTTTAGGTATTAACCTTTTCCTAATGAGTCATATGAAATCGTTGGGAAATATGCTCGTTCCCTCCCGTTGTTCCCGACAGAATCGTCCTTGCCAACCTATTTTTCTATGTTGCAGTTGTTATGGTATCACCTGAATTCAAGGTAAATATTTTCATTTTATTATTGATTTTATATAATTTCTTTTAATTTATATGTATGGATTATAAATCATATAAGTTTTTGAAGAGTAAGTTGCTTTAAATCTTCCTAGCCGCTCCTCTTTGGCTACATCTCGGAAGAAAGTCGTCTATCCCTGTCTATATTGCTACTTTCTCCAACTCTCTTGATTAGAAAGAAAGCCTACGGACCTCCCTCACTGACTGATGCGCATCCATATTTTGAAGAAAAAAATTTTCGATTAAAACAAAAACCTCTGATACTCCTGCTATGATATATTGGGGCCGGCATCCCTCCTTCGCTTTGAAAGATCATCCCATATTGCCAATACTCTTCCCTACAAGCCAACGTCAAGGTTGTTTGATAGAGAAAGTCAGTTCTCCCTCTCTATAGACCAGTAAGAGACAAGGAATACATGAATACTCACTCTGGACCCAGTAAGGTGTTAAATGAAATACCTAAGTAAAAGTTCATAGTGTTTTCTTTATATTTTTATGTTTATAGGGACGTTTATATTAGTAATTTGATTAATGATTTATAAGGGCTGTTTGAATAGTGTTTCATCATAAAGTATACAGTACAGAGTTGTATATATATTGAGCATTAGGTGTTTGATAAATTGTTGAAGTGAGATTTTTCTATTTTTCTTTGAATATTGTGTTTAAACGAATAGTAAGGTTGGTAATTTGGTTATTGCAATGGATAATGAGCATTTTGCAGAGAATAAACTTAATGACTTATACATTTTTAACCTGATCTTAATATGTTATGCAATAAATTATATAGGTGTATCTCTTTACTTGTATATATGTTAGTGAGATGGTATAAAGAGCAAAAGAACGTGATTTACACTAGACAACAGACATTGCGAAAAAACATAATAAAAAACACGCAAATTATGAAGGGGAAGTAAAAGAACTCAGGTATAATCCTAACCCTAATTTCGTAAACATCATCATAACATAACATGAGAGTTTTTATAGGTCGATGGAAGAGATTTTCAAGATGGACCATGCTAGTTTGGATGATGAGAGAAAGAGTACGCTTGCTTTTGCGACAAGCGATGCACGGTTACTAGTTGTGGCTTAAACCATGGATCCACATATTGAGGGGCATAATATCATGAGGGATTTTTACAAAGGGATGGAAATGCTTTTACGATAAGAGATGCATGGTTACTAGTTGTGGCTTACAATCATGAGGGATTTTTACAAAGGTGCTCAAAAAATACAAAGGGATGTGGAATAATTACAAATATCCATAGAATGTTATACACAAAAACTTAGGAGCATGGATTTTACAACAGAGCACAAAAAAAACTAAAAATACGTATGAGCTTTTACAAAGGATAATACAAATTCTACAAATAAAAATAATAATGACACAAAAACTACTGAATGGGAATGTAAAAAAAATGCATAGTTTTGATTTTACAAAAATGAATCTAAATTTTATATAATCTACTTCGTGTTCACAAATATCTGCATTAAATTGAATTTCTTAAAAATGTATTTGGAAATTAGCAAATAAAGGAATTAATCAAAAATTTAAAATTAAATGAGTTAAAAATAGTAATTGATATTATTAAATGATTCAAATTTTATTTGAAACAAAATGATGAAAAGGCCCTTTTTGACAAAGCACCATTGCATCGAGATCGAATGGATCTTGTTGATGGCTCACCTTCAAAATAGTGAGCTCCAATTTCATTTGAAATGTACACACACACACTCTCTCTCTGTATGTGTGTGTGGGGGGTGGGGGGATTAAAATGGGGTTGCTTGTGGGGTATCTAACTTAATCGTGCTTGTTCTACATAAAATTTAAATGATAAAATATTATCATTAAGTTATCAAATTCTTCCTATGTGTTTTTGAAAAAAAAATCACAAGAGAAATGTGGAGGGAGCCAACCAAGTTAGGTCTCCCTGGGGCACGCACACATACACGCACGCACGCACGCATGCACACACATACACAATGGGTAAAATTTGGCTACTCTTGGATGCTTCAATGCTAAAGATGAAGATCGTGCACTCTTTTTTCTTGCAGAAAGGACGTGTCTTTTTTTATGTTTTTCAACAGAGCTTCCTTCCCAATGATCTCTTCCTTCTCCAGAGAAATTCTATGATATATAGATTGAATTTTAGGTCAATGTTTTATATATCCTCCAAATTTCGTTCAAATTCGAGTTGATTTGTTATTTTATCTTAATGGTCTAATATTCATGTTTTTTTTTAAATTGAATTTAAGTTGTTCAGATCCTGATGGAATGTTTGATCAAGTTCGGATCTTTTTTAAATAAAACTTAAGTTACTTATATCTTCATGAAATGTTTGATCATTAAGATAAAATCGACAATAAGCTGAGCAACATTTGAAGGATATGTAGAGCATTGGTGAGGATCCTTTTGTTGTATTCAAAATTGTATTTAGATTTTAATTGAAAAGTCTATGTAATTACAATTGGAAATAATTTGGTTTCAATTGGGAAACCAAATGTTTGGAGGGAAAGTTGGGAATTCCCAAATTTGAAACATGGTTGAGTTTGGGTGGAAGTTTAGTACCACACCGTGGAGAACTAAACTTTTGGTGGACTTATGTATGCGTTCACACACCAAGCTCTTGTAGCAATAGTAGAGAGGAGGAATGGAGGACTACACACACGCGCGCTCCGCTCCGCTCCGTCTCCGGCTCGGGCTCGGGAGAGTCAATTCGGATCTCGATACTTTTGCTGCGGATTTCATTTAGCTGATCGATTAAATTAATTAGACAAATTGACTTAATCGCAATCACATTGCACTAGGACACGCGAGCCCCTCTTTTTATATCCCTCACCCGACGCCGTCTTTTCTTCACTCGCAAGAAAAACCACTCGCGCCGTCTCTCTCTCTCTCTGGTTCTTCCTCTCACGGACGAACGTCTTCCTCTTCTTCTCTCGGCTGCAGTTCTCTGAAGTTCAATCGAGGACGATCCCCTTGGTGTGCGCCGACGAAGATCGTGAGCCGTCGTATCCTGGGAGCGGATCGCCAGTACCCTACGCACCGGTATTGTGGGGGCGATATCTTCTCTAAGGACAGTCCATTTCATGAACGCTTCAGTGAATTCTAAACTAATCTTTATTTCATTTTGGTTGTCGCAATATGTTTATTGCTTTACCCTTTCTGGATAATGCCCTGATTTATGTTTCTGTTCATTTAATTGGTTCATGTTTGCATATTATAATCGGATAATGATTGGGAAACATACGATTAATATAATCTTATTCGGTGTTGTTTCCCTGTTAATTCATTTGGATCCGTTGATTTATTGTTTAATATATGCTTTGGTAATCCTATTAACAACAATCTTAGAGAAGATATCTGGAACCAGTTTTAAAATGTCGGAAACAATGTTTAAATCGAGGTTAGAAATGACGGGTATGCCTGAAAAATTCGGTGGACAGAATTTTAAGCGTTGACAACAATGTATGAAGATCTGGTTAACCACCATAGGGTTAATCTCGATGCTTGAAACCGACTGTCCTACGGTGGAGATGGAAAACCCCTCACCCGATAGCCATAAGGCGCAATCTGCGTGGAAGGAACGCGACCTATATGTCATGGTTGCATCTTGTTGGCTCTGTCCAACACGTTTTTTGACGTATACTGTTCATCCACGCAGACTGCGGAGGGGCTATGGGAAGACTTGGATCGGAAGTATAACACCGAAGACCTCGGTATTGAGAAATACTCCGTAGCTAAGTTTTTGAAGTTTTCCATGACCGAGGGAAAGTCAGTTTCTGAATAGGCACACGAGTTTTTACTCCTGCTCCATGGTTTAGTAGATGCCGAAATGAAACTTCCAAAGAAGTTTCAGGTCATGTGTATCATAGAAAAATTCCTCAAGTCGTGGGAAGACTTCGGTATGACCCTGAAACACAGAAAGGGGAAAATTTCTATGGATGACTTGATGGTGGCAATTGCCATAGAGGAGGAATACAGGAAATAAAAACCTGTGCTTCCTGTTGATATTCAGGCTAAGGTCAATTTTATGACCTCGAAGGTTAAGGATAAGAAGGGAAATGGTCCTAATAACAATAAAATGAAACCAAAGGGCAAGATCCAAAAAAAGGCAAAGAATAAACCCTGCTGGCACTGTAATCAGGTTGGCAATTGGAAGAAGGATTGTCTGTCCTTGAAGGCTCAACCTAAGGCTACAGACGGGAGTCCACAAGTGAACGTGATCACTATGAGACTCGGGGCTAGCGAGGGGTATGTCTCTGTAAAACCTGAACTATACCATATCCATGATTCAAATGAGTGGCTCGTGGATACGGGAGCCAATGTAAATATATGTTCTGACAGAACATTGTTTTCTTCTTATCAAACCTGCAGCGGTGGGACTGTGAAGATGGGAACGATTCTGCGGCCAGGGTGCTAGGGTCGGGACAAGTCAACTTGAGGTTCTCCTCTGGACGTGTCTAGACGTTGCACAGGGTGCTGCATGTTCCTGACATCAAGAAGAATGTGTTATCCGGCTCTATCTTAGTTAGAAATGGTTTTGAATTAAACTTTAAATGTAATAAAGTTGTTATTCTGAGACATGGCATTTTTTATTGAAAAGGCTATTTGGTTTATTTTGATTTGTTATTTAGAATTAGATGTGATTCAGTAAATATTAATGAATTGAATGTTTTGAATTCTGAATGTTCTAGTTCTGTGTCTCATGTTGTAAATAATCTAGAATCTTGTGATCTGTGGCATGATAGATTGGGACATGTAAACCTAAATTCAATTAAAAGAATGATGAATTTAGAGTTGATCCCTAAACACACTATTGATAAAACTCAAAAATGTGAAATCTGTCTGCAAGCTAAGACACTTAGGAAGTCTTTTCAGTCTGTCTCTAGAGATAGTGAGATCTTGGATCTAGTGCATACGGATATCTGTGAGTTTAATGGTGTGTTGACCCGAGACAATAAGAAATACTTATCACCTTTATAGATGATGGCAGTGGATACTGCTATGTATATCTAATGAAAACCAAGGATGAAGCCTTAGAGAAATATCTTATATTTAAGAATGAGGCTGAGACACAAACAGGAAAAGTGCTTAAACGCCTTAGGTCAGATAGAGGAGGTGAATATACTTCTAACTTATTTGATAAACAATGCAAATCTTTTAGCATAGTTCATGAAGTTACGGCCCCATATTCACCGCAATCAAATGGGATAGAAGAACGGAAAAATAGAACCTTAACTGACATGATCAATGCTCTCCTACAAAGTTCTGGACTTCCAACCTATATGTGGGGAGAAGCCTTGATTACGGCTTGTCATATTCTGAATAGAGTGCCTCCAAGACATATGGAAAAGTGTCCCTTTGAACTTAGGAGAAATAGGAAACCGAGTTTAAGATATCTCAAAGTGTGGGGCTGTCTTGCTAAGGTTTTAGTCCCATAACACAAGAGAAAGAAACTTGGTCCTAAAACTGTTGATGAGGTCTTCTTAGGTTACCTAGAAAATAGCTATGCATATAGGTTCTTGGTAATTCGGTCCGAGATACCGGGCATAGATGTCAACACTATTGTTGAACTCCGTGATGCTACCTTCTTTGAGGATGTCTTTCCGTTGAAGACTGGGATTCCTCAGAATCTGACCATTGAGGGCGCCTCCACATCAAGATATATTCCAGATCAAGTGGAAAGGATATCGAATGTGGGGGTTGAGACTCAACATGAATCCAATGATCTTTCTAAAGAGAATGAGCCAAGGAGGAGTAAAAGACCTCGGATAGCCAAGGATCTGGGTAGCGACTTCGTTGTCTACCAGATCGAGGGTGATCCACCAAGTTATAAGGAAGACATGACTTCATCTGAAGCAAAACAATGGAAGGATGCCATCAAATCTGAGATGGATTCCATTATGGCTAATGGGACTTGGGAGTTGGTTGATTTAACCAAAGGATGCTCTACCATTGGGTGCAAGTGGGTGTTTAAGAGAAAGCTTAGACCTGACGGATCAATTGAAAATTACAAAGCCAGATTAGTTGCTAAGGGCTTTAGGCAAAAGGAAGGTATCGATTATTTTGATACCTATTCACCTGTGACTAAGATGACCACAATCCGGATGCTCATAGCATTGGCATCTGTATATGATCTCTCTATCCACCAAATGGATGTGAAGACCGCCTTCTTGCATGGCGATCTTGAGGAAGAGATCTATATGGATCAACCTGATGGGCTTGTGACTCCTGGGAATGAGGGAAAGGTTTGCAAGCTTGTCAAATCCCTTTACGGATTGAAACAAGCACCAAAACAGTGGCATGAAAAATTTGACAAGATTATTTTATCATGTGGCTTTAAGGTTCATGAATCCGACAAGTATGTCTATTCCAAAGTGAAAGGTGATGAGTGTATTGTCTTGTGCCTATATGTTGATGACATATTATTGTTCGGATCACATATGAGGATTATTAATGAGACTAAGGCTTTCTTGAGTAGCAAGTTTGAGATGAAGGACATGGGTGTTGCTGATGTGATCTTGGGTCTCAAACTGACAAGGTCAGTTGATGGGATTGTAATTTCTCAATCTCACTATGTTGAGAAGGTACTTGAGAAATTTGGATATCAAGATTGCAAAGCTGTAAGCACTCCTTTTGAATCATCCAAAACGCTGTTTAAGAATAAAAGTGGAGTACCTGTAGCCCAGCTAAGGTATTCACAAGTGATAGGAAGTTTAATGTATCTTACAAATTGCACGAGACCTGATATTTCATTCTCAGTTGTAAAGCTGAGTAGATACACTAGTTGTCCTGACCGTACTCACTGGGAGGCTCTGGATCGAGTACTGAAATACTTGAAGGGAACTATTTCCCTTAGTTTGCATTATGGTAGACATCCTTCTGTAGTAGAAGGATACAGTGATGCAAACTGGATAGGGAAAATAGAGGAGTCTAGGAGTAATGGTGTTACAGGTTATGTAACTACCCTTGGAGGCGGTGCAGTCTCCTGGAGGTCTGTGAAACAGACCATTCTAGCTCGATCCACTTTTGAGGCCGAGCTGTGTGCTTTGGACACCACTGGAATTGAGGCTGAATGGCTAAGGGAACTTCTGTCTGAAATTCCCATGGTAGGTCAGCATGTTCCTGCGATCTCGGTACATTGTGATAATATGACCACAATTGCCAAGATCAAGAGTTTAAAGTTCAATCAGAAAATAAGGAGACACATACAAATCAGACTTAAGACGTTAAGGGATTTGGTGTCTCGAGGAGTGTTGGCTGTGGATTTTGTTGGATCCAAAGACAACACGGCAGATCCGTTGATAGATCTTTAGTCTTAAAGTCTAGGCTTGGGATGGGACTGAGACCCATTGGAAGTTCCTCTACAGTAGCAATCCAACCTATCTGAGTGGAGATCTTACAAAGTAGGTTTAATGTGGTAATAACAAGCTGTTTGAGAACTGGTTGGCACTGTAATCTTAATGCGTAAGCATGAGTGTCTTATCCCTGGAAGCCTGAGTGTCATTTAAGCTGCAAGTTTAGAAAGAGCGTAGGCTCTGAATGGGTTCAAGCCTTTGGGCAGGATGTTAGTAGTGCATCCTTGGAGAACGCCACCTATGTGAGTGTTACTGTAGGCCGCAGTTAAAGGAAGTGGGTCTTTCCTGAACACACTCATGAAACAGGATAAGGGTGCATGGCCTTTAAAAGCACCAACCCTGAAGATTGTACTAAGAACAATGCTTTGTTGTTTCTACCGTATACTTTAACACCAAGGTCTGAAGTTAAAGACGTAGTTCACTTCGTTCCTGTTAAAGTGAAAGTAGTAAACTCAGGTAGATGTTCAAACCGGAAGGTACCTTTACTGAAAGCAAAGTGTGGGCAGCCGAAAGAAGTCTCTTAACTCCTTTTTTGAATCTCTTTTCAAATTGGAGAATTCGTGGGGGATTGTTGTATTCAAAATTGTATTTAGATTTTAATTGAAAAGTCTATGTAATTACAATAGGAAATAATTTGGTTTCAATTGGGAAACCAAATGTTTGGAGGGAAAGTTGGGAATTCCCAAATTTGAAACATGGTTGAGTTTGGGTGGAAGTTTAGTACCACACCGTGGAGAACTAAACTTTTGGTGGACTTATATATGAGTTCACACACCAAGCTCTTGTAGCAATAGTAGAGAGGAGGAATGGAGGACCACACACGCGCGCGCGCGCTCCGCTCCGTCTCCGGCTCGGGTTCGGGAGAGTTAATTCGGATCTCGGATCTCGATACTTTTGCTGCGGGTTTCATTTGGCTGATCGATTAAATTAATTAGACAAATTAACTTAACCGCGATCACATTGGGAATCATACTTAATCCAAACGGCTCGATTTAGCCGCGGGTTTGGAATTCAAATGGACACGCCCGTTGAGGAATGTTTTCGGAAACCAAAGGTCACCGCGCGTTAGGGCACGCGAGCCCCTCTTTTTATATCCCTCACCCGATGCCGTCTTTTCTTCACTCGCAAGAAAAACCACTCGCGTCCTCTCTCTCTCTCTGGTTCTTCCTCTCACGGACGAACGTCTTCCTCTTCTTCTCTCGGCTGCAGTTCTCTGAGGTTCAATCGAGAACGATCCCGTTGGTGTGCGCCGACGAAGATCGTGAACCGTCGTATCCTGGGAGCGGATCGCCAGTACCCTACGCACCGGTATTGTGGGGGCGATATCTTCTCTAAGGACAGTCCATTTCATGGACGCTTCGGTGAATTCTAAACTAATCTTTATTTCATTTTGGTTGTCCCAATATGTTTATTGCTTTACCCTTTCTGGATCATGTCCTGATTTATGTTTCTGTTCATTTGATCGGTTCATGTTTGCATATTATAATCGGATAATGATTGGGAAACATACGATTAATATAATCTTATTCGGTGTTGTTTCCCTGTTAATTTATTTAGATCCGTTGATTTACTGCTTAATATATGCTTTGGTAATCCTATTAACAACACCTTTTCCTCCACGAATATCTTTCTGCATGATGGAATATTTCTTGTTTTTCAACGGAGCTTCCTTCTTCCATCCCGTCGAGTTGTAAAATATATGGAATGTTTTTCAGTGATTAGACGTCCGTTAAAAAGTAGTCCCCCATAAGAAGCATATTTGAATTCAAGCCATTGCGTTGACCACAGCATGAGTACATACCATAATGCATTGTGAAAGTTAATATATATCGACACATCTTTACACACGAATTCCTTTCCTGGGAAATATCTATCTTATGAAATGCTCTTTAAAAACGAGAACCATGGATCCAAATCCAAATAAGTTAAGATTCCTGCATGCTATTCATGCTTTTGGAATTGATTGAGGTGAGTGCCTGAGTGGTAGGGGCAGATGCCATGAATCCACTGCAGAATGCCAAGTGGATGCTCTTTCCCTCTTCTGGATCCCAACCCTACATTACAACAGATGCAATTTGCTTTCAAGTTTCCTTTTTATACTGAAAAATGAGATCGGTTGTGAACTTCAGAGTATTTCAGAAGGAATCTTCACATTTCTATGTTTACTGGAAATCTCTTACAGGAGTTGTCCCTTGAACTCCATACATGTATAGGTAAATGGACTTAAAGGGAAATGAGAAGATTATCTTTAAAAATGATCTGAAGCTCACAATAGATCAGTAAAGAAATTTGCATTTTCAGTATTTCCGTGGTATTTCTGGGTATCTGAAAAACCAATTAATTTGATAATGCGGGATTCAGCTGAAGTTGGACTGTAGAATTCACAATCTAGTATGATTTCAACTGGATTATACAGAAAGCAGCCACAAGTCGTGTGTATCGATCCGTTCGATTGGTTATTTCACATAATGCCATGTTTCTTTATTTGATTGCTGTTCTACTTGTGCATCGTCTATTGTATCCATTCCCAACACTAAAAATGGACTGGAGACGATATTGGTGTACCTTCACTTGCAGGTGTCTCCTGTTACCAACGATTACTTTGCGATTAATTCTTTACGTGGATGATACTCAACAAACAGGTATTAAAGAATCTTCGGATATTTATTCACACGCCTTAAATTACATCCTCAATTTAATTTCAGAACAAGATTACAAAGAAACTGTTGGGAGACGGGCAACAAGCTGCGCCGCCAATCTCTTTTGGATGGCAAATCCAATTCTTCGGAAAACAACATCCATAGACATGGGAACCATAACATTACTATGCATAATTTTCTGGACCCTCTTAAGGAGCTCTACAGCTTCAGACGCCAAGAACCCAAAGGTATCAAATCCGAAAGGGACGAAGACATGTTGATTGTCAATACAAGCCTTCTCATGTTTAGCAACTTTGGTCGAGGCAGCTTTCTGTGCAGCGTATCCCGCAGTAAAATCATTTTTTATCGGACCAACTATGGAGACACTCCAGTTAAATCAACACTTGCATGTTTTCCTCCAGCCCAACCAAAAATTAAAACATCCGCTGGTCTGAGTGTGGACCTCCCCTCGTGTGGATTAGACAAAAAATTCACAGGTGCTTCTTTCTTTGACGCAACCCCAGCCTTCTTGAGAACATCATAGATGACATCTCTGACAAGATCATGTCTATTTTTAAAACCTGGGAGTTCACGACAATGAACGGCATGCACCTCAAAGGAGTCTAGGCAAGATTTGTGGCATACTGGACACGCCTCATCTGCTGAGAATAGAGGAATCATTAGTCGATATCTGCGAATAGTACGATACGCAATAGGTGACATATGCATTCCAAGACCATCAATAGGAATAGCTAGAAGAAAATATTGAGCATGGTCAGATTGCAAGCACCGAAAGATTGCCTTTTGTCTAGTTGTTATGTCAAATTCCACCTCAATTTCTTTGACAATTTTGCTAAAAAAAGGACTCGCCAAAGCATTCTGGGCTTTAGGGGGGACGATATCCTTGTTAGAGACGACATTGTTAGAGATTAATTGGTTGTTTTCACACCAAATGATGACGACATTGTTAGAGATTGGTTTGTTCTTTTCTAATGTAATAGAAGGTCAATATAGTGTCAATCTTTCTTCATGGAAGCATTGCAAATGAGTCGAATTGGAGAACATCCACAACAAGATCCCAGAAGAAACAAGAAGATTTGATACATGTGGCTTGGGATAGGACATGTGATTGCTTGACAAGTTCTGTTGGAGTAAACATTATAGGGTTTGTGGCAAATTATCGAGATTACAAAGTTTGGGTTAAGTAAACAAGATTTAAGTGCTTGTAATGTCAAATAAGCCTTAATCAGATTAAAGATCTTTTGTTATTTCACATCAGAGTACAATTTCTATAATTAGGATCGTATTGACATGCACTCAAATACACAAGACACAAGATATGGTCTTAATCAAAGATGAATGCTAATTTGCGTAACTTAGAAAGGTACTCTCATTTTAACGAATAATAACTGTCAGTTGATCGTCGACACTTCTGCTGTTCTTGAAGTAAAAATCCTGAACTTAAATTGGCAACAAGAAACAATCACTACAAGAAAATTGACATAAGGTAACGAATAATTTAATATTCGTTGTCATATCTTCCGTAGTTAGATATATATCAACGGATATTATTCGTTGCTTACTTCTTTAAATTCGCAACGAATAATGGTATTCGTTATTATATTCCTTGCAACGAACCATATAACAACGATTATTCATTGTCGTTTTCTCCTAATCGTTGCTAAATATGGCAACGATTAGTGTGAATTTTAACGAATAATTCAAAGAAAAATCGTCGTTGTATGGACCTTTAACAACGAATATGATATCCGTTGTTAATTACAAGTACAAAAGATCATTTGTCAACAAATAGTATTCGTTGTTATATCTTTAACATCGGAAGATATAGCAACAAATATTCAAGTTATTCGTTGTATTAAGTCTAATTTCTTGTAGTGAATGAAGTGTATCTTGGAGATGCACATAAACAATGGCAAATGATGTTCATATTCTCTTCCAGATGATACGTGCATCTATAACACGAATGTCGAGGTGAGACGACGGATGGCAAGCGCGAACGTTGCGAGTAATAAGAGAGGACAACATGGTGTACTACAAGAAAATTGACCTAAAGAACGAATAATTTAATATTCATTATCATATCTTCCTTAGTTAAATACATAACAACGAATATTATTTGTTGTTTACTTCGTTAAATTTGTAAGGAATAATGATATTCGTTGCTATATTCCTCGTAAAGAAACATATAACAATGATTATTTGTTGTCGTTTTCTTTTAATTGTTGCTAAATATGGCAACGATTAGCGTGAATTTTAACGAATAATTCAACGAAAAAATCGTCGTTATATGGACTTTTAACAACGAATATGATATTCGTTGTTAATTACAAGTACAAAAGATCGTTTGGCAACGAATAATATTCGTAGTTATATCTTTAACATCGGAAGATATAGCAACGAATATTCAAATTATTCGTTGCCTTAGGTCCGATTTCTCGTAGTGGTGGTGTTCAGCAATATGCACAAACTTCGGCGTCAGTAAGTGATGCGGGCACCATTGCGTAGGAAACGAGCGGACAACCGGGAAGAGAAACAACAATGGGTTATGGTGGGGGGGGAGGGTGATGGACGAAGAACGTCGGGATGATTCGGTGGTGAAAGGAGGATTGCCGGTTTTTCTTGGCGAAGAGAATGGGTTTTGAATTTTCTTATGAAGATGAAGAAACGAGTGAGGCAAGCAGATCCTCTGCTGTACACAGCCACCCGAGCCGCTCGACGAATTCATGCGAACTGCTCGATCAAGATCGAGTGGATCAAGCGGTCCATGATTTTAGAACAATCCTCTGTTGTATAATAGAAGATCTGCTCTTGACGAGTGAATCCCAGTTAAACGAGAGGATCGTCTGTTGTAATACAACATGTGTTGTATTACGGGGAACCATCCAATGGAGATCAAATGATCCTCATAGAGGGACGACTATCCCAGCCCCCTAAAAGGACCGATCAAATGATCCTCATAGAGGGACGACTATCCCAGCCCCCTAAAAAGACCGTCCGATCCCTCATCGGACGGTCCCCGTAATACATCACCTACTGTATTACACCAGTCATCCTCTCCCCACAGTTGGACGTGTGACAAATTTCTGAAAATTTAAGACAATTCAAAACATATCAGCTATTGATGTCCAACGGTCCACAAACTTTAGTGGCAGCTAATTGGGCTGTCACATTAAACCCCACACACACACGTACTGTGTCAATTGGCAGTTGGGCTTTATAGCTTAGAAAATCGATACGATACGCATCAAATGTATGAAGTGACTATACATGATCGATGGTAATTTCAGGAGGCATGTTATGCCTTTGTTTAAACCTTCTAACATGTTGCCGTTTTAAATATTCTTAAATCAAGACATATTACAACGAAACTGTTAGGAGACCGATAAGAAGCTACACCGTCAATCCTTTTTGGATGACAAATCCAATTTTTCGAAACACAACATCCATATACCTAATATCGTAAATCCTATATACTTTTGATAATCCAATTCTTCGAAGCTTCTGATACTGCTACATTATCTTTGCAATAGTAATAGAGCTAAGCACAAATTGAAACCAATTCATAACTCATGGTATTAGTGTATTTCTACACATGTATATAATCCAATACAATATATATACTCTCCCCAATAAATACATCAAGAAAAAAAATTAACATACACAGAAAAATATGCCAATCTGCCACCCTGTCTTCACGCCCTATCCCATATTTAATCCACCACTTAGCAATATTGCAAGAAACCCCCTCAACTTGCTTATCTTCTCAATCTCAGCCCCAGAACTTTTTTTTAATAGTAGGCCCGGTAATTTCTGAGGTCCGAAGCGTCCCCACTGTCCCCACTGGGACTCGAACCCGGGTCGTTTAAAGTGGAGGCACACTGCTCTACCACCCGACCACTCCTTGGGTTCCTCAGCCCCAGAACTTCCCAACATGTAACTCAACTGCAGCCCCCTGCGGCGAACCCTATCCTGGATCCACCCACATCGTAGACCACCTTCAACGTCTGCTGCTGCCTGTTGCCAACAATGGCGACCCCTCTGCTCCTTGCGAACGCCAAGCACGTCAAGTTCTTCCCGCTCACATCGTACATCACGTTCCCCTTCCCCAGCCTCATCTCAGCTCCTCCCTCGAACACCATCCTCACCTCCGGCACCCCGCTCATCCCCTCCGACCTACCCTCCCAACACGTCTCCAATATAGAATACCCATCTGTCCTCTTATACCCTCTTACCCCTTCCTCCACCGCCAAGCTCAAAGCCTCCAGCACCCTCGCCGGTAGCCTCGTTATCACGGTTCCAGAATCTATTATTGTCCTCATCGACCCATATGTCGACGTGGGCACATTTATGGCCTTACTGCCAACAATCACAGATACCAACTTCACGAAATAGAGCGGGGCTGCTCCTAATGGGTCGCTCAGCAATGGTGTGAACCTGTACTCTGTCGGGTTGTAGTCGCCGATCGAGAGATACCCTTCTCCTGCTGGCGTCGGTAGGCAGTAAGAGAAAGCGTTTGGGTACCTCGAGCCTAGCTGGGTAAGCAGGGAAAGCCGGCTTCTTGCAAGGCCGATGATGCCGGAGGTCCTACCGAAGAGGCCGACATTGCTGTCGCCACAGCCGAAGGCGAAGGAAGGGAGGACGGAGGAGCCCAAGAAGAGGGTGTCCATGCCCATGTGGCCGAGGGAGTAGGAACTGTCTCCGTAGGTGGCTTGATAGGTGCAGGTGTGAGAAGGGGAGCATCCTGGGGGGTTGAGTGTGGCTTGCCGTAACGACGAGCAGAAGGGGGAGGAGCATGTGAGGGAAGAGAAGGTGGAGGAGGAGTTGGGTTGGTAGAGGGGGTCATCTTGGGTATAGCAGGAGAGCTTACAGGGTGCGCACTGGAGCCAAGTGAGGGAGCTGCCAGTATCAAAGATGAGGTGGTGGGTGGACGGAGGTGTGCCGATGCGAAGCTGCGTGACGTAGTTGCCGATGCCGAGGGGGAGGCCCGAGTGGAGAGGGGTGGATGTGGAGGTTTTGCTGAGGGCGGTGGTGAGGAGGAAGTCGGCACGGAGGGAGTCGATGTCGAGGAGGGTGCTGGTGGGCGGAGGCGTCGCCGTCGAGAGGTGGTGGAGCGGGAGCTGGATTTTGGCGGGAGATTCTGAGGGACCTGCATGCAATATTACGATTTGTTACGGACTGAAAAAATGCAAAATTTTCAGGGAAGATGGTGATAAATTTTTTATGGAAAAAAAGACTTTCACGATTTGAATCGAAAAAAATGGTACATAGTTATGAAAAAATGCACCAGGCAGTCATATGTACTATGAAATGGAGTAGGTATATACTATCTTAATTCTTTTTAGACTCGATTCCACATGGTACCTTATTTATTATATATACATGCGAGCACGTACTTTTATACTTATTTATATAGATTCCACATCGCGATCTACCATATATAACAGGCACCCTTACGCAAATTACACAGAATTAAAGTTAGACCACAGATTATTTATTATAAGACCACAAAGAAGGTTGCATCTCCCTAACGAATACCAAAGACTTCAATAAATGCCTTCATCATTCTCCTCCCACATTAAATGTGGGTCCTTAATGGTCCATCCGTAACATGCCTATAATACAAGCTGTAGGACAAAGCCGTACTTAAGAACAAACTTAAAATATACAGGCAATAATTGCTCGATCAAAAAAGCATGTGGTAATCAATGGCTGCCAAGCTGTAGAAACTGGTTCAAGTAAATATATATCACTTTATGTGACATTATATATCCTCCAGAAAGGAGAGATCTACACAAGAAAACTTTGATGCCAAGCTGTAGCAATTACTTTTCTCTGATCTGTTTGCGAAAACAAATCAG
The DNA here is from genome assembly GCA_037367405.1 of Ottelia alismoides. NCBI lineage: Eukaryota > Viridiplantae > Streptophyta > Magnoliopsida > Alismatales > Hydrocharitaceae > Ottelia > Ottelia alismoides. The sequence continues at coordinate 228,568 of JAZKJV010010539.1, read as the reverse complement.
AGAGAAGCAGATGAACCCATTAATGGAGGAAATTGAGATGGATTCACAAGGCAGTTTTTACCTGACGATTTGGAGGAGGAGGAGGAGCTGCCAGGGACGTCCCTTAGAGCTGAAGCTGTTGTGAGGAGGAGGAGGAGAAGGGACAGGATGGAGGACAACCGCAGACCCGTCATATCCTCTCTGAGAACTATGGGCATATGCATATGCATGTGTTGTGGGTGTGGGGGTGTCATGTGTGTGTATATATAGGAGATTCGCATGGTGAAAAGCTTATGGCTATGCATCGGCTCTTGATCACTTGGGATGTGGCCCATGTGATGAATCAATGCAGTAGTATATTGCAAGTTGACGGACGCGGATAGCTGGAACATGTGACTCGAAGAATTGCAACCGAACTACCTCGCTAGGGTGGTGGAGATATTTGTCAAATGGCCTTTGTATGTATGCTGCACAAGGGCATCTGTTTATAAGTTCTGTATATATAATAATATGCATATGTGAATAAGAATCCAAAGTAGGCACCGTTGTAGACTTGTAGTATCATTAATATTCAACTGAAGAGGATAGAGATATTCTTGCGACAAAGTGAAGAGTAAGGTTTCGGAATTTGGACTCAAGAGTCATTACGGTATATAGTTAAAAAACTCTCAGAACTTTCTGGTTTGGACTTTGGCATTTAAGCTTTGAACAAGTGACACATAGATACAAATGGATGCAGATGCACTACAACAAAATGAGTTTATAATGTTCTTAAAATCTTAGTTCTTTTTATATAAGCTCGAGACTGACCTAAGATAGATCTGAATGGAGGCGAAGAATCCATGTAAGCGACCATACTTAATTGTGGGAAAAGCTTTGTTGTTGTTGTTGCAATGTTCTTAAAATCTGTCGTTATAATATCTCGCATCGATGTTATTTGTTGCAAAGTTATTTTTCATACTTCAAATTAGCGAGAAGCAACATGTCCTTTGATATATCATTAAATACGGTGCATATATATATAGCAACGTTCAATTTATCAAAATTTAGCTACTTGTAGATCATTTTTTAATTCAAAATTTAGCCGTGTTTAGTTAAAATATTGAAAAACAGCAATGGTAAGCATCATTTATGTAGCATCACTAAAAATACAGCAATAAATCTGACATTCGTCGCTAATTGCAATGTAAAAAAATCCTCAAAGAATAGCATTGCCATTATATATTTAACAATAGATGACATAATGATATTTTTTTTTAAAAATTACTATAAACTTATTGTATCCATTTTATACATCTATATATGTTTAAAATAGATTCAGATACAAATATCATTATGATATCCGCAAATGTTTATATCCATATTCATATATCAGTTTTCATGTATGAATGTAGTTGTAGGATTCTATTTATATATAGCATAGTTTTCTACCTTCTTTCAATATTGTATTTAATATAAACAATTGTTATGAAATAAATACATTTAATATATTATATTATGTGTAAGTCATTTAATAAATGTGTACCTAATCTAAGTTATAGAGTATCCACCGCAAGAAAATGGATCTATATTTTCCTAATTTGTATGTGCAATCCTCAAACGCTCATGAAAGATCAAGTCCCCATCTAAAACTCAAATAAGATTATGTTATTAAGTACATATACCAACAATGCTATAGACTTTTTAACATAATAACCAATGTTTGGGTTCATTCCCTTGAGATATAAAAAATCTGCATCAGAGGTTGCCCAAAGAAGGAAAACTTATAAAAAGTTGTGCTACCCTTAAGTTAAAGTACTACAAATAGCATGAGGTAGCATTTTACCGAGCGAATGAAGGGCGAATCCTAGGACAAGCTTGGAGCGTTAGTTTTATTCGCCATGATCAATCTTTACCTCCTCATCTCGAAGTTGTTTCTCTTCTCTTTCAGTGGTAATTAATCTCAGCTTGCCATTTCCCTTCACCATCTCTCAATGCTTGATTGAAATAATCCTTCACAATACCATTCTCTATATTATTTTTTGAAATAGATAAAAGAGAAATGATTTATTCAATGTATTAAAAAAGAGATGAAAAGTGAACCTCACATGAAAGAGAAAAAAAGAGGTTTGTGGGGGTAAACCCCTCAAAGGGGGGGTTTAACCCCTAAGCCGAACATGATCTTAGTATAATTAAGAGAACGGTCTTGCTCTAATATCATTTCTCTAACATTAGTATTAAAATTGCCTTGATTATGATGGCTAAAATGGAGGTTAGTTACAATTTAACAAAGATCAATTAGCCATTTAATGATAAATATTTTCTATATAATAAATATTATTTTTATGCAAAAACTGTAAATAATATATATATTAAAAATCACAAAAGAGTGGACATTGGCATACCACTCATTACACTTGTATTACATTTAATCATTTTAGTGCATTTATTTGGTCTGATCGATTTCATTGTGCACCACAACATCTCTGATATATTAGCATAATAATTAGACATGAACCGAGTCACTTAACTATATTTTTTTAGTCTCCTTGAATTCGACCTTAGTATCTTTACTAAGTAAAAAAAAGATGTCGCACTTAATTGACTTATATTTTTATGGTTTTTAGTAATTATTTTATATCCCGTGCTATAGTAATTTAATATTATCAAGAAAGATAAAAGGCAACTTATCAATAATAGAAAGTGCTAGCCGAGAGATGGAGCCATCCCTACAAAGGTATGGAAGAAAAGGCTACCCATAGGGTACATTTGTCGCTATTTTTCGAAATAAATCATGGGTCGTATCATGATGAGTATATTGCAAATATAATTGGGGAGATTATAACATCTCAAACACAGTCCTACAACTAAAACTCACAACATGTGAGAGTGTGTTATAAGAGTGGGATATTACTGCTTGACAACTCGAACTTAAGCATTTTGAGTGCTCGTAAGTGGGTAGGAAAAGGCTACCTGGAGAACGTGTGTCTCGTTATTACTAGGAATAATGATGGGTGTGTCGCAACAAGGGCACTATGAATATAAGTGGGGGAGGTCTTAACATTCCAAAATATAGTCCCACATGTAATGCTCACAAAAGAGCAATCTATAAGTGTTGGCGATTACTACTTGACAACTTAGGCTCATACATTTTGAATAGTTGTTATACATAAACCCAACAAGTTGTTGAGGCAAATTTCCTTCGATATGGTAAGGGAATCCAAGATCGAGACATGGCAAATGGTACCAAAGAGGGTTTCCTTCAATAGAGAAAAAGGCTACCTAAGATATAGAAGGAGAAGACTACCTTAAACTTGCAATGACCCCTATTACTGAGAATATTGACGAGCATATAATAACAAGGAAGTTGCAATATAGTTGGAGGAGGTTTTAACACCACAACATAGTCCAACTTCTAATACTCACGAGTTTGAGAGTAGGCTATAAGTGATGGGGACACAACAAAAAATAGCAAATGGCAAGAACGTCTTGGCAAGCCCTGGACGAGCATGGGTCCTCGCCCGATGGTGGGTGAGCACTTGGACATGAATGTGCTCACTCATCGACCTCGCCCACTTGAATTTCCACCTACGATAGGTTTAAGCATATGAATAAACTACCAGTGTGGACCTACAAGGATGCGATTGTCCTCTCCACGCATGCTAGACAGAAGACAACCGATCCTTTCTTTCACATTTTACTTGTAAACTTTCACCATGGTTCCTTTCCTTCGATTTCCTCTTTTCATAGTCCATTGTCTATGTCAAACTTGCCTTAACTCCGCCCTCTCGTCGTCTCATTGAGGTATTGTGAGTCTAACTATCCCTTTTATTCCTTATTCTGTTCATTGTTTAGTATGGACGATTTATGTCATGCAATGCCAAGTTTTACTCTTATTATCTATAATTTGAGTTCATTATTAGCATAGTATCACTAGTACAAAAAGTCATTGTACCTATGTTTTCTAACGTCAGCTCAGATTGCTTATAACATCGGGAAAGAGTTGTGGAGACGTTTAAAAACATCCAAAATTTTTGTCAGGCTAGCCGCATCTAGAAAGAGTATTCTGGACGTTAATGGAGAACATCTAATTAGACTCAAATTCAAGGACGTTTAAAAACATCACCGGCTAGTCATTTTGGTGGATGTTTGTGAGAAACATCCAAACAGAAATAGTTTATGTTGACGTTAATAAACATCGGTGTATGTAAAATGTGGTCATTTTAGAATGTCCCCACTGAATAATTTTTTTATTCGTTAATAAAGTTCATGTCTACAAATTTCAGCGTGTATGGAAGTCTTTTAAGGTTTATTAGTTTTTCAAATGAATAATGCTTATTAGAGCGAGCGACAATTGGTGGGTACAACCAAAATAATATCGAATATGGATGTAGAATGATCGAAGAAAGATTTGATTCATTCATTTAAATATAAAAATAAAGTCGCATATTAGCTAAACGTTACATGCAGTTCCAAAATAGTGGTTCCAAAAAATACAAACCAAAAGTACATAAATATCCTATAAAGATAACATGCTATTTAGGCATCTTCTTCAGTCTCTGCGTCAGGATCAACACCACCAGATTTTTTGGCTCTTGATCGCAATTGAGAAGCATCTGATAAAGAACAAGCAAATTAGAGATTTTTAATATATATATATATACATATATATATATATATATATAGAGAAATATTTTTAAATAACTACCATAAAATGGAAGTGGAGAAAATGACTGTGACGACCCATCAGTTAGCGGATAATTCTTAAAATATGCTTGTATTCCAGCGGCAATTTGATCTTGAAGCCCTGCAGATGTCTTCTTATTAATTGTACTTAACTATGATTCCAAATCCACCACTTTCTGTTGAAGTGTTGCCATGTCCTTTTGATGAGTTGCCTCCATTGTTCGTCGAATTTCCGCAACCTTTGCTCGATTACATCCTCTTGATTTGATATAGACCTACGACGTCCTCTTCCTTTAGGTACATGTCCCTGCCCCCTGCCAATGAGACAATCAGTTTTGGGATAGTCTATAACCTAGAACTCCGAGCATGATATATTATTTTCGTTTTGGGATAGCCTATAACCTAGAATTTAGGATGTATGGAAGATGGTTGATTAAAATCCATAGACAAAACAGTTATTTATACTAAAATTGTGATATATATTTTGTGATAATCCATATGTACTCATCTGCCCTCTAAATGCTACAAATCTCACAATTTGTATATCAAAAAATTGTATTTTAGGATTTGTGTATTAGTGCTGACGTGAGAGTATGTGTTAGCTGTGGGTGTATGCAAATGTATATTTCCATAGTGAAATTTGGAACTTTTACATTTATAAAGTGAAATTTGGAACTTTTACATTTATAACCTTGAGTAATTCCACAATTACAATCATGACCTTACACAATCGCGAATTACACTAGGAAGTTAATACCAGGTTATGGGTGTAATTCCGTAATTGCAATTTCATGTAGGTGTGTATGTGTATGGTACGTAAGCATGTTGTATGTGTAACGTAGCATGTTAACCTACTGCTACCCCTGCAAGAGTTAATCACAGGAGTCATGGTGTATGAGTCAGTAAGTTCACACGATTGTAGGGTAAATACTGAGAAGATATATGTTCTAACGTAATTGACAAAATTTATAGAGATCGTAATGTAAAAATCCCTATTAAAAAGGGGAACGAAAATGTCAAAGATTAGCACGGGAGGACATGCAGAATCGATTATCAATGATATCCGATTAAATCAATTTAAAAAAGCCGAAAATAGCAAGGATGTTGCTTGCTCCCACAACCACTCTATCGAAATGGGGATTACTATCTAATTCCTAATCGAATTCAATGGGAGATGTTGGTGGGAAGAAGGGAGAGGACGTGGATATGCATGTGACATGTTGGGACTCCATTGCCGTTGCTCTCTCGTCGCCATCTCCATTGGATTGGATTGTACGACCGCTGCTTTTATTTATTAATAATTGGCGCCGCAATAAATGAGCCTCAAGTACAGGTCGTATAGGTTTGATTTAACAAAGGGATGGATTGGCATAAATGCACACCAACGAATCATAGGTCAATGCTCTCCATATCCCCATGCAAGGGCGGAGCTAGAAAAATTTTATAGGTGAGGCCAAAATATATATGCACAATTCATGTCCAAATCATAAACGAGATTGTCCGATTTGTGTCCGAATCATAAGGCACGTTATGAGGTCACTTATATGATAAAAAATGTTGGTTGAAAATATAACAAAAAATTATAAATATGGTATACTAGTATGCCAACTATGGAGAGATGGAAAAGTGTAGTTAGCAGCACAATCATTACAAAAATATATTATTACAAAAAATACAAATGTTATATATATGGGGAAAATGGGGCTACCTCCTTGGGTGAGCTAACTTGACTCTCTCGCCCCTCTTTTCTTATCATTTTTTTTTGGAAAATGAATCAGTGAAAATTTATCACCATATCTCTATATTATGTCATCCAAGTTTCATGCGAAACAGAGATTCCTACAGCCTCCATCTAGACAGACGCTTTTTAACGGTCATATAATTGTTGAAATCGACCCCGTCTGGACAGAGGTCGTAGGAGTTTCTGTTTCATGTGAAACTTGAATGACATAATATAAGCATTGAAAATCCATGAAGCATTTTTCCAAAAAAAAATAAAAATTAGAAAAATGGGGCAGGGGAAGTATACATTCTTTCACTTATTTGGTATAATTACTATGATATAAACAGATTTAATACATTCAAATGATGTGCATCTATCCAATATGTGTATATTTAAGCTAATATGTACAATATTTCTAATTCACACACGATAGATATTCATTTACTGTATGTGTCCATCTTTTAAGAATATAGTAATATAGTTTTCATATCCGTATCCACATCTTTTCGTATTAAAAATAGGCAACGATATAGTAACACCTATATCTGTATCTGTTCTTTGCATCTTTAATAGAAATGTTAAGTTTTACGGAAAATTGGAAAATGAGGAAAGGAATGGTGGTGGTACTTTATGTAAGTTTTAAAAAAATGGGAGAAAGGAATTGTTGCCCTTTATAGAAAATTGAAAAAAAAGGAGAATTGTTGTTAGAAATGGAAAATAGCATGGACATTTTAATAATTTACCAATTTGAGAGGGGGGCCATGGCCCCTACCCGCCCCCCTTTCCCTCCGCCCATGTCCCCATGCATAGTTTGGTCTGCTGCTATGCATGCTTTTTTAAAAGATAAACGGTTCACATTCATTCATCTTATTGCATTAGCAATAATAATGTTTGTAACAGCGAGAGGAGGGGGCCCGCACAGCCATAGGGTGCCAAGAAATTAGACCGAAGTGATCAAGCCAGCAACCAAAAACCCCTTACCTCACCTACAAACGAAGGAACAACGCTCAAAAAGGAAATGGATTCGTCAAAATTGCACCCAAAAAAACAAAACCTCCATCAAAGCATATCTAGATGCTTGTGGATCGCCGCCAAATCATTGATGGGACTTGAACCATAGCCGTGAAGACTTCAGGTATCGCACCTAGATAGGTTTCAAAGATCTGGAACCAAAGCTCAGAGAACGGGCGTCGGGACCATCCGATAGTGGAGAATTAGAAAATACCAACGGTCCTACATAATGGTTAATTTAAAATCAAAAGCATGTTAGTACTGAAAGTGGAGAATTCATCAAGTAGTTAAGTATCGTTAATATCAAAATTCAAGTGATTAATCCAGATATCCCCATCCACACTTCCAAATCTAGTATTACAAATGAACATTGCTTCAAGGATTAATTTATGTTTGATGAGAGGTATGTTGTCAAAGATGAGACGACAACGACCTTTCCATATTAACCACCAAATAGTATTTTTTAAAGCAGAGTAGACGCCATTCTTCATCTCTCAAAGTTATCATTGTGCTTCCAGTGATCAAAATCAAGAAATCCTGAAACCTTGGTTCTAAATCACATGAATTGAAAATATCTCTAGTTATTTCACAATCATTATATAGGTGCATGTAATTTTCTAGGTCATGTTTGCAAAGGTGACATCTATTTACTAAAGTGATTTTCAATTTTTCGAGGTGATCCTGGGTTGTAATTTTATTGTATTGACGGCGCATGCTACAACAACTGCTTATGACATATATCTCTTACCAGTGCAATGAGAAAATGAAAGGCTTCTCAATCCTTGTGTATACAATATTAAGTTTGCACACATTTGTACTGATAAGCATGAATATGAACATAGATAGAACTAATGATGGATACAATCGAAAGAAAAATATAAATTACTTCTTTCCACCATACACCAGGTGTATAGATATGGCGAAGCCATTTAGTATATGCGTCTACATTATATACTACTTTGCATATAACTTTAAAAAAGAAGAAGTGATTTTGTGACAATACATCAGCGAAAAAGATAGCAGTCACTCTATTCAAGAAAGATGGTAATGTTGGGTTTTATAATGTGAAAATTGACTGGAATTCTGCAATGTGCCAAGGGTATGTTTTGGTAATCTCGCATGCGTCGACCTCTAACTGCATGTTATAATAGAAAATATATTAGTGAAAATACAAAGAGAGAGTCTGGTGCAAGCAAGTGAAGCGAAGCACACTGACGAGCCGCAATAGATCCTTGTATACTGTAATTGTACGTGTTTCTGTTTCTATTTCTGTTTGTGTTCCTTAACTGGATCCATTTAGTTGCAAACGGTTGGATGCGGATACGGATATATGCATTAGCGTATCCTTATCCGTTTTTAATACGAATACAAATGCAGATATTGGTATCGACGGATATTAAAACCATCTTACCATATCCTTAAAAAACGGATACAGATGTAAAATGGATACTGATCACACACGAGTAATGTAAGAAATACTATATAAAATCGACTTAAATATATACGAATTGGATGGAAAACACATGATATTAATTTACTGAATGTGTTTGTATCATAAAATTATATAAATATGGTAAAAGAAGATAGATAATTATGTTATATAAGTTTAAAAATAAATCTATGACTATATTTATATACAAAAATGGATATACGGATACGGATACAGATGTTTGCGGATATCAAAACGATATCCATATCCGTATCTATTTTAAAATGGATACGGATACGGATGTAAAAATCTGTATAAAATGAATACGGTGGTGGATCGGATACGGATATATCATTATCCGTTTGCATCCCTAGTTAATACCCTCCTTGCAAACTTGAATTTCTGATTTTTTAATAAATGTTACATGATATTCTCATTAGGGGTGTCTATCGAGTTCAACGAGCCGAGTTGGCCTCAACTCAGACTCGGACTCGATAAGAAACCTAAGGCTCGAACTCGGGATCGATAAGGGTCGAGCCTTGGATCACCAACTCGAACTCGAACTCGTCAAGTTCGAGTTGACTCACGAGCCTCTTATCGTGCCACGAGTTTCTGAGCTGGCTCACGAACCTCAAAATGAGCTGGCTCACGAGCCTCTTATCGAGTTATGAGTTTCTGAGCTGGCTCAAGAGCCTCAAAATGAGCAGGCTCATGAACCTATTAACGAGTCATTGTTCCATTTTATACATTAAATTATGCAAATGAACCTCTTAACGAGTCATTAGGTTTAAACATTTGGTCTGGGGAGGTTTCGGTATATAGATTTTCAACTTTTTATTAAGAGGGGAAACGAGTTATCGAGTTGAGTTTCCGAGTTGAACAATTCTCAACTCGGACTCGACTCGATAAGCTAACGAGCCATAAAACCTAACTCGGGCTCGAGCTCGTTAAGGTTTTGAGTCAAGCTCGTGAGCCCTTAACGAGCCGAGCCCGAATTGAACTCATCGAGCTCGAGCTTTACTAACAGTCCTAATTCTCATACTAATTTGATTTTTCCAAAAATAAGTTCTTCTTCCAAATTAAAATCCAGAATTTGGGCTCCACTCAACGAAGATATATAAAGATGGTAAGTCCCATCTGCACATGGCGTCTGTCTGCGACGGCTGTAAATTATTATTTAATATGTAAACCGACCATACTAATACAAATGATCAAAACAAGTAGTGCCTCCAATGGTTTAGCATGTTGCGTGCTTATAGATATTGATGAAGCCAAATTGAAAGATGCATATCAGAAAGTCTCGACACGATAAGTTTTCGTTTTTAGAGGATTGCTGCTCATCATATCTCCATCCTCTTCTATCGATACATACCTACATACGTACGTACATACATATATATATTTGTTCTATTGAGATGTTAGTATGGATAGTCTTATTTCGAGATGACTGCATTTGTGTGCATAGGTCTATCCAAGAAAATATAATAAGTCATCAACGCCATAGGTCAACGGTTGCCTTGGAAATGTGTGTACATATGGTATCCACTGACCACCTGTTAGCATTGAAGGGCCTAAATAATTGTACATCAACTTCAACGCTATTCATAAATATGGCCTTTGCCAAAGTCAAAGGACGGTTGTACTTGATAAGGAGATATATGGGACCTCACTAAAGGAGCTATCTATCGTATAAGCTTATAACTATCACCTTTCTATCGGGGATATGTTGGCATGATAAGATCTTATTAGGGATGCAAACGGTCGGATACGGATACGGATATATGTATTACCATATCTTTATCTATTTTTTAATACGAATACGGATGCGGATACGGATATTGACGGATATTAAAACTATCTTATTTTGTTCTTTGTCGATAATTTGTTATGATGCCTTTCCCTCCCTCAATTTTTGTCGACATCTCTTGATTGAGCTACATTCTTCACCTACACTGTAACACCCCAACTCAAACATAGTACCACATGAAAAACTCACAAAGTGTGGGTGTGGTTTAGAAGTGGTGGGGATTACTACTTGTCAACTTGGGTTTAAGCATTTTGGGTGGTTGTCAATGGATCCAATTGGGTCTGAACCCAACAAGTTGTCAGTGCTAGTTTTCCTCAATAACGGACCGGGGACCTAAGCCCGGGACGTTACAAATGATATCAGAGTCAAATTCCCTCTGATAGTAGAAAGGACTACCCGAGAGGTGGAGCCGTCCCTACAAAGAGGTTGGAGGAAAAGGCTACCCGGAGCGTGCAACCGTCACTATCACTGAGAATAGGTGATGTTCCATGTCGCAGCGAGGACGTTGAGAATATAAGTGGGGGAGGTTGTAACACTCCAACCCAAACATAGTACCACATGGAAAACTCACAAAGCGTGGGTGTGGTTTATAAGTGGTGGGGATTACTACTTGTCAACTTGGGCTTAAGCATTTTGGGTGGTTGTCAACGAATCCAATTGGGTCTGAACCCAACAAGTTGTCAGTGCTAGTTTTCCTCAATAACGGACCGGAGACCTAAACCCGAGACGTTACATACACCCTCTCCAGCTTCTTGCATCTCTATTTTATGTTGCATCTTTATCCTATCCTACCTACATTGTCCTCCTCATTCACCACCAGTTTACGGATGTCTTCGATTATTAAGGAGCTCGTCTGGGTTATAGTCTTGTGACTATATTGTATAACCCCTCAGAGTGAGCATATATTTGGAAGATATGATGACTTATGTTTTCACAGAGCTAACTTTAATTTGTTTACCTTCTTAATCTTTTAATGATATTCCCATCTCCCACCTCCCCTAATCAAATCATGTCAAAATAAAGCATGGACAAAATCTTTTGATTTCTGCTTTTTTTTATTTTGTCAAGGGAACAATACATGCTCAAATAGTCATTCCATACTTGTCTTCATAATCGATCATTGCTGAGAAGTTTTGTTGTGCGTTTATTCTGTCACTGTTGTGAACTTCTCTTTTGTGATATAGTGGAGGTATTGTGTTTTCCTTCACTTCGCCAAGTCTGTTAGAAAAAAAACATGTTTCTCTATCTTTCCATACCTACGTTCATATTTAATTGATTATTGATTCATAGAGGAGTGATCTTATGAGAGCAAAAAATTGTGAGAGAATAAGAGGGATGATTCTGGACCACATGATTTTTTTCTCTCCCGGTATTCTCTGTCCTGGGTGAATCATGTGGTCTAGAATCACCCCTCTCATGCTCTCACAACTTTTTGCTCTCATAGGATCACTCCTTTTGCTTCATATGATCTATTACAAGAGATATCCATTGTTCCCTTACATTTCGAACTTCCCATAGTATATAAGTGACAGCATAGAGTGCGATGTTGATTCCACCATCTCTAACGGGAACTAGATGCCATATGGAGGAGACGAAAGTGAGGTTTACATATAAAAAGGATCAAGCATGAAGTGCTACATCTATAAATTCTCCTTGTTCGGTTTAAATATTGACATAAATACACTTTCTCGTTAAATGGTCAGTTTCTTCATTCTCCTAACCAATGTAGGCACTAAGGGCCTGTTTGGTTGCAGGGTTGGCCCAACCCTGGTTATATACAAGGGTACTTCCTCCTCACAGATTACTATTCGTCCATCCCAACCCAGCCCAATCCAACCCTGCCCAAGAATTAAGCTCGTGCATTGGTCGTTTGCGTGGCAATCCACGTGAAGCTGTCATGGTTTGTACTACTACGACACCACGGCTTAACTGGTACAACATTGAAATTATTGATATGCGAAAAAGTCCTCTAAATCCTTATTGTTTTACTATGTTGACTTTATAGTTTATTTTTCTCTCATATCAGTAAAATCAAGGCAAATCAGTAAGCTTTCTATCCATGCAAGGTTGATATCACTTGTACCTGCAAAACTATTTTGTAGTGAAAATGACCGAGAGAAGAAAATATATTACTAAAAATTAGATTATATATGGCAGATCTAACCTTAAATACACAATCTAATGCATTCAGATTCTTGAGTTTTAAGGGGCACGAATGGTGATAAGTAGTGACTACGATGCATTAACACATTGTTTCAGTTTTGTTTTATGCCTATGAGATTAACGATTGATTTAAATTTACAAAATCATAATTACAAATTATTTTTTGTTGAAGTACAATGGGAATACACGCCGAATCACAAGAAGGCCAATGCCATACGTCGTATTTATGCATAGTATACTTATTCAGATATTTTTCTAGATTTTTCTTAATTCATATGCATTTATTGGGTGTTTTTAACTATTTTTGGGTATTTTTAAATGATAAAAAATATTATAATAATTATCGATCTGTATTTAAAAAATTATAAAATTTATTAAGTTTTCTAGTCAAGGAAACTAATTTGATGGCGGTTCAGTCAAATCGAATCATGAAGGGAAAATTATAGTTGTAAGGACTAATAAGCGATTAACAAAATCTTTTGAAGTGGGTACTACTAGAATGAAAACACATGAAGTAGTAAGGGTACCGGTGAAGGATATGGTTAGATCCTCAAGCGCATCACGGAAGCGTGATCGTCGTATCGAGTACGACGAAGAACGACTAGTCGCACTAGTTGTTCTATGCAGCGGAAATTAAAAAATTTTCATGTGACGAAACCACATGATCCAAGAACACTTCTCGGATCGTTTCGTCTAAACCACAACCAAGTATTAGGTTTACCTCTTGAAGCGTGGTTGCGATCAAGTCTCTAAACGAAGAGACCTCCTGTCTCAAGTCCGATCCGTCGGAGGAGACGCTTGCGAGCGCGGGGATGAACCGCGTGCTTCTCGCAATCCATGTTGATGATCCAAGCGGCGGATCTCCTGATCTCGACACATGAGATCCGATGTCTTCTTCATGAGCGGGGTGCACCGAAGGAGACGGAGATCCACGAGCAAACCATCGGGCAGCATAACGACGATGCCGCGGCGATGGAGAACCTCTCTAGGGCATCCATGGTGGACGGCCACATGAGAGAGATGGAGAGAGGACGTGTAGAGAGAATGAGAGAGAGAGAGAGAGAGATTTGTTGCCTCAACTTATGTGTGTGGGTAAAGAAGAGCAATGGGGTGCCTCTCCTTATATAGGGTTTTGGGATCCATGGATCTCAATCCATGTGTCAACACAAATCCAATGGTCCACATCAATTTGTGTTTCTTTCAATGGTCATGATTTGTTGCTAAAAACACAACAACAATTAATTTAATTTAAATTAAATATATGTTGATAAATCAACACAATTTAATTACAAAATTAAATCATCAATACATGGAGATAATGAAAGGAGAGAAAGCCTCCTTCCATGTGGAGAGGGGGGACGGCCTCCCTTTCCTAATGAGAGTGGTGGCCGTCCACCCTCCTCCATTAGGAAGGTGGCTATTTCACCTTTTATGTAATCTCCATTATTTGCAACAACTTTTGTTGCAAATTATTTCACAAAAAATAAATCCAATTTATTTTGTGAACATTGCAATCATGCCATTGAAAAATTGTGAATCACATTCACAACCCAAAACAAAATGTAAATTACATTTTCAATTTGATGTCCAATGTGAATCCAATTCACATTAACATTTAATTAACAAATGTAAATTACAAATAGCTCTCTCTTGTATATTATAAATCACATTTATAATATATATGACTAATATGGATATTGCTATCCACATTATTCATATCCATGATCATTAAATCATATTTAATCATCTTGGATCTCTATTCTCTTGTGTCCAAATAATATGAATCACATTCACATTATTTACATCTTTGATAATTAAATCTCATTTAATTATCTAAGATAACTCTCTTTATAATATGAATCAAATTCATATTACTCATGATAATTAAATCACATTTAATTATCCATTTTCTCAATGCTCGGATACATATATCAACAATAGAATTATCCATGAACTCCTTCAAGGATAATGCGCTTTCTCCGCAGATACTTGGAGATAAGGACAGGGCGATTGTATTGTTCCACGTATAGTGACATGGATATTGAGATCGTATCTCAAATCCAGATCGCGGGCCTCTCATAGATGCTTGATTAAATCAAGACCGTAAATCTAATCTTCTCATTGTATCTGAATCTCATTCAGATCAATGTCCAATACTTGGACCAAGATCAGATCACTTCTCTACTGAGAGGAGTCACTAAAATCCAGACCCGTTTCATCACTCCCTAGGAATGGAAGCGTCATGGTTATACAATCGTTTATGATCACATCACCCTCAGGTATTCCCAATACCTGTACATCCTGCATACTGGAAGACTCAGACTAAACCCGAAGTATTCGATCAACTTTATACTGTCTACTTCATGGTTTTATCAGTAAGTTTCTCATTCGATCATTGGGAGTCGGTATCGATCATATACTTTCCAAAAGCATATATCATACCTAGGTCTTGATCATATACTTTCCAAAAGTATATATCAAACCTACAAATTCAGTCAAGCTTCCAAAGCGAGACGACCGTGCGCACGGAATTTGATTCTTCCCAATATCTCATGAGTGAGCTCATGTCTTCCGGTTCAGTAACTGAACCTGTATGATCCCTTTGAGAGATCGTATTACTCATATGCCCTTATATGCACACCAGCGCGCCGGTGTGTAGACCTTGATTAGGTCATCAACCTATTGGTCTGCCAAATGTACATACTTAGACATATAGCAACACATCTGTCTCCGGTCAGAGGATGCGTGCCTATATCCTGACAGCATACGATATAGGACTTTGGTTATCTCGATCTCGTTAAGTCAACTTTTTTTGACCTAACTAATCTGACACCTCCGAATCTCTATTCCTATGCAGAGGACCTGCATCAAGAGGTCGGTCAGATATCAGCCTTCAGAGATAAGGATTGCCATCTCCTACTCAGGCTGGAGATCATCTCTTAACAATCATTTGACGGTGCTTGATGAGTCCTCAATCTAACTCTTTAGATATTCACCCAAGCACCATCCTCTATGATTCAATAGTTGAATCAACAGTTGTATGATCATCAAGATGGCCATGGTACATAACCCTAATTGTACTAAGGGACCTATTATGCAAATTATGTATTCTTCATTTCAGATTAAGGAGTGAATTGCAATAACATTTATTGCATAATGGCTCGCCGTGGGCTCGCATTTCCAACAACCGGTGCAATAAATACACAAAATAAAGAAATGAAAACGTATATAGAGCTTCCTACAAGAACAAGAGATTACAACTACGAACATGAAATGTGAAATAAAAAACAAAAAATGGGAACCCAATTGGGGGATATGGAGTTGCCGTCCTAGAGGTTTGAAAAGCTCTATATAAACGATGGCATCCAAGTCAAACACATATGCATAAGGTTTAATAGAACATAAAAAACATAACTTGCATTTTTCAACACCAATAAAAACTTAAAAACAATTAAGAAAAAGCAAAATTAAAGTTAAAAAAGACTTTAGGATTTACTTGTATATCTTGTATAATTTTACTAATCAAATTCTAATAAACTATACAACAATTATGTGTATAATTAGTCTATAAATATTATAAAAGTGTACAAAAATAATTTGTGTCAAGCTTTAAATAAATATAAGTTAAATAAAATTATAGTTAATAACTAATTATGAAGTTTCTATAATTAAATTAAATCTTTTTATTAATTTATCATGTCTATTTTATTAATTTTTTAATTATAATAATAAATTTATTGTATGAAAATAAATAAAATAATCAAAATAAAATAAATAATCAGATATCATAAAAATATTTATAAATACCCATAACAAAGAAAAAAAATCCTAATTGACATTTTTAGGCAAAATTCATCAGGGATAATAAAATAAAACTCTCTACATCTTTTGTTCAGATTTGGCCTAGTTCTTCTTCGGGACATGTATCAAAGGAGCTCTTTTATGCATTCAATACTTAGTTTTTTTCTCGTAAATTCATATAACAACCAAGTTGAATCTATTTAGGTTCAATGATTGAGGTCGATATATTTATTGATTCATCGAATCATTTTTCACATTCAAACCATCAAGCTAATTATCCGTCTTTATTTTCTCTTCTTTCATTTCCTTTCATCAAAGCTTTGTTTCACGTTCAAAAAAGTCGCTTCAATAGTGAATAAACAGTAGAATAATAATATATGTTAGGTTAAGTCGACGATTCGATGTGGATTCCTAATCAAACATTAATATACATGCATTATGGCATAATCTATACCATGCAAAATGAACAAGTGAACAAGAAACTATATATATATATTCTCCGTTCCTTCATCCTCGAATGAACCTCACGTTAACCAACACATGATTTCCGCAACAATGTTCTTCACCCTCCATTTCTCACAAGTGTAGAATATATCATTCTTGATGTCTCAATCTTAACTAAACATTCCATAAAAGACATAGAAACAAAATAGGTATGACAAAAGAGATGTCAAGATTTTAGACATAACATACATGTTCAAAAGAAAGATATTCAATCGAGAACTAAATATATGATCAATAAAACAAAAGGAAATCAATTGTATGCTGCCTCAGAATTGAAACTCTCATTGCCCCTCTTTCCCTCAACAAAATGCATCATCTCAAACGTAATGGGTTATATCACGTTCATGTAGAGTACCTTGTGCTTCTTTAGCTTCACGCAATTTGAGAGTAGATACAACTTAGAAGATGTTCTTTAATCACTGCATGGCATAGATGAATTAGTACTGTAGACAGTTTAATAAACCCAAAATATCATGCATAATGCACAATAGAAATATATAGTTTAAGATTTTTTAGATCACTATAAATCTATAGTTTTAAATTTTTCGATACCATACAATATGTAATAAAATAATTTTACTTACAAACAAACGTTAACATTTGTCAAGCTCCGAAGTATCACATGATTCACATTTTTCATACTCCTTAGGGAGCCTAAGAAAAGGATTCAGTAAGTGATTGAGATGTGTCATAGGATAGTTCGTTTGAAAAGGAATTCTCTACGTAAAAACATTGTGTTCTTGCAATTTTTATGCTAATAAAGCCTACTCGTATTTCTCATCCCAATCGTACCGTGTTCTTTTCTCGTCAAATGCTCAATCGAGAAATGACGACATGTTATCCTTATATTTCCATAAGTTATTACGTATGAAATTTTTTATTTTCCTCATCTCCTACTCTTTCTCTCTTTCCCCTTCCTCTTTCTTTTCCCAAACCACGAGAAGCCGTACCCCCAACTCTTCTCCCACCGGAAGAGATGCAAATGATTACGGATATATCTGTATTTGATCTGTAACTGTATTCGTTTTACATAGATTTTGACATCCGTATCTTTTTTAAAATGGATATGGATATGGATGTCATTTTGATATCCGCAAAAATCCGTATCTGTATCCGTATATCCGTTTTCGTATATAAATGTAGTCATTCATTTATTTTAATCATATATAAAATAATTCTATACATTCTTTTATCATATCTGTATATTTTTATGACACAAACACATTTAGTAAATTTATATAATATATTTTCCATCCAATTCGTATATATTTAAATTGATTCTATGAAGTATTTCTAACATCACTCGTATATATGTATCTGTTTTTTAAAGATATGATAGGATTGTTTGAAGTCCGTCAATATCCTTACCCGCGTCCATATTCATTTTCTAGTATTACGTGTATCCGGATCCGAATACGTTCGATTTAACACCTACAGCTGGCCACTGCCTCCCCCTCTTTTCCTCGCACCGCCACCACCTCCCTCGCCTCCTCACTCCGCTGCTACCACAACAACCTCCACTCCAGCCTCTGCCCCTCCCTCGCCTCTCCACGTCGCCGCCTCATCAACTCCACCCCTCCCCTCCCCTCTCCTCCCTCGCCTCTCCACGTTGCCGCCTCATCAACTCCACCCCTCCCTCGCCTGCCCACGCTGCCACAACAACCCCTTCCCTCCCTTGCCCCCTTCTCATTGGTGCCAACCCATCATTGCCATCTACCTCATCATCGCCATTCAACCACATCCCAACCGTCCCGGGCTGTCAACATCGTTTCTCGCCACCAACATGGCCCCTGCCTAGTTGCCCTCGATCTGGTCCAGGGCGCTGCACGTCCTCCTATACTGCCGATTGTGGTACGAGTATCAAATCTTAAATTTTTGCCGTATTTCTTTCACGGCGGACTGTTACGCGCTATTGGCTTGGTTGAAAAATTTCGGAACCAACTTGGCAGCAATTGTTATTCGTTTTTCCAGCATCATTCAATCGTTCTAAAATTATTTACTGAGTAAATTCTGGGTTGCTTCCCTAGTTTAGTGTTTGGGAAACAATATCACATAAGTTGCATCAATTTGTTATCGGAGCATATCGATCATCATTTCTTCTTCATTGTCTTCAATGTCTTTTATAACATCAAAAAAACACAAAAAAATGAGTATCTCTACGACTAACAAAACCCAAATCATCCCATTCACATTAGAATCCGTGACCGCTCAATTCAAGCAGATGAAAATGTACTTCTCGGGGCAACTTGCCACATTGGCTAGTAGTATGCTTGAGCAAAGACACAATGATGGAACCGAGGTTTAAAAAAGCACGATGCTATTTGAGGCATTTTCTTTAAATGTGAGGTGAGGCGTAAGCCTCGATGGATAGAAAAAATTAAATTTAAGCTAAATACATTAGTATGCATTTATTAAATTTAAGTTTTGTCAAAAAAACACATTAAAAAATAATCGTACTAGTAAAAGGTACACCACATAAGTGATGAAAGCATTGAAATTCAGAATAACTAATACTAGGCCATTAATTTGTGGAAGATCAAGTTCCAACTTCAACTTCCATGATTCTATGAGTATTGAACCAACATTCATACTATTAAAAGTACTATAGAAACCATAATTCTTAATATTAAAAGTTAAAGCGTGTTGATATGTCTTGAATCCTAACCCTTTATCTAGATGGACCCAGTTGGAGATCTGTCTTATGCACCCCTTCCAACCATACCATACCCCCTCCTAGGCGGGGTGTGGGGGTAGCACCCCCGACGAAATTTTTTTATGAGCGATTCTATTTCTGTTCGGCTACATGGATCCATTTGTATCATAGAAGTACATGAGTAGCATATAGACCCCCTAGGGTTAGGGCTCTCTATATCATAGTTACATGTGGACCTTGTAAATTTGTATCTTCATGCTTGTTTTGTTGATTGTATTTATGCGTGATTGCTTTCAATATTCACTACAAAACACAATATATTTTACTCGATGCGTTACTTTTCAACCGTGCTTCTTCATATGTGTGATAACTATTTTAAGAACAACCAAATAGCAACATCAAGTTGCAAACTTGCAACTAGTATAAAAAATTATTACAATTCAAGCACAATCGTGTGCATTGTATACAATAGAAATAGTATTTGTGGATATAATATGATAAATTGAACATGATGTATTCACGATCACCGAGCTTCTCTTGTTTCAAGCAATCTCTTCTCTTTGTATGGACCTATTTATAGAAATATGTAAGGTTTAACATGGAAACAAAAACTCTAGTATAAAATATATAATGCTTGCGGCAAAACATGGTCATGTGCAAAGCACATATCCCAAAGGTAAAAAAAGCCTCACGCTTAAGGCTTATGCCTATGCCTCGCCTTAACCGCCTCATCGCCTCATACGCCTTACAACACCTTGGGGCTTACGCCTCACAACTTCTGGGTGAGGCCTAAGCCTCGAGGTGTTTTTTTTGTTAAAAAACGCTTCGAGGCTTACGCCTCATCATCTCGAGGCATTTTTTTTAAAACAATGGATGGAATATCAATTAAGGGTCGGGAGTCGGAGATGAACCACATGTAGAAATACACCCCGAAGCTTTAGTTCATCTACCTGTGGTGGCCACCTTAGTGACTGGCACTCATGGGAAAACAAAGAAGAAAAAGAGTTGGAGGTGGATATTTCTTTCACTCCAAATAACCATAAACCTCACACCATAAGGTATATACCACAACGTCGTAGTGGCAATCAATACCCACCCCAATATGGCCCTAGGCAGGATGACAGATGGGACCGAAGCATCTGCCTTGATGTTTCGTAATTTTACGGAGGATGGCACCATGATGCTTTTGTGGATTAGCTCCAAAAGGTCGAATACTTCTTGTATAAGGATACACCAAGCAAGTGAAAAGTTCAATTTGTTACGATCAAACTTAAGGGGCATGCCCTGCAATAGTTGGATCATTTGCAATCAGAACGCAAATGGAAAGGAAAGCGTAAGATCCACAATTGAAGCAAAATGAAAACCAAAGTCAATACCAAGTTTGTGCTCGAAGACTATAAGCGAGACTTATATGTCCATTTGCAATAATGGATGCAATGTACCATGAGGGTCAAGGAGTATACATAGTGATTTCAATCCTCTCATTCGTTACAACTGATTGCATGAAAGCTCGGTCTAAGAATTCACCCACTACATGCAAGGACTTTGACAAACCATTCAGGATGAGTTCTACCTCCGTCATTATCAAAATGAGGATGAATCTTATGAGCAAGCCTTGCTAGCTGAGGCTAAACTCACCAAGACTTAGACCAAGAGAACGACGATCCTATTGAATCCAAAATCATGAGCTAATTTCCCTATGCTTGCTGCAAATCCTATGACCTCACAACTGACTGTTGCTGGCAAATCCCAAGCCAAGCCACTACCTGTTGTCGTTTCTCGCCCTTCTATTGGGAATCTTGGACCAAGCATTTTGGGAAGTCGACCTGTTGTGGGATCTGACATTTATTTCAGGTGCTATCGGAAGGGATCTTAGTTTTGTGGATATAAGTTCGGGATTGATCCACAATAGATTTGAATGGAGGCGAAGAATCCATGTAGCCGACCCTACTTAATTGTGGGAAAAGGTGTGTGTGGGAGATCAACCTTGCCATTTATTGGTTTGATATGTTTTAAGTGTTCCTTGAGGTACCTTGGAGTTGGAGAGCTACTTTCATGGCAGAGGCATGATACAATAGGCCTTGGTGATTATGTAGGCTTTTTGGGCGAGAAATATTCTATGGCGTTACAGAACATGCACTGCTATTCAGAAAATGCCAATCATGTTATTTTTTAGATGCTTTCGTTCTAGGCTTGTAGTGGCCTGTGTACCTTTTTTCAGCCGTCTTAATATGAGTAATGGATGGCCACTCTCTAGTCTCTAATAGACTACTAGTCATTCTTTGTCATCTAAATTACATACTGTTAATTTGCAGATAAACAAGTAAATTAACTAAATATAAACTAGTTATAAATTTTTAGTAAAATGAATTAACCCGCATAAATAAATTTTAACATTTATTCGATAACTCAAGCAGTATTATTCATATAAAGAATATTATGTTAAGAAAACTGCAGAAAAAAAACAAACAAAAATTGCAGTTTCAGCTGGTATATAATGCACTTTTATGGGAGAAATGTATATTATCTCAATCGATAATAATATTTATCATATGCCTTAAGCACTGTCACTCTTATTTACTATCAAACGAAAAACAACTTATTACTGAAAGGAAACAGGTAATGGGTATGCTTTGTTTACACCATCACCTCATTATTCTAAGGTTTACACTTTCGAAAAATTATCCTGAGGCTTAAGCCTCCGCGCGGACTTGCTGGGCATAAGCCTTGATGCATGAGGGCACCTTCTCACGTTGAAGTTACTTTTTCTAAAGTATTTTCGTTACTTTCATTATTAGGAACTGAATAAGATAGATGCAAAATTCCATTTCCTTCAACTTTCTTGGAGTTTGGTAATGTTCTATAATGGGTGAATGCCATATGTAGATTCAGGTTATAAGAGACCACTATCAGCAAACATATTGTTGCATTGATTTGATTAGGGAGTTTAGTTTGCCTTGCACATGATGTGTTGATCGTAATTCGTAAGGTGTGATTACTGATCCTATAACTTTTCATAAAAATCCTTTTTAAGGATCAGGTGAGGAGTTTCCAATTGAAAAAATGAAAATTGGGATTTTTCTTCTGTGATATACTTCTATGAGATTGCCTTTCCGAAAAAATAAAGCTAGCATTATGTTCAGTACAGTACATTTCCATGTTGCCAATATTCCTCTCTGTAACTTTTTCATCGTATTTTGCAGGTAGGTTATCTGCCCGTCTGAGGCTCTTCCTATTTTGTGTTGAGATTCTCCTGTTAGTGGTGCATCTAGAAGGCCTTTCATGGAGGTGAGTCTTTGTTTAATTATTTGGATGCCATTTAATTTCTTTTAAAGGATTTGAGCTTGAAGGAAACTATTCACTCATGGAAGTCAATCTGCAAGAAGCAGCTTAAAAAACTTTATTAATTCTAGTAATTACTTGATTTAGTTTGTGGTTTTTGGAGAGCAGATTAATTGTCATCCAAATATATTGCTTGAGTAAGCAATCCGAACACTATCAACCTCTATAGAACATCTTCTCGGAGTCCCTTATAAGAAGAAGGGGTGGATTCAATTATGCACATAAGGTCACCTTGATTAGTAAAATACACTGTTTCTATGCAACCATAGAAACAACAAGCAATGTTGTAAAAGTCGGCCGACTAGCTTGACTAGTCTAGTCGTTGGGGTGGTAGACTGACTATTGACTAATCGATCAATAGCAGGTCAACCGACTATTCGACCCAATTAGTCAACCGACTAGGCTGAGTAGTAGGCTGATTTTTGCATGGAGAAAACATGTCGTGTTTATTTTTTTTTGCTTTTTTTAAAATCAGACTTGTCATAATATGGTTAATATTTTATTTGAATTCAATCACTTCTTTAATTTCATTCTGATAAGTATAATGAATGTACAAATCTATATAGTATATAATAATATATGTATTAAAATTGATTTATATATTCAAAATAAAAAATCAAAATCGATTAAAGGTCGACTAAGTCCGATTAGTTGTTCGACTGTCGATTAATCCTTAGTCAATGATCCAACCGATCCAGTACCAACTATAGATTTCTGCAACCTGACAGAAAGGGGCTTTGTATGCTCCACCCACGGTAACATTGTCTCTTTTCTCGTCCTTTGAAGGAAACCCTTGATACATCCAATGAGTTCATGCGCATCTATGGAATATCATGTCGTCTCTAAACCTCCTTTCAGAATTGCATTGGAAAATGGATTTTTAAAGTCTTCCTCCCTTGAGAAGCAAAATTGGCATCATGAGGCATCATCAAGGGACCCATCTTTTCTTATAAGCTCTAGTTACGGAGTTATTCCCCCATGGGGTAATATGCCTTTGCAAAATATTACCCAGAATGAGTACAACTTGAAAGTAATTCCTAGAGTGGGCATATATCGGTAAACCGTTTGCTGCTTGGTGTGTCTCAAGCGGTAATCGTTTGCCATGCCACATGGACGACAAAACAAGCTCCTACAGTGAAAATCTGGATTCCCAATCCCCTCTCGTCCGTCCATGTGACACGGCAAACGGTTTGCCACACCACGGCAAACCCTTTGCTGATATATGACCATTCTGAGAAATATTTTCGAGTCGTGCCCATTCTGGGTAAATTTTTTCCCCATCACCCTTCTGGTAAACGCCCCCCCGTTTAGCTAGGTATTGTCTTTGGGTTTTTTTGAAACAAGAGGGGGAAACATACACAAGTGCCCGTCCCAATATTTGAACCCTGATCTTTTTTGTGGTAGGCACATTGTACTACCAACAAACAATTGAAGTAGGTTCCTATCTTTGGATTTTTTTATCTTGGAGCTTGCCAATGATGTGCTTAAAACGTCCTTATGGTGTTTTAGAAGGGGCATATTTGTTACTGGTGCGACAATTATCTTTCTTTGTCTTTATTTATATTTTTATATTCCTCCAGTCTTCTTTATGTAATTTTTTCTTAGATTTTTCTCCTATATAAGAGAGCTTTAGGGCTACATGGAATACAACTTTTCATTCTCACATCTTCCACATGGTATCAGATCAACAGTCCTAGACCAGAGCATATCCCTCGAAAAACCCTAACCCCACCTAAAGCATACACGTCTCCGCACCTCTACGCGCAACGTGGCTACACCGTCCTCTGCGCATGCGAGCTCCTTGTGCCCTCCTGCGTACACGTCGCCCCCGCGCGTTTCACGCAGCGATTGCGCACCTCTAGCACTGTCCGGATGCGTTCTGCTCAACCTCCGCGCACCTTTGGCGCACACACCTCCTGCGCAGTGCCTGCGCATCTCCTGTGCATCGCCTATGCGCCGCCTGCGCAACGCTTGCGCACCTTCTGCATACGAGCCTCTTGTGCTCGTGGCCTCCCTGTGCCGCTGCTCTCAGGTGCGTCGAACTCCATATTCTTGTATTGCTCGGGTGTAGCGTGGCTATCTAAAACACCCTAGTCACCCAAAGGAGTCACCAAAGAATGGAAGTGATTGTGGTATGAGTCTACACCCACAATCATCTTCCCATATGCATGTGTAGACACTTTTTTCACAGTGTGCAACCCCAGTCATAGAGATCTTTGTCATCATGTATGACGATAAAGCAGGGATTCCATCCTTGGGTGCCTTCAAAGGTCCATCACCCATTGTTAAGATGGATGAACTGTGAGTCATGCAGTTCATGAGTCTTATGCAGTTTAATTACAAGAAGCATATCCTTACACAGGAGGAGTCCATTGACAAGAGTGGGGTTAGCACCTCATGTGAGGCAGATGATGCTTATGCACGTGTATGGCTTTCTGAAACAGTTTCCATGGAGATAACCAATGACATATTGAGCCAGCCCACGACGAAGGCCATGTAGGACATCCGTACCGCTACATACTCTCCGGCAAAGAATGAGTCTAAGATTCTGCAACTTCAGCACGACATCTTCACGTAGAAGCAGAATGGTCATCCTCTCTACCCTTTACACTTCTCTAAAGGGTATGTTTGAGAGGTTAAATGGTTACATTCTCTTGACTGCCACACCAGAGCAACTCAAGGCATATATGGATTCCGTGATGATAGAAGTTTTCCTAGCCGCCCTTGATCCTGAGTATGATGCAACTAGAGCACATATTCTTAAAGACGCCACCATATCTCCAATGGAGGATGCATATCGCAGGTTGAGTAGGCTCTCCATATCTTCTGGTGGTACTCAGTTGTCTCATAAATCATCAGCCATGGCAGCATCTCGTGGTAGAGGGGGACTTTGCACAGTTTCATGGTCGAGGTGGCCGTGGTAGTAGAGGAGGTAGTCGAACTCGTTAGCTATCTACTTCTTGTCACAGATCAGGTCATTATGAGGAAACATGCTATTCTAAGCATGGGTTCCCAGCTTCAGCACGAGTTGCAGAACAAATTCAGCAGGTTAGCAGTTCCTCACTTGCATCTAATTAGAGATTTGACGAACTAGTGGTAAGACACAGGGAGATTATGCCTACTGGATCAACCAGGTCTCCTTCAGGATCCTCAGAGATAACTGCCTCTACATCAACATCTACTTCAGGTACAACATATGCCTTTACTAGTTGTTACAAGGCAGACTTGTCAAAATGGATCTTGGATTCAAGTGCATCCTATCATCTCTGTGGTGACAGAGGTCAGTTTAGTGCTTTCAGTCTAACCCAGTTCGGACGATCTGTTGTGATAGCAGATGGGACACACTCCCTGTTACTGGTTAGGGGGAGGTGCAATTAACTGCTGCTATGATATTTCAGAATGTTCTTTATGCTCCTGAGTTTTCTATGAATTTACTTTCCATTAGGCAAGCCACCAAGGATTTACATTGTCGTGCCATTTTTTATCCTTCTGCTCTTGTGTTTCAGAACATACTAACAGACAGGGTAATTGGTTCTGGCCGTGAGCAAGGAGGTCTCTACACATTGCTGCAGTCTCCGTATGCGGGTGCTTCTTCTCTTCACACTGGATTTGCATCTCCATATATATGTGTTAGAGTATTTGGAGCATGCGTCACTTATGTAATAAGTGGGTAAATGGATCCCTCCAGGGTCCATTTACCCCACCACTGAGTTTAGTCCCATACCGCCTAGTGGTGGGACTTGGAGGTCCTGTGGAAGCTATATAAGGAGCCCCAGGCCTCCTGTAACAGATGAGAAATTCTAATAGAATATCCGCCCCCGTTGAGGGATTCTCCTGTAGTTTCATCCCGCTCCTCTCAGAATAGGGTTCCACGTTAAAATCCCGCGTTCTTCATATGTTTTATTCTTGTTCCATGTTTTTGCTTCCGCTTCATATTTTTTCTACATGGTATCAGAGCGGGTTCAATTCTCGAAGATTTGTTGTTGAGGATTTATTTTTCTATGTATTATTCGAGATTCGGTTGTTCATGTTGGTTCAAGTTTTTGTAATTTCTAGGGTTTCCATTCAAACCCTATGTTCTGGAGTTTTTGTTCATGTTCTGAAATTCGTTGTTGCGGCTCCATCAAAGATTCAGCAAGCCCTAGTTTACGTCCAGATTTCTGTCTTCATTCAAACCTTCTCCTGTCGAAGATCCTCGCGGGCGGTTTCAAACAAAAAAAAAAATTTCAAATGCAGATCCAACAGTTTTTTTTCTGGCGAGGCTTCCCACTCTTGCCTGATTGATCGTGATCGAGCGCAAAATCCATGGTGACATCCGCTAGCGCAGACCTCCACTAGCGCAACACAAAACACTTGCGCGCAGGCATCGCGCTTCTCTCCCGCAGCAGCACCTCCAGACCGCTCCAGGCCCTATTTCCAGATCCTTCGTGCAGGCGCGATCTTCTATCGCACCAAGATCCCAGGCGCAACCCCAGGGTCTGAAACTGCACAACCCCAGGCGCATCTCAGGCGAAGACCTTCAGATATCCAGTTCTCTCCCTCGCGCGGCGCTCTCCTCCAAGCCTTCCAGCGGCGCGCGTAAGCATGGCGGCACCCCGTAGGCGAGTGAGCATGGCGGCCCCACGCGCGCAGCCCCAGGCGACTCCTCGCGCGAAGGCTCCGTGGGAGCCTCTGCTCCAGATTCAAGTGGCGGCGAGGTGCACAACCCGATGCTCGATGGCGCACCCCCTCGCGAAGGCGGCGCCCTAATCTTCAATCCAGACGATCGCGCGCGCTCAGGTGCCCCTTTCCCCTTTGCACGAGCCCTTCTGCTCCATCTTGGCCCTCGCGATGGCGGCGATCCGGTCCAGAGCATCTCGCGCAGGTCCAACGCATGTCTTCCAGCGACATCGAGCGGCGCACGCGGCTGTGCTCCAGGCAGCGCCGCCCCAAAGGCGATCCCTCTTCTGCGTGGGCGGCGGCGATTGAAGAAGGGCTCCTGTCATGGGAACCCTAGGGCTGGTGGCCCGTCATTTATTTAAAAAAAATGTGCTTATTATTATAATGCCCAAAGTGAGGGCTATTTGCTGGAAAGTCCAAAAAAAAAACACTAGTTATGTAAGCCCAATGGGCTGT
Source organism: Ottelia alismoides (assembly GCA_037367405.1). Classification (NCBI taxonomy): domain Eukaryota; kingdom Viridiplantae; phylum Streptophyta; class Magnoliopsida; order Alismatales; family Hydrocharitaceae; genus Ottelia; species Ottelia alismoides. The sequence goes on along the minus strand of JAZKJV010010539.1, from coordinate 200,376 downwards.
ATGTTCTGAAAAGTAAAAAAAAAAGGGAAAAAAAGGGAAGAAAAAAAAGAGGCGCGTACAATTGAAAAGCCGTACGCATTAAAAAAAGAGAGAGAGAGAAAAAGAGAAAATGCCGAGAAAAAAAATGAAAAAAATATATTTCAAAAAAAGGAAGGCTTATTTAAAAAAAAAAGAGAAGAAGAAAAGCCGTAAAGAATCTTTTGAGAATATTCATGTTTTTCCCCAGATTTATGTATTATCTTATCTTCTCCCAACATGGTCAACAAGGTCATTCCGACCAGTATGGGAGAAAGGGGGAGTATATGTAGAGTCACAGGTCTTGTTCTAAGATTCAGATATCAGATGTTGCAGACCGGTCAGATGTTCAGACTCTACAAATTTCAGATTCAGACTCGACGATGACGCATGCCAATCATTTGTCATTCTTGTTGGTCGGCCAGAGCTTTCATGTGAGCCATAGGGACTCCATAGCAGAGGACTATTCCCTATGCCATTAAGGGCAAGGGTTTTCATGTGGTATCATAGGGACTCCACAGTAGAGTACCATTCTCTGAGCCAGATAGACACTCCAGCCCCGTTCGTCCTCCTCACATGCACGCCATGAGAAGCAACGTCCTCGACTGCAGCAGCTGTGCGTGTTGGGTTGATATTGTCTGTAGTGTCATGTATTGTGAGTCGAGTTTCTTCCTGTTTGTCCAAGCTGAGCATTGCATGCTCCAGCTTGAGGGGGAGTGTTAGAGTATTTGGAGCATGCGTCACTTATGTAATAAGTGGGTAAATGGATCCCTCCAGGGTCCATTTACCCCACCACTGAGTTTAGTCCCATACCGCCTAGTGGTGGGACTTGGAGGTCCTGTGGAAGCTATATAAGGAGCCCCAGGCCTCCTGTAACAGATGAGAAATTCTAATAGAATATCCGCCCCCGTTGAGGGCTTCTCCTGTAGTTTCATCCCGCTCCTCTCAGAATAGGGTTCCACGTTAAAATCCCGCGTTCTTCATATGTTTTATTCTTGTTCCATGTTTTTGCTTCCGCTTCATATTTTTTCTACAATATGGCATCTTCATTTTAGTCTTCTTCCTCTACAAAAGTTGTGTCATGTTCTTCCACAGATTTCTCCTCGCTCTACCTTTCGATACGAGGCCTGCCAACTTGGGAAGCATCATCGATCGACTTTCCAGAGTCGTTAGGGTCGGAGTAGTCATATTCTCTTTGAATTAATTCATTTTGATATTTGGGGTTCCAATCGTGTCCCAGTCTCCCAGATCACCAGGTGCATAGATTTTATCTTGTTGCTGTTGATGAGTTTTCAAGGTTGTCGTGGGTCTTTCTTCTTAAAAATAAGTATGATGCCGGTCCTGTTATTAAGTCGTTTATTAATGAAATAAGGAACATTTTCTCTTCTAAAATCAAGTTTATTCGTTTTGTCAATGCCTTGGAATTTTGTACTACTCAGCTTCCTAATTTCTTGCATTCCATGGCATTGTGCATCAAATATCTTGTGCGTATACTTCCCAATATAATGGGGTGGCTGAACGAAAATACCGCTGTCTTCTGGATGTTACCAGGACTCTTTTGATTCAGAGTCGTGCTCCTCATTCGTACTGGGGGGATGTGGATCTAACCGCTTGTTACCTGATAAATCGTATGCCCTCTTTGGTTATGGGGGGGGAAAGATCCCGTTCTTGATTGCATTTCCCGAGATGGATCTTTTCTCCTGATCTTAACGATCTCTCTCCTAGAGCGGTCAAATGTGTATTTGTTGGGTACTTCAAGATCCAAAAGAGATATCGTTGTCTCAACCTTGTTCGACGAAGGCAGTGTTGTCAAAGGCGTGAGGCGCTCTAAGGCGCTACGGGTCCAAAACGCTTGAGGCGCTAGGCGCTCGCCTGAGACAATCGAGGCACTAAATAAATATTGTATGTATATATAATATATGTACACATTAAATTATTTATATTACTTATTCCAAATAAAAATATACCACAAGTATAGCACTAGCATGCAATGAATATCATTCAAACATATATTAGAAAAAAATAAAACTTCAAACACTTCTAGAAATTGTTTAAACGTTCAAATTACGCAAACAAAGCATTATTTTCATCTTCATCATTCAAACATATAACTAAAAATTGAAATGTCTATGGATCCGTAAGTTCTTCGTCTTCATTATCACCAAAATTGATTTCACCAGCATCGTCTTCATCTCCACCTTCATTCCCCTCAATCTCTTCCATTTCTTCTTCTTCGTTGTCTTGTGAAGCAACAACTCGTCTTGAAGAAGATCCCGCAATAGGTGCTCCATGCTTTGTACGTTGTCGCGTATATGTTTGTGCCTCTGCAATTCCAGATGTTCTTGCTACATCTCCCCATGTCAATATATCATCTTCAAAGACAAAATCTTCCTCTGCATTATTCGTCTCCATTTCACCTAGCAACCATTCATTAGCATCATCAATCTCAGTAAGAGCGATCGGATCTATGGTGTCTCGTAAGTCATATCGATCCTTCAAAGCCTGGTTATATTTGATGTACACCAAATCTTGCAACCTTTGATGTTCAAGCCTATTTCTTTTCTTTGAATGAATCTGTAAAAATGTTCGCACTATAAGAATTAAAATCAAAGACTCAAAAGTCTGGATTAACATAAAATAACTTATGTGCTCAAATACACTCCAATTACGTTCACATCCAGATGAACTGCATGTCAAGCTCAAAATCTTTATAGCTAGACGTTGCAAGTTTGGAGCTGAACTTCCAAAAGAGCCCCACCATTCCACTACATTATCATATGAAGATGTTAACATCAAGAATTAAATCAATTTGAGTTTATCAAATTGTAATGGTACCTGGAGATTTTGAGTTTCTTGATCGAATGGCCATTGTATTTCCAAAAATTCCCTCAGCATTTTTATATGAGCTTAACTCAATCATAATTTTATCTTGCACATTTACTTCAGGAACCAATCTTTGTATGCATTTGTATAGTCCGTCAACGATCTCCGCATCAAATGCAATGGATGGGTTGCCATAGTAGAATTCGGGGTTCAGAAAATGACCTGCAGCATGTAATGGATGATGAAGTTGGCATTCCCATCTTTTATCAATGATTTGAAATACATCATTGTACTTTTCCTCCTTTCCATTGAAGCTTTTCTCAATTGCTTCCTTTGCACGATCCATTGCTTCATAAATGTATCCCATTGCAAGTTTTCGCTCACTATCAACAAGCCGAAGAACTTTAACAAGAGGTCCCATGTACTTAAGCGTGTCAAGTACATAATTCCAAAACGAGGGCATCAAAGCGATATCCCTTGCCTTCTTGCCCTTGGCTTCCTTAGCCCATTTGCTAGTAGCCCATTTCTCTGAAGTAGACATGGTCCTTAAACTGTGCTTATTCTTATGGAGAGATTGCAAAGAAAGAAATGTTGTTGCAAATCGAGTCACACCATGACGAACCAATTCCTTGCCATTCGTAAATTCCCTCATCATGTTCAGTAGCCCAATGTGATTGTAAATGTAACCCGCAATCGCAATGGCTCTTTCAAGATTCTTCTTAATCGTTGGGATCTTACCAATATCCTCTAACATGAGATCGATGCAATGTGCCGCACATGGAATCCAATACAAGTGTGGCCTCTTCTCTTGTAAAAACTTGTCTATATAAAAATAGTAGGATGGTGTAACATTAATTTCAAATAATTCAATAGTTATAGTCATTAAAAATAAATGTATACTTGCTAAGACATAGTTGCTTCCATTGTCAGTCACGACTTGTACGACATTTCTCTCTCCAATTTGCTCCACAAACATATCAAGAAGCTCATAAATCTTCTCTCCTGTCTTCGCATATGATGATGCATCAATAGATTCCACAAACATCGTGCCCTTGGAACAATTCACCATAAAATAAAGTATGCATATATTTCTCTTATCAGTCCAAGCATCAGACGTGATAGAACATCAATACTTTCCCCAAGTTTCTTTGTGCCCAGCCAACAATTCAGATGTGTAATCCTTCTCAATGCGAAGTAATGGGACTCTAAGCTCATGGTATGAAGGTGGTTTCAAGTTAGGACCATATACTCCAATAGCTTGAATCATATCCTTGAAACATTGCAGCTTTGCAGCATTAAATGGTATACCAACACGATAGAAGACGCGAGCTATATGTTGAATGGTTCTGGGTCGCATCTCTTTGTCATAAGCCTCCACCATCGAAGTTTGTCTCATTGGAGCTTTTCCTCTCTCTTTTGCCACTTTCATAGTCACAAATGAATCCATCGGTCCTTTACCCTTTTTTGTAGGTTGCAAAATAGAATTACTATTGCTGCTTGGACAAACCCTCTTCCCAATCCCAATTGCATTTTGTTCCTCACATTCATCATCATCAAAATTCATATCATCCACATCAATGTTCCCACCTTCAAAAGAATCCTTTTGAGACTTCCTCTCATTCATATAGGCACGCAATTCTTCCTTTACCTCCGGAGGGCATTTCTTACAAGCGGCAGCATTCTTGAAAGATCCTACTTGATGTTGTTTGGCTCTATAGATTCCACCTTTAGTGGTCTTCTCACAAAACATGCATGTTACACTGTTTGGTTCTTTTTGGTCTTTCAGATAATTGTACCTCCACGCAATATCTCTCTTGGTAGTTCTTTCTTCAACCATGTCACATCGACTTCCCGTAGCCATTCCTAACACATATGAACATATTTGCACAATCAACATTATAAGTTTCTAATATATGTAAGCATGCCATATATTTGTTATAACTGAGATCTCTACATTTGTATTTGGTGGGTGAACCCAGCCGTATAGCCCCACCCGTGCCACCATACCCTACCAGCATGGGGGTCTCGCTGCCCGGTCAGCGAGCCTGTTGGGGGGGGGGGCTAGGAGGGAGCAGGTGCGCCCCCCCTTGCGGGGGTTGCAGGGGGCAGCGCCCCCGTCCCGAAATGAATTTTCTATATAGATTTTCAAATCCATCCGTATTCGAGATTGCTACATAAACAATATTCGTGCAGAAATCAGATAAAAGGAAGCGACGGAAACCTAACCCGAAATGATTATGATGATGGTGTTGAATCTGATGATGCCTCTGCGCGATAGAAGGAGGCGAAACACAAAAACCGTGGTGGAGGAGCAACCACAAGACAGAGGAGCTAATGGTGATGATTAGGCCGATGAAGAACACAAGAGGTTGTAGGCGTGTGAGTATTACGAAACAGGCTGCAAGTTAGGGTTTGTAAGGCGAATAGTTTGAGGGTCTTTGTAAAATCTAATCGGATCTCCAACAGGGATCCGATTAGACCCTAAAGAGATCAATATTTTATCAGGCGCTCGCCCGAGCGCCTCGCGCTTTCCATCAAGGCACTCGCTTCTGTCGCGCCTACACCAAATCGCTTCGCCTGACTCTAAACGAGGTGCCATGGCCTCGCCTCGTCTCGCCTTAGCGCCTAGGCGAGCGCCTGGCTCGCTTTTGACAACACTGGACGAATGTACTACGTTAGTGCTGATGTCACCTTTTTTTGTTGGGAAAAACGAATGACTTGTTTATTCCATGAACCCTAGGCTCTCTTATATAGGAGAGTAGCCTACGGGTAAATTACATAAAGCATACTATGAAGAAAAACAAAATAGAGAAAAGTACAGATACTATTATTATTGTATGCGTTAACACTCCCCCTCAAGATGGAGCATAGATATCAATCATGCTCAGCTTGGAAGTACACTTCTGAAATGGACCTCATAGCAATGCCTTGGTGAATATGTCCGCAGTCTGATTCTCTGATGTAACATGAGATGTAGCAATGAATCCTTTCTGAATCATATCACGTATGAAGTGACAATCCACCTCAATATGCTTGGTCCGCTCATGGAATGCTGGGTTGTTTGCAATAAACAAGGCAGCCTGATTATCACATTCCAAGTTCATAGGAAGTGGTACATCTAAACATAGGTCTGTAAGCACAGCTTTCACCCACATCATCTCTGTAGTAGCCTGGGCCATAGCCCTATATTCGGATTCGGCACTAGATCTAGCTACCACCGTTTGTTTCTTACTTCTCCATGAGACTAGGGCATCTCCAACATAGACAGCATACCCTGAGGTGGATTTCCTGTCCTTGGGACATCCTGCATAGTCTGCGTCTGCACATGCTGAGATAGAGATCCCCTTTCCTTTCTTGAATAGCAGACCTGCACCTGGAGAAGATTTGAGATATCTAAGAATCATATGTATTGCATCCATATGCACCTGGCGTGGTTGCTCCATGAACTGGCTCACACGGCTCACTGCAAATAATATATCTGGTCTAGTGATCGTGACATACAACAGTTTGCCTACCATTTCTCTATATCTTCTCCTGTCCACCTCCTCTGTGTTATCTTCATAAAGCTTCATGCTGGGATCCATTGGTGTCGTAGCAGGTCGACACTCAAGCATACCTGTTTCACTCAACAGATCTGTAATATATTTCCTTTGTGACATGACTAGCCCATATGAATTTCTAGCAAATTCAAGCCCCAGAAAGTATCTAAGGACCCCAAGATCCTTAGTGACAAATTCACTACCCAGCATTTCTTTCGCCTGCCTTATGCCCTGCTCATCATCTCCTGTAATCAAGATGTCATCAACATAAATCATAATGACAATGATACCTCTCGCGGTTTTCTGTACAAACAAGGAATGATCAGCATTGGAGCGTTTGTATCCTTGTTTCTCGAAGAGATCCGAGAGCTTCTGAAACCATGCTCTGGGGCTCTGCTTAAGGCCATAGATAGCCTTATGCAATCTGCATACCTTGGCACTCCCCCTCAATAGCAAAACCAGGTGGCTGTTGCATATACACCTCTTCCTGCAAATCTCCATACAGGAATGCATTCTTCACGTCCAACTGATGGAGCGGCCAGTCTCGAGCAACTGCAACTGACAACAAGATCCTGAGAGTGGAATGATGTGCCACAGGCGAGAATGTGTCAAGATAATTCACCCCGTATGTTTGTGTGAAGCCACGCGCCACCAGACGTGCCTTGTACCTGTCAATAGAGCCATCTGCATTTTGCTTCACTGTGAATACCCACTTGCAGCTCACTGGGTTCACATCTGGAGGTATAGAAACCAAAGTCCAAGTTCCTCTGGACTGAAGTGCTGCCATTTCTTCTTCCATTTCTAGCCGCCATCTACTATCTTGCAGAGCCTCATGATGATTCCGTGGAATATCTATAGCTGAGAGTACCATAGCAAACGACCTGAAATCTCCAGATAGCCGCTCAAATGATACAGAGGCTGATAATGGATATTTGGCACAACTCCTCTTCGACTTCTTTAAAGCAATGGGAATATCCAAATCAGTTGTAGGCTCATCTGGCTCCTGCACCACAACCTGCTCAGAAATGTCGTCAGATCCATCAACATTAATATTCTCATTACATACCATAGGCGAGCTAGTGGATGAGTCATGACCATGAGCTAGTGGAGGAAGCCTGCGGGTATAATGGAACGGGAACGGTGAGATAAGCTGCTGTGGTGGTGGTGGTGGTGTTGGTAATGTCATCTGAGGTGGTGGTGGTGTCATGTATATGGCATCAGGTGGTATAGGTGGAATCTGCTTGTCTCCTGATGTTGAAAAATACATAACAGATTCAAAAAATGTAACATCTGCACTGATCATATACCGCCGACGCAGAGGATCAAAGCACTTGTACCCCTTTTGAGTTCTGGAGTACCCAACAAAGACACACTTGATAGCCCTAGGAGAGAGCTTGTCAGTACCCGGCGACAACTGAGAGTGAACAGATCCTTGTCAGGATGAATAAGTGAGAACGGAATCTGTTCATTCAAGACAGACGAAGGCATACGGTTGATTAGGTAACATGCAGTAAGAACTGCATCACCCCAGTAGGAATAGGGAACATGACTCTGTATAAGTAGTGATCTAGTGACATCAAGAAGGTGACGGTGTTTTCTTTCAGCAATCCCATTCTGTTGAGATGTATGAGCACAAGATGTTTGGTGAATAATTCCTTTTGGGGAGTAGTAATTGGCAAGAATATTAGTACACAACTCTAAAGCATTGTCACTTCTCACAAGTTTCACAGATGTAGAAAAAATATTTTGTATTTCATTTAGAAAATGGATAATGATATTTCCTGCTTCAGATTTATTTTTCATCAGAAATACCCATGACACTCTAGAAAAATCATCCACAAAAACTATATAAAATCTGTTTCCCTGATGATCGGGTACACGACTCGGACCCCAGATATCAATATGAAATAACTCAAACTTGGAGGTACTACTCCGACCTGGACGACTGGGAAAGGATGACCTGTGATGCTTTCCCAACTGACATGCCTCACACTAAATAGGTGTGTGAGGGAGACCATAAGGTAAAACTTGACGCAACTTCTGAAGCGGTAAATGACCAAAACGCAGATGCCGTAATAAGGTTGATACTTGTCCAGAAGAGGATGAGGATCCAGCAAAAGGAGTCTGATTCAGGCGATATAGGCCTCCTTGCTCATAGCCACGACCAATCACGTTGCCCGTATGGATGTCCTGAAAAATCAAAGAAGATGGATCAAAAATTGCCCGACAATGTAGATCTTTTGTAATTTGGCTAATTGACAATAAATTCATTGAGAAATCAGGTGCATGTAGCACATTCTTGAGCTGCATAGAGGATGTCAATCTAGCCTCCCCCTGACCAGTGATGGGGGAATGAGTGCCATTGGCAATTACGACTGTCCGACCTGGAGGGATCTGAGTGTATCCTGAAAGCAGACTCTGGTCGCCACATAGATGATGTGTAGCGCCCGAGTCCATAATCCATGGTAAAGTATCTGATCTACTACTGTGGAATGCAAGTATGCTACCTGAAGCACTGGTAGACGCAGAGGCAGAAGCGGCAGCATCAGAATGACTCTCTGTAGTCGGTGCTGGGCTAGATGGTGGAATAATGCCCCTCAGACGGGCAACTAGATCCTCGAATCGCTGATCCAGAGTGGCAGCAGACGGGGGCTCTATCTGCTCAGCAGCTCATGCAGATGCAGGAAATCCTTGCTTTGAGTAGCATGTGTCTTCATTGTGTCCTACTCGATGACAGTAAGGTACATGTTGGTCTAGTGCGGCCACCTCTTCCACGAGGTCCACGTCCGCGGTTAGGGTGATGGAACCCACGACCTCTGTTGACTGCCATGGCGGAAGAGTTCTGACTTGTAGCTGTGGAAGGAACTGTGATCCGACTCAATCTATGAAACGCTTCCTCCATGGGAGGAATAGTAGAGTCTGCCAGAATTGGTGATCGTGCAGCCTCATACTCAGGATCAAGTGCAGCCAGGAACACACCCACCATCGTTGCGTTCTGGTATGTCTTCTGCTGTTCTGGCGTAGCTGTGAGAGGCATGAAGCTATAAAGCTTCTCGAACATCCCTCTTAGTGATGTATAGAGAGAATGTAAAGGGCGACCATTCTGCTTTATTGTGAATATGTCATGCTGAAGTTGCAGAATCTTCGTCTCGTTCTTGGCCTGGGAGTATGTAGCCGCCAGAATGTCCTACATATCCTTGGCTGTAGGCTGGTGTAGAATGTCATTGGCAATTTCAATAGCCAACGTACCAGATAGCCAGACTTTGGCATATGAATCATCAGCCTCCCAAGAGGCATTGACTCCAGTCTTCTCTGCAGGCTCCGGTTCGGTAAGAATGTGCTTCTTACCTGTTGACTTCATTATACTCATGAACTGCATAGCCCACAGTTCATAGTTTGTACCGTCCATCTTGACAATAGGCGCTGGACCACGAAATGCGCCAATCGATGGGATATCTGCTTTGCTCTCTGACATACTGGATACTGAAGACTGGAACAACTGACAAAATATGTGATTTGTCTACAATGACATAGATGGGATTAGTTGCATGTGTAGACCTCAAGCAACTAACCCCATGTAGATCAAGATGTGTGTGTGCCCTAGGGCTTAGGGCTTAGCACACGTACACACATGCAAGAGGCACGCGCGCACGCACTGGAGATGCACAAAGATGTGCACTAGAATCTGCCCAGGCGCAGGCGATGCACTAGCGATGCACAGGAGATCAAGCAGGCGTCAGGGCTTCGTCAGGGCTGGCTTGCGCACTGGTGCAGGAGGGCGTACAGGCACTGCTCAGTGCTGTGGCGCGCTATCACGCAGAGGAGCAGCACCAGTACAGCGCACCACGTGCAGGCGCTATCGCGTGCACGAGCGCACGCTCGCGCACAACGCGCAGAGGCGCGAGGCGCAGATGCGCTGGAGAGAAGAGCAACGCTGGAGAGACTCGCGCACAGCGCGCAGAGGCGCGAGGCGCAGAGGCACTGGAGAGAAGAGCAGCGCTGGAGATCTCCTTCGGCGCCGATGAGATGGAAAGAGAAGAAGAGGCCGGCGGGTGGGGTGGGCTAGGGTTAGGGTTTCGAGAACTCCGGTCTAGGACCGTCGCTCTGATACCATGTTGGGAAAAACGAATGACTTGTTTATTCCATGAACCCTAGGCTCTCTTATATAGGAGAGTAGCCTATGGGTAAATTACATATAGCATACTATGAAGAAAAACAAAATAGAGAAAAGTACAGATACTACTATTATTGTATGCGTTAACAGAGTCTATTATGTACTTCCCTCCTACAGGTGACAAGCTTGTTTTCTCAGCGGATGGGGAAGAGGTCTATATGCCTCTATCTCTGATCTCCACTATACCATTAGCGTCACTGCCACCACCTCCTTCACCACCACAGTCATCACCACCTCCTCCTGCACCACCTTCCACACCAACTTTCTTTCCCCCAAGTTTACCAACGTCGACCTCGTGCTCATGTGCCTCCTCCATCATCCAGCACGTCCAAGGTATGTTCTGAACATTTAAGTTCTTCTAATCTAGTGGTGATTTGCATGTACAACTTGAAGTAAAGGATGTCCAAGATGGTACATCTTCTGCAAGTACTGAAGTGCCTATTTCTCTACAAAAGCAGAAGTGTGCATGCACTATGCATCCTCTTGCTTCCCATATTTCATTGGACCGTCTTTCCGAGGAGTTTCAGAGGTTTGTTGTGAGACTATCAGCCTTGAAGATACCATGTTCCTATCAGGAGGCGTTGAAGATTAGTCAATTGCGTCTGGCGATGGAGAAGGAGATGGCAGCTTTACAGTCTCGAGGTACGTGGAGTGTTGTACATGCTCCTCCAGGTGCGCCTGTTGTAGGCAGCAAGTGGGTGTTTACTGTGAAACACCAAGCTGATGGTAATATTGACAGATATAAGACCATATTGGTTGCTCGTGGGTTCACGCAAACTTATGGGGGTGGATTATCATGATACTTTTTCTTTAGTTGCACGTCATTCCACGTTGCGGATTCTTATTGCAGATGTTGTGGTACGTGACTGACTGCTTTTCCAGTTAGATGTCAAAAATGCATTCTTGTATTGGGATCTGCAAGAGGAAATTTACATACAACAACTGCCAACCACTAGGGTTTGCTGCTTAGGGGGAGTCCAGTAAGGTGTGCCGACTTTACAAGTCCATATATGGACTTAAGCAGAGTCCGAGAGCTTGGTTTCAGGAGCTCCTAGAGTTGATTGAACAAAATGACTTTGTCAGATCTATTGCAGATCTTTCTCTTTTTGTTAAGAGAACTCAGAGAGGTATGGTTGTTGTTCTGGTTTATGTTGATGATATTGTTGTTACCGGTAACGATGAACATGGTATTCAGGAAGCTAAGGATTTCCTTGGACGACAGTTTGTGACCAAAGACCTTGGCATACTACGCTACTTCCTTGGCTTGGAGTTTTCACGCAATCAGCGTGGTATGGTTATGATGCAAAGGAAGTATGTTACTGACCTTCTGGCTGAGATATGCATGACACGATGCATACCTGCCATTACACTAATGGATCCCATTGCTAGACTTTACGATGATGACTTTGAGGAGGTAGATAAGAGACAATACAAAGAGTTCGTGGGGAAGTTGCTATTTGTTACTGTTAGAGATTACCGTATATTGTTGTTTCTTTATTTACCTCTATTTCCTTATGCACTGTTTCCCTATGTATCACTGTTTCCTATTGTACTGTTTCCCTATGTAACCCCATAGGGGTATTTGTGTAAGTTCTCCTCTGAGCACCCTAGGGTTTAGTCCTATATAAGGACCCCTAGACCTCACAGAATAAACACACAATATTCTTCTCTTCTTTTCTCCACATGGTATCAGAGCATCGGTCCTAGACCGGTGTTCTGACCTAATTTTCCCTCCTACCACCGCCCACCCCTTTTTCTTCTCTTCCATCCACGATGCCCTGCGTTAGGCGTGCGCACCTCGGGCTCCTGTGCCATGGGCTCTAAGCCATAGGCACCTCACGCCCCTTGTGGCCCTCACGTACCTGCGCCTCGCGCCCCTGCGCACCTGCGCGCACCGCGCCCCTGTGTGCCCCTCTGCCATTGCGTTGCGCGCCTCGAGCCCCTCTGCCACTGTGCCCCGCGCCCCTGTGCACCTGCGCGCACCGCACCCCTGCGTGCCCCGCGCACCTTGCGCACCTGTGTGCCTCGCGCACCTGCGTGCACAGCGCCCCCACGCGCTCCCTGCCCCTGCGTGCCCCTGCACCGCACCCCTGTACGCCCCTGCATCGAGCTTCTGCGCGCACCTCGCCGCTGCAACCCTAGGCCCCTGTTCGGCTCCGGTTTAGGGCGTTCAGCCTCCACAACTCTCTACTAATGTGCAATTAAGGAGGCTCTACATATCAACTACAACTTCATCGAGGTCACTTTTTCTTGACCTAGAGACGCTACCATGATGTCCACCGAGACCAAGCCTATGTATCCACCTTCTTCTCTAATGGTACAAGGCACATCTATCAAGTTGAAAGGCTCGGAAAACTATTTCTATGGTCTCGATCCTTCAAGATATTTATTGATGGCCAAAGAAAGGATGCCATCCTCATGAAGACTCCTCCTGCTATCAGTGATGCAGAATATGAAGCCTGGTTTGTTGACAATTGCCAGGTAATTACTTGGATGACTAATAGTGTAGATCCAAATATTGCTGCAAATCTCTTATATAAAGATATTGCAAAAGCCATGTGGGAAAATCTTGAGCACACATATTCCCAGAAAACAACAAAGTCTCGTCTCTCTGATATATACACAAGAATCTGGTCTACTAATTAAGAAGAGACCAGTCTAACTGAATACTACCGGACACTTACAAGCTTGTTTGAGGAACTTCTAATCTTTCAACCTGCATGCTGTGATAAACAAATAGGCGAACGTGCTGAGTGACAGGTCTACAGGTTTCTCTCGGGACTTTACTGGAGTACAAAATTGCAAAAGATCAATTTCTTATGGCAGATAAATTGCCTACGATCGAAACTATATTCAGTCGACTACATGAACCGGAAGCTCCGGTTCAAAATTCTCTGGTTCATTCTTCCACAGAGACAACAACCCACTATTCATCTGGGCAAAGAGGACAACAGTCTTATCCTAGAGGTCGAGGTCGTGGCCGCGGACGTGACCTTGGACGAGGTCGTGATTCCTCTACTGGTCGTTATCTTGCATGCATACACTGTGGTCGCATGAATCATCCGTCTGAACGTTGCTGGGCAACATTTGACAGGCAACCAAGTGCTCATAACACTTATGGCGATGAATCACATGATACGAACAATGATACAACTACTCAAAGTACAGATGGACAACATACTCCACTCACTGCTTCTGAATATACTCGTCTGCGACAACTTCTAAATGATTCTGCTCGCTCAACAAAAGACACGATCGCATCTGCTGCTACTGCTAGCCTTGCCACTACATCAGGTACAATAGCAAACTCAGTTTCTGTTACCAAACATGCATGGATTATTGATTCTGGAGCTTCCACTCATCTAACGGGAGATGTAAGTCTACTCACCTCATCTCAACCCTCTACCTTTATAAAGAGCGTTCGTGTTGCCAATGGGGATCATTCTCCCGTTACTTCTGTTGGAACTATTGAATTCTCCAATAAACTTCGACTGACAGATGTGCATTGTGCTCCTGCTTTCCCGCTCAGTCTTTTATCTGTTCAGAAGCTATGTCATGAGCTACATTATCGTGTTGTTTTTGATGAATTCTGTTGCTATTTTCAGGACATCCGGACGAGGCAGATTTTTGGTGGGGGACATGAGAGGAATGGCCTATATTACCTCAACAACCCTACCACTTCCAACTTTGCTGGCGCTACCTCCATCAATGAAGATCCCCTTCTATGGCATCTTCTTCTGGGACATCCTTCTGCCAAAGCTCTTTTTATGATGTTCCTTGAACTGCTATGCTAAAACCTTTTGAGTGAGAAGCATGTTAGTTCGAAAAAACATCATAGAGTTTCCTTTCCTACTAGAACTGAGCCTCGTCGCACTACTCCTTTCTTCCTAATTCATTGTGATATCTGGGGACCCTGTCCGGTCAAAACCATTAGTGGTCATAAGTACTTTGATGTTTTTGTGGATGACTACAGTCGCTTATCTTGGGTATTCTTGTTAAAAGAACGTTCAGAAATTAATATCGTTGTCAAAAACTTCTTTCATTATATCAAAAATTTCTTCTCTACTACCATTAAAATCTTTCGTTCTGATAATGCTCTGGAATTTACTCAGAATGACTTGATAAGCTTTTTTGTCTCCCAGGGAACCATACATCAAAAATCTTGCCCATATACATCCCAACAAAATGGGGTTGCTGAAAGAAAACTGAGACACCTTCTTGATATTGCTCGATCCTTACCCACCCATATGAATGTTCCCAAGATATATTGGGGCAATGCTATCCTTACTGCTGTTCATCTTATAAACAGGGTTTATCCCAAGGAGAAACCTTTCCCTCTGCCCCTACGAATTTTTGGATGCACAACCTTTGTCCATAATTTCCATACCACGGACAAATTATCTGCTCGTGTTATCAAATGTGTTTTTCTAGGGTATTGTCAAACTTAAAAAGGATACATATGTTACGATCCTACAGGACATCGTTATTACGTTTCTCTTGATGTCACCTTCTTTGAATAAAACAACTTCTTTACTCAGACAGTGTCCGATATTCCCCTAAAATTCCCCCCTCCACCAATTGTGTATAAAAGAAGAACTGTGTCTAATCCTGTTCAGGTTCCTTTACCTATTCCACTGTTGCAGGATACTATGCCATCCTCGAATGCTCCCACCAATGCTACCCCGGATAGTCCTCAGGAGCTACCGATCGCACTACGAAGAACAAAGAGGCAATGTACACTTCTCCCAATATCTCATTTCACCTCTACTAATGGGTTATCTTGCTCTGACAAAAGATATGCAGATGCCATAATGGTTATTTCTGTCCCAAAGATCATCATAGTGCATTACAAGATGAGGGATGGAGAATGGCAATGAATGAAGAAATGGAAGCATTACAGTCTCAAAAAACATGGGGCCTTGTTAAATGCCCTCCTGGATGTAAACCAGTTGCATGTCGCTGGATCGTCACTACAAAGCAGTCCCTTGACGGTTCTATTGATCGTTTAAAAGCAAGACTTGTAGCAAAGGGCTTTACTCAAACATACGGGGTAGACTACTTCGAAACGTTCTCCCCTGTGGCTAGAATGGGATCCATACGAACTATCATCTCTGTGGCTGTGAACAAAGGGTGGCCTATGTTTCAGTTAGATGTCAAGAATGCTTTTCTATACGGAGAGCTTGACGAAGAAGTCTACATGATACAACCCCCAGGTTACGAAGTCGAGGGGGAGTATGTATGCCGACTTCACAAAGCTATCTACGGACTAAAGTAGAGTCCAAGAGCTTGGTTTGATAGACTGAGTACAGAGATTGGCTCCATGGGCTTCCAGAGGACTACATCTGACTATTCGGTTTTTGTCAGGAGGCGACAGACTGGTGTTGTAATTCTTACTGTATATGTAGATGATATGATTATTACTGGAGATGATGACCAAGGGATACTAGAAACCAAGGCTTTCTTGCAAAAAGTATTCGTCACCAAGAATCTTGGACAACTTCGCTATTTTCTAGGCATAGAAGCTCTACGTACTAAGAAAGGCTTACGTATGTCACAGAGGAAATACTGCCTTGACATACTAACTGAGGCAGGACTACTTGGGTGCAAACCCTCAGGAATTCCAGCAGAGCCTAGAAAACATTCTGCATCCAATGATCCTCTCTTTGCATACACTACACGATATAGGAGCCTAGTTGGCAAACTTCTATATCTTACAGTTACTAGACCTGATATATCTTATGCTGTAAGCAGAGCCAGCTAATATATGGAGAAACCATGCTACAACCATTGGCAAGATGTTATTCAAATACTTCGCTACCTAAAAGACTCGCCAGGACGAGGAATCTTCTATGGGGCAAATGGTCACACAAATCTTACTGCATATGCTGACGCCGATTATGCAAGCTCTCCAGAAGACCGTCGATCTACAACTGGATATGCCATGATGGTAGGAGGAAACCTGGTTAGTTGGAGAAGCAAGAAACAAGCAGTTGTTTCAAGATCTAGTGCTGAAGCTGAATATAGAGCAATGACTCAGGCTACATGTGAGATCACATGGCTGCTCACTTTTCTACAAGAACTAAATGTTGTTATATCCACTCCTATTCCCTTGTACTGTGACAACAAATCAGCTACTTACATTGCTACCAATCCTGTGTTCCATGAGAGAATAAAACATATTGAGATTGATTGTCACTTTATCAGAGATGTTGTACGAGGAGGGAAGATAACCACGCCGCACATTCCAATAGATCTTCGACTTGCTGATATCTTTACCAAGGCAATGACTAAGAAGCGGCTTTCCTGGATAACTTCCAAGTTGGACATGATTGATCAATATGCTCCAACTTGAGGGGGCGTGTTAGAGATTACCGTATATTGTTGTTTCTTTATTTACCTCTATTTCCTTATGCACTGTTTCCCTATGTATCACTGTTTCCCAATGTATTGTTTCCCTATGTAACCCCACAAGGGTATTTGTGTAAGTTCTCCTCTGAGCACCCTAGGGTTTAGTCCTATATAAGGACCCCAAGACCTCACAGAATAAACACGCAATATTCTTCTCTTCTTTTCTCCACAGTTACTATTACTAGGCTTGACGTATCATTTGTTATGAGCAAAGTCAACCCGTTATGGAGCAACCCAGACAGGTTCATATGGATGCAGTTTGCATGTTCTTGAGATATCTGAAATCTTCTCTAGGTATGTGTCTTCTTTTCAGAAGAGATACATCTCTCAGTTACTGGATGTGGAGATACGGATTATGCTGGGTGTCCCAAGGATAGGAAATCTACTTCAGGCTTCACTGTATTTGTTGGTAGCTCGCTGGTTTCATGGAATAGTAAGAAATAGACAGTCGTTGCTCGATCCAGCGTTGAATCAGAATATAGAGCTATGTCCCAAGGAAGCACAAAAATGATGTGGGTCAAGTTCGTCCTGACTGATATAGCTATTGAGGTGCCTCTTCCAATGCACGTAAAATGTGATAATCAAGCAACTCTGTTTATAGCTAATAATCTAACCTTTCATGAGAGAACAAAGCACATCGAAGTAGATTGTCATTATAGCCGTGATTTAATTCGAAAGGGGCTTATTTCCACCTCTTACGTTGCTTCAGGTGATCAAATTGCGGACATGTTGACTAAGGCTCTTGCGAGAGGTCCCTTTCACTGTTGTTGTTCCAAGCTGAGCATGATAGATATATATATGCTCCAGCTTGAGGGGGGGGGGTGTTGAGACAATTAACTTTCTTTGTCTTTATTTATTTTTCTATTTCTCCAGTCTTCTTTATGTAATTTCTCCTTAAAGCTTTTCTCCTATACAAGAGAGCTCTAAGGCTACATGGAATATAACTTTTCATTCTCACATCTTTTACAGTTACCATGCTACTTTGTTATGAAGTTGAAAGTTGAACATGTGCTTCTTGAAAGCTTTATGCCCATTATGCATATGTTCATTCACTTGTACCGTGCTTGTTTTTCTCATAGATTAGCAAAAACTAATCAACAAAAAGCATATTGTCATAATTGTTAACATCAATCAACTAGTTGTGTCGAAGGACCAC
Organism: Ottelia alismoides; assembly: GCA_037367405.1. Lineage (NCBI taxonomy): Eukaryota > Viridiplantae > Streptophyta > Magnoliopsida > Alismatales > Hydrocharitaceae > Ottelia > Ottelia alismoides. Next base: position 182,261 of record JAZKJV010010539.1, on the reverse strand, counting down.
GAATAGTGACAGAATGGCAGGACCAATAACCCCTTAATATTTTATATTTGTGTGCATGATCTTCACAGTTCTCACACTAAAATTTTCTTGGGTAAATTACAATTTAGGTCCCCATCTATGGGTCAGATCCCAGAATGGGTCCCGATCTTTAAATTGTAACGATTCGGGTCCCATGACCATTTAGGAAATGGAAATTTTGGGGTTCATGACGAATATGCCCTTGGTGGGAAGGGAATGGAGGTTGAGTTCCAACTTTTAAACAAGGACATACTCATCATTAGCCTAAAAAAGTTCCTTACATTAATGGCCCTAGGACCCAAATCGTTACAATTTAAAGATCGGGACCCATTCTGGGATCGGATCCATAGATGAGGACCTAAATTGTAATTTACCCAATTTTCTTCCCTCAGTAGCCTATGAGGCTCAACTCAAATTCAAGGCTTCACCACGAGCAGTGAAGATCTCACATTAACTAGATGTGCTTATTTGCAAGGCGGGCACCCTCAAAGGCATAAAAGGCATTGAGGTGAGGCAAGGTGGAGGGATTCAACCTTAAGGCAGGTGCCTCAAAGGTCTTTGGCAATGCATGCACCTCACTAGGCCGTGGTGTAGGTAAGGCAGAGGAAGGCGAGGCAAGGCGTGCCCCTTGCCTGCAAAGGCACTTATGTGCTCCCACACACAGATCATGTGTTCACTGGCACCCATTTCTCCGCCCACACTCGATTTTTTGAGTCCTAATAATGTGAAGCTTTGGCCTCTGCTTGCTCTTACCCCTGTTAGACTTGGTAATAGCCCTTGATATCGTTGATGGCTGCCTTCTCCTATTGTAAAACTTGCTTTGAGGTTGGAAGCTCTCGTCCTTACCCTTCTTTCACCTCAACTGCTCATCCCCTTTGTTGTACTAGGCTTCTAGCATGCATGTTTTCTTATTATAGAAAGTTTATCTTTTTGCAGTTTCAGCAATTTCATGGGAATTCATTATGTTTATATTATGTTCTCACAATTTTCTTTTATTTTTCATTTTCTATAAAGAAAATTTCTTTGGAAATCAAAGGAAAGTATTATAACGCAGCCATGAGATCTCTTATTATGTTCTATGGGTCTGAATGTTTGCTTGTGAACCAAAGACATGTGCAGAGAATGATAGTAACAGAAATTATAATGTTATTGTGGATGTGTGATCTTGCACGGAAAGACCAGATCCGGAATGATGTGATCAAAGGTTGCAACTCCAACGGTGGATAAAGTGTGAGAGAACCGCTTAAGGTGGTTTGAACAGTTGCAAAGAAGGTTAGATGATGCACAATTTAGGAGATGCGAGATTTGGGTTGTCAAGTTGGCTAAGAGAGAGCGACAAAGGTCCAAGAAGTGTTGGAAGGAGGCTATCCAAAGGTATCTTAGTTATTTGGATCTAAGTCCAAGAATGACCCAAAATAGATATGAGTGGAGGCAAAGAGTCTATGTAGCCGACCTTACTTAATGTGGAAGAAGGCTTTGTTGTTGTTGTATAAATCTTAGAAATGCCAATGAAATTAAACCCAGGAAAAGTGTTTTATAATATAGTTTTCCTTATTACTAGTTTAATATTTTTGATTAAATTACATTATGTTTTTCAAGAAAATAGTGATACTTATGGCTCGACCACTTCGAGGTTATGTCCTGCCTCGATTCTAGGAAAACTGTGTAGTTCCACTTTTCTATATATTTAAAACGTTGTTCCTATGTAGAAGTATTTCCCGCTCTTATTCTTGCTGCTTGGACATCCTCGCCAAGGTGTTGAATTTGAAGGCTACTTGTCTACGTCATAATCATTTATTGACAAATCCCCGATTACCACCATCATCTTCTTGCTATAAATTAAAAATACACATAATTTGAGTCATATGCTGGATCTTCATCAGTCAAATTATTCTTGATGGTGTCCTGGTATTTGTGGTCTTTCTTGCCACATCCTGCATGGCTATTGCTCTGACTTTTTACACCAGATTGTCACATCGAGTGATCTCTACAGATGCCCGAACCGCTTTAGATGGGTTTTCCTCATTTTTTTGCTGGTATCCTACTAACTTCCTATTTGTTAATCCCTTAGGGGCCATTCGGTTTGAGGGGTAAGGGGGGTAAACTCCCCTTACCCCATTCCTCACTCCTACGTGGGCTCCACCTTTTATTTTTTAAAAAAAATTAAATAAATCAATTCTCCATCATCAATTCCATCAAAAAATAATATATTATACCATCATATCATATAAAAATTATAAACTACTCCACTTCTACTCACTTTTCCAAACTTCAATATAATCACATCATAATAACTCCACACTTTTTCAAACTTAAATACAATCATATCACAATTATCCCTCTATCCAAACACCAAAACACAAAAATAGGTTACTCTCTACCAGTTTAACCTGCCCTAACCCGCGTACCAAACGTACCAAACGCACCTTTAGTGGATCCAACCGATTTTTATATGTGCACATGTTTGATGGAGCATTTTCTTTTTTGCCAGACTTTTTTTGCATATCTGCAGCTGTTACCTTGGAAAACTTTTAACCAATCATACGAAACTTGAGCGATGGTCACTCTTGCAGCAGACTCTGGCTTATTTTTAGTTAAGATGATTAAAAATTAAAAAGAGAATGATGGTGAGGTATAATGATAGCAGCAGGCTCTGGCTTATTTTTGGTTAAGAAGATTAAAAAGAGAATTGGGGTGGGGGGGGGGATTATGATGATATGTTCTGATGACTCTTTTCCATAATTGCCCAATACACTGGAATGTTAGGAGTCAGTCTCCTTGAATATCGCTCTTTTACTCGTGTCTTGGATTAGAGTTTTTCTTCAGAGCCAGGGAATCTTTGGTTTGATCAGGCAGCAACATCTATCTTCATCGCATATGGATCATTTTGATTTCTGTATTCTAGGTGGAGAGTTTAATAAGGTTGTGATACTCCTAGTGGTTGTCCTTTTTGGGTTTTTTGAGACGGAATCTTTTTTGGGGTTTGTATGGCTTCATAGTTGACAAACTGTTACATTAAACAAGATTATCCAAAATTAATTTGGTTTTGTTGCAGATGGAGCAACAAATTTGTTAAGATGGAGCTCCATATATTCTAGAAAGGATAGATTGTAGGGAGTTGCTGTGAGTGAAACATTTGTAAACCCTCTCGAGATGTTTCGCTAACTTATTTACTCGTGTTCCAGTTTTCAGTTTTATGTGTTCATGGAAACGTATAGAAAATTAGTAAGGGGAAATTTTGGTCCCATGCAGTTGACAATGTTTGTGCACCTGGATGCTTTTTTCTTAATGTCTTGATGTATGTAGCATTTCCTCTTTTTTAGAGGAGAAAAATGCCTACTTCAAGTGTTTGAAGTATACTTTCTCTTTATGACTACTGTTGGGAATGCTGCTGCCGAGAAGCAAGTTTCATTAAATTATATTAAATTGATATACATCTGTGCCCTCTTTTGTCTTAGCAGTATTACTTTATTGTGTTGTTATATTAAGACGTGAGGTTTCGAGTACGGTGATTATTTATCATTCTTTTTTCGTTGTTATTTCAGACTCAATCAAGCCCAGATACGCAAGTTGAGAAGGAACAGGAAAGTCCTAAAGACAGCATAAGCCAAAAGGAGGAAGTTCAACAGGAAGATGATAAGGATGATGAAGAGACTGAATGTGGCTTCTGCCTTTTTATGAAGGGAGGAGGCTGCAAGGTTGCCTTCATTGCATGGGAGAAGTGTGTCGAGGAGGCAGACAACAAGAAGGAAGATATCGTTGAGAAGTGCTTTGAGGTGACATCACTCTTGAAGAAGTGCATGGATGCTCATGCTGACTATTATGAGCCCATTCTAAGAGCTGAGAAGGCGATGGAGGAGGAAGCCACCCGAGAATCTGATAAAGAGTTCGATAGAGAAGCGTCGTCCTCTTCTCAAGAAGCTAAATCTGTTACAGAAGAGACACTTCCAATAGTTCCCACTGTTGCACAAGAGACACCCTCAAATGTTGCCCTCTGAAGTCCCATCTCTACCAAAGGAAGAAAAATAGAAGCTTTTTCATGCCCTTCTCATCGTTCTTTTCCGTGTATCGGGTATTTATTGGTATTCTTGGCAGTTTACTTGTTGCAACATTCAGGGCCATTATGGATCTGTAGTTTTCCATTTTTTGTCCCTGCTATACTAGACACTCATGAATAATCTGAGGGGTAAATTTCGGCTTTTGACTAACCTGAATGTATAATGTAGTTCCAAACTATACTAGCATTTTTTTAGTTAACAAGATTGTAATCCTCATGAACCAACAATGGTTGCATCAAGCCCCTAAACCCTAATCCTTCCAACTAGAGTTCTTAATGTGCCTGTATACGTGCAAAAACGATAATCTACCATTCATTTTCAATAGTTAATTGAAATGATTTTTTCTTCCCAGCAGTTGCTTTGAACAGTTGGATAAGCAAGCATATACACTGTTGGAAGGAAAGCCACTTGAATCTTTTGTTTTATACAATATGGGACTCGCAGTGGTCAGTTGTAATTTTTGTCATAATCTTACCTTGGATTATATAGTGGTAGTGCAGTGTCCCTACCACTTAAAATACCAGGGTTCTTATCGCTCCTTGCGGGGGTTGCGTTAGGCAGCTGACAATCAGCGTAAAAAATAGTCGGATCTTTCGATATGGATTATGAGCATGAATTCATGTAGCCGATCCTACTTATAGTGGGAGAATGCCTCACCATTTTTTATAATCTTATACTGGATTTAATGCCTTGTATTTTTCACATCAATTATGAAATGCAGGACTTACTCGATCCTAGACAATTGGCAGAACAAGATGTGCTTCTACTTTGATCTGATTTGTAGTGTCAATTTAGCATTCACTCAGTATGCCCATCCATTGCATCACCTGATCCTGTTTTTATTGGCTTTTTACCATTTCTGTTTCTGTTTCTCATATTATATATCTTAGATTGATTCTGGTGCGATGTCAGGTATTTGTTTATTCTCTTATAACATATTCATATTCATCTGCAAATATAATAAACTGGCTATCAAGCATAATAAATTTCGAGTTATTTATATATATTTTTTTCTGTAAAATTAAGGAGCTGATGGAGGGGGCAATGGAGGAGCTGATAGTAGAGTCTGTAAGCTGAGATCTTCTTTCCTTAGATAGCAACTGTTGTCACTTCTATAAACAATGATTGGGGAATTGTTTCCCCAGTGCCAGTAAGTTCTGCTGGATTCTATGGAAATACTTGTACCTTAGGTTAATCTCCTTGCTGTGTGGAGGCATGAGACTTAGCTGAAGGTTATCCTTGGGGGAGAGGTCGTCGTTAGGTACTTTATTGGTTTGAGTTGGGTTCTCACTTCGACTAGTCTCTCGACTCTCGGAGTCTTAATGGGGAAAAGGGACAGTTTACAACTTTACATACAATTGAGACAGGATGGCTTGTGATTAGATTTCAGAGGTTTGTCGCGTCCTGTTCAAATCCGATCTGATTATCCGAGAGTCCAGATTATGATCACCAAATTTCAACCCATGATTCATTTAACCATTCAACTTGTTGTAATGCTATTTACATTCCATACTTTGCACATAATTGATCCGTACAAGCATTTCCTGACACACACATAAGTGTAAGGAGTTATATTTTTCAAAATATTCATATACATTTCAAGGTCAAAATGATAAAGGTCATTCACATTGCTTGACAAATAACTTTCTACCTTACTAGCAGCTCACCGATATAAGTCACCTCTCAGTGATACCAGCCTCTGAGATTTTCATCCACGCTAGTCTCTGCTCCTGGGAGCTTCCTCCAGACGTTCCTACGACCAAGCTCTATTGTCGTCCTTTCCCTCGCGCTGCTCATAGCGGACACCTCTAGAGACTGCATCCGTGGGATTCCCTCCGGACCGCGATCGAGCCCTCGCTGCCCCTTGCACCTCCGCACGTGCGTGCCCTGACCAACCCCAGCGGCGACCTGCTCTTCAGCCAGCGTAGGCACACCGATGACCACCCCCGCCAGCGCCTCTGCCTTGGAGCCAACACACGAAGCTGCCAACTGCCAGCTCCGTCTAGAGGTCTCCTGCAAAAAGTCATCCTTTCCATCACATGAGCATCACGTGGGAGTGAGGAAAATTTTCAGAAATCCCCTCGCCCTCCTCGCATTCACCAAGAAGCCCATCCATTCCAAGGTCACGTGAGGCGCACGTGAGTCTTGGGAAAATTGCATTCATGCTTCTAGAGGGTTAGGTAATTACATACGTGCTCCTGTGCATGATTTTTTTATTTTATTTTTTGATATTGCATTTAGAACCCTATGTTTTCTATTTATTTTGATCATTATTCTGACATCATTTTATTATTTAAAAATTGCTCTTTATTCTACAATTAATTCTTCATATTGTGGCATGTGAATTCTATTTTGATTCTCTACGGTTAAATTATATTTATTATTTTGGTGAAAAATTGCATATTTTCTCACTGACTGCTCTGAAATTCAAAGTTAATTAACTATAGCTCCAAAAATTCATCGATAGTAGAATTAATTGATATTTACGTTGTGCCCAAAAAGATATGAATTTTCATGTATATTTTACTCAATAGAATTTTTTTATAAATAGTTATGAACCACGAAAGTTAGATTTTTCGACATCTTTTTATTTGAGGTTGTTTTATTGATGAAATAAAATAGTACAAGTCATTTACAACATAAAACATTATGAATATGTACAAGTGAGAAGTGATTTTCTAGATTTTATTTATTATTTATTGACCTATCTCCCCCTACTTTATTCCTTGTCGACCACTCCAATGCTTGATGTGGTCTTGGGTTTTGGGTCGATCTACATTTATTTCATAAAACATCATTCTCTTTCTTTTCTTCTTTATTCTTTTATTTCGGTGTAAAAGAATGATAAATATACAATATTATAAATCAATGAAGAATTATAAATAATAATAATTAATGAATATATACATGTGCTTTACCAAGAAATTTAACTAAATTACAAGAATTTTAAAGATGTTGAATCATGGATTGATCAACCATCTTGGACAAGACCTGCAATGGTGTATGATTTTAAGGAGACACAACTTACTCAACCTTCACACACTGATGACTTTAGCCCCCCCCCCCCCCCCCACGTAGACATTCACTGAGTATGTAACTAGCGATATCATTCCTCCTCAGCATGGTGTTGGTTTTTCATACTATGCGGAGCAGGACCGCACACCTATATTCCATACTATACCACGTCCACCCCAACGATATCTGACATATCTACACCAGCAACAACATGCTCCTCAACATGATCAACGACCATCACGACATCAACAACAACCTCCACAACTTGATAACCACTTCAGTTAGATAAGACCACGAGAGCCAATTGTGGAGAGGGGGAGTACCTTCGTAGAGCTAGATTATCAGGAATCATCTGTATTACGCATAAAATTTTGATTAATATGTAAGTGTATCGTCGGTGAAATTTTGCACCTTAATGTAATGACAATACTCACATTAATGTGATGTTGTATTTATCATTTTCTCTTATCACCTTCTTAGTTGTAAAATTTAGAGTAAAGTGGTTACTATTATCATTGGTAGTTGTTTATTGTCATTAACGATCTTAATATAATTTCATATTAAATCATTTCAAATGTAATTGTATCCATGCAGGTTATGAAAAAGACTCGCTTTACGGCTCGCAAACCAGCGTTCCACCCCCACACAATCGATTCTTGGAAGTACATCTATCATCCACTTCTGATGCATCATGTCTTGCTACAGTTGCTCCAGTCATTGCGGCAACCACCTAGTGCAACAATACCATCTCCAAACATTGTACCGCAATGACCTGACCTGTATATGCTATCTGAGGTCTTGTAGAGTATCCATCAGAAAAGGAGTGATCACTAAATCTGCTGGTGCAATCGACATATTCTCTGTTCACTAACTACTCACCGCAATCCATGCCCCATGCTACTGTCGAGAATCCATAGAGCGAGACTTCTTCGCACACTAATATATATGACGAGGAGGAAAATCTCTATGCCAAGTTAGCAGATCTGCATTACACAACCACGGTGAAATATGTCCCTCTGAGCATATTACATGGGGAGCAAGTAATGATCGAGGCCATGAATGTATTGCAATTTAGTTAAAATTTATTGTAATGTTAGAATTATTCTGTTGTGACATTAATCTATTTAATTATATTGATGATGTTGTCTGTTTATATATATATTGATGATGTTGTCTCTCTATATCCTGAAAAACTATTTATCTTATCTGCTTTTAATTTCAATCATAAAATAAAACTATGTATAATTGTATTATATGCTTAATAATGAAGAAATATGCTAAACTATACTAAAATATGCATTACTTGATATCATTGCATGAAGCACAATTTACAAATTTATACTGAACATATAATATAACATAATTTTAAAATATACATTATTATTTAAATATTAGAATATTTTATGCTTAATTTATATGCTAAATAATATTTTAAAATGTATGTTATTTAATAATGTAAATTATTTAATAATGTAAATTTTAAGATAAGTAGAAGTGCCTGTGAATATAAGTTTTTGGGTGTTTACCTTCATGGTTTGGCTCCCTTTTTTCCTTCAAAAAAAATGAATTGTTCAATCGACGACTTTTATAAAACATAGTCTTCTTATATGCATGGAAAAAGAGTTCTCGATCGACGAATCATTTGCCAATCAATGCCCTGAATCGGAAAAAAATATTCAAATGCCCTGATAGGGTATTAGCACAAAGAGCGTTCCCTGTCAGGAAAATTGCTCTCACGTGGATATAAAAGGAAAGGAGAGAGAGAATTGAGAATGTGGGTGTGCTAGGTAAAGAGACACATGAAGATTAATAATTATTTGATAAAATGTTTTTTTTTTGTAAAGAGGGAGGTGAATGTATTTGAGGGTGATCGAGAATACGAAGAGGACTCGATTGCGCTAGGGAGAGAAGACACAACGAGGCATGTGGCGGCGTTAGGGAGTGCACGGGAAGTACCTACATTTTAGTATATAAAAAATGGCCAAAGCGGGAATGTTAAAAAGAGAGGAAAGAAAATAGGAAGGGGAGACGGAAAATACACGCATGAAATTACGTGTCAGACAACGGATTAAAAACCCATGTCTAAATAGGGTATATATATATAATAATCGGGCTATATAAACAGGTACTCGGATTGCTTAAATTTATTTCACTTTTTTTATTCGAGCACATTGAAATCACTAATTCACCAAAAACTTTTGAAATACATATATGCTGGGAAAAATGGGGACGCTTGCTGCAGCAGCCGACATGCTGCTCTCACCTCATTTTTGAGTGATTTTTTTGTCTTTTTGAAAATACCATCATGTATTTTCATCACTATATCTTTGTATTATATCATTCCAATTTCGTTAAAAAACATAGAATCTAAGGCCTTCCATCTAGAACATGTAATTTAACGGTCTTAGAATTTTTGTAATCGCCATGATCTGAATGTAGGGTATAGAAGTCTTTATTCGAGATGAAATGAGAATGTCATATTAGAAAGATATAGTGCTGAAAATATATAATTTTATTTTCTAAAAAAAATAAATAAATATTTAAAAATAAGACAAGAACAACCCCATTTTTCACTTATATGATATACCCTGTAAAATATGGATATATACTATATTTGTCCGCATCCGTAGATATAAGCTTTGTTTTTCACGTCTTTATATATCTGACATGTGCCACTCAAGCAACGACAATGATATATAATTGAGAAAAAAGAAAAACATATAGGATTATAAAAAAACTCCTTTCAGATGAAATCATGAGGATGATGGGAAAGAGGCCACGCTCTGAGAAGAAGAAGACTGAAGTGAAAGATCTACAATGGTTTGATTCAAAGAGAACTCACTTCGCTTCTTCTTCTCCCTCTGATTCTTTTTGTCACATCTCGTTGCATCTTATCACCACCTACAACGTCCTCTTTGTTCCTTATTAGCTGCTAAATGTCAAACCTGACATCTGATGTACTGCATATTCCCTTCTCTCTCTCTCCATCAGCTTAAATATATACGTGCACACATATAACCAAATATTTTTCTGGGTCATCGAAAGAGTTAGTTGGGAGCATTTCATTCATTGTTGGGGTGTGAGTAAAAAAAAGGGCAGGGGATAGTGAAGGAAGAATATATCTGATTAGTGGGTATAACTAATTCTTTAATCACTCCACTTATTTGCCACTTTTGGACTGCTTTCTAATAGTATAATCCACACCATTGTACCCCTCTTGTGTGTTTGAGTACATGCTCCTTCCCTTTTCCTCCCTTGAACTCTACTCAAAACCTCTCCTCTCTCTTCTATCCCCCCTTCTCTCTCTCTCTCTCTACATATTACTTGCACTACTTTACTTACATGACAGGTTCTTTTCATGGTGGAGAGACTGGAAGTGTTAGCAAAGAGAGGGGAATGTGTGTGTGTGGAGAAGAAGAGGAAGAAGAAGAGAGAAGCAGCCAGAAGGGAGATTCGCAGTGAAAAGGGTGGACTTTTGAGCATGTCAAATCAGTCATGAATTCGATGGCATATGTTGAGGTATAAAAGCAAGGGAAAGAAAGGAGGAGAAATGAGCAATGGATGGAAGATGAAATATTTATTGGTCTTTTTGATTTGGTTGGTGATATTTCACTTTGCTTGTTTATAGATATCCTTTCTCTCAGGCCTGCCTTCCTGATCCGTGCACTCTTTTTCCTTTTCCATCCCTTCCATGTTGTTTGGATGCACTTGTACCCATCCTCCCCTCTCCCCCTCACCTTCTGATGCCCATGCAGAGGTGAGCAAAGGCAGGAGGAGATTCCCTTGCAGTTTTGGGAGGTTGGCCTTCTTTGATCTCCACACGCTATGGTGAGATGTGATCTCTTCCCCCATCTGTTATGCCCTTTGGGACTTGTGGGGGACTACAAAGCATACATGCAAATCCCCGCATAGCATTTTCTATCCCTATGTATCATTAACTTCTGTCTGTTTGTTTTTTTTTTCTTTCTGTTCTGATGGTACATATCTTATGCAGGGAGGCAAGGGATCACAATAAATACCAGAGCACCATCTGGTGGTGAAGAGGATATTGATCTGCAGCAGCTGCCACCACTGCCTTTGATTCTGATATATCTCTCCTTTCTGGGAAGGTGAGCATTGAGATATTCCACAACTTTTAGCAAATGGGCACCTGCCATATTCCATTTGCTTGCTAAGTCCAGTACTTGGATGGATGCCTTTGCTCCTTGGTTTGATGTGAGTGATCACTGAGTTGTGTGTGGGACTTCAAAGGGATCTAAGTTGTGGCATTCCTATTGTCACAGGGGTTAAACAGGGTTTGATCCCACAGCCTGGTTTTTTTTTCTTTGAAAGCTTTTAGATTAGATGGCTTGTCCTCAGCCTCTCTCTCTCTCTAGCTCGCTTTCTCTCTCTCTCTCTCTGTATCTTTTTCTCTTTTTGCCTCAGTACTGAGAGCAGAGGGGGGAGGTGGGGGCTTTGGGGAACTTCTGAAGGCAAGTTATCTGATAGCCCATCAATGGAGATCCCACATGGAGACAAAACAGAAAATATTGTGGACATGGAGCCGAGGGTATGTCTAGTTGAACTCACCTCCCACCACCACATTAAAGGCTTTGCGTGTGTGATTCCCTCTCAAGCCAAAAAGATATAACCACACACAAAATATAAATAAACAATTGAAAAAGAGTAGGAAAATTTCCACAGCAGCTGAAGCATCTTCTACCCACACCCACACGCAAATTCGATCCATACCCTTGTTCAAGTACGTGAACACTTATATTTCACCAGATTTAGTACATGTAGAGCTCGTAGTATATACCTGTAAAACAAACCTTTTATGTCATGAAGCACACACTGCATTGAAATCTTGTACAGACATATATAGTTGCTCATGGTATATCTACCAAACAGGTTACATGTGCAACCGTAAATACTGTACAGCACCACGCATACATACCCTCCTACACCAACTCTCACATCTCAGGGCCACAGCTATATATATCTCTGTAAACCCCCCCATCAGCATCACCCCACAGCCTTTTCTCCTCCTTCCATAGATTCCCACCACAAAGTCCAAAAGCAACCACTGCATTATTACATCTGCATTATTACATCATTACATTAGATTATATCACACACACTGTTTTGTTAGATCAAGCAGATATCATTCTGTAAACAGTGCTGACATTAGAGAAAGGGAGAGAGAGATTGGATAGATGGATAAATAAACATGCATAAACTGGCACCACCTATTACTCCGACCACTCCTCTTTGCTAACACCACTCTTCCCTTCCCTGTTTTTGGCAGATCATGTCCTGTCATGGCCTCAGATGTCCTATTAAAGTGGCGAAGGGATGCGAGCACATGAATCTCTGCTACTACCACTTCTCAGCCTCATGTTGTGGCTGCTGGGAAGCCCTAGCCCTTTCCAGTCTCCTCCAAACCAGTGCCTGACATGCTAAGCTCCTTCAAGAGTCATGAAGATCCACCGAAAGAGCCCTCGTACCACCACCACAATACCACCCGCCAGCTCCTCCTAAGCTGTGCCGAGCACGTCCACCACGCAGACTTTGCATCGGCACACCGCCTCCTGTCGCTGCTCTCCGCTACCGCCTCTCCCTACGGCGACTCCACTGACCGCTTAGCGTACCAATTGACACAAGCCCTCTCCCTCCGGCTCACCCACATCTCCCTCCTCCCCACTGTGCCGACCACTCTCCCATTCTCCACCCTCCCCCCTCCGCCGCTGCCGGACCGTGACACTCTCCATTCCTCCTACCTCTCCCTCAACCAGATCACCCCTTTCATCCGCTTCAGCCACCTGACCGCCAATCAGGCGATACTCGAGGCCCTCGGCAGGCACCGCTCTCTCCACGTTATCGATTTTGACACAATGCATGGGGTGCAATGGCCACCGTTGATGCAGGCGATCGCCGAACGCTCTGACCCCAACGATCCTCCGTCAATACGTATCACCAGCACCGGCACCGACATCGAAACGTTGCGCCGCACCGGAGATCGACTGAAGACCTTCGCCAACAGCTTGGGGCTGAAATTCCAATTTTGCCCAGTGCCGTCATATGATAACTCGGTTGAGCTCCATACCGAGGAGGTTCTTGCCGTGAATTGTGTACATTTCATGCATAAGATGTTGCGGGACGACCGATACGGAAGCGACGGTGCGGCGGAGTTAAGAGTATTTTTGCGGTCCGTCAGGGCTATGAATCCAGCAGTGGTGACAGTTGCCGAGAAGGAAGCGTACCACAATAGCGCTAAATTCTTGCAGAGGTTCAAGGAAGCTCTGGATCACTACACAGCGGTGTTCGAGTCACTGGAGGCGACGGTGCCGCCGGGAAGTAGAGATCGGATGGCGGTGGAGCAGGTGTGGTTTGGGCGAGAAATTGCCGACATCGTTGCCGCAGAGGGAGATGGGAGACGAGAACGGCATGAGAGGTTTGAACAGTGGGAGAAGGTGATGTCGAGTGTGGGGTTCGTGGCAGTGCCCCTCAGCCCGTTCGCATTATCTCAGGCCAAGCTCTTGCTGAGGCTTCACTACCCATCAGAGGGCTATCAGCTGCAGGTGGTGAAGGATGCCTTGTTTCTCGGGTGGAAGAGCAGAGCCATCTTCTCAGTATCCTCATGGCACTAATGGGAAACCCTAGAAATTTAAAACCCTAATCAACATGTGGCTACTGCGTTTCTAATTACATATCATATGTCTTTTTAGATGGTGGGTTGGGCTTTTTGGAGGAGGGGGAAAGAACCGAGCGTGATCAAGATTGGGTGGCTCGCGCTGCCCGTGATTCTACAGCAGAACTCTCAGAGGATCTGCTCACCCAAACCCTAACTCTAACCCTAATTGAGCATGCAGAAGCTGTGGGAGGCACGTTGCATGGGGAGCAGCTTAAGGTTCTTGTCTCTCTCTTTTCTCTCACTTGCTTAGTGTAGACTGTAGACTACCATTGATTCTGTTTCCAAGTCCCCACTCTACGAAGCAATGCGTTGTTGCTATGTCCAGTGGAAGATTCTGCTTCTTTAGGGTCTTGAATTAGTTGTTTGTTGAACTATGATGGGGGCTAAATTTATTAGGTTCATTTATATAATGGTTTTTGCTTCTGCCTGTTTGATAATGTTGTATTAAAAAATTGTATTTAGATTTTAATTGGAAAATCTATGTAGTTAATTTGGTTTCAATTGGGAAACCAAATAGTTTAGAGGGAAGTTGGGAATTCCCAAATTTGAAACATGGATAAGTTTGGGTTGAAGTTTAGTACAATACCTTGGAGCTCTAAACTTTTGGTGGACTTATATATGAGTTCACATCCCAAGTTCTTGTAGCAATAGTAGAGAGGAGGAATGGAGGACCACACACGCGCGCGCTCCGCTCGGGCTCGGGAGAATCAATTCGGATCTCGGATCTCGTATCCTGGGAATAGATCGCCAATACCCTTCGCACCGGTATTGTGGGGGTGAAATCCTCTCTAAGGATAGTCCATTTCATGGACGCTTCGGTGCTCTCTGACTTAATCTTTCTTATATTTTGTTTGTCGCAATTTGTTTATTGCTTACCTTTTCCTGGATCTTGTCCGGTTATTTCTTTCTGTGTGACTAATCGATTCCTACTTGCATGTCGTAATCGTATAATGGATTGGAAATATATGACGTTAATGATATTAATCTGTGATACGTTTATTTCCGTTCGTTTGGATCCGTGTAATAACAGTTTATTATATGCTTGGTTGATCCTGATTAGAACAGATAATTGTCATCTTGCTCTAGTTGTTTAGGTTAATGGTTTCTTCAGCTCCTATTTTTATTTACTATTCCATGACATTCTTGCTTGTGCGGCCATCGACAGTTAAATAAGCACTTCCAAGGGATGCATGTGCTTTAATTATATTGATTTAAGCTTCATGTTGCTGTTAATAATGACAGTTTAAAATCGTTATACAGCTCTGTTCAGGTATTTGCTTTGCATAAACATGGAAATTGAGTATGCGGAAAATAGGAGACAGTGGAAATATGAGGGTCATCGTAGCAGAGGCAGCGCACTGTGGCAGTAATATAATCTCTCGTCTTGTGCTTCTAAATGCAGATATGATATAGAAATGTGTTCTTGTTTTGTGCATCCATGCTCCCGGATGTGCATCTGTTGTGTCTATGGGCCCTTGTGGTTTGTGGCATCCCCACCTTAAATCCTGCCGCTTGTCCCCAACAGGCAAAATCATAGATTTTCGAAATGGGAAGCTTTTTGGTGGTCACCTTGTCTCCCTTTCAAGAAATCGAATCCCACCCCTCGCAAACTCCCTGCTTCAGGATCTTGCATGCTTCAAAGGTACCTTTGGGAATCATGATTGCCTTCACGATTCCCTCGCAAAGCTTTCTCTCTCCAAGAGCCAACTTGTTTCAGATCTTTGGTGGGGTTTCTTCTTCACCAATTCATTACTAGCAGCAACATCATTCCACAGTAGAATGCTACTATTAAAATAGTGATCATGAGTAGTTATTATCTTCCTCTAAGCATGCCTGGTATTTCCTTCTATGCTTTGATTTATTCGTAAGGGCCCGTTCGGTAGGAGAATAAGCAGGAATAAGGATGGGGAATAAGGGGAATAAGGGTCTATTCTCCGTTCGGCTGGAGGATAAGAATAAGGAGAATAAGGTGGAATAAGGCTTATTCTCTGTTCGGGTGGGTTTTGTGGGATAAGGAATAAGGTTTGAAAGTTAGTTGAAGTTGTTGGTTTTTATTAGGAGTGATGGGTTATAATATGTAATTATAGTTGGCATATAATTGTCGTTAACCAATACAGAAAAAACGATGATAGTGACGATATATAGGAGAAAGTACCAATATAGGAAAAAATACCAAAACGAAATAATGAAAACAACGAATAAAGAAAAAATTAAAGACGTTATATAGATTTCCCTCAGATTTCAATATCCACATGGAAAATAACGACGACAGTGACGTCGGTTAAGCCACGCCACTACTGTGGCTGCTCAGCCAAGATCGACACCGCATCATTAAATCATAAGTTGTGACGGTGGAATCATCATAGGGACGTTGCACGAATTTTAGGATTTACCTTATTAAGAAATCACGATAACAATCCATGGAAGGGGTTTAATGTACAGCACTGCGCGATGCCTCGTAGAAAAGCCAATAACGTTGTACGAAGTAGTAGGTGCATGCGGGTCAAATTTAACAGAGGGTACACGTAATTAACATAAATTCAACGTTGCGCATTCTCCCACATGGCCGTTGCCAAAGCATCACGTAACAATTCGCCAGCTCGGATCTCCTGTTCTGAGACCCTGTCAGCACATGGCCGTTGCCAAAGCATCACGTAACAAATCACGTTGTTTAGAATAACATCTGGTACCGGACAGTCAGCAGCTGGGAGTCTAATGAACTGATCTCTGAGGGAGACAATGCGAATGAGAATGTCGTTGAGGTGGTTCGAAATTGTATCACCGGAGTGTTGAAAATGTTCGGAAAGCACACGGTTCTTTGCGTTGTGGCCGAGATAATACAAGAAAATGCAGAGGGATTCCTCTGCCTTGAGGTGCCTGGAATCCTTCAGGCCAGCTCGATCCTTTAGCAGAGTGCATAAACGTAGAATCGTATCGGGGTACATCCGGAAAATAGAGTACGATCGAGCAACGTGTCCATTCAGCATCTCTCGAATCCAAACATGTCCTGTACGCATCGACGTATGCTGTGGCTGTTTCGGGATGTAACCTGCTCCATCGATCAGGTTGTCCTCATCATCCTCTATCAAGGCACGCAGGTATGTCATGTTCAACATGACCAAATTATACCTCATTGCGGTGATTGCCCCCATTCCCTCCATGTGACCTGTACAAAACAAACATTTCCGTATGGGTTGACATTCAATGATCACCACCAACAACCAAGATATTTGATTTACAAGACAAGTGCGGAGGCAAGACAAGTTAAGCGCGATAAAAAAGTTAATTAATACATGCCGTAGAAAGTTAAATCATAAGTCATTGTTCGACATGAAAATATTATTACATGCCAGGCACACAACTTATGAAAAGAAAATGCGATAACAAAACAAAAGAAATGCATCTAACATAAAGTAGACCAGAAGCACAGTCACACAGATGACGTGTTGAGCATTTAATCCTTGCCCAACTGGATGCTCACCCACGCAGCCAACTTCGCCGGGACAGACTTGGCCCGATTGAATATAATTCGTTCGTATGGGTCACGAAGGCTGTGAGCAAAGGACCCAATTTATCTCACACAATATCATCTTTGTGGTTTTCGCAAGCAAAATTTGAACATCATCGAGCATGGGGTACATTGCTCTCAGCCCATCCCAAAATTAATGACATTGTAGATCACAATGAATGAGTTCAAAAAGTTAAAGTAACATCATCGAGCATCACTGAGGTATAGCTCTCAGTCACGCAATGATATCAAGTGTCAGCAACAAACATCATCCAAGAATCCATGTAAACAAAGTACAATATATGTTGCTGTTAACCCCAAAAAATTGCAGTTGTTGATCAACTTTTGGAATCAATAATCGAGGTATAGCTCTCAGTCACGCAATGATGTAAAAAATTGCAGTTGTTGATCAATGTTATGCAGCCACTTCCAGCCAACAGTCAAACCGCATCAAGCAACAACCATGGGCTGAAGAGGCAAGCTAAGAAACATTAATCAATATCAGTGTGCAGTTCACACAAAAATATGAAGGACATCATGGAGCTCCAGCTGGGATGCTCTCAGCCACGACTATGACCACACAGGTCATTAGATCACAATTTAGGTCCTCTCAAAACGTAGGTCCTCACGGCCGAGAAAATGATTTTCATGCCAAGTACTGAAGATCCAAGAGCACTTCATAGGTAGCTATTGAACCCAAATCATCATAAAACATAGCAACCCATTTGGAACGACAGTCTATAATCACAGGCAAGAAGCATATAAGGTCATAAAGCAACGGCAAATCATGAAGCCCAGACCCAAATGAAGCATCGACCAGCAAAGCAATGGATATGTAACAGGTAATCATCAGCATAGCACGAAGAAATCGAGGGTTTGCTTTCGAATATACCTGGCGATCCACCACAAGCTAGATGATATGTGAAAACACAATCCCAGAGCAAAATGAACCCCAGCGGCGGCAGACAAGCCACTGGCATTCCTCCTCCGCCCCATTTTATAGCCATGGGAAACCCTAGACTCCATGGACTCCATTGCAACCACAGAGGTCTCGAGGCAACAGTGGCCGATATAATGGCCAATACAACCACCGCCATGACCCATCACACCGCAAGCACAGTGAAAGGCATACCTCGATCGAGAATCACGGAGTAGGTTCCCACAGGGGCCGACCAAAAGCAGCCCTAGCATCGGCGCCTCAGAGGAGCGCGGGGCCCAGAGGAAACGAGGGACCAAGCGACGTCGCACACCGGAGGCTCGCGCGATGGTCGGGCGGGGGAGGGGCAGGGGATGTGCGGCGAACGGAGGGGCGCGGGAGGGAAGGGGAATAAGGACTGGGGAGAAGCGCGATCGAAAGGCAAAAACGGGGGAATAGCCGTACACATCGGGGACCCCAATTTTCCTTATTCCCCCTTATTCTCAAGCCTCTATTCCCCTACCGAACAGCCCCTAAGGATATCATACAGGTTAGCTGTATGCTAATTTGATAATTTTGCAATAACTACACAGCAAATCTATATTAAAAAAACCTAACTGACCATTTATTCATCGCCACAATAGCACTAGTACAAGTATTCCTCATTTTAAATCTGGTATATTGTCATAGAATTAACTTACTGTTAAAATAAGAATTTCTGGAAATTAAGGGCTCGCTGTACAAATCGTTCATATCAAGAATGCTGGTTATATATGTGTAGAACGAAGTTAATAAATTTATAATATTCTGAAAGCCTCATGAATGCTGGAACTGGCGAGATTCTTATAGCAATATTTTATGCACCTGTTCTACTTATTAGTCATCATGCTTCTCAATGGATCATTCGTGATTCTTTCACGCTAACTTTTTTCCACCACAGTCATGCCACTGGATCAAAACCGATTGAATACCGATCGGATATGTCTATTTCTAAATTCATATTCTCTTTATCTCTATCGAATACGAATACCGATACAGATATGATTTGGATATGTATTAAGAAAACCACATCCTTAAAAATACGGATCCGAATCCGAATCGGATATTTATCGAATCTGAATATGGATCGAACGAATAACTAATCTATGGATCGAATAAAAAGTGAAATCCAAATTTTGATCCAACAAACATGGAATTCCAATATGGGTCGAATAAAGTCTACATACGAATATGAATTGACCTTTTTTTAATCAAAGTCATAATGATTTTTGAAAATAGCAATGAAAAATAAGTTGCATCATTTTTTTTTTTGAGAAGCAAGAGGGTGAAGTCCCAAGGTGGGACTCACCACTGAAATTATATTAAAACCAGAACAAAAATAGATACATTAACTAGAAGCCCATTGCCGATAAAGGGAGAGGCACAAGGCTAATACATTTTCAGAATAAAATCTTTGGTTGTTAAAAATCAAATCATTTCTTCCTCCCCAAATGGACCATAATGCCGCAAAAGGAAGAGCACAATCGTCCGTCGAGTTGCCCCCAAGCGACCTCACCATCCTCCAAAAATCATACTCACCATCAATAGAGGCCCAAGGTGCCTCCAACTCCTTCCATATCTGAAGCGAAAATGGACACTTAAAGAAAAGATGTTCCGCGTCCTCGAGGTGCTCCCCACATCTGTCACAGCTCGTATCAGCAATCCCAAACAATCTTCCCCTCCTCGCCTTGTCACAAATCCTTCCTCTCCTGAGACACCAGAGGAAAACTTTCACCCTGTTAGGGATCTTGCTAGCCCATATGACCTTCATGTCCTGAACCTCATCCGGATCAATGAAATCCGGGCTCCCCCTGAACATGTCGTAGGCCTTCTTCACTGAGAATCTGCCCCCATTCCAAAGAAAATGATCCCTTCCCTGCGTGATACAGGAAGGGGATGGCAATTCTGCACACAGCCTCGAAAAATCCTCCAACCTCCGCTCTGGGATGACAGAAATGAACCGAGGGTTCCATGATCCAGAGTCACAAGCATCCGCCACAGAACAACCTTTGTCTGCTGCCAAAGCAAAAAGCCTGGGGAACCTAGAGCTAAGGATCCCCTCGCCCGTCCAGTTATCCTGCCAGAATCTGAAAATCTCCCCAGACCCTACCTTAGGCCTCAATCCCTCCCGCAACGATGGCAGGATGTCCCGAATACCGCTCCAAAGCGAAGATTCAAACCTTAACCTCCTGGTCTCAAGAGAGCCCCTAACTCCATAGATATTACGAAGCAGGTTGATGACCAAACTCTCGTTGTTGCCCCAGATCCTCATGACCCACTTGGCCAAAAGAGCCTTATTCATACTGCAGATATCTCTAACACCCAGACCTCCCTTGCTTTTCTTCTGCGTGATCTCTTCCCATCGAACAAGGTGAACGCCGGACCTCTGCTGCTTCCCATCTGACCAGAAGAATCTTCGCATCATTTTCTCAATCTTTTTTCTTACACCAACCGGCATCAGACGAGTTGATATGAAAAAAATGGGTATCGCCGATAAAACATGCTTCAAAAGTGTCAGCTTCCCGCCCTTTGAAAGTGTCACCGCCTTCCAACCGGCCAATCTTTGTTCAATCTTTTGGAGAACCACATCCCAATCCGAGTTTTTAAGTCTTCCTGCCACCAAAGGGAGTCCCAAGTATGTAATGGGCAGGTTCCCTAAGGGGCACCCCAAGCACGCCACCCTATTTCTGCTCTCCGTCTCATCCATCCCGAACTGAATGACCACAGACTTGTTTCTGTTTATCTTGAGACCTGAGATATTACCGAAGATATCAACCAACTGCCTGGCCCTTCTGTCCATCTCCTCTGACCCCCCTAAGAATATTACCGTGTCATCTGCATACTGAAGTAAAGGCACTGAAAAAGCCTCTGTACGAAAGCCCTCACACCACCCCCCATCAACAGCTCTCTTGAACATGACCGCCAGTGCATCAGCAACCAAAACAAAAAGCATCGGAGCGAGCGGGCATCCCTGTCTCACCCCCCTCTGTGGCTGGAAGAAACCACCCTCAGGCTTCCCATTCACCAGGATCGTGAAGGACGCGGTCGTGACACATCTCTTCATCCAGGCAATCCAAAGCTCAGGAAAACCACGACATCGAAGAGACGTCCAAAGAAACCTCCAGTCCACACAGTCATATGCTTTCTCAAAATCGATCTTCCAAAGCAAACCTTTCTTGCCTTCTCGCCGCCACTGCAGACAGATCTCAGAGGCCGTAACTAACCCGTCTGCCATCTGCCGTCCTGGGATAAAAGCTGTTTGATTCTGAAGAATAATCACATCCATTACCCGCTTTAATCTGTTAGCAAGAACTTTAGCAATGATAAGATAGATTGCATTGGACATTGCAATTGGTCTGAAGTCTTCCACTCTTAAGGGAGTATTTTTCTTCGGAAGAAGGAAAAGCAGCGCCCGATTAATCTTCTCGAATCCCCTGTTGGCATCTCTAAATTCGTTAAGCACCCCCAAAATATCATCCTTCAACATACCCCAAAATTTCTTGTAGAAACAAACAGGAAAACCGTCTGGTCCGGGGGACCCGTCTGAGTTCAGCCCCAAGACAGCCTTTCGAACCTCCTCCTCATCAAACTCTGACTCCAGCTCCTGCGCCTGCGCCTCTGAAAGGGACTCAACCCCCTCCCCCCGCCATCTCCAACCAGTACCTTGTTCCCTCCTCGACATCCTAACAAAGTGATCTCTTAGGGCGCGTCCTAACAATGCACTCCCTGCCACTCTTTCACCCCCTACCTCGAGGCTCTGAATGAAGTTCCTCCTTCTTCTACCTGACGCCATAGAGTGGAAGAATCTCGTGTTTGCATCTCCCTCCCGTAATCATTTTTGTCTAGACCTCTGTTTCCATTCCACCTCCTCCTTCTTGTCCTCCTGCAGAATAATATCCAGCAGCCTCGATCGTTCCTCCACCTCCTCCAGGATGAGGCCCCTCTCGTCGTCCAAGCCATCCAGTCTGACCACCCCTTGCTGAGCTGCATGCCGACGCTCTCTTCTTTGCATCTTCAATTCCCGCCCATAACCAATGAGGAACTCCTTTAGCATAACCAACTTCTTGGCTAGGCAAACTACCGCCGAACCATCCACCTGTATCCTTCTCCACTGCGCTTCCACCTCCTCCCTGAAACCAGGCTCCAACAGCCAAGACCTTTCAAATCTAAACAAGGATCTAGATCGATTGCCCTCCTCAGATGACCAAATCAGCGGCGTGTGATCGGAGTGAGCCCGCGGCAACGCCCAAGCCCGGGATAACGGAAAAAATTCCAGCCCTTCCAGTGAGAGAAGGAATCTGTCAAGCCTCGATCTCGTCCTCGAATTCCGCCACGTGTACGCACATCCAGCAGCATCCACCACTTCCAGCCCAAGGGTATGAAGCTGATTCCGAAAGTACTCCGAACCCCTGTCTCTCCCTCCTCCCAATCTTGGCCTGTCTTCCGGGAATAAAGTCAGATTTAGATCACCACCAATAAGCCAAATGCCAACATCCCTTTCCACAGTAACCCTCGAAAGATCCTCAGCCAGCGACAACGGACCTGGAGATGTAGGTCCATATATGTTGGTCACAGTAAGAATAACCCCATCTGCTCTCCTTTTTAGAGTCACTGAAAGCGAAAACACAGATCTCCATTCATCCATCTTATCGAAATCATCACCTTTCCAGCCAGATAGGAGTCCGCCTGCCGCGCCCTGAGATTCCACCTCCACAAAGTCATAAATGGAGCCTCCGCCCATCTCCCGCCAACCATCCCCCCTAGGAGTCGAACACTTAGTTTCTTGAAACAACACAATATCAGCACGAGCCTCCAACATCAATTTCTTCACCCCCAGCCGTTTCTCAGGGCGGCCCAACCCTCTTACATTCCAGGATAAAATCTTCATATATAAACATCATTCGACCTCCCACGGGGCGGCACGATGCCCACGCTTTCTGCAAACTTCCTGTCAAGCAAACTGAAGTAACTAGGTCTCCCGACTGGCGACCACAAAACAGGCTCATTGTCTTTGGGGACGGCCTCGTCTCCATGATTTGAAAGTAAAACCGCCCGCACCATACGGCGATCTGCCTTCTTAGCACCACCTAGTAGCTTATTCTCGCCCCCCCAAGCACGATGTCGACTTCTCCCACCTCCATCGTTTCCCTCCCTGCCCAGCTGCTCCTCTTCCTGCAAAACCATCAAACCACCACTGTTGCTCCCACCATCTCCTCCAGCAACCTCGACATCCCCTCCCCCTTCCGTCGACCTCGAAGATTCTCTCGAGGAAGAACAACCCCCCTGCGCCTCGGGCTCATCCAACACTGATTTTCGAGAGCATGGGATCTCCTTTGGAACTTCTCCACATGCCCGGACTGAGACCACCCCCCTATCCGCGCCCCCACCACCTAGCTCGGACCAGCAATGCGTCCTGCTCCCTGAGAGTTCCGCTCCTGCAAACCTCCGAAGGTCCACCACCAAGTTAATGCCTTGGTCCGCAACCAACAAATCAGCAAGCTCCTGATGCGAACCCACCTCTAAAAAAGGCGCACAAATTCCCTCTTCACTAGCACCACGAGAGCACTGGCCCAATTGGATCTGAGGCTGAGCTACCATTCTCGCTTGGTCTGGCACCTGAAATGAACCTGGGGTAGATGACGGACCTGACTGGTTGTTCTCCGCGATATTGCTCCCGCCTTCAACAGAAAGAACCTGTGGACCCCACCCCACAACCGCACCCTCCACTCCCGACTGCTGTCCCTTCCCACCACAAATGCCATTCGCACTCTCCGTGGGCCCCACAGCAAAAGGCCCCCCATTAATCTCCGCGGGCTCCATCTCAAATAAACCCCATCTAAAATAAGTTGCATCATTACAAAAGGAAGGATCAAGGTGACATGCATTCTTGACCGGAAGCAAAAAGGGACATGGTTTTGTAACTTTTATTCGTGCTCATTTCAAAACAAACAGAAGTTTATTAATATCATTAATATATTATATTTTATAATGTATAATACTAATATAATAACACGTGGCTTATATTATATTAACTAATATATAAAATATTAATAAATATTGTATCCGGATATACGGATCCGGATCGGGATATTCAAGCCATTACCATATTCGTATCCGTGTCCAGAATATTTTTAGAACATATATCCATATTGGATATTAGATCCGTATGCGATTAATATTTAGATACAGATATCGATATTCGGTATTTTTTCACATACGGTAAGCGGATATTCGGATATATCTGTATCCTTTTTCATCCGTATATTACAAGCTAATATTATTTGGAAAAAAGGCACCAAGCATGAACTTCAATAAGACGGCCAATATAAATAAAATGTTGATAATATGTTTTTGTGACGGCCATCGAATTTCTGGCTCATGTTTAGGTTTATTGTAAATTCTTCTAGAAAATTAATATGCTGATGTTGCGATACCTTGTACTGCATATGATGCAATGAGATCCACATTAGACATAAGTACTGTAGATCCAATATAAACCAGCGTACAAGTACGCATCTATTGTCAGGGGTGCTCCCCTTGGGGGAGGCGGATAGTCATGGGCTGAATGTGGTTCTATCGTCAGGCATGAAGGGATTGGGGAGGCAGCGAGAGGAGGTGCGGTGGCTGGAGGGGCGGCATGGGTGGAGTTACTCCCGTGGTGGAATAAGGGAGAGGCGAAGGCGTCGAAGGATGGAAATCTACCGGAATCTAGAAGCGTTGGGTGAAGTGGAGCCCATGGCAGGGGGGAGATGCAAGTGGCAGAGGTTGGACAAGTGCGTGTGACAGAGGCAGGACAGAGGGTTGATTTGGGAGAGCAGATGCTGAGATGCCTCGGCTTGGTGGCACCAAAAGGGCTCACGACGGTTTGTAAATGAATATCATCACATGGAATGTTAGGGGATTGGGGCGACCAGAGAAGAGGGCAGCGGTTCGACATTTGATGGTGGAGAACAGGGCAGACATTGTGCTTTTGCAGGAGACTAAAATAACAAGCAGGTTTGAGGGGGTGTGGAGAGATATTGGAGGGAACCAATGGAAGGAGTTCAGAGCGATTGATTCTGAGGGGGCATCTGGAGGTATTGTAACTGGATGGGTGGGCGATAGGTTCGACTTGGAGATGGAACTGCGAGGGAGATTCTCCCTCACTACCCTGTTGAGAAGGAAGGCAGATGGGAGTAAGTTTTTGATCACCAATGTGTACGGCCCGTGTAATGGGGTTGGCATGGATATTCTTGTGGGTGAATTCTGGCTGGCAAGGGAAGGGGCACCTGACGTTGCATGGATCATTGCGGGGGACTTTAACGTAACTCTCATGGCTGAGGATCGTCCTGGGGGCCGTGGAGGGAGGGACTGCGGCTCTGCTGATTTGTTGGGTGTGGTGGAGGAGCTTGGTCTTTTGGTCATTAATGCGTCGGGATGCAGATACACTTGGCGGAATGCGAGGTCGCGATCACGCATTGACAGGTTCTTGATGTCGGCTGAGATGGTTGGGTCTTTCCCGCTTGCTGGGGCCCGGGCCTTGCCGCGGGCACATTCAGATCATACGCCCTTGTTATGGTCGTCTGGAGAGGACATGCGTCCTCGATCCTTTTTTCGATTTGAGCGGGCATGGCTTTTGGAGGAGGGATTTCGGGAGTCAGTGGCAGCTTTCTGGGAAGAGTGCAGACCGGACGGCTCAGCAACCTGCAGGCTGGCTTGCAAGCTTGCTGCGCTCACGAGGTTTTTGCGGGACTTCAATAGAAAGAATCGGGAGCAGCGGCGGAACAAAAGATTGAGAGCTCAGGAGGAGGTGTGCAGGTTGGACAGATTGGAGGACGAGAGAGCATTGACAGCAAAGGAGGTGTTGGCAAGAGGCAATCACTTGGGCGAGATCTTGTTTGAGGACAAAAAGGAGGAGGTGGCTTGGAGGCAAAGATCGAGGCAGAAATGGCTGAGAGAGGGAGATGCGAATACGAAGTTTTTCCATGCCATGGCTAGTGGGAGGAGGCGCAGAAACTTGATTCATTCTGTAGAGGTGGATGGAGTGGTGGTGGAAGGGGACCAGGAGGTGGGTGTTGCATTACGGTCACATTTTCAGGAGTTTGCCAGGCAGCGAACCAGATCGGGTTGGGGTTGGCAGGGTAAAGGTGTCTCTCGGGTATCAGATGCAGAAGCAGACTCCTTGGTGCAGGCCGTTTCGGAGGAGGAGGCCAAGCGTGCGCTTTTCCAGCTTAATCCGGATGGGGCGCCGGGGCCTGACGGATTCCCAGTTTGTTTTTATAGGGAATTTTGGGAGGTGGTTAAGAGTGATGTGATGGAGGTGTTGGTGGAGTTTCAAGAAGGGAATAGAGGGTTTGAAAGATTGAATAAGGCACTCATTTTTCTGCTACCCAAGAGAAGTACCCCGACCAGAGTGGGAGGATTTCAGGCCCATTGCGCTATCAAATGCTATATATTTATTGGTTTCTAAGATTTTGGCGAACCGGCTGAAGACGGTGCTGCATGGTATCATCTCGCCTGAGCAGTCTGCATTTATTCCAGGGAGAGCAATGGCTGATGGATTGGTTATGGCATCGGAGATTGTATCAGAATGGAAGAGGCGGGGGGCTAAAGGAGTGCTCTGGAAGGTGGATTTTTCCAAGGCATATGATTGTGTGGATTGGAGATTCTTGTGGGCATCGCTGGAGAGAAGGGGATTCCCTAGGGCATGGATTTCCTGGATCAAGGGTTGTGTCACAACTACTTCTCATACTGTGTTGGTCAACGGACGGCCGGAAGGGGGATTCTTTCAGCCACAACGGGGAATCAGGCAGGGCTGCCCGTTGGCTCCCCTCCTCTTTGTGTTAGTAGTTGACGCTCTTGCAGTGCTTATGAGGTTGGCAGTGACTAACAATTGGTGTTCAGGGTTCTCAAAGGAAGAGCTTTCCATCCCTATTCTTCAGTACGCCGATGATACTATCTTATTCATGGGGGCCGAGTCGGAGAAGATTAGACGAGCCTCTTTCATCATGGACATCTTTGGGGATGTATCTGGTTTGCAGGTTAATAGAGACAAGTCTGTGGTGGTTCCTTTCGGTCTTTCGGAGATGGAGCAACGGAACGTGTCAGAGATGCTGGGATGCTCGACTTCGACCTTACCGATTACTTACTTGGGGCTTCCTCTTGTGGCGGGAAGGCCGAAGGCGGGTGACTGGAGGATTTTGTTGGAAAGATTGGAAGCAAGGCTGGCGGGGTGGAAGGCGACTTTGCTCTCTAAGGGGGGAAAGCTGATATTATTGAAACATGTTCTTTCCGAAATCCCCATCTTCTTTTGCTCCACGAGATCATTGCCTGCAGGGGTTCGAAATAAGATTGAGGTGTTGATGAGAAGATTCTTTTGGACGGATGGTCGACAGAGCAAGAAAGGCATTCACCTCGTAGATTGGGCCAAGGTGACGACCTCGAAACAGAAGGGTGGACTGGGAGTGTTGCGGGTGGGGGAGATGAATAAGGCTTTTATGGCAAAATGGGTGGTGCGGCTATGGGGCAAGTCAGACGATTTGGTCTGTCGGTTGCTGAGAAAGATATATGGGGTAAATGTATCACTAGAGGTAGCTCCGGGTCGATTGTCGTCGTCGCTATGGAAGGGGATTACTGCAGTTGTGCCAGATATTTCATCCAAGTTACGAAGTGCTCGGGGACGGTGCGGGTTTCCGCTTTTGGTTGGATGATTGGACGGGTGATGGAAAATTGGGAGAGAAATACCCGCGTCTAATGAGATTGGCGAGCGACAACACAGTTTTGGTGCGGCAGGTGTAGAACAATGGAACGTGGTCTCAGATCTTCTCTTCGGCTTTATCTGATCAGCGGGTGGAGGATTTCCTGGTGCTTCAGACTGAGCTGTTGCAGAGCATGGGGCCATCCACGGGCAGGGATCATTTGGTGTGGGGAGATGGAAAATTTACGGTTAAGAAAGCGTATCGATTTCTAGTGGACGATGGGGTAGCTGAGGAAGATGAGTTGAGGGTCGACACAAGGATGATTTGGACGTGTAAAGTGCCGAATCGGATCAAGGTATTCCTATGGTTGTTTAGGCTGGGGAGAACTCTCTCGAAGGATCGTCGGGGTATTTTGTTGGGCGTGGAGGATGTGTTTTGTGACCGATGCGGTGTGGCTGTGGAGGACGCGGACCACTTGTTCTTTGTGTCAGTACTCTGCAGAGGTATGGGACAGGGCCAATATTGCGTGGCTACAGATTCGGGATTGCGCAACTTTCTGGAGGAATATGAGATCGGTTTGCGGTGTTGGGCATGAGGACAGCTCCTTTCCATTTACTATACTGTGGTCCATTTGGCGTGCGAGGAATGAACTCATCTTCAGGGGGCAAAGATTCTACTCCGAGAATGTGATGGAACATTGTAGGGTGTTGAGTGCGTCTTGGCAAATGTAGTATGATGTAATATTATTTTAGATTTTAATTTTATATATATATATATATATATATATATATATATATATATATACACACTTTGAGGTGGCTCCCTGGCTGGGAGGTCACCCTTTTAACTCTCTCTCAAAAAAAAAAAGTACGCATCTATTATACCCAAGGAGACTTAATATATCCCTTGACGTACAATGCAAGCCAACGTGGTTTGGAGCAGCTGGAGTTCTACGTTATCTAATATAAACATATGCATGCTTGTACTGGAGTTGATTTTTTTTATATTTTAGGCTTAGTGTTAAGGTTTTTTCTTTTTCTCTTAATCTAAAAAAATATAAGGTCTGACTGGACCTTGGAGAACTGCTTTAAGCGCCAGCATATATCTCTGTAAATTAAAATTACGAGTTTGTTTGTGCTTCGGTACTCATTCAAGATTTTCACTTCAACAAAATTTAGGTATAGTGATGGTTTTTTCAAAATATGTCACTAAATTAGCGTTTGTTAAATATATAATGATGATATTATTCATTACGAAATGACTTTTCGTCCTTAAAATTAGCAACGAGTAACATATATGTCGTTATATCATTAGCAACGGTCCACGTAGCGAAGTTTATCCATTTCTATTTTTCAAAATATCATTAATACATATGACAATTACAAAGAAAATTTGGGGTACTTTTACAAAAAAAAATCAACTAATCGTCGTTATTTTTTTAGTTCAGAATTTAGTGATGATTAATTATAAGTTTGAAAAACATCAACGGATAAGCATCGCTACGTGGACCGTTGCTAATGATATAACGACATATATGATATCCATCGCTAATTTTGAGTATTAAAAATCATTTCACAACGAATAATATCATCATTATATATTTAACAATTGTTAATCTAGTGACAGAATTTGATAAAAACTTTCACTATAGCTTAATTTTTTTAGTGGTAATTTCTTATCTCACCCTATAAATAAAGTTTCGTATGCCAATATAATTTTTTTCCTAAAGAAAAAGGAATAGCGAGGTAGGATTTCATTCCGAAGTACGTGGATAAGGCATCAAAGTTGAATTATTGAAGCCAAGTCGTATTTAAAATGGCAAATGCAAAATACGTAACATACCAGGAACTCAACGTGATCATATTTTGTCTCTAAAATTTTCAATAAGATTAAAGTCTCCCATCTTTTTCTTCAGATACGTCGCAAAATATAAGATTATGGAAAATAAATACTAGAAACTCAAAGCCAACCTATTGAAATGATGAAGAATTACATGAGAGTGCATCCATTAAAGTAATCAGAGGTTTACTATGATTATTACACAACAATAAAATGTGTTATAGTGACACTTTTTTCTAAATGCATCGCTATATTTTCTATTGTTAAATATATAATGATGGATATTAATCATTGAGAAATAATATTTCATACCGGAAATTAGCGAGAAATTAATGGCATATACATTACCATGACATTAGCGAAAATCTGTATAACAATGCTTATCGGTTGCTATTTTTCAAAATTTGAACTGATTACCGTAATTTTAGTACAAAATTTGAAAAATAGCAACGAGTTAGTATTTTTATGCTAGAAAATTGAAAACTAAAAACGATATAAACTTGGTTGCTAAAATGAATATTTTTCGTAAATATGTATTTAATAACGGGTAATATACTGACAGATTTCAAAAAAAATCATTATAAACTTGTTTTGTTGTAGAGTTATCAAGTGCTCTAACACAGTAAATGCTGGGAACGAATCTATTTGTCCGGAAAAAAGAGGAAAGAAAAATGATCGAGAAACAGAAACAAGAATAATCACTTAACACATGGATTTTTTAGTTCTTTGGAAGGAAGAGGGCCGTCTGCTGTAATAAGGGCTACTGCAGACTCTGCTGCACGCCTGGGAGTCGCTCGATCTTGATCGAGCGGTTCCCACGAATTCACACTTTTTGTAGACCCGGATTATACGAATTCGTGAGAACTGCTCGATCAAGATCGAGTGGCTTCTGGATGTGCAAGAAAGTCTGCTGCAACCCTTGCTTCAACAGACGTTCCTTCACCTCTTTGAAAATATACCTACTCCACCTTTACACACGAGACTCTATGGGCTCGTTTGGTAGTGGATTACCCCCGGGTTACGCTGGGGTAACCCGATTTACCTTCCTCTTTTCTTTCACAAATCATAGTGACATCACATCACATTCTTTATTCCAACCCTCTCCAACCCACATAGCCATCCCAAACAGCTACTATTCCAATTAGGTTATCCCAACTCGGCAACCAAACAGACCCTATGATTCTCCATCTTCTTGTTCGTGTGAATATGTTATCTTCCATTTCAGGGAGTTGTCGTTTCGAAAAGGACTATTAAAATTATATGGTTGGAGTTATTCCAGCGAGACGAATGTTGTTAAATTATCAAAATAACCTTGATGTATAGAAAAAATCATTTCAAAGAGCAAACCCATTCCCCCAAGGGAAAAAGGATTATGGACAAGATTTTAGTTGTGGAGTCAAGATAAGGGATAAGATTTCGCTCACTATCCCTATCATCAGGTCTTCTACCGAAAAGTACAAATAGTTACCATATATATCTAAAATTCGTATTTAACACAACAATATTTTCACATAAATTCAAATAACAACAATTACAATAAAGTACATCAAAATAGGAGACAAGGGGACAACAATCTGTGCCACTAGTCCTTTTTCCACCAAGATTTTTTGGACCCTCTTTAGAAGTTAAGTAACCCTATTTTCACTCCTTATCTCCAGCAAACAGGGAATAACGAATAAGTACCACTTATCCATCATTATTCCTCTTTATCTTATCCCTCCAACCTACAAAAAAAATCTTCTTATAATTTGTAACTTTCTATATCGCTTTTGGATCATCAGGTAATGTACTCCTCTTTTTTATGATAATATATACCTGATGCGGTGAATCCCAACTTGGGATGTCACCCTCTTTTTTATTCAAAAAAAAATTGTAGTACACAAAACATAGTTCAACATCTATTAATTACAAAGTGTAGTAGTAGCTAATGAGAGCTACTACTAAAAAACTTAGTCTTAAACTTTTTGGGTTGTGTTCATGAGCTCCATTTATATTCAAGCCCAACAGGTTATCTAAACTAATATTTCTCGATAACGAACCGGGGCCGAGTTACTAGAGGTATCCTCCTTATCATTATTTATACCTTTCCATTCTTATTCTACTTGAACTACCCCTTTGTCTTTTCGCACAAAACAGATATATTAGGAAAACCAAGCCATTCTTTTTTTTTCCTTGTGGTTCCCAACTGGTAGCAATTTATTACTGAAAACAAGCAAAAGAAAAACTGTTATGTGGCCTCTCTAATTAACACGACATAAATCCAATCTTACTTTCGATACGCTATGCTTATTATTTACTTAATTACAGGATGCTAAATATATTTTATTCTGGTATCGCCTACAGTCTCAATATAGGTATACAGTTGTTTGTTTTTTTTAATAATTTGTGAGGCTTAAACTCCATTATTTACAGCTTACAATATACTGCAGAACCTTCACTGTTTCGAAGGAGGTTCAGTTACATCTGTTCATCTCGGTACGCTACGGAGCATATGAATTATTCTTCTGCTACTTCTTTCTGTGATTCGTAGTTTATTGCTCGATAGTTAGTTGGATTCTGTACTGTCTCGTTGTATGTATTCGAAGTTTGTTTCGCAACATTGACCTAATTATTGATGATTCTCGTAAATGGTCTGACGGTCTGGCCTTGTATTATATATGAAGCAGTGTTGTTAAGGCAGTGTTGTTACGAGTTGTGGGGAGTTAATCTCCATTGGGGTATTAATTTTAAAAATATTCCTCAAAATAAGGACGACTTGAAAATAATTCCCAGAGTAGGCGTATATCGGTAAACCATTTGCCGCTTCGTGTTCTGCACGCGGCAAACGGTTTACCGTGCTACATGGACAGCAAAATCTGGATTCCCCGCATCCTCCTGTCTGTCCATGTGGCATGACAAATGGTTTACCGCACGCGGAACACGAAGCGGTAAACGATTTGTCGATATATACCTACTCCGAAAATTATTTTCAAGCTATCTCCATTTTAAATATATTTTTTCCTATCCCGCTTTTAGTAAACCTCCAGTTGTCCCGGTGTGCACCCATGATTCCTCGTAGAATAGATCGATCGAGGATGCATTTAGGGAGAAAATAGGTAGGTAATTAATGGGAAATTGCTCATCTTTTGTGGAGAATGCATGGTACAACATTATACTTGACGAGCAATTGTCTGTGCAAAATACCACCTGGCTTTTATTACTATCAAACTATTGTAAGAATGGCTTCATTTCAAGCCAAAGTAAAAGATGGTAAGGAAAAGAAGATCCACTACAGATTACCTTATACTGATTAAAGGTGAGGAGAAAGGAGAATTAGAATAAGAACAATTTGTTGATGATTTGCAGGAATTCGACATTGACTTGTCACTTCACATGACACAAGTATCTTGAATGATCCATCTTCTCCATTGATAATTTTTTAGGGCAGCTCTCCTTCTCTCCTGAAAATCGCACGTGGAGCTAGCTAAGGTTGTCAGAAAAGCTCGAGCTCGATGAGCTCAACTTGGTCGAGCTCTTCTTCATAAGAGCTCGTGAGCCTGGCTCGAAAACCTAATGAGTCCGAGCTTGAGTTGGATACATGACTCGTTGGGCTTATTGAGTCGAGCTCGAGTTGGATCGTGCTCGACTAACTAACTCGACACACTAACTTGATTTAACTTTTATATATTTTTCATTATATATAATATAGTTGTGGCGACAAGTGGTGTGTTTTAGACATTTTCAATATACTAATCGATGCTCCACTCCCGCTTCTTTCTCTCCCCCTCCACCCGTGTCCCAGACCCCTTCTCCTACGATTCCTAACCCTAAGCTCCATCTCCATATTTTCCTCTTCCTCCACTCCTCTTCATCCTCTTTCTCCACTTCCCCCTCAACCTCAGCTCTCGCTCCGTAGGGTTTAGGAGAGGATCGCCAAGGAAGATGGGAAGGATGACAAGTTTCTTGCTTGCAGGCTCCTGGCAATAGCCTCGCAGGTTGGGGGTGTACTCGAGAGAGGTGGAAGGATCGAGGAGAGGATTCGGTAGTAGAGCAGGGCTCAAATTATTGCACTTGTCGCCTTTAGAAATGATTGCATGTTTTTGTTTAGGGTTCATGAACATAAAACTTTAGTGGATCTCCTGTGTTTCAATAGAACAAGCAACTGAACCATAATCTGCTTTTCGTGATGCTTAAGCAATCATTTGTTAAATGTGAATTGCTGCTCCAAATTCCTAGTCTAATTGGTGTTCAGTAGTGCAGGCTTATAATACAAGAGAGGTCTAATCTTTTAGAAGCTTAATCTTACACGTTTTCCCCATGTACTAACACCATAATCCTCAAAAAAAATAAACAACTTAATTGCCAATCATTATGTCGATAAGACCCCCAAATTAAAGGGATGGGATTTTTTATCTCTTTCTCTCTCTTCTTGTGTCTAGCGGCATAACATTGATTCAAGTAGGCATGTTATCCCAAATGTAGTTCCATATGTAATGCCTACAAAATGTAAGGTCGGTTCAGGAAGGGAATAAAGTTGAATAAATGGGCTAGGTTAAGGTGAAATAAGACGCTGTTTATATTCAGCTGAAGGGATATGAATAAGGTGGAATAAGGTAGAATAGGGGTAATTATGCACGATTCTCTTTGTCAGTTGGTTAAATCTATCGATTGGCAAATAATCAGAGTAAGCCTGATGCATTATAACCGTGATCATCAGCAATAATCATTCCCCGATAGAATTACATTCCGCACTTTTTTTAAAAGCTCCTCCATTTTTATTAAAATTTGAGACTCCACAAGTCGATACATTCCACGCTTTTTATTCCTCCATGATGAATCACAAATTCATCATCTTTATTCTTTTATTTTGATTTAAAATCCCTAGTGAGGTACATGTAAATAATGCTAAGTATCATAAATTAACAATCTAACATCATTTTTCTAAAGCATCGACCAATTTGTAGGTGTACAACTTCTACAATATTTTGAGCGATTGATTTATTTCTAAAGCATCTTGCATCTATTTGAAAATCTAATAATACACTCATGTGCTCCTAAGTTTTCTCTATATCAAGGGATTTTTGTTGTATTTTTACCTTATTGTTTGGATAGTCTAAAAAGTTAAAAACATCTTCCCAGTCTTCATGTAGTGTTGTATTTTTTATTTATTCCTCTCATCTCTAAAAAATACCAAAAAATTATTGTAGCTTGTGCTCATTTACATCTATCGCATATCCAAATGACATTCAACGTTATTTTGTTTAGAATTTAAAAATCCAAAAATATTTATTGCAAAAATTATTAAAAATCTATACAGATTTAAAATCCAAAAACAAGGTCATGTTTTCTTCTATATATTCTTATTCTATTCAGAAAAAATAGAGGCATAATTTTAGGACTTCATTTTAAGATATTTGTAGTATTTTTCTGAGTGTTCTATTTGTCTTATTTTTCAAAGTTAGATTACCTATCCTATTTTTATTATGTGTATTTTCTTATTTCAAAAAAATATATATAAAAAAGATTTTATCTTTTAAAAACTCAAATAGACATTTTCCATATATTTTTTATTTTTCATATTTTTCTTGAGTTGATTACTTGTGTTTTTGTCTATTATTCTCTTTCTCTATCCTACGTTTACTTTGTTACCTTGTGATGCATATAAACCTGTGTTTGTTTCTTTACTTTTTCTCATGGTCTATTTGTGAGTGAGTTAAACACTTATAGAAAAATTGACTGAAAAGAAAACTCCTTAGTTAGTGCTCATTGTGTTCAACCTTGGATTACTTCCTCCTGGTTAATTAAAAATAAGTTGAAATAAATTTATTTTGCTAACTGTCTTGAGCTGGTGATACAATTTGACATTTTTAGAATACCATTCAAAATCGTTATACTCAAACCCTTTTTTATTTCTGTGGTATTTTTTAAAAGGGATTTTATCACTTGTGCCCCTCCGAGATATCGCAATATCAGTTATACCCCTATCTTTTTGGTAATATCAGTTGTGCCCCTAACTTCTTGCTCCGTCACCAGTTGTGCCCTTCCGTCAGACTGACCGTAACCATGGTTTATTCAAACCATGGTGTGGTTAAGAAGGGTATTATGGTCCATACCCTTCTTCATCTTCTTCCATTTGCTCTTCTTCCTTCTCTTCATAATTTCTCTCTCTTACTAACACCTTCATGCATCCATCGAATCTCTAAAATTTTTACATTTCCACGGACATATCACTCGTTACGGATAAAACAATGAATTTTATTGAATTTTTGGATGACTTTTTATGAATCAATTAGTCAAAAATTTATCAAAATTTAGCAAAAAAAACTCAACTCCAGTTTCAGCCACATCGGAGGAGGGGGGCGGAAGGGGCCGGAGGAGGCGTGGGGGCTGGAGGAGGGATAGGCGAGGGGGCGGCGCATTCAGGAGGAGGGAGAGGCGAGGGCAGGGGACGGGGGGAGGTCGGGGCGGAGGGGCGGGGGAGGTCGGGCGGCAGGGGTTGGGGGAGGTCGGGGCTGGGAGGGGGATGCGGGAGGTCGGGGCTGGGAGGGATATGCAGGCGCTCGACGGTTTGCTCGAAGAATGTTGTTCTCGCTGTTGCAAATCTTCAGATGCACGGTGGTGGTCTGTTGCGCAGGTGTGGACCACGACGAAATCCTGACAAAAACTTCTGATATATACCTGCAAATGGATGTCCTGATGAAATCAAATCAAATCAAATTGTAGAGGAATGACGGAGAAGATGGAGACGGAGAAGAAAAACGGAAGAGAATCAGAAGATGAGAGAATGAGAGAGGAGATAGAGAGAAGAGATGAGAGAAGTGACATGAATCTAACCTGGAAGGTGAAACGCCGAAGGAGGATGGACGTGCGCCTATGGATCGGAGCTCGGCGAGAGCTCCTTGTTTTTGCCTCTACCGGCGGTGATTCCGGGAGGCTGTCACGTGACGGAGCGGAAGCTCACAACGGCATGGACCACGCCAGCATCTCCTTCCTCGACCTTGCTCTATGGCGAGAACGTCAACGCTCTTATGTCACTCCGGAACTCGGGAGGAAGGTGGATCGAAAATGGCAGGGGAAGTCAGGGCTGGGAGGGGGGTGTGGGAGGTCGGCGCTGGGAGGGAGGTCGGGCGGAGGGGCGGCAGGGGGTGGGGGAGGTCGGGCTGGGAGGGGGTGCGGGGTTGGGCGGCGCGGGGCAGGGGCAGGGGCTGCGGGCTGGAAGGAGGTGCGGAGTGCTCGAGGCGGAGCTGAGCGGCGCAGGGCAGGGGCAGAGAGGGAGGTGGAGGAGGAAGAAGAAGAGGATGGGGAAGAGGAGGAAGAAGAAGATGAGGAGGAGGATGTAAAATGACCTCTTAACTTTTTTTAAAAAATTAATTCCGCCTATGTCCTCAAAGTTAACGTCCGTTTGCACCGTGGATGGACGGTAACTAACCCGAGGGGCACAAGTGAAAAAATAACAAGAAGTGAGGGGCACAACTAATATTACCAAAAAGATAGGGGCATAACTGATATTGCAATATCTCGGAGGGGCACAAGTGATAAAATCCCTTTTTAAAAACTCCTCAGGGGATTTAGATCGTCTATTGACATGACGTTGTCATTCATAGTAACATGTTCATCAAGCCTATCAAAATTGAATGGTCTTAGAATTGTTGAAATTTACCCCTTTCCGATGGGCATATGAGAAGTGCCCGCTTTTATGAAATTTGAATGACAACATCGTGACAATCGATGTTCTAAATCCCTTTATAGGTTTTTTAAAAATATCATGAAAAAATAAAAAAGGGTGACAATGATCAAGTTAGCTACTCACTAGTAGTATATACATTATATCCTATATTCAATATATACGACAAAATTAGCACCTTGTTTTATTATTTAAAAAGGACAGCCCTAAGGATCAACTCCTGTTAAGCATGTCTAACAAACGTTATGCATGTCTTACTTTATCCTCATGGTGGAGACTTGTAAATGAAGATTTAGCTTTCCTAACTAGTCGTCCTAACCCATTAGAAAATGCTTTACCTTCCTAATGGGGGGATAATCCATATATTTCCCATGATTACAACAAGATATTTCCTAATGATCATTGACTTGTTACCAATGCCTTTCCTACGGAGTCAAGCAGACTTGATAGAGTAATCATATCTTTATAAATAGGCTTGATGAACCTAGTAGGAAAAAATTATACAACATTGTTATAGTTGAAACCACTACAACGGAATTGCACAACGGATAATTTGAATATATGTTGCCATATTTTCTGATGTCAAAGATATAACGACGAATATTACTCATTGCAAATTGTCTTTGTTATTGTAATTAATAATGTATAGCATATTCATTGTTAAAAGTTCATATGACAATCCACCGTTACGGATTGTCACCCTTTTTCCTTTAAAAAAGTTCATATGACAACGATTTTTTCATCGACTTGCTTGTTAAAGTTTGTATCCATCATTCTTAAATTTAACAGTAATTAAAAGAAAAATTCAGTGAATAAACATTATATGATTCATTGTGAAGAACACAATAACAAATATAATATTCATAACGAATTTGAACAATATTCATTGTTATATATTAAACTATGGAAGATATACCAACGAATATTGAATAATTTGTTGTCTTAGACCAATATTGTTGTAGTTAGCTCATTCCTAATAGCTAGCAAGGGTCATTTCCAAATGGTTTGTGCCTATTAGGAAGTATCATGGGAAGCTGTTTATGGTGCAATGATTCCTTCTTACGCACAATTGATGCCTAATTGTTTGCTTCACTCCAATTTCTTCTTTCCAAATCATTTCATTGAAATGATTATTCATTTAGCCTAACAAACTCCATATAGATAAAACACTAGTAGCATTATGTAACAATGCAAAGAGTTGAGTGCAGATACACAGAGTGCGTTCAGTTCGAGAATAAGCAGGAATAAGGATGGAGAATAAGGAGAATAAGGGTCTATTCTTTGTTCGGTTGGAGGATAGGAATAAGGAGAATAAGGTGAAATAAAGTTAGGTAAGGTGGGATAAAGATAGGAATAAGAGTGAAATAAGATGGAATAATGAGGAATAATCGTACCACTGAAAACCATATCGGGAGGAAAATTGGTCCCTTATTCCAGGGTGTATTCTCCAACGAACAGGGCCATAGAATATCTATTACGACATCCTTTTAATATCAAATGCTCACACAGGCTGCGTATTCAAAGCCATTCTTCCTCTCTTGGCCATGTCGACACCCTGCATGCTACTTGTGCATATTTCTTTGTTATGTTATATTGCAATGGTGCCTCCCATGCTTTGACAAAGGTAAAAAGAGAGGGAGACTGAAGGAAGGGAGGTAGAATCTCCTTCTCCGATCACCTCATGCATTTAAAACCCCAGACATGACTCCTCCTTCCATCTTGTCTACCCAAACAGGAAACCCACGGCATTCCAGCACCACTCTCCCCAGCCCCATCAACTGCTTCTCAGCACTGTGCCCATCTCTTGCATGAATCCAAATGGGGCACAGTCTCGACCCTCTGATGAAGTCGGGTGGCCCAAAACCCTAACCATGTTGGCATAAACCTGAGATGATGCCTTGAAAGACATCACATGGACCCTCTCTCATGTGCTTTCTCCTTATCTGTGTGGTCACACTGGCATCATCATCTGATCGTGACACTTGAAAAATACGGTGCAGAGATGGGCAAGAAGGGCATCTGCAGAAAACCCATTTCTCTCCTTGATGTATCACCCGACATTCCTTCATCAAATTTTGCTTGATGCTGTTTCCGATGGCGGAGAGAGATAGGAGGAGGGGTAATGGGTATGGAGAGGAGAGGTCAAGTCAAGAAAACACATGAGAGTCAAGTGACAACCCCCTCCGTTGGCGTCGCAATTTATTGCACCACATGAAATGTAGAGTGAGGAGTGGGATTTGGTTTGGATACCTAATTTTCCAATTAACACTCCTCAATGCCACCTGCGAGATTTTTCCCAGAGAGGGCATGTCTCTGTCCAGAATGTCCGATCAGGGTATAACAGTGAGGAATTTCCCTGTCAAGATATGGATCGGTAAACGATTCGTCGATCGGCAAACCGTTCGCTGATCCTGACACAATCCAAACCAAGTGAATTTTACACATATAAAAAATAATATGTAATATTATTAGGTAAAATTAGTTGAATTTTATATTATTAAAATTTAAACGGGTGCTTTAATATATTATTTTTATAATATAAAATTCAAACAAGATTACCGTATAATATTATATATCAATTTTAATATATAAAATTATGCGTTTATCAAAATAATATTATATATTAATTTTAAATATATATATATAATTTATGCAACGCCGAATGATACTTTTATACATTATTTTTAATAATATAAAATTCAAATAAAATTTACCTAATAATATTATATATTATTTTAATATGTATAAAATTATTTTTAAGATGTTGATTGTGTCAGGATCGGCGAACGGCTTGTTAATCGGCGAACCATTTGCCGATCTGCACCCTGACATGAAAATTCATCCCTGTCATGTTCTGATCATGCATTCCGAACAGGGCTATGTCCTGTTTGGGAAAAATCTCACCACCTGCAATGACTTTTCATGCCATTTGGAGGCTCCATGCTTTTGAGTAGAGAAACAACCATTACTACTGCTTACCTAAAAATAAAAAAATTGTTAAAAAAATAGGAGTGCAGGCAACCCCATTTTTTCCTTTTAATTATGCACAAGTAAACACCATAGAAAATTTTCTGAACCAAAAACTCTATTAACAAGATGCGAACTTGAGACATGATAAACACCACATAAAACACTACCTAACCAATATAATACAATTATAAGCTGTTAAAAAATATATATTATTATTAGCGAGCACTGTAGCTACCTATCCCACAGCCTTATATATTTTTTTAATATTAAGATGTAAATTATAATAATATATATGCAAGAAAATATTTTTATCTACATACTAGAGGCATGTTTAACATACTAACATGTACTCACAATTATGTAACATTAATTAAGATAACATGTTAAAGTAAGCATAGAGAAACGTAGATATGAACTTTCCTTTTAAGACTAAACGACCCAAAAGATGAAAAAGTTAAATGGGAGATTCTATTGGGAAAATATAAATATCATTTCTTGTAATTATTTGCAGCCATTTTAAAACAATTTATTTTATTTATAGGGAAGAAAGACAAAATGCTATACTTGTTGGTGTACATACAATAT
This sequence comes from Ottelia alismoides, assembly GCA_037367405.1. NCBI lineage: Eukaryota > Viridiplantae > Streptophyta > Magnoliopsida > Alismatales > Hydrocharitaceae > Ottelia > Ottelia alismoides. The sequence continues at coordinate 141,300 of JAZKJV010010539.1, read as the reverse complement.
TAGATGTCGTATGTAGCTCTCATGGCAAACTGTAGATTGATGCTTATGATTGTTTAAGGTGATGAAGAGGGGATGATATCTTCATCTGAAATTAAGTTTAAACTGTCCAATTTATTTTATTGTTAGTTTGATAGAGTGAAATATTACCAAATTGAACTTTCATTTTTATTATATCTTTGGGTACGTAGTGGGATGAAACATAAAAGAATTACTAATATGCCCCTAAAGATTTTTGTGTTTGCTTAGAAGTAATATTCCACCTATAATCCAAGAAGTGATGGTCCCTATCTAGGACAATGGATTTTGGAGACCCGCGTTCTATCGAACACTACTGAATTAAGAATGTTTTTTCCATACTATGTCAGCAATCGTAAAAAAGATTCTTTTTGTACTCGAAAACAAATTGAATTAAAAATTGTGACTAACTTTAATTGATCCCAATTATCTCAATTAATATGCATTATTATTAATATCTTAATCCCTCGTTGCTACTGCACATAGGAGAAGTACTAGGTAGGGATAACAAGGTTTGAACCTGTGATATTTTGTACCAAAAAAACATGCTACCAAGTTGTGTTGCATCCCTTTCTTCATTTGTTGTACAGTCTCATTGTACAAAAGTTTCGTCTTGTTTCCCACATCATTATTTTCTTCTTTGACGGTAAAAAATGAAATTTACTTAGGAGAAAAGAATATGTCATCTACAATCTATCCTTTTTTTATTTTAAGAACAAGAAAATCTCGTTAGTTCATTTGGATAAAAATACAAGCAATTTTTAACTACAACATACGATCGTATATGTACAAAGAAGGAGGATTTCCAATGTGATATATAAAACATATATCCTTTTGGCACCCGTGCTAAATACTATTTGATTTGGGTCTTTAGCAGGTCCATTAATAAAAATTAATCATTTCTTCTCAGACGACATGTCATTCTAGTTATTAACATGGGAAAAAGAAAGAAAATAAAAGAAACAAAAAAATTGCAACAATTAGAATTACATAATCGAATATTTCATATCACTCACCTGAATACCATTTGCTTTCTATTTAGTGACTTCCAAATGAACACCGAATATTGACTTTTGCAAAAATGGTACAATTTACAGTTTTTATTCATAGTATTTAATTGATAAATATTGTAACATTAGGTAGAGACTAATGGAAGATGGGTAACAAGTTGAGCCGCCAATCCCTTATGGATGGCAAAACTAATTCTTCGAAATACAATATCCATATACCCGGGGACCATAACATTGCTATGCATAATTTAATGGACCCTCTTAAGGAGTTGTACCGCTTCAGTTGCCAAAAAAACCAAAAGTGTCAAAAAAGAATGGGATGAAAACATGTTGATTGTCAATACAGTCCTCATGTTTGACAACTTTAGTTGAGGTAGCTTTCTGTGCAACGCATATTTAATTTGAAATTTTGATTACATGATTTAACACCTTATGCTTTCTTCCATTTGTACCAAAGCACGAGTACTGCTTTCTTAGAGATTGGTGGCATAGTATGGCTTCTATAACTCCCAACATGGTCAAATTCAAGTGTGTATATATGCGCACGTGTGCATGTACGTGTGTGCATCTCTTGATTCTATTCCTTCTGTGTAAGGACAATAAAGAGTAATTTAAGGAGTTCAAACATGTTGCGATATCCGACTCTATCTACATGATCATCACTAATCTTTTGGGTTTTGGCCAATGATGTGCATGTGCATGTCAAGGATCAAGTAAGGTACTCGAGGACATTATCTCATGGATGAAAATGCATATAAAGGAGTGACTCATTTTAGAGTTTGGCGATATCCAAGGTGATTTCATTGTAGGTGCATCAAATAATTGGAATCCTTTCGAAGATTGATTTTAACAAGGAGATCAATAAGCTTCGTTGGTAAGACGAAGGACTTGACGATCTTTTCGTTTCTCTAATATGCAAATGGTACCATTTAGTGGAAGAAACTTGCAATCAAGCTTGAGTAGTGAATGTTCTTCAACAAGGCTTCGGATCTTCAGACCAACCATCAGAAGTCGAGTTTTATTCGATTTCGCATGGAAGAGTACACTACACTGAGATGCTCAGTAGTCACGCCAATGCCTTGTATAAGCATTTCTCACGACGTACATGGACCTTAATTCCTTCGGTTCACTCAGGGATAAGAGCAATGGACTGGGGAATGAGTTTAGGGTAGATGGTGCGGCAACTAGAGGGGTGGTCTTCAATTGATCCTTTGGGGAGAGAGTTGATTCTTTTAAGATCCAAGTTTTTTTAACTCTAGTCTGCAAAATTAGAAGGATTGACACATTGGGAAGATGATTCATGCGGCAAGGATCTGGTGCATTTAAGTAGGTTTATGCTCCTCGCAAAACATGTTGAAGTTTTCCGATCAGTGGAAGATGGGGACTTTCTTTACCTTTCCAGGTGGGATGCTACGATTGCTAAAAAATGTCGGTGCATCAAACTTCAAGAATACTGTGGTTGATCGTTGGCATCTCATATTGGCATGACCTGTGGGGTCCGAGCCCCTACCTTTGTCTCACTCTTTTCAAACAGTAGATATGCTAACATTACAACCATGTTATCCATGTTTGATTTGGATATTCCATCGCATTGTATCTTCACAACCAGCTTTTTGTCCATCTTTTAGGTAATGATTTGGATGGAGGGTTATCTTCCAAAAAAGGTTATATATGGCGGGCAAATCTTTTGTTTGTTTTGATGCTTAAGGGGGAGGGGATGTTGTTGTGATATGATTTTATTGAGGTTTAAAAAATTATTACATTTTGACTATTTTATCATTGTTAGATAATAAGATAGAGTAATATAATGCTTTTGTTTAATTAAAAAATAGGAAAATATATGATTGGGTGTATTAAACGAGGGAGTAGTTGTCGGATGTATCCCACAGAAGAGAGAGTGATATCTAGCCGATGGGCCTTGCAAGGTAGAAAATAAGAGTGTGGGGGTGGAAACCCCATTTCCCCGAACAACCAAACACATCCTTAGGACCCATTTGGTAGGGGAATAAGGACGAATAAAAGAGAGGGATAAAGTGAAATAAGACACTGTTTATGTTCAACCGGAAGGATATGAATAAGAGAGACTAAAGAGGACTAAGGGTAATAATGTGCTATTCTCCATTCGATTGGCACAAGAAGGATAAGGAATAAGTTAGTTAAATATGTTGGTTGACAAATAATCAAAGAAAGTCTGATGCATTATTACCATATTGGCACCAATAAGACTCATTGATAAAAGCACATTTCACATGTTTTATTGAAAATTTCCTCCTTTTTTATTAAAATTTAAGACCCCCATGGTGACCATACAAGGTGGAGTGTGAATTTTACATTGGACATGCTTAACATACATTGGTGCATCAACATCATGTGTCAATGATGATCCATCGATCAGGTGCAAAATAAGTCAGTCATTCATTCTCACGAAGTAAATGTTCAATTTCTTCCAACTTTTCCATACAGTATTTTCGACCCAAGTCTACTGGACCAGGTTTCAGGCCGAGTTCGTGGGTCAGGCTGGTGGATTGCGTCAGACCGACCAGGCTCAACCCAATACTCATTCCTACTCATGTTATCGCATTCTCCATATATGTTGAAATTGTTTAGCTACTTTGTACAAATCTGGGAAGGAATAGGGCAGAATTTGACCACAAAGGGACGTTGTCTTTAGGTCTGCAAGACCCTACTATGTGAAGATTGTGATTCACCTATTCCCCACTACTGGAGTGATGGGGAAGGAGAGAGAGAGAATTGTTCATATTGAGGTTACACGCCTCTATGAGTTTACCAAAATTTTGGACAGCCATTAATTTCCAACAATCATACTTTGGCTTTCTAAAATATCCAGTTGGTGTACAAAAGTGCTACCCAATATGTAAGATATAGCAGAACAAAAGCTCTAAAGTTGCCATAATTGCAATGCAGGAAATTCCTCTACAGCCATAATGCACAAGCCAATAAGAATATCCTTTAAAAGTTCCCATTAATCCTAATGCGCAAACATCTGCTTCTCTCTGGAATCATTCATACACAACATACACCAATAACGATGCTATGATTAAATTAAAAAGTTCCTCAGAAATCGGCTCAGATCGCTTCAATTTTTAAGGTATGGAACAGAATGCATAACTGACCTAGTTCCATGAGCAAGCACGATCTGCATCTTTCTGCCTATCATGGTTTCTGCAGTGGTGAAATCTCTGATGGCTGTCCTTCAAAATGGAGAGATTACACCGACAAAAAAAATATATAACAGCTACATGCAATGACCACGGGTTGTCAAGTACATCATGATACACCATCTCAAGATCGACGATGAATGAATCGAGAAAAGGGCTCTAACTTCTGATTCGTTTGGTACACCCATCAAACAGTTGCCTATCTGCAGTAGTATTTGCCATCTAAAGTGTAATTGCTGTCATCTGACCTCCACAAAAACGTGATGTGAAAAAGAGCAAAAACCCAGTTACTTGCAAGTGTGCTGCCCTTATTTTGGTACCTGGGTAGTCGTACCTGCAATCAAAGTGGTAGTAACATAATTAAATAAATGTGTTATTGTTAATTCCTAAACGAAGCACTAAATTAAAAATCTTGCTATCCTTTATGGCAGTTGGGCAATCAAATGACATGTGAAATGTCGCACTTTCATATACCAATCTGCATAACTACCAAAATGTCCAATCCCTCGGTTGATATTAAATGTTCCTTTTTGAAATGTTAACCTGTTCCTTTTCATTGTCTGTCTTTTACCAAGTGTAATTCTGTAAATTTTTTTTGAAAGAACAACACCGTACTGGACAGACCATGACAGGCAAATGTGTCAGAAATAACTTTTGGGGGGTTTCCTTTCTTCTCATGAATCTTTTAAATTACTTCCGGATCATGATTCTTCTAAATTATTTTGGAAAACCAAGGCATGGCTGTTACAGTTAATTTGTTTGAGAATTGCATCCAAGAACTCGGTCAAAAGCCATGTCATTCAAGTGAGTTGGCGAGTATAGGGAATGTGTGTACTATTTTTTCTGTTTTAATTTCTGGCTGAGCGAAAATTATCAAGGTGATTTCACTAATAAACTACAATTTTTATTTTATTTTTGAATAACTAGTAGTACTGCCACTGACAAAGCAAAAAAAAACAAAGAGGTGGACGAAAAAACCTTTTAAGTGGATAAATAGAGAGTGAAGCTGCTGAGGTGTAGAAACATTGTTTTGATTAAAAAAAACCTTAGTATATGCAAGATAAACGACTTCCTATAGATTGATATTTCAAGTACATTCAAAAAATGATAAACCTAATTAAATTTAAGGTCGATGCACATAATTTTAAAGACGATCGAAGCACGCTAAAAGCATAGACTTATATGTACAAAACCAAAAAGTTTCAGAAACCACACATAGACATAATTGTCGATGCTGTTTGATATCGATGCACAAGTTTAAAACAAAGTCGCGCTGGAGCACCTAAAGCCTCCAAAGAACCAAATTCCCTCACAAACTCAATGCACTGTTAGACAACACCATGCATCGGTGCACTTGAATCTTGAAAGCAAAAATAATTTCCAAGTTTCTATACTTGCACAAGTACACAACCATTTATACGTACATGCTTCAAATATTCAAGGTGTTAGGTGTTATTGTAGCAAATGATAGTGTAGAAGCGTATCAAAGATAATGAATAAAGAACAAAGAACACCGGGATTTAACGTGGAATCCTACTCCAAAAGGATCGGGATGAAACCAAGGAAGAACACTACTAAGGGTTGATTCTTCTATTCACTTCCTCTCAACTGACACAATGGATGTGGGGCTTCTTATATAGCTCCACAGACAGACCGGAGTCCCAGTGATAGAAGATATGGGACTAAATCTGTGGATGCGGTAATCAGATACTGGAGGGATCCGATTACCCATACATAATTGTGACGCATATTCTAACACCCTCCCCAAGCTGGAAAATGTAATGCTCAGCTTGGACAAATAGAAAGAAATCGCTCACTCAATACAAGACATTGCAGACAATGGCAACTCAATGCATACTCTATTGACTGGTTACTGAGGATGTTAACTCATGTTATGTTGGTGAGGAACTGAAAGGCGAGAGTGCGAACTGAACTAGGTCTCCTCCTCGAAGAACGTGTGCTCTGTACTACTTCTGTCATAGTCATTGAAACTAAAATAAGTCTCCACCTGGAGAACTATGGCCTGTAATTACTCCATCTCTCTGAAGGTAGTCCTCAGAAAAAGCAGTGGAAACATCCTCGCCGGAGTCCACAAATGTCGGAGAATGGAGTATGAAAGTCTCGAAGAATGTGATCTCTACTCTGGAGTCCGTATGGATCGACATGAAAACCCTAAACCTACAATGGCTCAAAGAATGGGATCTCTCCTTTGAAGTCCCTATGGATCACATGAAAACCCTAAGCCGATCCGATTAACTATGGGGACCTCTCAAACAATGAATGCACATATGTGCACCTTAAATTGTAGACTCTAAAACAATATGAATTTAGAGTCAGAATCTGAAATATAGAATTTGAAATCTGATCTAAAAGTTTCTGCATAATACTCTCTTTCTCCCAGACTATCCAGAATAAGATAACTTCGACCAAGTTGAGAGAAGACATGAAGATGGGGAAACAAAAAAATCATCTAAGCATTCTCAATTTTTCGGCTCTTCTCTTCAAAAAAATTCATTTTTTCTTTTGCGTATGACTTTTCTTTTTTTTTTCTTTTCTTTTTTGCGCGCTTGCCTTTTCCCAATAAAAACCTTTTTTCTAAAACATGGACCAAATAGGGCCCAATATACATCTCCCCTTTCCCCCCTCCTTTCTTTTTAAACTGTGGCCCATAGTTGGTCCCAAATAAATCATGTGCAGATGCCCATTGTTGGGCCTGAAAACTCTTCTCTTCTCCTAAATAAGCCTCATCTCCTTTTTTTAATTATTGTAGCAGCGATTGGGCCAACTAAGTCACAGATAGCTCCTTTTTAAGATTCCATCGTGAACCACAACCGTAATGGGGCACTTTTGCTTTCAAATTCATCGTCGTCGCCTGGAGGGTTGTTGTCGGAGGACCCTGCTGAAGGGATCGACCTCTTCTCCCAACGAGGGTTTTAACGAAGCCCACCGACGCATACAGTGATTGTTGGTCGCAGAAGAGGGGGCTTGTCACCATGGAATTAAGAGGGCACCAGAGAGTGGAGCGACCTCTGGAGACGTAGGTGGTGAAGGTCCCTAGATCATCGGCCACCTAGAGTTTGCACAAGAGAAAGAGGATCATTGGAGATCCTAGCATGCTAGGGATGAGTGCTAGGAGTAGTGCATCATCGCCGAGGTTGGGAAGATGGAGGCTTCGCCCTAGAGGTTCTTGTGGAGGAGAATGCGGGCATGGAGTCATCGCCGAAGGTTGTGTGAATGGTGATGATGCTTGGAGATGCAAGTTGCCTCGATTCTTCTTCGAGCATCTTCTTCGAGAATTCTTTCTTATTCGAATAACCCAATGCATAGAGGGTGGTCTGGAAAGGGTAATTCCGCTGGAGATTCCGTTAGAGATGGGGCAATCTAGAGTATCGCCATTGCTAACTGGTGCATAGTTGAAGGAAGATGCGTACTGAGGTGCATAACCTAGATACATAAGATTGTGGCACTTGTAGGAGATGGATGGACTACTTCTTCTTTTTGACAATGGAACCCAAAGCCTAGAAGGTCCTCGAGATGCTTTGCAGCAGTACAGGAATCATGGAAGGTGTTGATGAAGATTGCGGCTTGAATCATTAAATCCTAGAATCAGGCAATGGTCAAATAACCTTAAATAGTTCCATGCCAATTTAGGGATTCCAGAAAAGAACCCTAGATTTACTGTCGTATTGCTTCACATAATCTTGAACAAAATGCTTGATGTTGTTGAATTTCCATAGTATTAGGGTTTAAAAAACCCTAGAACATTCTAGAATCTCGAACGGATCATGAACATGAAACATGAACAAATAATAATAATAATAATCTTCTAGAACAACCAAGAACAGAACCCGCTGTAATAGTCGAATCTCGAACAAATCACAAACATATAAAATAAATTCTCGAGAATCGAACCCGCTCTAATACCATGTAGAAAACGATAGCGGGGAAGCATTATCAAAGATAAAGAATAAAAAACATAAATAACATTGGGAATTAACGTGGAACCCTACTCCGTAAGGAGCAGGATGAAATCACGGGAGAACGCCACTAAGGGCAAATCTTCTATTCATTTTCTCTCAAATGATACAATGGGTGCGAAGCTGCTTACATAGCTCGACAGACAGATCGGAGTCACACTAGCAATAGATGTGGGACTAAACCTATGGATGTGGTAATTACTCTTGAGGGGTCCATTTAGCAATTTATAGTTGTGACGCATAATCTAACAGCTATTTTGAGCCATTTTAACAAGTGCACCGGTTCACTTATTGGAACACTAGTATACATATTGTTTATTGACTTGCACCGGCTTACTCTTTTTATACACATATTTAAGATTGTTATTGTGTGTCCTTATTTTTCATAGAGCATTATAGATTGTTGTTGGTATCCTTAATATTCATTGAGCATTCCAAATTGTGATCGGGTATCCTAGTTATTCATAAAGCATTTTAACGTCTATAAAAATGCCCTAAATTAGGACAATGTACTCATTTATTCTTCAAGTCATATTTCGTTGGGTATCTTAACTCGAGAAGATCCTCGAGAAACTCTATTGTTCGATCAATTCTGACACTCTAACTTCCACCAAAGCATTCAAAGCCAATTTGTTCGATTTGTGTTTCAATTATTTCATTATTTGTTAAAGCTTCTTAGTATTTATTGTACTCATTCTAAGTGAAGGTGTCCTTCCAATGCGGAAGAATTATATAGAGCTATGTATTGTACTAATGTTTGGAATACACCAAGTTCTAAGTAGGTCAAGCTTAGGGGAGAGACCTCTTTTGGTAGTATGAACCTACTCTAATCTTATAATTTCTTGAATGCACTAGCCAACATTGTTATAACCTATTCAAAAAAAAGAATGGAGTAAGGAGAGAGTTGGGCTATGGCTAAAAGAGTACTGTTATAAAAAATCAAGATGTTCAATAAAAAGGGAGATGAATGGTTTCAAAAAAAGGAGATAGAAGAGAAAGTTGAGAGAGAAAAATTGTTGAGAGTTATTTTGTATTTTCCTATTTATTATATATATCTTATGAAATTTTCCCTCTAGGGTTTCTCCTCTCTATGCCCTATGGCCCTCGGAATAATTAATTCATTTCTCTTCTTCCACATGGTATCAGAGTAACGCTCGTAGACCAATCCCAAACCCGAAGGCCCTGCCCACAGCCCAAACACTGACGCTGCTCACCCCGAAGTGTTGCTGCCTTTGATGTCGTACCCTCCCTCTCACCGTTGTTGCGTATTTGCAGGTTGTTGGGGAGGCCCTGGCGCTACTTACATGTAAAAAATGGCCCCATCTGCTACCTCACATTGGTGCAGCCGCATGTGCGAGGCCAACAAATGCAACCCAACAACCGCCAGTAGTCACGCAATCCCTCTAGTCGATGCTAGTGGTATCCTCCCCCTCATGCGGCATTTCATAGCTAGTGGCCTTCGCCTTGTATAGGACTTCTAGCGACACCACACAAGGCACATTTGATTGTCATCATATCTCCATGCCCAACCTCAATACCGTCTTACGTTCGAGGTCTATGTGTAGTTTGATTTCACAACAACATGGGTGATTTGAGACCCATAAATCCATCCCTCCGCCCTAGAGTGCCTTCGAGTGTTGATAGGAATAGTTATGTTCTGAGTTTGCACACACAACCGGTTCCATATATGAATGTATTGGCATTTTTCAGATCATTCTATAGTCGCAGTCGCATCCTTCCCAAACTGCATTTTTATCATGTCAGAGAGCAAGGATGATTTATCCTCCGCTAGCGCCTTTAAAGGCTTGGGACCCATTGCCAAGAATGAATGGGACTAATTATGAGTTATGATCCATGCAGTTCATGAGCATTATGAAGTACAACAAGGAGTACATTCTAACGCAGCTTGAGCCCGCAAACAAAATCGAGGTGAATGCTTCTTGGAAGCAATATGACGTGTATACGCTTGTATAGTCATCCGGTACCCCTTACTATAGAGGTAGCCAACGACATTCTCCATCAGCCCACTACCGAGGCAATGTTAGATATTCTCACAGCCACATATTCTCAAGCGATGAATGATATGAAGATCCTCCATCTTCAATATGATATCTTCATAGCCAAGCATGATGGTCATCCACTTCATGCCTTGTACTCATGGCTCACGAGCATGTTTTAGAAGCTTTACTGCTTCATGCATCTGAATGCTTCCACAGAGCAACAAAGGACATAGAAGGACACGATAACGGTCGGACAATTTCTGATGGCACTTGACGCACAGTACGTTGCACACACCCAGATTCTTACATACACTACTATACTTTCCATGGGTGTCTCATGATGCCACTACTTAAACCTCCTTTGTGATGGCCATATCTCTTCATAGAGGAGGTTTAGAATACTTCAAAGGATGCAGTGTTCATGGCAAAGACAAGTGGACGCTCACGCCAGCAGTGCACATCTTGTCACCTTCCGGGCCACTCTAAAGTTTGAGGACATTTGCTATCAGAAGCATTGTTACCCGCATCTACCTGTGTTGTCGAGCAGGTTGAGCCTATTGCCACTTCAGTTGATTAGAAGTTTGACGACCTTGTCTCCTATCTTTAAGAGACCAGATTCAAACCAAGTTGCACACCTATGCACCTAAATCCTCTGAAGATCCAAATTCCCTCACAAACTCAATGCACTGGTGCACAGAGCCATGCATCCCACTCCAATCTTGAACGCTAAATTAAATTCCAAGTTTCTATACTTGTACAAGTACACATGCCCTTTCACATGTACATACTCCAAATATTGCTATCATGAAAGGTGTTATTTTTAGCCACTTTATCAAGTGCACTGGTTCACTCATTGGTACACCAGTACATCTACTCTTTATTGACTTACATGCACCGGTTTACCCTTTTCACTGAGACACATTGATATTTGGTACTAGCCAAGTATCTATTTAGGATTGCTATTGGATAACCTTATAAACCATTCTAGATTGCTATTGGGTATCCTTACTATTCATAGAGCATTTTAACATCTATAAAAAGTGCCCTGAATCAAGACAATATACAACTTTCAAAAAAAATCAAAACAATATACTCGTTTAGTCTTCAAGTCATCTTTTGTTGATTATCATGGCAAAATTGAAGGCTGACGAAGAAATCTGATTGAGAAAAGGAGTTTATATTGCTATCTAGAGTTCTAACAGTTTGTCATCCAATTCAAGTGATTGAACATTCTTAAACACAGAGAATAAGCAATAATGTGCATTAATGAGGAAAACTATTTTACAGCATATATATGAGATCAGTTAGTACCATGGTATGAAAAAACTAGCCTCAAGGCGGTCGAGGTATACGCCTCGAGGCGAGGCGGTCCTATTTAGCCTCGAGGCATGCGCCTCGGTCCAGTCCAGCAAGGCATGCACCTCAGGAGGCTGAGGCGTAGCCTCGAGGAGTTCCACCTCGAGGCGGTCAAGGCATTTTGATAGGCTTTTTTGCTTTTTCGAGGCATTTTGTTGAGTGTTTGCTTTGTGAGGTATTTGCTAGGGGTTAGCAGTCACACACTTAATCAGAAAAGCACCTCGATGCTGGCAACGATTGATTAGTCACTCTTGGAAGATAGAGTAGATGTGAGCAAAGAGATTATCCAGGGTGATACAAAAATCTCCATAAAAGGGACCAGACATCTGCCCTAAGGTCCATTTAACTCGGATACTATTAGATGATACTAAATGGTATATGTTGAGAAATTGTGTGATTATATATGTGTGGAGATGTTAAGTGATGAAATTTGATTGACTTGGTGAGTCTGTATAAAGTGTCTCACAACCCTTGATAGACCAAAAATGGAAGTATGTTATAGCCTAAGGGGATATGGCCAAGAAGACTGTTGTTATAAAAAAATTAAGAGGTTCAATAAAAAGGGATATACAAGAGAAAGCTGTGAGAGAAAAAAAACAATGGTGAAAAAAAATGAAAGACGTGAAAAAAAAATATTGCAAAAAAAGTGGTTGATGAAAAAAAGGAAAGGGAGAGAATTTTTGTCTCAGTATCGTTTCTCTCAGATGGATATGGGAAGGTAGGGAAGAAGGGGAGTGTCTCAGTCCACCTCCATGATTTTTACGAAGAGAAAGTAGGAGATCTATCATTGAAGAGGTTCCCACACTCGTGTTTTGGCTCAGAGTCTTGATGTGGACCACATATATGGAGAGACAATAATAAATTATTTCATATTGGCATCCTATGATTCTCTTATATAAGAGGAGAAACACGTCGGACAAATTGCATAATATAGATAAAAAGAAAAGGAAATACATAATATGGAAAGATAGACAATCTGTCAACACTCCCCCTCAAGATGGAGCATAGATATCGACCATGCTCAACTACGAATAACATCTCTGGAATGACCCTTTGGGCTAGGGCCTTGGCAAACACATCTGTTGTCAGTTCCCCTGAGCTGACGTGAGAAGTAGAGATGAAGCCCTTTTGAATCGTGTCACGAGTGTAATGACAGTCAACCTCAATATGCTTGATCCTCTCATGGAAGGCAGGGTTGTTGACAACAAAGAGAAGCTCGGTTGTCGTATTGTAGATGCATGGAAAGAGGAATGTCAATAACTAGCTCAGTAAAAACGTATCTGACCTATGTCATCTTAGTACTCCCCCGTGCCATGGCTACGTGTTCTAACTCTGCAGATCTAGCAACCACGGTATGCTTCTTGATCTTACAAGACACCAAAGAACTCCCTATGAACCATTGTTGTAATATTTGATCAAATAGATAGAATATTCGGTCGAATATTTTTATTCGGTGGGGTGATTGAATAGCATTATTATTCAGTCAATATTTGATCCAACCCGAATATTCTCGAATATTCAATCAGAATATTCACGTATTCAGTCGACTATTGCAATCGACTGGTGATTATTTTATATTTTATATTTTTTTAAAGGTTCCCATTTATCTCAGTATCACCACAAATGTTAAGCTCCATATATATAACTTGTTAATGGGTACTTTTATTTTGGACTATTATTGACCGTTGACCATATATCTATAAATAATGACTTCTGCAATACTGCTATGAACACTACAAAACCTTAAGTAGACTTCCCGTCCTTGGGACATGCTACATAATCCGCATATGTGTATGTTGTAACGACAAGCGATATCCCTTTGCTAAAGAACAATCAGGAGAGGACTAAAGGTACCTCAGAGTCATATGAGTTGCATGTGTGTGTGTGCTTGCCTAGGCTGCTCCATGAACTGCCTAATTCTGCTCACTACAAAAGAGATTGTCTGGCCTGGTGATGGTCACATATAGGAGCTTCCCAACTCCCTATACCGCCTCTTGTCTACTTCCTTCGTATCATCATATAACTTCATGCAAGAGTACATAGGACTAGTGGAAGGCATGTAATCCGCCATGCATGTCTCCAAAGAGAAGATCAGTAACATACTTCCGCTGGGTCATAACAAGACCCCACTGGTTCCTGACAAACTTAAATCCAAGGAAGTAATGTACATCGCCAAGATCCTAGGTGACAAACTGTTGACCAAGAAAATTGTTAGTCCTACGGATACCCTGCACATCATCCCCTGCAACAATGACATCATCGACATAGACCAGTATAGCAATTATACCTCTCTGAGTCCTCAGAACAAATAGTGAATGCTCTGCAGTCAATCTCATAAAACCATGTTGCTCTATCAAGTCTGAGAGTTTCTGAAACCATGCTCCGAGACTCTACTTAATGCCATAAATAACCTTATAAAGTTTGCAAACCATCTGACACCCCCCTTCAGCAACAAACCCCGGTGGTTATTCCATGTAGTCTTCCTCTGGCAAATTACCATAAAGAAATGCTTTCTTCAAATCAAGCAGGGATAAGGACCAGTCATGTATCATTGCAACTGAGAGAAGATATACATTATAGAATGATGAGCCATGAGAGAGAAAGTATCATGATAGTCCGCCCCATATGTCTGGGTGAGCCCACGAGCCATAAGCCTCGACTTGTAGTGATCACTTGTATCGATCAACAATGCCATCTTCATGATGTTCACTGTGAACATTCACTTGCATCCCACCACAGATGTCCACGTAGGAGTTGTAATAAGGCTCCACGTGCCACGTGGTTGTAACAAAGTCATCTCCTCCTCCATTGTAAAACACCACTGACTATCTCGCATAGCTTCCTGGTATGTTCATGGAATCTCTACGGCTAACATGCCAACGACAAACCTCCTGAAATCCTCTGAAAATGTCCCAAAGAGACATGGCAATGAGAGGATACATAGCACAAGTACACATATGCTTCCGCCGAGCAATATGCACATCAAGGTCATCTGCATCATCCTCAACCTATAAACTAGCCTCCTGAGAAGGCACTATCTCGTCCTATATAGTAACTAGTTGTATAGACAAATCACTAGTGCCCTCAATAGCAACAATGTGCTCATAACATACTTGAAGTGTAATGGATGATGGGGAAGGCCCATGAGCAGGAGGAACTGTGAGAGGCTTGGAAATGTATAATTATGGTAAAAACTAAGCCAACATACTATGTAGCAGGGGTGGAGGGGCCAGAGGTGGTGGTGGATATGGTGGAGGTGGGGAAGGTGGTGGGGGTGTTGGTGGGGCTGCAGGTAGAGGTGCCATAAAAGGAGGCACGTATATTTCCTCTCCAGAGTCAGACAGAGTCCACTTGTCACCTGTAGGAGAGAAATACATGACAAACTAGAAAAGGTGACACCAACACTACATAGTACTTCAGTCTAACTGGATCGAAGCAATTGTACCCGTTTTAGGTCTGAAAAGGAACTTGCAAAGACATACTTGACAGCTCTAGGGGAGAGCTTGTTACGACCAAGAGTCAGGTGGTGAACAAATGACACAAAGCTAAATATATGAGGAGTAAGGGAGAACATGTCCTCGAGAAACGCAACCGAGAAAGAAACCTTCGCTCCTAAATATGAGAATGGAATATGGTTCACCAAGTAACATACTGTGAGAACAACATCACCTTAAAAAGAATGGGGAGCACGACTCTGAATCGAGAGGATCACGGTCACATCAACTAAGTGATGATGTTTGTGTCCAGCAATACCGTTATGCTGGGAAGTGTACGTACACGAAGTGTGGTGTATAATGCCAAGAGGTCTGGAGAACTAAGAAAGCAGTAACATGCAGAACTCTAATGCATTGTCAGCTTGAACAAGCTTAAAAGTAGCCGAATTTTTTTTATTTTAATAATGAATTGATAAATTGACAGTAACCTCGAACATGTTTTTCAGAAAATAATCATGATAGTCTAGAAAAATCATCCACATCTATAACATAAAACATGTGTCCATGATGATCGGAAACACAACCAGGACCCCAAATGTCAAAATGAACTATCTCAAATAAATGATTACTACTACGAATCTGACGACCAGGGAAAGGGGATGGGTGATGTTTCTCAAGCTGACAAGCCTCACACTAGAAGGTGGATCGAGAGGACACCTGTGGGAGAAGGAGAACATGACATGGCTTTTGCAGAGGGAGGTGACCAAAATGTAGATGTCACATATAAGGTGAGACGGATATAATAAGAATGAAAAAAGCACCAACATATGGATACTAGACAAGTTTGTAGGGCTCCCATTGCTCACGGCCACATCCAATCACAATGGTCGTTAGTATGTCCTGAAACACTAGAGAATAAGGGTAAAAAATGATACGACAATGCAAGTCCTTGGCGACTAATAAATAGTAAATTCATCGAAAAATCTGATGCATGTAGTACATTTTGCAGTCGCATGGACGATGTCAAATGGACATATTCTAGCCCTGTAACAGAAGAATGAGTCTCATCTGCAATGACAATTGCTCTAAAGGGACAGATATGTATGAAGTAAATCGAGTCATGTCTTCACACAAATGATGGGATGCACCAGAATCCATGATCCACTCTATCATATCTACCATACGATAACTGATAAGAGCATAAGTTATACCTGAGGAGCTAAAAGATGCTTTGGCAGTGGTCACATTTTTACGGACATGTAAGTGCACTAGTAGTGACGCAATACGAGTCATTATCTCCCTCAAACAAGAGACAATATCATCAAACTTGATTTGTAATATGAGCCAAACTGACAGTGGGTTCAACCTACTCAGTCACACGAGCAGATGTGGGGTATCCATGCCTCTGATAGCATGTCTCTTCCAAATGATCAGAATGATGGCAAATTGGCAATAGGTATATGCACCACGCTAAAGCCCACCTCCTCTGCAATGAGCACCAAGTCCTTTGAACTGAGAAATACCTCCCTTGCCGCGAGATGCAACCATCACTGAGGAGGTTTGAATGATGACAAAGGATGGAACAAAGATCCTACTGAGACGATTGTAAGCCTCCTCCATTGCAGGGAAGGTCGCGCCTGTGAGAAGATAGGTGTGTGTTACCTCATACTCAAGGTCTAGAGCAACCAGAAAGACTCCAACCATCGTGACATTCTTGTTCGCCATATGTTGCACAGTAGATGTAGCTGCTAGCAAGAAGCTATGAAGCTTCTCGAACATGTCACGAAGCGAAGAGTAAAAGTTCAGTAATGAACGGTCATTCTGTTTGGTTGTGAAGATGTCAAGCTGCAACCGAAGAATCTTAGCCTCATTTTTTGCTTGCTCATATGTGGTTGCCAAGGTATCACACATTACCTTGGAAATAAGTTGATTCACAATATTATTAGCTAGCTTCGTGATCGGAGTTCCAGAGTATCATTTTGCTTTCATGAAGTATCCTCCCCAGTCTTATCCCGAAGAGCTAAATACGTGTGTGCGTGTCATTATGCTTCCATGAAGCATTCTCCCTATCGGCCCTGGCTGTGTCAGAATGCGTTATATGTTAATACACTGCATCAGAGTTAAAAACTACATTGACCATAACTCATAATTGATCCCATCCATCTTGACAATGGGAGTCAGTTCCTTGAAGGTATCACTCTTGCTCTCTGAAATGATGATAAGAAAATCGAAACTGAACTCAACTGGTTGCATGCTAATCGGAATGTGTCTATGCAACCATGTAGGGTAGTTGTATGTATAGACTCATACAACCATTCCCATCATCTAAGGGGTCACGTTAGGTGAGAGAAGGGTCACAAGGTCTGATTTCACCAAAAAAGACCCAAAATCAGACCTTGGTAGCTGAAAAAAAGGGCCGTCTAGTGTTTAATCATGGCAAAGATGTGCTGCAACTTCCAACACAACGACTGGTGGCGGTGTCTAGTGGTGAGGAGTGCCACAGGAGGCACCACAAGGGATGCAACTATATCGACGGGCACTTGGTGGCGACCAACGGCGGTGCTTGTAGGCGTGCGAGGTGCACGAGCCACGCGAGGAGCACCGTACGGTGCCACGCTTGAGACCGAGCAACAACACTCGACATCATGCAGTGGTGATGTCGGTGACGTGATGTGGCAACGTGGAGAGAAGAGGGGCGATGGGTGGGGGTTAGGGCATGGGGTACGAAAAATCCGATCTAAGAACATCGCTCCAACACCATGTTGAGAGAAAACAATGAATTAATTCATAATGAGGCCCTACGGTTTTCCTTATAAGAGGAGAAACCTATTGGGTGAGTTACGCAAAAGATATAGAAAGAAAAATAAATAAATAAAATATGGAAAGATAACTAATATCTCAAAACAATGTCAGAGACCCCTGGTAGAGGTTCGATACAGAGAGATCCATAGGGACTTTAGAATAGAGTTGTAACGTCCTAGACCCTAATCCGATCCGCTATCGGGGATTACTTGTCCAGACAACTTGAGCTTCAGCCCAACTGGAGCCCTTGGCCACACTTCAAAATGCTTAATCCCAGATTGTCTAGTAGTAACCCCCACTACTTATATGTTACTAATACAGTTTGTGATTATTAGATGTGGTACTATATTTGGTCACCCCCACTTATACTCACAATGTCTTCGTTGCACAATAGCCCATGACTTAATCCCATTAACATGATAGATGAAGTTTTAATTTCGAATTGTCTCAGAGTTATGTTCCCAAATTTCGTGTATTGAGCTTGTATTGTCAAGTTAACCATTCAACGCTCCAACTTCAGGGAAGCGTTGAGAAAAATTGTAGAGCAACATACTCCTTGTGTCCATTGAGAAACATAATAGAAACATAACCCTTAGTGGTCTTCT
The DNA here is from genome assembly GCA_037367405.1 of Ottelia alismoides. Lineage (NCBI taxonomy): Eukaryota > Viridiplantae > Streptophyta > Magnoliopsida > Alismatales > Hydrocharitaceae > Ottelia > Ottelia alismoides. The sequence goes on along the minus strand of JAZKJV010010539.1, from coordinate 122,922 downwards.
CACGTTTTTCATCATGCTCCTCGGGTTCTACGTAAATTTCATGTGTTCTTTGATTATGCATTCATTTTCATGTGTTCTTTGATTATGCATTCATCTTTTTGTATTTTCACAATATGAATACAACAAAATCTTTATGAGACAATAAAAGATGGTGATGCCTTGCTGATTATCCCCTCTGTCCTCATAAATATACCACATCGAATGTATGGCATATTGCCATATCAAAGATAAAGTATAAGCACCTATTTGAGGAAAATGCATATATCTAGGTTACTGAAAACCAGAATTTCTTTATAAACATGTAGGGACACGAAACTTTAAATAATTAGTGCTCCAAGTCCAAGCAACAACCACCAAGTATTTTCTCGCTTTAAGCGGGGTTGACTACATGGGTTCTTTCCTTCAATTTTATTGATATAATTTGGGTTATATCAACGCCTATATGAAAAAACGTCCCTAATAGTTTCCTTTCAACAGTTTGTCTTACACACTCATTTTGTTAGGCTCTTTTTCGAACTCTTATCACCTTCTATGAGTACTAGATGGTAATTTTATATTCTCTGAGTACCACCTCAGCCCCCTCTATGATACTCTTGCTGCAAATCCCATCTTTATTTCGTATGAGCATTTGTCTCGATTTTTTAATAAATATTTATTTTTTACTGTCCAACATTTGCTATTATAAAGCATTGAAGGTTTTGTATGGCTCTATGGTATAACATTTTTATCTCCAAATGTACTCTAATCACAGAGAAAATTGGAAGCTCTACTCTACCTTAAGCACCTTGCATTTATTTTATATGTCAATCAATTGTTGCGTCACATAAAATATTGAAATCATAGCAATCCAGAATTCTTAAACTCTCAAATCCCCAACTCTAGAATATCACAGAAGTTGACCAACAAACCAGTGAAAGTAGTGGCAATCATAGAAAGATGTCAAAAGAAAACAGACCACAACCTGGGATGGAAGTGCACAGCCCGTCTGGCTGCAATACGAAGGAAATCAAGTACTGAAGTTGCTGGTTACTATATCAGAGAGAAATCTCGAAAATTTCCTGAGTATGCCATGGGTAAGTGCAAAAAAAAGCAACAAGAAGCAGTCAATGAAAATCCTTTTACGTATACAGTGCAGGCTTACAATTTATCTTCTATATCCTTTCTCCTTCAACAAGTGACGATAGCTACGACCACGTACAATACGTTGCCAAAAATACAGAGCTGATTCCCCTAAACTCATTCTCATCCTTTCTTCGACAAGCCTAGTAGTGCGAGTGGTACAATAAGGTCGATGCTACTTTTATCTTCAGGCTCCATGAAGTACTCAAAGATTGCAATCACTTACCATCTGATAAGACACCTTAATATGCCTCGAGAGACAGGACGTATGAAAGAAGGATCTCGTTGAGTATATAGCAAACCCACCTAGTTATAAATATTCATCGTCAAACAGTATGGCAAAAGAAGACAACAATTACAAAATATGAACTGACAATTTTAGGGGAGAAAAAATACCTCCAGCATAGCAACCATGCATGGGTCATCAAAAATCTCAAAGCTAGAATCAGCTAGGTAATTAACCTGCACAGAACAAAATTGAAACATGTATACAAACTTATCTGGAAAAGAGTCAACTCGGCTACAGTCGTACCATGTTTCTTTGAAATAAAAGGGTGTGTCATCGTAAAGATGTGCACCCAAAAAAAGTAAAAACATGTTAGTTCAGCACGTGTTAAAATTGAAAAGAAACAAGGGGCAACGGCTCTTAACCTCGGAACATATAGAAAATACCAATATCATCCATATTAGTCTGCCTAGATCTATAAAGTGAGGAATCCGTTGAAAAAAACTGTCTTTTGCTTACACAAGATTCCAAATGCAAAGAAACCACATTGATCAACTGATTGATGAGGAGTAATTCTTCAATTAGGTTTTAGGGCAGCACAAAAAAAAACTTCCATGGTAAATGCAAGGTAAACATAAATTACATGACAGAAACAGCTGCGTCTATTACCCCAAATCCAGTGTTGACGAGTGACTGAATAAAATCCATTAGCTGAATCCTTGCCCACAGCAAAGATGCTGCAGGTTCACGTGAATGTGGAGGATGTCTCCAAGGCGCTCCAAAAGCTAACTTAGTTTCTGGAATTTTCCCATCTTTCACATCTGTAATGAAATTTTGTAAAATAACTAGAGCTCTCTGCATTGCGGGATTTACAATAGTTACCTGACCAAAAAAGGAAGGTCGTGAACCAGAAAGACAGTAACTACCGTAACTATATGGAAATAACTATTAAATTGATGGAGAGGAGAGTAAGAACAAGAAAAGTGCTCTCTTCAAGGCAGGCAAAATAAGAACAATAAAAGTGCTCACTTGAATGTAGGCCAAGTACATGTCTACAATGTCTTCGAAATTGCTGGTTCCAACCTCCGTAAACCTTCAAAAAATGGAAAGAAAACATGACGCCTACTTTATAATTGCACATAAACTTCATGATAAAACTTACTAAATACTTAAGATATAATCCACTATATCAATAGATTATGTTGATGGCCCTTTGAACCATGTGAATAGGAGAAATACCCTAGTCCTCCAGGGAGGGAGACATCATGTAGAGTTCCTTATAAGTCGTGCAGATGATTTTCAGGGTCTCAATACTCCACTCATTGTGGTAGCTAGAACCATAGCGCTTGCAATTGTTTTATATATCGTATCTCATGCAAACAGACGAGAGATAAAGAACAAAGGGGAGAGTGAGAGAGGGGAACGAAGGAGAGAAATGGTAAAGGTGGGGAGTGCGGAGGGGTGCAAGGAAGGGTTTCGAGATGTGGAAGGGGCTAAATGCATGATAGTCATTTGTCATCGGCTTTAGAGGAGGCAACAGAGGCAGCTTCAGAGTTTGCTTGTTGAAGAGGTCTATCTAGCACAGTGTGAAGGGTTGGGTTATTAGTTCATTCATAAGTGGGGAGATTGTTAGTGCATGAACATGCATATTTTGCTGATAACAAGAGCAGAAAAGCTACTAGATCAGGAAGAAGCTCAAGCTGAGGATCTCAAACTTAAGAGAAGAAGAAGTCAAGAAGCTAAAATGATTTCAAGGCTAAGGAACTCCAGCTCAAGCTCAAGAAAGGATCTCAAGCTCAAGAAGAAAATGAAGTCTTTTCTTTTATCGAGACCTACATTCTGTAATTGTCTTAGAATATAAAAGGCCTCAAGAATCATGCATCTTGCATTTCAGCTCTTTAACTTTGAATATTCGAGCGGATTGATCAACCATTCTCACATGATCGATCACATATGATCAATCACTATCTTTTTATGATCGATCAATATTTGAATTATAATGGCTATATTCTAATCGATCAATTTTGTATCTCTGATCGATCATCTAAACCCACATGATCAATTATTTGATTCTGATCAATCAAAATTTGTATCCTGGTGATCATATCCCATTTCGGAAAGATTTTTGAAGGCGATTTCATTCATGATTTGTTCAAAACGACTTCTTTTTCAAAGCCAACAGGACACTAAGATTTATAAATAGAACACATACCTCAATTTTTCAGCACACAACAAGAGCAACAGGTTCTCTTCTCTCTCTTCTCTCTGCTTTCCACAATACTCTGAGAGAAAGATCGAAGAGCTATTTTCTGCTCCATTATTCACTCTTACAGCTCTGAAGCTCTATGATTAATCTTATGAGCCCACCCATTGCTCTCGATCTAGGTCATTCTGTCTGATCCACCCATACCCATTAGTCGGTGTTCGTAGGGTAAAAGCTACATTTGGTATCAGAGTCTCGTCCGTGTAAAGGAAATCAACCTTCGATGCACACATGGTCAGCATTTCAGAATCACAATAGGAGGAAAGCTCCGTAGTTCGCCCACCGCTCTTCAACGGAACAAACTACTCCAATTGGAAGGCAAAGATGATGATCTTCCTGCAATCATCAGATTTCTTAATCTGGAATATGATAAGGAAGGAATTCAAATTTATTGAGGAGAATGAAACATGCTACACCATTATCGAGCTAGCTTGGACGACTTTGAATTCAAAAGCAATACATTCTACATATTGTGCTCCGTCTGAGGCTGAGTTCGATCGAGTATCGCGTCTGAAGACAACCTATGATATTTGGAAATACTTGGAGACTACCCATGAAAACGCATCTGATAAACTCGAATTTCGCCTCTTTAAATATCTTAAATTCTAGTATAGGAGGCAAAATGATTCAACAAAAACCACAATCTTCGAATGGTGTGGAATATTTATACTTGGCAAGTCTACTAAGGTCTAACACTGGGACACGAGCATCTTTAATATATTTATCAAATTTTGTTTATTTAGTGTGATTATCTTCTCAATTATAGGTTTTCATGCGGATGCAGAATAAAATATAAGTCAAATAATGTAAATAATGATGCATGTAATTTTTGTGGATTTTTCAATGCATTTATAAGAAGATGTATGTTTAGAATGCATGAATGAATGCAAAGGGTAGTCATGCAAAAGAGGAATTACAAATATACCCAAAAAATAAGAGCACAAAATATGATTCAGATTCAGAGTCAAGATGAGCATAGAAATTACGCGCAAGCTTCTATTAATGGCAAAGGCATGTAGAGCAAAGGACGTTATTTATCATTAAAAATTCATCTCATTTAAATTAGTGCTAAATCAAAAAACTAAATATGTCATTAGATAGAGAATTAAATAAACAACAAAATGACGCTGAAATCAAGGAATTTGGATCTAAGATGCTCAAGTTATGAAAGAAACAATGCAAGGGCATAAATGTAATAAAAATGCGAGGAATTAAAGGATAAATAATCATGAATAGGTCCCTAGAGGGACCTATTTGTAATTTTGCAAAACTGGTGGGGCCCCTTTGTAATTTTCCCATTGCACGTGGGGATCATTATGCAATTTCATAAAACCTCAAGGGTCTCCTTGTAAAATACCCAAACACGCACGTAAGGCATGCGTCTTGGGACCAAATTGAAATATTAGAATAATGCAGGGTCTTTGATGCAAATTACCCAATCCTAAACGTGCAGGGCTAGGTTAGGAAGACGTCCTAGCTTCGGGCTACGTGGCGCATCATGTTCGCTCGATATGCGGTTCGACGGACCGAGACTGGAGGTTGGGCGTAAGGCTCGGTGGATCTAGACGCCCGCCTGCGGTTCGAAGAAGCTTTTTGAGGTCTGGGCGAAGGGGCTGGATGTGCGGTGAGGCTCCAGGAGTGGTTAGAGTGGCTAATCGACGAAGCCTCGTCAGAGGAGATTTGCTCGATGGGGCTCCGGTGCAAACTCCAACCAATAACGATCCTGCAAGGGTTAGGTGTAGCCGAAACATATTGTGCGTGCGTGAAGTGAAGTGGGGTGGGGTGGATGGTGGTCTAGCGGAGACAGAGGGAGCAGAGGACCTGGGTTCTTCTCCTCCGACGAAGCAGAGGAGAAGGTGGCAAAGGGGGGACTAGGTCATGGACAAGGGAAGGAGATGGCGGAGGGTGGCCCGAAGATGTGGGTGGTGGCGTGAAGCTCGGAAAATGATCGGTGGTTGGTGAGGGTGAAGATAGATGTCGGAAAAATTAGAAGAAAATAACAAAATAGGAAGGAGAAGGGTACCTCGTCGGAGAGTGGAATTTGGAGGAGGTGGCTTGGGATGAGCTCGCTAAGAGCTCGAGGGTCCTCGCCCAGCGTGCGCGGCTGTGAATGGAGCTTTAGCTACCGCCAGCATGGTGGAGCGTACATGGCTGGAGTAGCCATGGATCGCACCGGGAAATATGGTCGTCATCGTCTCGACACTGTCCTTCGCTGTCACCGGAAGGCGGAGGAAGCTGGGTTGCAGGCCCCTTTATTGGTGGATGGGGATGACAGTGGCGAAGGGGGGTGGTTTTATACGGAGAAGGTGGCGGGTTCCAGTGGTGAGGCGGAGTTTTTGAACGGGTGTAATGAGATCAGAGAGTAATGGAGAGGGTGTTTATGAGGCACGCGAAGAAGGTGGATCTGGGGGTTATGGGGAGGAGCCGTTAGGGAGTATAGAAGGTGGCTAGACCTATAATTGGAAGGGGGCGCAGTTGGGGCGAAGCATAACAGTTGGGGGAGGGGTTTGGCTGGAGGAGGATAATGAGCGAGAGCCGTTGGATCATGCGATCCAACGGCTCGGATGGAGGCGCGAACGTGCGGCGTAAGATCTGATCTACTGCCTGGAAGGTGCGCGGAGGTGGGCGGTCCAGATAGAACTTGAAGTCCATCCTACGATAGGGGGTGAACGGGTGACGTGGCGAGTGAAGAGTCGTTGGATGGAGGCGATTGAGAGGTTGTCAGGAAGGCGGGAGTGAGTGGCGCAGATGAGAGGGGGGGTATGATCAGACGGTTGAGGTGGAGCGAGTGATGAACGGTGGAGATGGAGGGCACCCTAAGGAGATCGGACGACCAGAAGAGGAGGCTGGTGGCGTAAGAGGGGGCGACCGCGTGGCAGCTCCAGAGAGCGCCACATGGCCGCTCCAAAAATATCAATACATAGAAAATCAAAGAAAAATCAAAAAGAATTAGTTAGAGGCAAAATTAGGAAAAAAATCAAAACATGAAAGTTGGAGATCTCGATGACATCTACAAGTTTCATGTTGGACAAAAAACCAAAAGAGGTCATTTGTACTAAAGTGTATTTTAGGTGTATTTTTAACGGGTTAAAAACACGGCTTTTGGGGTTTTGAGATTTTTTGTGTAATTTTTATTTCTTTAAAGGTTAGGGAAACTACTGATAATTAATTAACCTAATTTTTATGGATTTTTAAAAAGAAAGAAAATTAAAGAAAATAATAGTAATTAACAAGCTTGCAAAAGTCGGCCGACTAGGCCGACTAGTCGGCCCGACTAGTTGAGTCGAGGGGGTAGCCGACTCGACTAGGCCTACTCGGCCCTTAGTCGGTCCACTCGACTAGTCGGACCGACTACTCGGCCGACTTTTACAGCAACCTTCTTATTTTTTTTGTTTTCCATTTTTTTAAAGCAAACATATTCTAATATGCTTAATGTTATATTTAAAGACAATTACTTCTTTTGTTTCATCATGATGTCATATAAAATGTGCAAATATATGTATATACATGCGAATATATGTAAAAAAAATGATTTTATATTTAAAATAATTAAAAAAAATTCAAAACCGACTAATGACCGACTAGTCGCCCGACTGTCGACTAATCCTTAGTAGGTGACCCCGCCGACCGAGTACCGACTACGCTTTTTGCAACCTTGGTAATTAATTACTGTCAGAGTCAATAATACTCTTCTATGTTATTCCATAGAGCCCTCGAGTCTCTTATATAGAGAGAAAACCCTTGGGTAAATTACATAGACATACATGAGATAAATAAGAAATACGTAACAGTACATCAAGACATAACGTAAACCTCCACACTCCCCCTCAAGATGGAGCATAGATATCAATCACTAGTTGAGTCGAGGGGGTAGCCGACTCGACTAGGCCTACTCGGCCCTTAGTCGGTCCACCCGACTAGTCGGACCGACTACTCGGCCGACTTTTACAGCAACCTTCTTATTTTTTTTTGTTTTCCATTTTTTTTAAGCAAACATATTCTAATATGCTTAATGTTATATTTAAAGACAATTACTTCTTTTGTTTCATCATGATGTCATATAAAATGTGCAAATATATGTATATACATGCGAATATATGTATAAAAAAATGATTTTATATTTAAAATAATTAAAAAAATTCAAAACCGACTAATGACCGACTAGTCGCCCGACTGTCGACTAATCCTTAGTAGGTGACCCCGCCGACCGAGTACCGACTACGCTTTCTGCAACCTTGGTAATTAATTACTGTCAGAGTCAATAATACTCTTCTATGTTATTCCATAGAGCCCTCGGGTCTCTTATATAGAGAGAAAACCCTTGGGTAAATTACATAGACATACATGAGATAAATAAGAAATACGTAGCAGTACATCATGACACAACGTAAACCTCCACACTCCCCCTCAAGATGGAGCATAGATATCAATCATGCTCAACTTGGAAGAACATCTCTGGAAAGGTCCTCTGAGCAATGGCTTGGTAAATATATCAACAGTCTGGTCCTCTGAACTGACATGTGAAGTGGAAATCAAGCCCTTCTGGATCATGTCTCTAATATAGTGACAATCTACCTCGATGTGCTTGGTTCTTTCATGAAAAGCTGGATTATTGGCAATGAACAATGCTGCCTGGTTGTCACATTGAAGATTCATGGGTAAGGAGACATTTACATTCAAATCTTCTAAGACCGCTCGAACCCACACCATTTCTGCGCTTGCTTGTGCCATGGCTCTGTATTCGGATTCAGCACTGGATCTCGCCACAACAGTCTGTCTCTTGCTTTTCCAAGAAACCAAAGAGCTTCCTATGAAGATAGCAAATCCTGAAGTAGATTTACGATCCTTTGGACATCCTGCATAGTCTGCATCTGCACAAGATGAAATAGACAGATCTGTATCTTTTCTAAATAACAAAGCTGTGCTTGGGGAAGACTTCAGATATCTCAATATCATATACAAGGCTTCCATATGAACTTGCCTAGGCTGCTCCATAAATTGACTCACCCGGTTTACTGCAAAGGCAATATCCGATCGAGTTATGGTGATGTATGGAAGCTTACCCACCATCTCTCTGTATCTTCTTTTGTCCACCTCTTCGATATCATTGTCGTACAGCTTCATGCTTGGGTCCATAGACGTGCTCGACGGTCTGCATCCAACCATTCCTGTTTCAACTAGCAAGTCTGTGACATATTTTCTTTGAGTCATTACCATTCCTTGTGCGTTTCTTGCAAATTCTATCCCCAGAAAATATCGTATCGTGCCTAGATCCTTCGTAATAAACTGACTTCCCAAAAGAGATTTGGTCATCTCAATTCCCTGAGCATCATCTCCTGTAACCAGAATATCATCAACATATACCATGACGACAACCGTACCTCTAGGAGTCTTCTGGATAAACAATGAATGGTCCGCATTTGATCTCTTGAACCCCTGCCGTTCAATCAGCTGGGAAAGCTTCTGGAACCATGCCCGCGGACTTTGTTTAAGGCCATAGATAGCCTTATGAAGTCTGCACACCATCTGAGTCTCCCCCTCAGCAGCAAACCCCGGTGGCTGCTGCATGTAGACTTCCTCCTGTAGATCACCATACAAGAATGCATTCTTGACATCAAGTTGAAAAATGGTCCAGTCACGTACCACAGCAACAGATAGGAGAATGCGAAGAGTGGAGTGTCGAGCCACTGGTGAAAATGTATCCAAATAATTTACCCCATAGGTTTGGGTAAATCCAAGTGCGACAAGTCTGGCCTTGTATCTGTCAAGACGTCCATCTGCGTGATATTTAACTGTAAACACCCACTTGCTACTCACCACAAAGGTCCCTGGAGGAATGGGAACTAGAGACCAAGTCCCTCGAGACTGTAAGGCACGCATCTCCTCCTCCATAGCTAGACGTCAGCAATCAATCTTCATGGCTTCTTGATAAGTCCGTGGGATCTCAACCGACGAGACAGCTACTGCAAATCTCTGGAAATCACCAGTGAGACGATGAAATGACACTTGAGACGCAAGAGGATATGATGCACATTGTCTTTTCTGCTTCCTATGAGCAATAGGACGATCAAGGTCATCTATCACTGTGCTGACCGGCGGATCCACCTCCTGTAGCAAAAGTTCCTGCACCAGTGCATTATCTAACCCATCATTAGTGATAACATCATAACATACTTGAGGCGTGCTGGATGGTTGACGTGTAGCTTGAGCAGGCCCTGACCGCCTTGTGTAGAACTTAGGGAATGGTAGAATGGGAGGTGGTGGTGGTGGTGGAGTGGACTCAGATTGACCCAGACTTAAAGGTAGGGGCACATAGACATTAGTATCCGTGGATGTGGAGGAAACCAATCTGTCACCTGCAGGGGAGAATTACATAACCGGTTCAAAGAATGTAACATCAGCACTCACATAGTACTTATCATGGATGGGGTCATAGCAACGATATCCTGGGTGTCCTCGAGTAGCCCACAAACACACACTTAACAGCTCTAAGAGAGAGCTTGTCAAGTCCTGGAGACAAGCGGTGAACAAAGGCGACAGTCCCAAAGACACGAGGGGTAAGTGAAAACAAGTCTTTATCAGGAAAGAGAATAGAGATAGGTGCTTTTTCCCCAAGAACGGTAGAGGGCATGCGATTGACCAGATAGCATGCTGTAAGTATAGCATCCCCCAAAAGGCTAATGGTGCACAACTCTGAATAAGTAATGTGCGAGCAATATCAAGACAGTGTCAATGTTTCCGTTCCGCAACACCATTTTGTTGAGATGTGTACGCACATGTGGTTTGGTGGATAATGCCCTTAGAGGAAAGAAATCGACTAAGAGAACGAGTGCAGAACTCCAAAGCATTATCAGTACGCACATACTTAACAGTAGACGAAAAAACATTTTTGCACTTCATTGATAAGATTTTGGATAACACTTCCTGCTTCAGATTTATTTTTAAGAAGAAAAGTCCAAGACACTCGAGAGAAATCATCAACCACAACAAGATAAAACATGTGCCCCTGATTATCTGGGACACGACTCGGACCCCAAATATCTATATGAAATAACTCAAATGGGGAGCGACTGCTCCGACCCTGACGACTAGGGAAGCTAGAACGATGGTGCTTCCCTAACTGACACGCTTCACACCGAAATGACGAATTCAGAGAGATCTGAGGCAGGAGGTGACGCATTTTCTGGAGCGGCAGGTGACCAAAGCGAAGATGCCATGTATATGGAGAAACGGATCCCTGAGAGTGTAGTGATACGCCAGCATAGGAGTTCCGTACTAGACGATAGAGGCCATTGTGCTCAGAACCACAGCCAATCACCCTACCCGTTAGTATGTCCTGAAAAATGACAAAAGATGGGTCAAATATAGCACGACAGTGCAAATCTTTTGTAATCTGACTAATTGATAATAAATTCATGGAGAACTCTGGTGCATGTAGAGCATTCTGTAAATGCATGTAGCGCAACAAAACAGTCTCCCCCTGACCGACAATAGGGGAATGAGTACCATCAGCTATGAGTACGGAGCGACCAGACTGAATAGCTCTGTAGGACTGCAGGTTATCTCTATCACGGCAGAGATGATGGGTGGCTCCAGAGTCAACAATCCAACCTGAGAGATCATGGTTATGATAGGAGGCAGAAGTACTACCTGAGGTACTGGCAGTAGCAGATGTACTAGCTGACGCAGAAGCCGCAACGTCAGATGTATCAGCACCCTCTGATGATGTCTGTGGCATAATGTCTCGAAGCTGTGCCACTAGCTCCTCGAACCTGTGATCTGGAGTAGGGGTTGGCGGAGCCTGAACATGATCAGCTACACGTGCAGAAGGAGGAAAACCATGCTTGGAATAGCATGTATCTTCGGAATGACTAGTGCGACGACAAAATGAGTATGTTGAACTCACACGACCTTCTCGGCCACGTCCTCTACCTCCTCGGCCACGAAACTCTAGAGACCGCCATTGCTGACGGAGATGGAGTTGCTGCACTAGAGGGAACAGAGATCCGACTAAGCCTCATGTAGACTTCCTCCGCTGGAGGAATAGTAGCATCGGCGAGGATCTGAGAGCGGGCTGCCTCGTACTCCGGATCAAGGGCAGCAAGTAGAACCCCTACCATAGTAGCATTGCGAAACGTCTTCTACTGTTCAGGGGTGGCTGTGACCGGAATGGTGCTGTATAATTTCTCGAACATCCCACGTAGGGACGTGTACAGACAATGAAGAGGCCGACCATTTTGCTTCGTGGTAAAAATATCATGCTGCAACTGCAGCATCTTCGTCTCATTCCTCACTTGAGAATATGTCGTAGCCAGAATATCCCACATCGCCTTGGCGGTGGGTTGATGGAGTACGTCGTTGGCAATCTCCATCGTAAGCGTCCCTGACAGTCAGACCTTGGCATAGGCATCATCAGACTCCCATGAGGCATATATCCATGTCTTCTCTGGCGGCTCATCTTCGATAAGAATATGCTTCTTACCACATGACTTCATAAGACTCAGGAACTGCATAGCCCAGAGTTCGTAGTTCGTCCCGTCCATTTTGACTATTGGTGTCGAACCTTTAAAGGCACCTATGGCGGGCATATCAATCTTCTGTTCTGACATATCGCCGGAGAAGACAACTTAGGGATGATGGACAAAAGAACTGGCGTCTACAAAGACCCCTTTGGATTCAAGTGCATATGTAGACTTTATGCACTTGAACCCATCGTTGAATCGACGCCGACCGGAGAAAGAGCGTCGCGAGAAGGCCGGGAGCCTCTGCGGCTGTAGAGAACGGCGGCGGGAGGCCGGAGCCGCGGCGGAAGGCGGGGAACTCGGTGGGAGGCCGGGGACGGTGGGGCCTCGGCGGGAGGCTTGGGGCGGCAGGGCCTCTGCGAGAGGCTGGGGGCTGCGAGCTAGTGGCGGAAGGGTAGGGGCGGCAGGCTGGGGCCGGTGGGCTGGGGGCAGCAGGCTGGGGCCGGCGGGCTGGGGGCGGAAGGGTAGTGGCGGCGGCCGAAGAGAGAGGGGGGAGGGGGTGGAGAGAAACCCTAGATTAGGGTTTTGGCTCTGATACCATGTTGGAGTCAATAATACTCTTCTATGTTATTCCATAGAGCCCTCGGGTCTCTTATATAAAGAGAAAACCCTTGGGTAAATTACATAGACGTACATGAGATAAATAAGAAATACGTAACAGTACATAATGACATAACGTAAACCTCTACAATTACAATAGATATACGTTAATTAAACATAGTTTATACACAATATAATACAAGATAATAATAAGGAATTATTAGTGAATTGTATAGAAATATTTAAGCTAAAAGATTAATATATCGATTTTAACGTGATGAATACGATATTCTCATCAGCATCCAAGGTAAAAGAATCTCGCATCAGAATGCTTATACTAGAGTGTGAAACATTCGAAATGCAAGATAGGAGACTATCAAGGACACGGACGTCAGATTCATTGTCATAGTGAATCAACTGATGAATCTTGGAAGAACCATTTTACCTGGAGAACTTCCCAACATGATTATCATCTTTCTATCAAATGACCGAGGAACACAGGGTAATTGCTATTGAAGAGTAGATCTAATAAGTAACCTTCTTATCTATGAATCAAAAAAGGAGCACAAGAAGAAAGGAGAAGAGAAGCCACGAAAAATTCATGCCCTTGGAACCAAGAACTAAGCCCAATAAGGATCTGATTGTGATGACGATATTGCATTCACGACCCAGCAATTCCAGTTACCTACAAGCAACATGCATGACTTAATCTTTGAGCCTCTAGGTAATGCACTCGCTGAGGGGAGCCTCATTCGACAAAGCGCTTCCCCAAAAGGTCGCTCGCCCTCTCCATGTGATCAACCACCACCCATTGACTCCACCCTCGCATTGGCGGTGTCACCTCGGCCAGCCCCCATATCCAAGTACCAAGGCCCTAAATGTCAATTTCGGTCACCAATTCGATGACCAGTCGAAACGGAAATTCGATAGAAATTTCGGCCATTTCGGTCATTTTTTGTAATAGAACCCCCATATTTCGGTCATTTCGGTCGAATTTCGATTTCGACTGGATATTGATATTCGATAGAAATTCGATCGAATTTCGCTGAAATTTGAGGCCATGCCAAGTACCTCCTCTGCATGTGATCATATCCTCGCTCTAAGCGATGCTACCGTCCCTGCTTCGGGAGATGCTATCAGATAAGCCCTCTCCAGATGGGCCTCCTAGCGCACGATATCCAATCAGTGCCACCTTTGTAAATGCCATTAGCAATCAGCGAGCCCCAATCCAGAGGGACGACGTACTTCATGAGATGGGCTCCCTTCGAGGAACATTTGTCTTCGCGAGAGAAAGGGGAGTTGATACATCTAATGTTCTGGGACCTAGACCAGGTTTGTATTCAGGAAACTACTGGCCCAGACAACCTGTTGGGATTGGGCCCGACTGGAGCCCTTCACCACAACCCAAAATGCTTCAACCATGGTTATGTAGTAGCAGCCCCCACTACTTATAAGTTGCTACCACACTTTGTGATTACTAGAAGTGGTACTATGTTTAAAGTCCTACAATCACCCCCCACTTATATTCGCAACGTCCTTGCTACGCATTGTTCAATGACCAACTCCCAATAACAGCGGCGGTATCACCTCTAAAGTAGTCTTTTCCTCCGAACTCTATGGTAGGGGTGGCTCTACCTCCTGAGCATTCCTTTCCATTAGTCTCGGGACCTATACCCAATCTGTTATCGGGGAACTACTGGCCCAAACAACCTGTTGGGATTGGGTCTAAGCCTTTACCATAGCCTAAAATGATTAAGCACAGGTTGCCTAGTAGTAGGCCCCACTACTTAAAAGGTATGACCACACTTTATGATTACTATGGTTAGATTTGATAATCTTATCCATAAGGAAAGAAGAGAGCTCCATTTCTCATATGGAGTAGACGACCACATGGAAAATGACTCCACGGTGGTCATCTACCCTAATGAGAAAGGAGACTCTCCTCCTTCCTATTATTCCACATGAAATTGATTTAATGGAAATTAAATTTATCGAAGAAAGTCTTCAATATAATTTATTTCTTTAAATTAATTAGTTGTTGGAAATTTTGCAATAAAAAACTAGGCCATTGATTTGAAAGCACAAATTAATCTACACCATTGATTATGTGTGCACATGGATTGAGATCCATGGACATCTAATTTGTTATAAAAGAAATATTAACACTACCCATCTTAAATTGAATGGAATGCAATGGTTGCATAAAAATCTCTCTATATATACACATCCATAGGTTGTCCATATCAACTCCAAGTGATCGTCCACTCTAGGGTTTTATCGAGAGTGTCGTTGTCGTCGCGTTGCCGGATCAACTGCTCGTGGATCTCCGTCTTCTTCGGTGCTCCGTGCTCGTGAGAAAGATGATGGATTTCATGTGATGAAATTAAGAGGTTCTCGATTAGGATCATCACCAAGGATTGCGGGGAGCATGTGTTTCATCCACGCGCCCGCAAGTGTTGTCTACGTCGGATCGGACTTGAGACAAGAGGTCTCTTCGTTTAGAGACATGAGGATCCTGATCATGCTACAAGAGGTAACATTAATACTTGTTTGTGATCAAGATGAAACGACATTGAAATGATTCCATGTCATGTGCTTTCATCGAAAAAAATTTAATTTATGTTGCCCCATCGACTAGTGTGACTAGTCGACCTAGACCGCATACGATGTGATCTCCACGCGTCCGTGATGCGCGACTCACTTTTAATTTAAACGGGCTCCCTTCATAGTATTTATTGCATGGGAGCAGAAAGTGGGAGCAACAAGGATTCATTTTTTATGGAGAGTAAGAAGGATTCATTTCCACCCATATTCCATCTACCATAATGTCGGCCCTAAATTGGCAGTCCCTACCCTGCAACGCGATGTATACTGCTCTCCAACCCTTATGACTATTAGGCTTGAGTTCAGTGTGTATATCCGAATAAAGGTGTATTCTCATGTTGACGTGGCCAGATGAGGTGAACATGGGAAAACATTGAGATGCCATCTCTCGTTTGTCCTCCTAGTTCTAGGATCATGTATAAGTGTTAAATAAGCATAGTAGCATTATGTCCTTGCAATAAACATTTACTGAAGGAATTCATCCAACAAAGCCATAAAATGGGAACATTCCATTGGCTAATGAATGAATGTATAGTTTTCGGACAATGGTTGGCCATAAGTGTTTCGAACCACTACCAATTCTAGAAAGGCTCTTCAACCCGCTAAATCAGAATGGTCCTTGTCGAATCCCCCAACAAAGCAACTCGAGTCATTGCCTTGCAACTATGTCCCCCTTTACTACAGAGGGGTGTAATTTGCCAGAATTACCCACCAAACCAGCCACCAACCTCTAGCCAACAGGAGTAACCATCTCATGTTTTGAGCCTTCATCAGTTTGGCTCATCATTACTATTCATCATCAATTTCATCAACTTAATACATCATGAATTAAAGATTGTTTTCCTAGACAATCCCATGCCTAGGGAAGTGGGGAAATTGATCAAAAGCACCCACAATCATGTTCTTGGATACAAGTAACAATAAATTTACTTGACCAACCTCAAGTTAGCAATACATGGAGAAGTAAGACTTTTGTAGATCAACTTAAGGATTTTCCAACCTATTGACAAAATAAACCTAAAGGGTTTCAAGGGTCAACTAAATCTTTTCTAGGCCAAGTGGAGGTTATCCTTGGGTTAATTGAAGCTTTCCCTACTCATTTAAAGATTTATCGAGGAAATTAACAAGTCCCAAGGGTAACATAAGTATTAACAAAGAAACTCGGTGTAAAATAGGAGGGAATATCACGATTAGAGAGCTGAAGTATCCCTCAAAAGGAGTATTTATAGGGAAAATTGAGATCAAAATGACCTAGGCAAAACTAATGCATCGCTAGCATACTGAGCCATCCCAGGGAAACGACATTATCCTCGGGGAACCTGCAATCACCTCGGCCAACTTAAAGACTATCTCACCAACCTAGATTGTGTTTTGTCACCTTCCAATCTTGAAATTCTTTTCGCAATCTCACCAGGACTCTACAGCATCCTAATTGACGATTTCAGCTTTATCAAATTCGGCAGCAATGGAAGTACCACTAGTTGCAGCATTGGACCAAGAGAGCCCTTTACCATTATAACCAATAACTTGTCATTATTCCAACTACGTGTAACCTCCTCCAACATCCTCCCCTCCTTATATAAAGAGACGTGAGAATAGAAAAAAGAAAGGACATGAGACACCTCTAAGTCTAACTTCTCCAACATCCCCTTTCTGTAATGCAGATCATATATTACCATACTCGAGTAGTTAACGGTGCCAAATCCTCTCTCAAGGTTGTTTGATTGATTATTTAGGATCATTCAAATCTTCAATCTCTTTGATGCAGTGAAGATCTCTCGATTGCAGTCATCTCCCTCCCATTCAATCAATTTACCTGTCCATATATTTTTTTAATTGCAATAATTGTTCTTATTTACCATAATAAGAACGATTTGGTGGTCCAAAAAATAACTTGCACCAGAATATATAATTATACTAACAAATGTAAGATGATATGATAAGAGTTGATAAAGGAAAAAACTAAAAATGCATGCACGTCTATAAATGCAAGAAACACAAAAAACTAACTTCTGGAAGTTACTGCTCCCCTTGAGTGTGTAGAGTTCTTTAAGATGGCATAGATTACTTCCGAGAACCTCATCAATCACTTTCCACTGCAAAAATATAGAAATTGTGGACAGATACTTCCCGTCTAACTAAACGTGATTCTAGCAACAGGTTTGTAAAGCAAACAGTTACAAGATTTGACATAACTAACTCACCTCATCTTCACTAAAAAAATCAGGCACCATATGAATTTTAGCTTCGGCAGGAGTCCAGCCAAATGTCTTAAAAATTTTGAATACTGATTAGAAAAGTACTAGATGAATTTGAACTTTGGATTCCAAAGATTATAATTCCCACAAACACGTTCAAGCATACAAAAAATATTATGCATGTTGTACACAACAAGCATAACCAAGAAAAGATGTATTTCTGTATATATAATTTTACCTCACGAGACACGAATATGTCAGGATAACCAAAATCCACGAATGCCTGATAGGAATAGTAGCTGGAACCATATTAAAGAGAGAAAATGACAATCTACAAAAAAGTAAAGAAATACTTCCAAAAGTTGAAATGTTGCAGAGTACAGAAAATACAGAGAATCTAGTCTTAATTTGCAACACCATGCTTGAAGAAAATGATAATATTCATCTGACTTCTTATTCATTAAAATTTTGAAATATAAAAGAAATAAAAAAAGCTTCAATCACATCAACCTAAGATGATCAACTGAAAAACTGTTAACAAGCCATACCTCTGATTTCCTATATTAACTGTACATTGGACCTTAAGTACTCTACTATAACTTAATCCAGTCAGGGTTTCATGTATACCTGTCTATTTCTAACAAATATTGCCCACCCAACCAAATTTTAGTGGAATTATATGTAAATATTTTTTATTTATTGGGTACAAAAGGCGTAGTGTCAAGGAGATGCTCACTCGTACACTTCTATATATTCACATCAAAAAAAAACTAGAAGGACCAAAAGGTCCGAAAACTTTTTGCATGCTCTGATACATTTTCCATGTACACTCTCTCTCCCCCGGAATATAGACCCACTTCATGCAAGTCACTTATACCATAGGATAGCCATCACCCAAGTCTTAGTGGGGTCACTCCCATATCCCATATCCCATCCTGGTCAAAGACTCCCAAAACCCAATCCAGTCAAAGGTTGGCATCGACTCAACATGAGATACTACGTAGATCTCCCTCGCAATAGAACAGCTAAAGAAAAGATGCTCGTCATCTTCCTTAGTTGATCCCTTCTCAACAATCAAAAAAATCCGAACCCGTAGTCATCTAACTCAAAAAGTCATTGAGCAGATCCGAAGCAATCTCAAGATTAAAGACCATCTCTAAATATGTGTATGCCCTTGGAACAATGAAGTATCCATCAAGTGTGTGTTTGTTGGGTATTCTAAGACCCAAAATGGATATCATTGCTTTGACCCTGTTCGACGAAGGTATTATGTTAGTGCGGATGTCACCTTCTTTGAGTCCATTATGTATTTCTCTCCTACAGGTGACAAACTTATTCCTTCGGAGAATGGAGAAGAGGTCTATATGCCTCTACCTCGATTTCGTCTCTGCCATCTCCACCACCACCACTCCTCCTCCACCACCACCACCGCCTCCACCACCACCGCCTCCACAGCCTCCACCACCTGCCACATCTACTTTCTTTCCGCAGGTTTACCAGTGTCGGTCTCGTGCTCATGTGCCTACTCCATCCAACACGTCCGAGGTATATTCTGGGCATTTGAGTTCTTCTAATGGCACTGGTGATTTGTGTGTGCAGCTGGAGGTACAAGATGTCTTGGACGATGCACCCTTTGAGGATGTTGTAGACCTGGATGTGCCGATCGCTCTTCGGAAGCAAAGGCGTGCATGAAATATGCATCATCTTGCTTCCCATGATTCTCTGACACGACTCTCCGAGGATTTTTCATAGGTTTGTTGTGGGACTGTCGGTCGTGGAGATAGCACAGTCCTATCAGAAGGCGTTGCAGAGTAGTCAGTGGTGTCTGGTGATGGAGGAGGAGATGCCAGCTTTCAGTCTCGTGGTACGTGGAGTGTTGTACAGGCTCCTCCAGGTACGTCTGTTGTTGGCAGTAAGTGGGTGTTTACTGTGAAACACTGAACTGATGGTACTGTGAACAGATATAAGGTCAGATTGCTTGCTCGTGGGTTCAACCAAAACCAATGGGGTGGATTACCAGGATATTTCTTCTCCCGTTGCGCGTCACTCGACACTGCGGATTCTTATCGTTGTTGTGGCGGTGCGTGACTGGTCGTTTTTCCAATTAGATGTCAAGAATGCATTCTTGTATGGAGATCTACAGGAGGAAGTTTACATGCAATAGCCACCAGGATTTGTTGCTAAGGTGTGCCGCCTTAAGTAGATTCCGAGGGCTTGGTTTCAGAAGCTCTAAGAGTTGATTGAACATAAGGGATTTGTCAGATCTGCTGCAGATCCTTCTCTTTTTTCTCAAGAGAACTCAGAGAGGCATCATTGTTGTTTTGGTTTATGTTGATGGCATCATTGTTACTGGCAGCGATGAATAGGGTTTTCAAGCAACCAAGTATTTCCTTGGACGACAGTTTGTGACCAAGGACCTTGGCAAGCTACATTACTTCCTTGGCTCGAAGTTTGCACGAAATCAGCAGGGTATGGATATGACGCAAAGGAAATATGTTACTGATCTTCTATCTGAGACAAGAGTAACAGGATGCAGACCTGTCACTACACCAATGGATCCCAATGCTAGGTTCTATGATGATGACTCTGAGGAGGGGGTAAGAGACAGTACTTAGAGCTAGTAAGGAAGTTGTTATAAGTTACTATTACCAGGCCTGATATATCATTTGTTGTGAGCAGAGTCAGACAGTTTAGAGTCCGCCAGTTTATGGAGCAACCTAGACATGCTCACATGGATGCAGTTTACATGATCTTGAAAAAATTGAAGTCTTCTCCAAGTGCAGGCCTTCTATTCAGAAGAGATACACTCTCATAGTTATTGCATGTGGAGATGCGGATTATGTTGGGTGTCGCAAGGACAGAAAGTCCACTTCAAGCTTTGCTGTGTTTGTAGGTAGCTCACAACTGCCCGCTCCATCCTCCGCGAAGAATACCGTGTCATCTGCGTACTGGAGGATGGGTATGGATTTTGTCGAGTACCCTCTGCAGAAGCCCCTGAAACTGCCCGATCAACCATAATTGTCAAGGCATCCGTCACAAGCATAAAAAGTAAAGGCATCAGTAGACACCCCTAGCGAACACCTCCTTGAGGATGGAAGAAAGAAACCTCCTTTCAGCTGACTATTCACAAGCATTGACCAAGACGAGGTCGTGACACACCTCTTCATCTATAAAATCCACCTCTCAGGAAATCCTCTCCTATGTAGAGATGCCCAGATGAATCACCAATCAACACGGTAAAAAATGGTGAAGCCTTCTCCCACTTTAAGTAGGGTTGACAACAAAGATTTTTTCTCATATCCATGTTGAAAGCTCTAACTATTTTTTATGCTGGTTGGCGGCTACCTAACGTAACCTCCATAAGGGGGGTTTGAACCCTGGTCTTTTGGATGGTAGACACATGGCACTACCACCAGACCATTGGAGTAGGTATGATCCACACAGTTACAAGTCTTCGAAAAATCCACCTTCCAGATAACCCTGTCAACTTTCTTCATGCGGCAATCCGCTACAATCTCAAAAGTTGAGACAAACACGGTCCATGAGTTGTCGACCAGGAAAGAAGGCACTCTGAACTGGAAAGATGATCTTGGACAGAACTCCCCTCATACGACTAGCCAAGACCTTGGCCACAAGAAGGTAGATCGCATTGGATAGTCTAATAGGCCTATAGTCCTCAATTTTAGTTGCCATGTCCTTCTTCGAGAATAGAAAAACAAAAGAGCGGTTAAGCATGTCAATCCCAAATTTACGTCCTCAAATTCAGCCACAACTTATAAAACTTCATCAGCAATCAAATCCCAGAATTGTCGACAGAAGAGGACAGGAAAATCATCTGACCCTGGGTAGCCATCCATGTTAAGCCCAAAAACGACCTCTTGGAACTCCAACACCCCAAATCGCCTTGTCAAAGCCTTTGCATACGACTCTGGCACGTGGTTCACCTCCAACCCCAACCAACACTTCTCGCGATGTGGAGACGCATGCTTATCCTCGTGAAGTAGTATGTAACTGCCCTGCCACCTCCCCCTCCCCAATAAACTCCTCACCCCCTACTTCTTCCAAATGTATCATGTTCCTTCACCTTCTTCCACTTGCCACCATGTAGAAGATCTAGTATTAGCATCGCCCTCCTTCAACCACCTCACCACAATCTCTACCTCCAATCACACTCAAGCTTCAGATCTCCCTCCTCCAAAATCTTATGAATCACCCCCCGACTCACTAGCTCCTTCTCATCCAACTCATTCTCATCCTCCAACAAATCCAACCTGACCAACTCGTCATGCGCCTGGTTCCTTCTCAGTTCGTACTGAGACCGAGTTTCCTTCTTGAACACCGACAATCTATGCCTCAAAGCTGTCGGTTTCTTCGCAAAGTTTGTCGTAGCTAACCCCTCTACTGCCAGCTCCATCCAGAATGTACTAACCAACTTACTAGAATGCTCGTAACCAACACCACTCGAATCTGAAGTATGATGAAGAACCTTGGTTGTTGCAAGAGTTAAGGCACATGGTGTATGATCCGATATTGACCTTGGTAGGGAGGTAATGAAGCCAAGCTAAACAACTCCAATGCCTCCACAGATGGAAGAAAGAAGTCAATGCACGACCGAGATAACGAACTCCTCCATACGTATCTGTTGTTAGCAGTATCCAGAACCTCCAAAGCAAGCTCCTCTACCAACTCCCTAAACAAGCCAGATCTAAGATCATGTATACCTTTCCTCCTCCTTATCTTCCACATAGAGCATGACGTTAAAATCAACGCTCTCAAACCGGCCAACATCGGAAAATGGGCCCTAATTAAACGTAACGTGTCCCACAACTGAGTATCTCCGGAGGCCCCCACAATGACATACACCGAGGAAACACATGAAGCGAGATTGGTCACTCTCATTCACTAACACCAACGATACTGAGTGGATCATAATCACCTTTGCAACCAATTCATATAGGTCTCCATTCCAGGGATCGCCATATCGCGATATATCGTCGATATATCGGCGATATATCGGTATCGACAGGTCACCGATATATCGCTGATATGGACGATATCGGGTATCGACAGGAGAGAAAATGCCTAATGGATACCGGGTTTCGGCGATATGCGTCGATATATCGTCGATATATCGGCGATATATCGGTATCGACATTGTATCGAAAACGATATCGATATCGATATTTCCTTCTTGCTCCATTCCATGCGACCACTATTGCCCTAAGCTCTTGTTCGCCAGCACAGTTCTGAATTCGTTAAGATGTAGGCTCGAATGGAGTCACATCTTACCGAGTCCCAATAATCATTTTTTATTTCTGCAAACAAGCAATATCAGTCTTCCACATAGCCAACATGGACCTAACTACCATTCGTTTCTCTGATTGATCTAAGCCATGCACGTTCCATGTAATGATCTTCATTGGGAACCGAAAGGAAGCACTGATGTCCTTACCCTCATTATTTTTGTGTTTGCCAGTTCGAAGGTCCTCTTTGCTTCAATATCGTTGCTCATTTCGATCGCAGTCCCATCGACGCTTCCTTCCTTGTTACAATAAGAAATCTTCTCCACCTGGGAATCCACGCTTTCCTGTACTGCACACCTATCCTCCCCTTCCTCCGTCGATGCACCTAACTCCTCCAAGCTACCACCCCCAGCCATTGATCTCACATCACCTTCCACTTCTTATCCAGTTTTCAAGCAAACCTAACTCCCAGCCAAGCGTATTCGACCTTCGACGCTTACGTGATAAAGTAAATAGTTGTCTCATGATCTCATCGCACTTAAGTCCAACTCAAATGAGCTCGAGCAATCACGTGGTCGTTGCATCGAGGTTTTCTGTTCGAGCCCACTCCTATTTTTTACCATGTGTGAGGATGTTGCCATCCTTTTTTAGTGACCATTCCACCTCCATGAATGAAGCCCTCAACTCAGCTATCGCCGACAACATACTAGGCCCCTATGAGGTCCAAAGGAGGCAGGCTCCCTGAGAGGTCGGCTATCTTGGCTGCGAGAGAAGCCACTTGTGGTCCCTATGTCGCGCTGGCCACCAGTTATCGAAGGTCGCACAATGCAGCAACCATCGAGACTCTTGCCTTCTCCCCTTCAACACCCGAGTCGGGTAAGTTTGTTGTTGGGCTCAGATCCATCCCCATATTCGGGTGTATCACCGAGCTCGAGGAAGTGGAACCCTACATCCAGTGTCGAGGATTCGAAAGGCTTCGATTCGGATACGAGACAAGAGCCCCTATAACTGGGCTCAAGAATGGATTACTCTTAGTCAAGTTTGGATCCAAAACCACCTTAGTCGGATTTGAAGCATGTCCCTGAAATATGCTTCCTGCACTCGAAGTTGGTCAGGTTTATTTGGAAACACGAAAATAGAACCATGAAGCCACCGCTTAGCATCGTCACATTCAATGTTCCAAAATTAAGGTAGGATTTCTCGAGGGAGGACCTTCGAGCTTCTTCTCCCTCGCAACAGCCGACCATCGAGCTTCTTCTCCCTCGCAGCAGCCGATCATCGAGCTTCTTCTCCCTCGCAACAACCGACCATCGAGCTTCCGTCCTCGAGTGCAGTCCTTGATCTTCTCCAACTCTGGTAGCAGACATCCCCCCAGGACCTCCATCTTTGACGACTGCCAGGCATAGAGATACAAGTCTCCGGCCAATCCACAACGTTGCTCAAGGGGTGATTGGAGATGCTTCCCCTTCATCAATACTACCATCTCTGACCCTACGCACGACCTCATGATGAAGTTGCATACCTCTACCACATCACCAATACTCTCCAACGTCTCTCAAAGTGCCTCTACTCTGTTGCATCTCAGTAGAACTCTGTTCATCGAGAGCTTCCACGTCATCTCGTCGTCCCCAATGCCTCCATCAAGAAATCGAGGTTGTCACCAATTTACCGCACCCCTCACATTGGGGGACAAGTCGTACTCCAACGCCCCCGCAAATGCTTCTTTCGCACCCTCTAATGACAACCCTCTAACACAAAGGGATCCTCCCTTCAGCCACACAGAGTCGACATTGATGCCTCAACCGTTTGCCGATATTACAGTCTCTCTCGGCTTCCTCAAGATCAGTGCATCGCCTTCCCCCACCACTAGTCCATCCAGTGGATCCTCCTTCGCCGCCGCCTTTGAGCAAGATCTGTGTCGCATCTTCTGCATCTACTGCGTGAGCAACACGCCCCGCAACCTCCACGACTAGTTCCTTCTTCGAACACATCCCTTCTCGCCAGGCAATCCCTCCGATGATGACCAGGAAGCCCACACCGAAAGCATAGTTGTACGGCCAACACAGCTCATGGACAAGTGTTATGTTGTACTACAACTGAAAAGTTTGTTTGTGCTCTTGGAGACTATTAAGGCTACTGGAGCAAAAAAAGGCATGCATAAAAGGTCTATAGTCCAAACAGTGTGCAGCGATGAAACTGTAGACGATGAGTCTCAAAACCTTTGGTGTGTTTCCATAAAAAAAAAACAAATACGAGAGGTACTTCTCTACTACAAGTGATGCTGGACTTTTGGAGAGGCCCTCTACCGGTAGTTTACATACATGAAACAACAAGAGCAGCAGCAACATCATTGAGGTGCCGAGGATTCAACATCTCCAAGCAAGATATGATGGCAGGAGTTGCGTAGTATCGAGGAGGTGTGGCCACATAGAAGAGGACGGGTGTACGAGAACATAGAGATCGCAGAATAGATATATTCCATCTTTTGCATGCAGCGCCAAACAAGAATAAACAATGGGTTCCAACATCAATGAACCCTAGAGGAGGAAGAGACAAATTTTGTGCGTTGTTTTCCCTTTCTTTTCATGTTTAGGCCCATGTTGGGCTGGAAAGGGGGAAATGAATGAAAAAGAGACGAAATAAGAAAGAAAATTGAAGCTATTGTGAGAAAAAAGGGATAAAGTACTGAAATTAAAAAAAGACACGGCCAAAAAAAAAGAGAAAGTTGTGAAGAAAAACGAATGTAACCCAATTAAAAAGGAGAAAACAAAGGCTAGGAAGCAAAAAAAGAGAGGGAGTTGAGACCACAAAAAAGAAGAAGAAAAAGAAAATGTGAGGCATTTGTGAAGGCCCAACAAGTCAAGTTATATGCCTTCTTACATATGGGCCCAACGTGCCTTTTTTAAAAAAAAAAGAGGTAGAAGAAAGAATGAAAGAAAGAAAATAAAAAAAAAAGGAAAGCAATGATGATTAAAGAAAAAAAGGAAGAAAATACAGGGAGAGATTTTTTTTATTATTTTGTGTATCTCCTACATGGATATGGGGTATAGGCCATGTAAACAAGTTGAAAAGGTCCCCATACTCATGCTTTAGTTCAGAGTATTAATGCGGACTGGTATATTACAGGCCCATGGTTGAGGCTCGATATGGAAAGATAAATAGGACTCCAGAGTAGACATCCTGTTTTCTGAGCCGCTGTAGGAGAGGCCAGTTCGAGGCTCTCTTTAAGGGAGAGATCATTGCAACAACTTCATGATAGAAGCCATTTATTCATATCATATGGTGGCAGCACCCACAGAGGTCTCTATTAGAGATAACCTTCTTCAGTCTTCCATATCCAAAACATTCAAGATCCAATAGCAATAGCTGCAAATTTCCCCAAATCCATAAGCACCAGAAAGATGCCGAGAAGTTGAGAGTTGTATTTGATATATCCGTTCAACTTATGTTGATTGTTGTATTGTCCAAGCCGAAACATTCTATGCTCCAGCTTGAGGGGGAGTGTTGATAGAATTGACAATTGGGTTGTTGTGTGGAGTTAGTTTAGTCCCACATCAATGAGTGGGGGGACTATTGCTTATTTTGGAGGGGTTATATATAGAGCCACACACCTCTTGCACTCATGAGAAATTCAATAGAAGATACATCCCTTAGTGGCTATTTCGCATCGTTTCATCATGCTCCTTAAGGAGTAGAATTCCATGTAAATCAAAGTTTATTTTTATTCTTAATTCTGCATTTTATCTATATTATTTTCACAAACATAAACATTAAACGAACCTAAAATGAGTTTAAAAGTATTGAAACTCCTGCTTTAACTTAATTAAAATAAAATTCCCTAACAAATCTTTGATCAAATTGAACCAAAAATGATCTACAATTTTGCCTTAATGAACCAAAACAAACCCATGCCCCCAAATAGGCTCGTTGACATAAACGAAAAATAGGTAGGGATGGATCTGGTTGGTTTGTTTGCACTCCTAACCCTTGGTGAGAACATCCACTGAGTGGTTGAGTTCTCAAATAAGATGCCTAGATATAGAGAAAGGGAGGGAGGGCTGATCCTATGAGAGCATGACTTTATGAGAGGACGAGAGCATCAAACGTGCGCCCTTGGATAGGTTGTAACAAGCAAGGGTGGAGATATTTTTTATTCACATGGCCACTCGACTCTCCACCTCTCTACTTTCCTCTTTCCTCTCACTTGTGTCATGATACCAAATATGTCGTCACGTCGCATTACCACTCTCCTCACGTTTTTGTCTCGACATAAAGTTGAGAAAAGGTGGAAGTCTGGTGCAAGGAGTCATACATGGTGACATGTCATGACATCTCCACCCTTGATGAGTCGTGATCGTAGCCTGTAGTGGTGCCCATTCCGTCGACTCGGTCTACCCTTGCTCTTTTTGGCACGGCTACTTTACCTTCATCGATTTTTATCCACTGCCCCATCTCGATGGTGCACAAAGTAGTGCATCATGTCGTCCACTCAGTCTATCCACACTCGGCAAATCAGCATGTTCGTGTTCGTGGCCTACTAATGGTGGCATGTATTTCATTTGGCTCCATTAGATGTGCTCATTATTTCCCTATCGTGGAAGTTTTTGTTATTGCTTCGATTATAAACAAAAGATTCAGATGGCATGTTATTGCAAATAAAAGCAATTCTCGTATTGTAAAGGTGAGAGATGGTTTCCATTCATATATGTTGGAACAAATCTTAGAATTTGTAAAATTATGGTATTTTGCGATTTATTTTAAGCTTTTACCTGTAATTATGATAAAGCTCTATTTTTAAAATCAAGTAAAAGAACCACGCGAAGATGTCCACCCCAAATATATTATATTCTATTAAAGGCAAAATAAATACTTACAATGGCGAAAATTTGTCAAGAGCTTTGGCATGAGTAAATTCATTTTCCACATAGAAACAATCTGACGAAAAAATAACACCATTCCGAACCAACTAAATAGCCTTGATAACTGCTAAAGGATAAAGCAATTCTCCAGGGACGTTGTTTATTAAGCCAAAGTTTCCCCAAAAGCATCAAAAGTTCTGTAAATTTGCCTAAGTGAGCCCAGATTCTTCCCAAACACAATATATATTTTCACATGTGAAAAAAAGACAACCAATTGTCTCTACCTCTTCATTGCAGACGGGCAAATCAGAAAATACTAGGAAATAGTCTGAAGCATCTGTCTCTGGTCAGGATACGTCCTCTACACATAAGCCACAAGAAGACAGCACCACGACTAGGCACTTTGAGGCTACAGAGAAAAGACAGTCACAAGTAATAGCTTCAGAGGTGGGTGGTGCTGGGCTATCCAGAATTTTATAAGCACGTTCAACAGTAAATTCTCATGTTCTCCAGGTCCAATGATCTCTTCCAACTTTACATCCAAAGGTGGGGACGAGGGGATCTAGCATAATCATAAAGTCCTCCATACGTTGTTCAAAGAAGTCTGCAACAAAGGCAGGGCGGAGGGAAGGGTAAGACTTTGGGGAACAGGCTTAAGGCTGTTATGGATTGGGTGATTCTGCAGGGCCAGTCGGTCTTCATCTCGGGGAGGAAAATGGCAGACGGATTGGTCATGGGTACGGAGATTTGCCTTGAGTGGAAACAGGCAAAGAAAAAGAGATGCCTATGGAAGATCGATTTTGCCCAGGCCTATGATTGTGTAAAGTGGAATTTTCTGTGGGTCTCGTTGAGATGAAGAGGTTTCCCAGATGTATGGATCAGATGGATGAAGAGATGCATCACTACTTCTTCCTACTTGGTCTTGGTGAATGGCAAGCCGGAGGGGGTCACTTTCAGCCGCAGCAGGGAGTTCGGCAGGGATGCCCTCTAGCCCCTATGCTCTTCGCGTTGGTGGCGGACGCTTTGGCGGGGCTATTCAAGCAGACGGTGGATTTAGGCTGGTTCGAAGGTTTTCGCATGGAGGAGGATCTCAATTCCTTTTACTCCAATACAAGAATGACACCCTATTGTTGCTCGGAGGATCGGATGAGCGGACTGGTCACACGGCACATCTATTAGACATCTTTAGCACGTTGTCTGGCCTTGAGATTAACAAGCGCAAGTCCGTGGCCATCACCTTTATGATGGACGACATTGAGAGTGCCAGAATTGCAGCATTGGTAGATTGCCCATTGGGCAACCTTCTCATCTCTTACTTGGGGTTGTCGTTGGTGGACAGAAGCTTAGAAACTCTGACTGGGACTATGTTATTCATAGAATTGAGCAAAGACTAGCCGGTTGGAAAGGGAGCACTTTATCAAGAGGAGGAAAGCTTGTTCTGTTGAAGCATGTTCTCCGGCCGTCCCCATTTTCTACTACTCTACGTGGCTAATGCCAGCTGGGGTCAGAAAGAAGATTGAATCATTGATGAGAAGGTTCTTTTGGTCGGACGGAAAGCAGCAGAAGACCGGCTTGCATCTGGTAAAATGGAAGGAGGTAACGAAGGGGAGGGGTGGAGTTGGGTTAGGCGTGCGCGATGTGGAGTTCATGAACAAGGCCATACTGGCAAAGTGGGTGATTCAGATATGGGGACCTTCGTCCTCCCTTGTCATCAGGCCAGTCGGAAAATTTATGGGGTGCGAGGAGATTTGGTGGCGAGAAGGGTGCAGCTGGAATCATCATTGCTGGCTCACAAGATGCGACCAGCGGTGGGGGATGGGCATACGTTCAGATTTTTGGCACGATGATCGGACGGGAGAGGGTTCTCTTGAAGGTAGGTTCTCCAGATTGTTTGCTTTGGCTGCGATGAAAGAGGGGGTGCTCTCGCAGGTGGGGAGCTCAGATATGTGGTCACCTACATTTGTGACGCAGCTATCAAAACAACAGTTGGAAGATTTTCTTCGAATGCAAGCTGAGACCCCAACCCCAGGTGATTTTGCGAGATGGCAGACCATTTCTTATGGGAGGAGGGAGGTTCTCGACTAAGAAAGCTTTTGAAGAATCCAGCACGTGACGATAGATCAGAATGAGGAACTCAACAAGGATCTGAAGGTGGTGTGGACAGCAAAGATTCCAAACAGAGTCAAGGTCTTCCTTTGGTGTCTGAGAAGAGACCACGTGTGTGTCAAGGAAAGGAGAGGGATTTGGTTGGGACGGAGGATATATTCTGTGATAGGTGTAAAGGGCAGAATAGAGGATGTAGAATACTTATTTTTCAAATGCTCGACATCGACTTTAATCTGGAGAGAGCTCAACATTTCTTGGATGGAGGCAGAGATGGTTTGGAAGGCTTCTGGAGGTCGGTTCGCGCGGTGAGGACTAACTCCACGGACGGCGTGTATGGCTCTGCTTTTACAGGTCTTTGGGCGATTTGGCTTGGGCAGAATGGCCTGATATTCAACAACCAGAGATTCTACTCAAAAAAATGTGGTTTCGCATTGTAAAGCGTTGTATAACTTCTGGACATCGTGTTAATGCAACATATTTTTCTTTATGAATACCATTTTGCTGTAACTCCCACCTTGGGAGATTACCCACTCTTTACTCAAAAAAAAAGGTAGGCTCCTGTTCCCATTCTCCCAGCACTCAGCAATAGTGAAATCCCCATTAGCAGCTAGAGCAAAAGACGAGGAAAGCGAAGTGCTAGTGGATCCCCATTAGTACAACCGTCAGTTCAAAAGGTTGAAAGATCGTCCATCTCCAAAAACAGGTCTAAACAGGACAGGGAGCTAAGGAATAAGAGAGGTGATGCCCTTTCAAAAAGCAGAGTAGAAAGTGGGTTGTGCGTACACACCATGCACTCTAATCCCATAAATGTCGTGGATTAGCCTGCATCACAGATCTTCGCTCCATCTCCAAAGTTTGTCCACCTATTTCAGTAGCAACACCTCGTTCATAGTCTCCAAGCGAGTCACACCAAGCCCTCCCTCCCTTTTAGGGAGGGTGATGCAAAATGAATTCGGCGCGTCGACGATAAATAAAATAAATTGGGCGGTGGAGTTTCGGTGGAGAAAAGGAGGGATTGAGAAGAGAAAAACTCGTCGGTAACGAGGGGTTGAAGAAGAAGAACCGTGAAGACCACGTTGAGAGAGGAGAGAAAATAGAGAAGGAGATAAAATCTCAATTTTTCATTAATACTTGACTGCCTAAAAACACTGGACCCTCATCCCTTTATATAGGATGATGCAGCGTGGATCCAAATTATAGGGCCACATGTTTAATTAATTCTAGCCGTTATTTTTTATTTACGTTTTTTTTAAGTTGTCGTAATTTTATTTAAGTAAAGGGATCGTGTGTGATATCGAAATTAATTAGTTAGTTTAAATTTGATTTTCGAATTTGAAATTAGAGTCAAATTAGGATAGAGGTCGATTTGAATTTTAATTCAAATCAATTAGGATCGAGTGGGATTTGATTTGCTTCTATTTTTGTAATTCCACCGCTACTATATAAAGAGGTTGGTAGCCTATTGTAAGGGACAGTCAAGTGATAATTAAAATTGAGATTTTATCTCCCTCTCTATCTCCTCTCCTTCCTCCTTCCCCACGTAGTCTTCACGGTTCTTCTTCTTCAACCCCTCGTTTCCGACGAGTTTTCTTCTTCTCAACCTCTCCTTTTCTCCACCGATATTCCACCGCCCAAATTATTTTATTTATCGTCGACGCGCCGAATCTCGTTTGCATCATTTGGTATCAGAGCATGGCATCTAGGTCGTCCTCACGACCTAACGATCCGTCCAGGCGCTCGCATCGGCATCATCGTTCATCCGAACAAACACGACGAGCCATCTCCACCATCGACGCCTCCTTCAAGGAGACGGAGCACATGATACGTGATTTGCAAACCAACTTCCAGTCCATGTTTCGAGACCTAATGGCTAACTTTGAGGCATACCGTGACGCCCAATCGAAGCCTCCAGTCCCTGAAGCCGTCGTCACGAGTTTTTGACGAAGAAATCATCGCTGTGGAAGACGAACCGGCTGCTGTCCAGAACTTTGATGAGGAAAATCTCGCCGTCAACGACAAACAGGCCGCTGTCCAGGCCATTCGGAGGAAAAAAATGCCGAAACGACTCTGTCCAGGCCATTTCGGAGGAAAAAGGGGCAATCCGAGCGCTGTTCAGGTATTTTCAGACTCACAAAATCCCCCAACCCTCACCGCACCTCCGCCTCCTCGCGCCACTGCTCCTTCCATGTACAGCCCCTCCCGCAGGCAACTCTTCCTTGCCACCGCGCCCGCCTACCCCTTCCCCGATCCCTCTCTTTCCCACCGCGTCGTGACCTTCCCCCACCCCGGTTGTTGCCGCACCACTCAGTCACCCCTGCCACCGCCTTCCAACTGCCGCTACCTCCGTGCGAGTATAGCCACCGCCACCACCACGAGAAGCGTCGTGCTCCAGCAAACCGTCAGCACAATCGAACTCAGGGGCGCGCGCCCCGCCCTGAGCTCTCCATCGCCGCCATGCCCGCCGCCCGTATCAAAGGTGCGCAGAACCCTAACCAAGTTGTTTTCGGCAGGGGCATCCCTGAAAATAAGGGATAAAATATTAACTTGGAAGATTTACAAGGGGATCCCTCCTCCAAAAAGTATTCATCAAAAGAGCCCAGTGGAAGATAAATTAAACTATGGAGTTCTTTCAAGTGAAAGGGGTAGAATATTTGCAGACATACCCCTCCATGGAAAGAAATTACAAACGTAATGTTGAAAAAGATCTAATTGCAGGCTACAATTTCCAAGACGACCTCTCCAACGACGCACCTACATCAAGCAATTCGTCGGGAGACGAATTTTTTAAAGCGGCGGAGAGTTGATGCAGCGTGGATCCAAATTATAGGGCCACATGTTTTTAATTAATTCTAGCCGTTATTTTTTATTTACGTTTTTTTTTAAGTTGTCGTAATTTTATTTAAGTTAAAGGGATCGTGTGTGATATCGAAATTAATTAGTTAGTTTAAATTTGATTTTCGAATTTAAATTAGAGTCAAATTAGGATAGAGGTCGATTTGAATTTTAATTCAAATCAATTAGGATCGAGTGGGATTTGATTTGCTTCTATTTTTGTAATTCCACCGCTACTATATAAAGAGGTTGGTAGCCTATTGTAAGGGACAGTCAAGTGATAATTAAAAATGAGATTTTATCTCCCTCTCTATCTCCTCTCCTTCTCCTTCCCCACGTGGTCTTCACGGTTCTTCTTCTTCAACCCCTCGTTTCCTACGAGTTTTCTTCTTCTCAACCTCTCCTTTTCTCCACCGATATTCCACCGCCCAAATTATTTTTATTTATCGTCGACGCGCCGAATCTCGTTTGCATCAGACATATTGGAAGACAACAAAGATCTCTCAGAGGCGAGTGAATGAGAGGTCCAAGCTTCAGAAGGCGTTTATTTTGGTGGACAAAAAATGTGTAACGGAGTGGGGGCAAAGGTCAGGACAAACTTGGTTCAATGAGGGAGATGCAAATACGAAGTTTTCCCAGTGCGCAACAAGTAGAAGAAGACGCCATCAAATACAATTTATTGTAGTGAATGAGAGACGGATTGAGGGTGATCACGATATGGGAGTTGCTTTAGCCGGGTATTTTAGAGATTTCTCACAGATACTTCTTGTCGTCAGTGGAAATGGTCGGGTAAGCGGCACAATCTTGTTTGAACAACATGCTAGACACCTTATTTAGAGTATCACGTTGGAGAGCTTTGGCGGTCCGGAACCTGAATGCAAACGGAGCACCTGGCCATGACGGATTCCCAGTAGTCTTCTACCGCGAGTTCTAGGCATTGATGGGCAGAGATATTTTGGAGGTGGCGGAAGAGTTCACGAATAACAATTGCTGAAGGTGGCCTTCTCAAAGGCATATGCTACTATTCACTGGCATTTCCTTTAGACTACCCTTGCTAGAAGCAGTTTCCCCTTTATTTGGATCTCTTGGATGAAGAGATATGTTGCCACGACTACATACTCTGTGTTGGTAAATGGTTGACCTAAAGGGGGGTTCTTTCAGCCCTAAAGAGGTGTTAGGCAGGGATGTCCCTTGGCACTTATGCTCTTTGTAATTGTAGCATGTACTTGCACTTATGGTGGAACAAGTCACAATTCAGGGTCTCACGTCAGGCTACACACAATGATATTTCTTTTTCTTTGCTTCAGTATGTTGATGGCACGATTCTTTTTATTAAAGATGATCGTATTCAACCAAAGGGGATGACACTCACTCTGGAGATCTTGGTGAGCTTTGCGGTTTGAATCTCAACTGTAATAAATCAACGGTTGTAACATTTGGGATGACATATGAAGAGGAGCTAGCTTGTGCTGAGGAGTTGGGGATGGAACGTGATTCATTGCCAATTAGGTACCTTGGTCTTCCCTTAACTTGTGACAAGCTTAGAGCTGCAGATCGGCTACCAGTCATTGAGAAGTTGGAGAGAAAATTGTCTGGTTGGAAGGCAACAATCCATCTAGAGGTGGTAGATTGGTTCTGTTGAAGGTTGTTCTTACGACAATCCCTGTATTTTTCATGTCCTCTCATCTTCTTCCGATGGGCATTCGTAAATGTCTTGAGAAGATCATGGGCATTTTTTTGGGGAAGCTCAGGCCAGAACAACTCTGGTGCATGGCCTCAAATTTCAGCGAAATTCGGTCGAATTTCTGTCGAATATCGATATCCAGTCGAAATCGAAATTTGACCGAAATGATCGAAATATGGGGGTCCAAATACAAAAAAAATGACCGAAATTCCGATCGAAATTCCACCGAAATTCCATCGAAATTCTGTTTTGGTCGATACCGAAATGGTGACCGAAACCGACATTTAGGGCCTTGCTCTGGTGTGCATCTGGTTAGTTGGGAAATAGTTACCCTCTGATGCAGCGTGGACCCAACGGATAGGGCCGAATTTTAGTTAAATTTTAATGGTCAATTTTATTCACGTTTATTTAAATTATCGTATCTCTAATTAAATAATTGAGATCGCCTGTGATCTCCAACATTTATTCGTAGATTTGATTTAAATTTGGTCGGTTAATTAGTTAGAGTCCAATTAGGATAATTAGTGGTCAAATTAAATTAGTTTTCTATTTTTGTAATGCCATCCCTCCTATATAAAGGGATGATGGTCCAGTGTTTTTAGGCAGTCAAGTATTAATGAAAAATAGAGATTTTATCTCCCTCTCTATTTTCTCTCCTCTCTCAACGTGGTCTTCACGGTTCTTCTTCTTCAACCCCTCGTTACCGACGAGTTTTTCTCTTCTCATCCCTCCTTTTCTCCACCGAATCTCCACCGTCCAATTTATTTTATTTATCGTCGACGCGCCGAATTCATTTTGCATCATTTGGTATCAGAGCATGGCCTACAGATCGTCCTCACGATCTGACGATCCGTACAGGCGTTCACGCCGGCAGACGACGAAAGACTACCATGCGTTACGACGAGCCGAAGAATTATATAAACAGGACATGGACGCACGACGTGAGATCCTGATTGCCCAGTCCAAAGTTCGAGAGATCATGGCTAATCTCAAGGCTATGTGCGCCCAATCATTGCCTCCAACCCCCGACGCCGTTGACACGAGTTGTGACGAAGAAAACTCCGCTGTGAAGGAAGTTTCGGTTGCTGTCCAGATCATTCCGGGAGAAAGAAGTGCCGATCTGCTTGCTGCCCCGTGATTTCAGACTTAAAAACCCCTCCGAAGTCGACCCCGGCACCACCCGCGGCTCCCTCGCCGAATCACCTTCCCTGCCAGCCGCGTCTCAACCTCCCCGCGCAACCGCCATCGCCCCCGCACTTCCCTCTCCGCCTCCCGCCCACCGATTACCTCCCCACCCGCCAGCACCATTGCCTTTCCCCACCAACCCCTCGCCGCGCCTCCCCGGTTCAACTCGCCCTACCGCCTGTCCCCTCCCCGGCGCCTTCTCCCCTCCAGACAGCCCCTGCTCCTCCCCAGCGCCATCTCCTCCCCACCCCTGAACCCCCTCTCCACGCCGCGTCGCCCCCCTATCCACCACCCGCACCTTCCCGGTGCCCCCTGCGACACCCCCACCGCCGTCGCCTTCCCAGTCCCGCACCCCTCGCCTCCCCTTCCCGCTCGCCGCCTCTTCCCCAACCTCCTCTCGCCGCCCCGCGACCCTTCCCCTTTCCCCACGCGTTCCCCGCCTCTCCTGCGCCTTCCCCCGCTGCCATCCCCCCTCTCTTCCCGCTACTTCCCCTTCTTCCTACCGCACGCCTGCCGCCTAGCCACCCTCGCATTCCGCCAGTGCCTCCTCCTCTCCAGCGCCAGTCACCTCGCTGCCGCCCCCGCGCCACCGCCTCGTCCTCGACATCTCCCATCCCGCGCCGCGTCGTCTTTCAGGAACCCTAGCACGGGCCTTCCATACGGGAAGAACCAAACTTCCGAGATTTAGGGCTGAAAAATCAAGTGGGGAAAATTGCAATAAAATAACCCCTAAACCTCCTATTTGCAGACATGCCAAAAGGAATAGGAATGAAGAGGTGCGAAAATTGCGCCCAAACCCCTGGCGGCGAAAATATTTAAGGAAAAAGGCTGCAAACCAGAAATATGCGGATCCTCCTTATCCAAATAGGACTAGAGCCTTGGGCTTCCCCTATATAAGGACCCCATGGCTTCATTCCTTGGACACATCTCCTCTTCTCCTCTCCTTGTGCCATTTCTTCACTATGGATTCTCCAAGAGCCATATTATTCATGCCTCATCAATTTTTCCATAATCACAATGAGGAGACCAAATTCCAGAAGACGCCGCCGTTTGCGCCACACATGTTCTTCCACAACGACA
Source organism: Ottelia alismoides (assembly GCA_037367405.1). Classification (NCBI taxonomy): domain Eukaryota; kingdom Viridiplantae; phylum Streptophyta; class Magnoliopsida; order Alismatales; family Hydrocharitaceae; genus Ottelia; species Ottelia alismoides. The sequence continues at coordinate 86,461 of JAZKJV010010539.1, read as the reverse complement.
GCCGCGTCCGCATCTGGAGTCCGCCATTCGTCCCACACCAGTTCTTTCAGAAGATGGCAGAGCACGCAGATTTAACCTCCAAGCCTACATCAAGTAATTCGTCGGGAGACGAAATTTTTAAAGCGGAGGAGAGTTGATGCAGCGTGGACCCAACGGATAGGGCCGAATTTTAGTTAAATTTTAATGGTCAATTTTATTTACGTTTATTTAAATTATCGTATCTCTAATTAAATAATTGAGATCGCCTGTGATCTCCAACATTTATTCGTAGATTTGATTTTAAATTTGGTCGGTTAATTAGTTATAGTCCAATTAGGATAATTAGTGGTCAAATTAAATTAGTCTTCTATTTTTGTAATGCCATCCCTCCTATGATGCAAACTGCTTCCGGTGTCGACGATAAAATTAAAATAATTTGGCGGTGGAATATCGGTGGAGAAAAGGAGAGGTTGAGAAGGAGAAAAACTCGTCGGTAACGAGGGGTTTTGGAGAAGAAGAAGCGCGGGAGATCGCGTGGGGAAGGAGGAACGAGAGAGATAAATAGAGAATAATTCTCAAATTTGATTCATAATTGACTGACTAAAACAATGGGCTACCCTCTCTTTATATAGGAGAGAGGGTTTACAAAAATAGTAAATAAATCAAATTAACAACTAATTTAATCCTAATTGACCTCTAATTACCTTAATTGGACTCTAAATTATTTAATTGACCCAAACTACATTTAAACTCTACGAAATAAACGTTGAGATCACAGGCGATCTCAATTATTTAATTAGACCAATATGACCGCTAAAAACGTAAATAAAATTGATTACTATTTAATTAAATAAATGTGGCCTCATAATTTGGGGTCACGCTGCATCAACTCTCCACCGCTTTAAAAAATTCGGCTCCTGACGAATTGCATGATGTAGGTGGATAGTTGGAGAAATCATCCTTGAATTGGGCTTCAATTTCCTCCCATGGGATCATCTTCAGCATTACGTTTATAGTTTTTTCCAATTGGAGGGTACCACTGCAATTTTCGTACCCCTTTAATTGAGCCTATATTGAGAGAGTGGCCTTTATCCTTTCCTTTTAAATAAAAACTCAAGTCAGGGGGGGCTCTTTGTAAATCTTCCAAATCAGTTTCCCCATTCTCAGGAATTCTTGTGCCACCCATCTCGGCCCTGTTAGGGTTCGACCCTTTATTTTAGGCGCGGGGAAGCGGCTGGGAATCCCCGACAGGATGGCGGCGGCGGTAACTCGGGGCCTTTGGGCGGGCGTCAGCCGGGGGAGACGGTGGCAGGCGTTCAACTAGGCGGTGCTCCGCGGCAGCATAGGCGAGCGGAGGGGGCGGTGGGAGCCGGTCGGAGCCTCGCGCAGGAGGCGTGAAGGCCTGGGGCGGTGGGGCGATTGCCTCTGGTCGGAGCAGCTCCGCGGGGAGGCGGGGGCGCAGTTGGCGATGGAGAGAGGGGCGGGACGCGCAGGTTGAGGGCGCGCGCTGCAGGGAAGATGGGGCCTCGCGGGGTTGTCGGGTGTGGCGCAGGGGGGTCGGAGGGGGACTGGGGTGATGGCGAGGGAGGTGTTGCGGGGTGCGGTGGTAGGGAATGGTGCGGCGGGTGGGTAGGGTGGTAGGCTGGGGGTGCCGCTGGGGGGTTCGGGGGGTAGCAGGCGGAGGAGGGGAGACCCGGGGAGAGAGGCGAGGGGCTACGGCTGGAGGCGCCGCAGAGGGCCAATCGTGCACGGGGAGGCGGGAAGATGCACCGGAGTGGCGGAAGCGACCGCGGCTGGTGCTGTGGCGGGCTGGACGGCCCTAGGAACTGTCGTGGGGGCTGGGACTGCCCTCGGGATCGCCGTAGGCGACGAGGACTGATCGGAAAACTCCTGGACAGCCCTTGTTTCTTCATTTTTTCCTTCTAAAATGATCTGGACAGCAACCGTTTGGTCTTCTTTCGCGATGTTTTCTTCATCAAATCTCGCGGTAGCGGCTTCAACGGATGGCGGCTTTGATTGGGCGTCGCGGTAGGCCTCAAAATTGGCCATTAGATCTCGAAACAGTGAGTTGAAGTTGATTTGCAAATCACGAACCATGTGCTCCGTCTCCTTGAAGGAGGCGTCGACGGTGGAGATGGTTCGTCGTGTTTGTTCGGATGAACGTTGATGTCGGTGCGGGCGTCGGGACGGATCGTTAGATCGTGAGGACGATCTAAATGCCATGCTCTGATACCAAATGATGCAAACTGCTTCCGGTGTCGACGATAAAATTAAAATAATTTGGCGGTGGAATATCGGTGGAGAAAAGGAGAGGTTGAGAAGGAGAAAAAACTCGTCGGTAACGAGGGGTTTTGGAGAAGAAGAAGCGCGGGAGATCGCGTGGGGAAGGAGGAACGAGAGAGATAGATAGAGAATAATTCTCAAATTTGATTCATAATTGACTGACTAAAACAATGGGCTACCCTCTCTTTATATAGGAGAGAGGGTTTACAAAAATAGTAAATAAATCAAATTAACAACTAATTTAATCCTAATTGACCTCTAATTACCTTAATTGGACTCTAAATTATTTAATTGACCCAAACTACATTTAAACTCTACGAAATAAACGTTGAGATCACAGGCGATCTCAATTATTTAATTAGACCAATATGACCGCTAAAAACGTAAATAAAATTGATTACTATTTAATTAAATAAATGTGGCCCCATAATTTGGGGTCACGCTGCATCAATGTCCAATCTGCATATCTCCCCTTCCGCTTCTGTTTTTCAGGCTCTTCTCAAAACTCGAACCTCCTTGTATATGTAGAGTCTCAATTGCAGTGAAATTAGCTTTTGAGCCAACCGTGCAATTGGAAATCCAGAGACCACTGTGGATGACCAATGATCCGGCACCATCTCTCTGAAATCCTCCACCAGCAACTAGGGACACAAACGGATGCGGTTATATTCGTATTCGTTCGTATCCATATTCGTTTTAAAGAGGTTATGGATCTTGTTTTCCTAAGACAGACGAATACGAATACGAATACGAATATTGGAAACGAATTTTTTGCGGATACGAATACGAATACGAATCCTAACTTAACGAATACGAATACGAATACGAATATGAATACGAAAGTTAAAACGAATACGATTACGAATACGAATATTCGTTAATAAATGAATTATTTTATTTAAATTATTCAAAACATTAGGGCTAACTTAGTAGGGTTTTCGGTTCTTGCCCCCTCCCACTCCCACCCGAGACCCGACACCCGACGCCTCTTCTTCCTTGAGCCCGCACGCCCCCTGCCGTCCTCCTCCAGCGCTCCTGCCGCCCTCCTCCACCATCCGCCCAGCACGCGCCAGCCCCCTGCGGCCCCCCTCCTTCCTCCTCCAGCCCGCGCCGCCCCCCTGCGGTCCCCCTCCTTCCTCCTCCGCCCCCGCCGCCCCCTGCCATCGCCCTCCTTCCCCTCCTCCACCACCCGCCCCCGCCGCCCCCCTGCCATCGCCCTCCTTCCCTTCCGCCCCTTGAGCCCGCGCGCCCCCCTGCGGCCCCCCTCCATCCCCTCCGGCCAGACCAGCCCCTGCGGCCCCCCTCCTTCCCCTCCGCCCAGCCCGACCCACCCCTGTGGCCCCCCTCCTTCCCCTCCGCCTAGCCCGACGTCGCCCCTGCGGCCCCCCTCCTTCCCCTCCGCCCAGCCCGACGTCGCCCCTGCGGCCCCCCTCCTTCTCCTCCGCCCAGCCCGACGTCGCCCCTGCGGCCCGCAGCCTCCCTCCTTCCCCTCCGCCCAGCCCAATGCCGCCCCTGCGGCCCTGCTCCTGTGCCTCCGTTTGCGATCGATTATTGGTAAATTTCATATTCTTGTAATGTTTTTTATGTATGGATTATGTTGTTAGAAAGAGTTAGAGTATGGAATGTTTTTGTTTATGAATATGGTTAATGTTATTGGAATATGCTTGTTTGATTTTTAACTTCAATGTTTGTAGAAAAATAATGAATACCGACCCATCCATGGAATGTTTTTGTTTATGAATATGGTTAATGTTATTGGAATATGCTTGTTTGATTTTTAACTTCAATGTTTGTAGGAAAAATAATGAATACCGACCCATCCATGAATACCGACCCATCCGTGAATACCGACCCACCCATTACTTTGCAAGATATTTATTTATTTCCATCAAACCCTTTTACAGTTTTACTGCATTATTCGTTATTACATTATTCTATCATAAGGAGTTAAATTTCAGATTCAAGTCATAATATGGAAGTAATGCGGAAGTGATTGCCAAATAATCAGGTACGCTTTTATATATAATTTTTTATTGCAATATTCGTTTGATATTCGTATTCGTTCGTAAAATATTCGTATTCGTATTCGTATTCGTATTTTGAGGATATGGATCTTGATTTTTTACATTCGTATAACATTCGTATTCGTATTCGTATTCGTAATATAAAATGAATATGGTTATGGTATGACTTGAATTCGTATTCGTTCATTTGCATCCATACCAGCAACCATGCCTTCTCAAATCTGAAAAAAAAATCTGTGGCATCTGCTTAATCCCAGAGTCCCAAACCTGCGATGTATGGTCTGACTAGGATCGCGGTGTGGATGAGGTCGAGGACAACAGAAAAAGGTCAAGGAGTTTGGCCGAAGCAAGAAGCTGATCCAATCTTGACCTAGAGACTGAATTGCGCCAAGTGAATCCCATATATGTTGCATCAAAAACTTCTAACTATAGCTTGTCAATCAGATCCCTCAAAGGCTCAAACTCAGCAGATCCAAGATCTTGTCCACCATGTAATCTGGGATTATCCGAAGAGAGAATGGTTACATTGAAATCCCCTCCTACTAGCCAGGCAACATCTGGAACCAAAGTTCATACCTCACGAATTTCAGAACATACTTCTGGCCTCATCACCATGGAGGTAGGTCCATACACACACGTCACCAACAAAAGGATGCTCGATCGAACAATCCGGAAGACCATTGAAATCGCATGCCCACCATTATAATCTGCCACAAAATCAACTTCTGTGTTTTTCCATGCAATAATGCTCCTCCCTACACTTCCAATGGCCAAGAGTTCTGAAGTCCGAAATAACACACGTCCCCATGGACTTCCAAGTCAACTTTGAGCATGTTACAAGCTTCGACTCTTGTAATAGAATGATGTCACACTTCCACTCATGTAGCAAAGCGTCGATCGACCGCCTCTTCTCTGGGACACCCAGACCCCTAATATTCTAAGTCAACATATACATTTAGGCACCATTTGGGCTCCCATGAGTGCAACAGCTCCAACCACATTCACAACTTGGCGCTTTTCCTCTGAAATAGGCTGAGACGAATGTACCTTTTTCCTCTTTCTGTCGCGGTAACGCTGTGTACTATTCCCATTCACCACCACCTCTGAAGAAGAGACAGAGGACAAGGAAGGAACATCGTCCACATTCAACGACCTAGCATTTCTAGATGACAAGGAAAGAAACTCTAGGCCAAGGCTTGCAAACACCATCTCCCCCAGCAATATCACCGCTACTGAGAGTGCTCAAAAACAAGGTTCAACATCGCTCATTGCATCTGCACCCACTTGTACGCCCAATGTTGTCACCTACAACTCTGTGTTTCCGTCCAGTCGTATGCGAGGAATCTCAACTTCTTTGTTCAGTGATTCATGTACATTGTAACCGAAAGGGAACCGACTAGGGGTCTTTTAAATGTTAACGAATCGATATCCAGGTCTTCCTAGACGAAGCGGGTCGAAAGGCCCACCGTTTACTGGATCGGGTCAAAGAAGAAGCTTGAATCCCAATAGGAATTGATAAAGCTCCAAAAGATTCAATGAATTATTCAGACTCAATATATGAATACACATAAAAAGTACCAGGAGCCTGCCTCCAACAAAGTTCTAGACTATCATATCATTGTCTCCTCTTGTAAATCGAACCGTAGTTGTGCCGAATTGTGCAGTTGTCGTTCCACCAAAGGTAAGATTTTGAAACCCATATTTTCTGGTAACAGCTCGGGACTTTCTTGAAGCAACTCCGCATCAACTTCCAGAAGATCCTTGTGATTCACCATCTTTGGATTCTTCTCTTGAAATTCTGTCGTCGATTGGACTGACGCCTCCGTTGTTGCCTTCTTCTCCGACGAATGGTCTAAAGTCGGTCTAGCAGTGTTAGAGCCGATCGAAAACTTATTTAGCACTGTTGGACGCGACGTTGTTGCAGTTGCATACAAAGACTCCGAAGGTGGCGGTGGAGGCTATTGCACCATTACCAGAATTGGGAAACACACTCGGCCAGCAGTCAAATCGCAAGGCCACTCCATCAACAGGACCTCCCTGTCCTTAACCACCACAAAGATGACTCGATGATCCATCGACAATTTTCCCTCCGAGAACCGCAACTTTCTCCATCGAATAGAGCTATGTTTCGACAGCAGCAGCAGATCGGGCTTACACCTTGAAAAGTTGAAAGTCCTCCGACACAGCATGTATTCGTTACTAGCAAGATAATGTTTCCCGTGAAGACATCTCCGACGATCCGCCGAACCACCTTCCTGATTGAAATCGATTCCCATGTTCCCTCATCCCAAGTCCCGATCAGGAAATCATCTCTCTTTTCCCCAGAACAGGGATTATCATAACTTAAAACCTCTGTATGCATACCCGCATTGCGTACCCCAGACGAAATCGCGGCTACATGTACGAGCTCTCTCAAAACCCTTTGTTGAACCGCTTTTGAGGGTCGAACACGAAGTCTAATGATGTCCTTCAGCACCACAGCCAAAACACTACGGCCTCCACGAACAGGACGAAGCCTGAGACCATAGATGACGCATCGATAGCATCGTTGGCCAAGCTTTCGATGAGAGTCCAACAACCACCCACCATCCCTCTCTTCTTCGTTTTTGGTAGCCCTCTCAATCTCACCAGACTTCTTGATGGAGACCATCAAAACCTCACGTCCCCCTCGCCAGGCAACCTCCCCTATCCGACCTCCTCCAGGTCGCCTCCCCTTCATACACCTGCCACCGGAGCCATGCTCGCTTCCGCCTCTCTCCCTCCATCTCATTCATTCCACTCCTTTCACTGTAACCAACTTGCCCTCAAATGAGGTTTTTTCAAATTTATGAAGTTCTAAATCTGTGTTTGGGTGTGTTATGTCATGTGTATTCTCGTTATGGTTTATGCCAACCTATTTACATAATCTTGTGTTGAACCTTGTCCATTTGTTTGGTTTTCTTAGCTATGTTGTGCACTAAGAAAAAGAATCGAATAATACACTAATAATAACCACCCTTAATGATGCTTTGGCACGTTCTGGTTGATGCTCCGATGTGTTATTGGAGAGATTTAAGATTGGTAACAATGTTGCAGAAATCGGTACTCAGTCAGTCGGATCACTGACTAAGGATTTAATCGACAGTTGGACGACTAATCGGATATAGTCAGTCATTAGTCAGTTTTGAATTTTTTAAATTATTTTAAACATATAAATCATCTTTTATGCATCTATTCTTATATTTTGCATAGATTTGTACATCTGGTATAATATAATAATGAAACAAAAGAAGTAATTGACTTTAAATATACCATTAAGCATATTAGAATAAGTCTTTTAAAAAAGCAAATAAAATAAAAAAAGTTCTATGTAAAAGTCGGTCGAGCCGACTAATCAGCCCGATTAGTTGGGTTGACCGACTAATGGCCGACTAGGCCTAGTCGACTCGACTAATCGGTCGACTTTTACAATAGTGATCGGTGAAGACACCAATAGACTTAAAATAAAAAGGTGATAATTGCTTTAGATGGCCAAGCATACACATGTGTTCACTATTCATCCTCACTACCTGGCGGCTAAAACTAAGGGCATTGGTTTCTCAGGCCACAAAAATTGCTCGTCGGATGATTATGTGAAGATGATGTGGATGAGGATCAAATTCTTGCAAACTGTCCTCTTATAACTTAATAAATATGTATATTGGCTATTTTTTCTCTTTAGATCAGTAAGTGTGCACACTATGATTTATGTTCTTTCTCTTTAATTCAGTGATTGTTGGATGAATCATACATATAGATAACCAATCATTTTGGATGAATAAATCCCAACAATTAATCTGATCAAGATGACAAATTCTTGATCATGTGATGATTATGTGAAGATGATGGGGATGAGGATCAAATTCTTGCAACCTGTCCTCTTATAACTTAATAAATATGTATATGGCTACTTTTTCTCTTTAGATCAGTAAGTGTGCACACTATGATTTATGTTCTCTCTTTAATTCAGTGATTGTTGGATGAATCATACATATAGATAACCAATCATTTTGGACGAATAAATCCCAACAATTAATCTGATCAAGATGACAAAAATGCTATAACAAAACTAATTGCATGGACCACTGCAGATTGGATAGAGGGGATACCACTGTGGGTATACTTTCTTTTCTAGACATTAATAAATATCAGTACCATAACAACGTCGTTCGGTTTTGTAGTTGGTTAAATTGGATTTCGTCATTCCTAAAATCAAAATCATGAAAAATATAATCTCCAATCTGCATGAAGCAATAGCAAAAAAAAGTAACAATGTTTTGGCGTTAAACCAAACATCTAAAATGCTATAGTTAATATTGGGGGTGGTGATGCCATCCAAATGTCAACCGACATTTAACCAAGCAACTAAAGGCACTGGATTTGATATTGTGGCGCATCCAAATGCCAAAAGTCAAACATCGTCACCATGAACATAACCATACAAATATTCTGTTTCCAAATAGCAAATCCAATAATTAAGTCATGATTTCGACCAGACTGAACTGATTTTACAATTTCAAAAAAAATATAAACATGCCTGATATTTAGGTGTTGTTTAGATAGACATAAGGGTATTTTGCTAGCTAATCATAAATGAAATCATAATGCGATAATGTGTACATGAAAAAAATAAGCAGATTGTGATTGTAACATTTAAGGACAAAAGCCCCATGATGAACATGTTCTGTTAGAATGTAGAGATGCCAGCTCCAACCATGTGACATTTGAATGTCTGGTTTCCATTGTCTGGTAAATTGTTGACCATCTGGAGTAGTGTAGGAAAAAGCTAATCCATCCAATTTCCATTGACCTTTGGTATTAGGGCACAGGTGAGAGGAAAGAGGAAAGTAGAGCGGTGTGGAATCAAGTGACCATGTGAATAAAAATATCTCCACCGATGCTTGTTACAGCCCATCCAAGGGCTCACGTTTGATGCACTCATCCTCTCATAAAATCATACTCCTCATAGGATCAGCCCTGTGTGTATGGATGCATTTTTAGACAAAAATTTTAAAATTGATGACCTGTTTATTAATCATTGATTCTATTCAAGGCTAGTTATCCAGAATAATCACAGAAATAAAAATAAAATAATGAGCAGAAACTTTACTAACCCGTCTGAAGTTGCAAGTATAACGGGCAAACACCAATCATTCACTCCAAGTGCAATTAATCTCCATAAAAAGCTATCATGGTAAATTGATGAAGATACTATTGAATCGTCATCAGAGTCTGCCTTCCTCAAAGCATCAATGTTATTTATCACCAATTTTGGCTGCATGTAATGATATTTAGCAGTGATTTTAAAAAACATAATCCATTATCGTAAAATAATACTTCATATTGTAATCAAACAAGGAAGGAATGGTTTACCTTCTAATATTATACTGGACAATACTATCAAAAAGCTTCGAAAGGAGAGTGGCAATCTTAGCAATTATGTAGCCTTAAACCTACGGGGTGAGTATTTTGGCAACAAGCATCCTTTGATACCATTCCCCTCTCCCACTCTACCAAGCATTTCTTCCCCAAAACCATGTTTAAAAAGCTAACCATGAGTTCAGCATTTGAAAGGTTCAAAATACTAACCCTGCATACAAGGACAGTGTGGATGTATGAACACTATGAGATATTCAAACAGAAGATTCAATTATGCAAGGACAGGAAATGAATGTGATTCATCTTTTTTATTCCGATTCATTGCTGGTTGCAACCATTCGCAAGCTAAAAACAAACAAGCACCAAATAGTCTACAGAAATCCTAAGTTGTTCTTCCAGCATCTTGATTATGTGTTTTACTTTCCTATTTCAGAAAAGTGCATCGGATGTGTGAATTGTCATCTAGGTGTGTGCCTAACAAGACATTCTTATGAAAAATTGGCAAGGTACAGGAATAGAAGAGGCAAACCTGCCGAGAAAAGTAAAGGATTGGGTAATTGGATAATTAGATCTTGCGGAAAGATCCATCATTTATCTAATAGAGGGCCATACGTTTACATCTCCTATTTGTGAGAGAATGCGAGTGAAGCCTATATATATGGCCCGGATCGAGTGGAAATCAATGAAAACCATGGCTATTAGGTCAGTGCTCCCATGGAGTATGATAGCCATCTTAACCGTCTCAAACCGTGTAAATTTAATATTTTGATGTTTGTTTAATTGAATTTATTATTTGTAATTGAGATTTCCACATAGCATCGGAGCACGACTTCCTGAGTTGGTTCATATCCTAGCTTTGATTTTCTTTCTTTCGGTATTTTATCCAGAGTTAGGGTGTGTTTGGTTGGAGGGAAATCTTGCCTTCCAAGAAAGGGTTCTCTGGTGGATAACCTTTTTGTTTGTTTTGGTGTTTGGATGGAGGGTTTGTTGTTGAGAGGGTTTGTTGTGATGTTATTATATTGAAGTTCTGAAAAATAATTAGATATTGAGTATTTTGTGATTGTTAAATTACAAGATGGCACACTATAATTTTTTGTTTGAATAGAAGAAAGAGAAATGGAGGATTGGATGTATTAGATGTGAGAGGGGGTTGTCAGGTGGGTCCCACAAGAGAAAGTGATATATGGCTGGTGGACCCTGAATGATAGAAAACAGGATTTTGAATGGAAATCAGGAGGGGGATCCGAGGGTTTTAGGGAGGAAACCCATCCCTAGGTTTCCCTCTAAGGCTCCAACCAAATGCACCCTTAATGTTCGTATTCGTGCAATTCACACGTGGACAAGTCGTAAAAGAAGCAATCGCACGGATGTGGCAGTATGAGGAAAAGAAATGTCAATGTTGTTCCTAACATCTTGATCGTTTAGAGTTAATGTCCATAAGCATGCGATTCACACATGGGGATATCATGAAAGAAGCAATCGCACAATTGTGGTGGCATGAGAAAAAGACAATGTTGATGTTGTTCCTAACATCTTGACCGTCACCAACCATGCATTGGAAATCGACATCACAAGCGATGTGGGAGGGACAGCGCTTCGAAGGTCGTAAGAGGCGCATAGACATGCAACGTCGTGAGTACACAATAACTCCATGCAAAAGCGAAGCAGCATCAACAAACACAATAATGCAGTGAAGCTCCTCAAAGACAATGCAGGCGATGAAACAAGAGCAAGTGGTGCCAACACAAGATGGAAGAGGAGAGGAAAAAGAGAAAGGGTGGTTAGTCCCCTCGAGGGAAGAGGTCTCCTCTTTCATCGTAATGCATAATGAGAGAAATCAAATGATGCATGGCAAGAGATTGAACAGAGTTAGGGATCGAACAGTGTTAGGGATCGAACATAGTTCTCAAAAGATTAAGGCGTCACCGCCCACCATATCAGCAAATATCCTTTGCAGATCCTTGGGGGTGTCCAGTGTGTCATCTCCAGCAACACAATGTGTATCATCGTACCAATTAATCATAGATGCCATTGTACATGTACATTCACAGGATATTTTTTATAATTTTTTCATCATTTAGAAATTCAAAAAATAGGATAAATTTGCATAATAATTTTCTTACATAAAAACTCATATATCGCCAGTAATGTCGGTATCGCCAAGATGGCGCTATCGAAACCACCCATTATATTTTTTTTCTAGGATATCGGCAACATATCAACAATAGGTTGCTCATGTCGTTTATATGTCGCCAATGAAGTTTCCTTCTTTTTCTTCAAAATATGCCCAATACCACCAATAGAATTTCCTCAATTGATTCATTTCTCCCTAAATATGTTGTTGTTTTCTCCATTTCCCTCATTTCTCCATTTCCTCAATTCCCCCATGTCGCGACATTTGGGAAGATATCATATCCATCCAACGAGACCGAGCTATTTGTTATTTCAATTTCTTTATACATTCTACATGATAAAACGTCTTATTGCATGCCTTAATCAGCACTGCATATCACCTTGTGTGATGATTATAATGACAATAATACTATAAAACTTATATTTAGACCTCTAGTTTGGCAAATAAGTGTGTAGGTCTATCTTATTTAGCGATTGAAAAATGTTGTTCTTAATTTTGAAAAAAATTAATTTTCATAACCATTTCGAAAATTTATAGCGATATCAGCGACATGACCTTCTTTGAGCTTGGCAAAACGACACATATAACGATATTTAGGTCATGCATGGACTCAAATTTCAGCGAAATTCAGTTGAGTTTAGTTGAAAATTTCTTTCTCCAAGTCAGCAAAATCGAAACACTATCTTATTTCTTTTTCCAGAGTTTCGACGAAATGTCGGTAAAATTTCATCAAAAATTGTTCTTTGTTTCGGCAAAACAACAAAAATTAAGGAATCTAGCCTTTGTTTTCATTGAAATTCGCTGATATCATAGGATTTTAGCCCATTTCTATGCTGATGTGTTGAATTTTTAAAGAGCTTTATATTGTGTGAGCAAACTTCTTTAATTAATTTCGAAATTTAGGGTCTAAATCCAAACTAAATAAGTTAGATACAAGAGTTAAATTCAAGTTTTAACCTAACCACGTGTTTTTGTTCATTCTTTATTGTGATATTTGTGGGTGTTTTATTTTGTTGTTATTGCATATGCTCCACCATTCTTGTTGAAGTGGTAAAAGTCATGCCTTCAACTTCTAGTTCAAAATCCATTTCTGATTTTAAGCATGTGGAGATTATAACAATAATACTCCCTCAAAACTTATATTTACACCTTAATTTCCATGTAGCTTGCCAGATGTTGCTACAGAGTAGAAGCGTGCATGCTTAATTTCCATATCATCACAGATTTCATGAATTTTCAGAACTTCCACTTGCTTCATAAAAATGTAATTTTTACTTGTAATAGGCAGAGGCAGTCTTCATGGATTGAGTTCACAACTCCGTATTAAATCCCCTCTTTCACAACTCAAAACTGCTCCTAACAAACTAGCAGTCCAATAAAGTGTAAGAGAAACATCAGCATATGCCATGTAGCAAGCACTCCCCAGACTCCAAAAAAACAGACAATACAGTGTTTGATGACTTTAGACTTTTTCATTTACATCAATTCCTATTTTTTTGGTAAATCACAAGTCAAGCAATGTATTCTTGTTCTCTCCGATTTGGCGGCTTTGCACTCCAACCCCCCACCCCCCCCCCCCCCCCCCCACCCCAACTTCAGAAGCCTGCTTCTGGCACATCAACACTTTGAAAAAAAACACTATAGTGCAAGACCTCCATATCACCAACTCTCCAACATTGTAAACCTGATAGTATTTCTATTTCTCGTGTGCATTTCAAGTTGATCGAAATTCTACTACTGCTGTCCTCTCCACATCACAATGCGCAATCCAACAAAGACGAAAACAACGAAGACCTGGAAGTGACCGGGCTCAGCAGCACGAGAGAGCAGCTCCAGCAGCAAGCATGGCCAGTCCGTGCACGCATCGGCCAGCGACCTCGAGAACCTCCCCGTCCGTCTCATCTCCCGAATTGCCTCCCCTCTCCACTCCAGATGCATACCCACCACCTCTTTCGCCACCCTCAGCGCCCCAATCGCCTCCCGCATGTACGCTGCCTCCTCCTCCGCGTCCACCTCCGCCTCCAACCCATCAGAAACCCCGTCTCCAGCGTACCTCACCACCGCCCGCGTCCACAACAGCGAGGTTGGACCCCCCCGGTCTGCTCCCTCCCCAAGCACGCGGCGGAGGGCAGCGCGAACGCCTCGTCGGCGGTGGAGCACAGCGAGAATGTCGCGGGAGGAGATGGAACCAAGGCGGACGGCGCGGAGAGCGAGGGACTCGAGGGAGGAGTGGAGGGACTGGCGGAGGGAGGAGATTGGGGAGTTGGGGGAGAGGTCAAGGAAGGCGGTGGAATGGGGGGCGGTGCTCCAGTCTTGGAGGAGGAGGCGGCGGAGGAGGGTGGACTTGCCGGTGCCGCGGGGCCCGTGGAAAATGAGGGGCTGCGCCACGCGGTGGCGAAGAGCGTGATCATTCAGGACGGTCTCCAGAAGGGGCCGCGGGACGACGCGCCACGGCGTGAGCGCGCCTTTGCTCGCCATTGGTTATTTCGGAAGCGTGATGCTCCCTTGCGGATGGGCGGTGGCTGAGGGAGAGAAGGAGATAGATGGGGAAGGGTTTAGGACTTTTTTACATGTAATCTTTCTTTCTTTGACTTGTGTGTCGGGAGGATTATATTATGGTAGAAGATGGTTGGAGGGATAACAAATACCACTAAAATAAGAGATTTAGGGCATTCAGTGGCAGGTTTGTGGGTCTATAATCCCGCCTAAACTTGTCTCATCTCTACCACGGGATTACGTCAGAGGTGGTGGTCATGTGCTGGTGTTTGCAGGGTGAGGAAGGTCGATCGGAGATTCCCAATCCCCCACCCTCTTCCTCCTCGCGTTAAGCTCCCGCCACTGATCCTAACCACCCTCGCACGACAACAACCCATCACCTCGACTGCGCTTCTCCTCTCACCCTCATTTGATGTCCCTCCTAATCTTCATTCCACTTTCGATGGGCAGGCACCCCTCCATCATGAATGGCAATCACTACCCCTCCCCCCATTTTGCATGCAGTCCCTCTCGTGAAGATGATGAAGGTCGTAGCAACGTGGAACGAGACTCAACCTACCTTGACGTATTGTCCCATCTTGTGGAATCATGCTAGGCTTTTGGGCGACAAGCAATGTTGTCATGGCGACTTTAATGTTGGCTTTATGGTGTTGTTGGACAATAGTTGAGGTTTGCATTGATTCACCCCTTCTTCTTGACTATTCATTGCTCTATTCTACAAAGGCTGAATGGTCAGATTGGATCGGTAGATGTGATCGACTTACACTTACATATGCCTTTTTCCCCACATCTTCTTTGCAATGGCTTCAAATGTGTTCTAAGGCTTCCACCCTCGCTCCTAACCATTATTTAGGGGGGCAATGAGTGGACATTCCACCCTCCTTGAGATCTTCCTTCTTGCTTCTTGCTTGCATATCTCGTTCATATTGTATGCTACCTCAAAGACTACATATAAGCTCTTGCCATTTTAAATGGTAACATGTCATGTTTATCTCGATTCCCATTAGTTAGGTCTTACTTGTGCATAACATATCATTTTTTGATGCATGTTTTCACTTCTTCATGTGGATTGGTCAGGTTCTATTCTCAAACTATTTTTGTTGGTAGACAATGGATCAAGAATATAGTATTGTTAGTTTTTGATTTAGAATCAGAAGTTGAATCTACTATATTAGTAAGTAGGGAGCATACCCACGCTCCGCGACAGGCTGTTTAAATTCATAATAATAATGATAAAATATGTGAAGCAACACTTAGTAATTTATCCCTTTTGTATATAAGATTAATCTAAATATCAAAGGAAATATCACGCATAAAATTAAATAATCGAAACATTACTGATTCAATTATAATGACGTATTTAACTTCATTATTATTATCATTGTATATATTAGCATATACAAAATGGTAACTATGACATAATTCAATAAAAAATTAATGTTAATAAATTTATTATTGATCTGTCATGATCATACAAACAACCTCAAAAATCAATTTAGTGATGATGGTGGAGAGAAAACTTTAGTATATATCATTATTTACCATCTCTATCTTTATTGAAGCTTTGTATAATACAATATTAAATAATTTCAATAAATGAAAGTTCCATCCTCCCAAGCAATTACAACTAACATCTAAAGGTATTTATCTCTCTTCGGACATACCTTTCTTATTTCAAACATGGTGGTTGATGATTTTGTTATATATTTTTAAAGTGTGATATCATGGGATTATAATGAAAGAAAGACTATAAATTTCGATTAGTTGTCATAATTAAAGAAAAATCAACAAAATTTAAATGTTAGACCTTGAATTAACATGTGATTCAAAGCTTGATATGATGAAAGTTCATGCAAACCTTATACTTGTATAATATGCCTCGATCATTGAATTGTATCCCTCTTTGAACCTTTAATTACCAAATATAATTTCCTTAAATTTTCTATTTAAATTATAACAATGAGGTACTTACAAATACTATCGCATGATATGATTAAAAATCACTAGATAAATTAATATTTGTGTAATAACTGCATTTACCGCGGTTCTCATTTGAGATCTTACGTGTATATTCATATTGGACTCTATTGCGGTATATGGAGCCTGTTTCACCCCTAAAATAGGTGGGGCTCCACTTGACTGTTCGAACCTAGAGTTAGGCACGTGACTCTCAGAGCTTCTTTTACTTATATCATTATGTGATTGATCATAGATATTATACACTAAATAAGCATCAATAAAATTCACAAGATACACATAAGCATCGCTTTACATTATCCAAATAAGATAATTTCTATCTTGTTAATAGGAGCATGTTTAGGATGCAACTTTTCTCATCATGCATGCATTTAGTGATAAATTTAATTTTAGTGTTGCACTTGCATGGAGAATGCCAGAGGCACTGTGAGTATTTCTCTTGAGCATGCATCATGTTTTCTCGTTGCATCGCCTTTTTTCGATTTCCCAATCTTGATTAACAAATAAGGATTTTAATGGAATTGGGAGTGACCGTTAAACGTGATTGCTTGATTGTCTACACATTCAGTGACAACCTAAGCTAAAACTAGCACTGATAATGGAAGTTTACTCAAATAAAAATGGAGTAAAAATGACACTTATTTGATGAGAGAGCAAACCCCAACATTGTGCGGATGATGGATTATGCACATTGAGAGGTGAGGACGTGTCTTGGGATAGTGCCCAAAACCCACATTAAACATTACATAAATGGACTCATATCTTGGATGATCACCAATAAAAATAGGTAAGATAACTGACCGACATTTGTTGGTCTTTATATGTGTGTGTCGGTGAACTCAAGAGTGATTGCTTGATTGGTTTGAGACTTGATTGTGATTTATTAAAAAATCTCTCCCATCAACATTACACTCCATTTTTCATCTAAATATGCTCATTTCATCTGAGAAGATTCGTCTAACCCTAACTGGTGTCTCGGTTCCCCATCCCTTAGATCCAAATCCACATACTTAGGCTACTCTTCAGCCTAAGTATTGTGGGAACCAAGTATCTCTGATTGTTCATCCGGGTCCCTCCATATTCATTTCATATCTTTGTACTTAGGTTGTTCTTAGCCTAAGTATAGGGGAGACCTGAGTCCCTGTACATTTTCTATGCATCACTCGTTTGACCCCTATTCCTGATCATTCTCTTATACTTAGGTTATTTTTAACCTAAGTATATGTGGGAGACCCGAGACAATTCATGGATATCCCTTTATATTTTACATGATCTATGGTTTCGTATCACTCAGTACTATGAGGACATAGCACAAGCTAAGATATAGGGGGTGTGACGTTTATATTTCAAATATACTTTAGCCATGGCTCATAGTTTCGAAATTTTCAAGCTTTTTGGGCTACTGTAAAGTATCCCTTGACGTAATTTGTGTAAAATATTTATAAAATGATTTGAAATTTTTTCTAACTATGTGATATAATATTTTTAAAATATTTTACGATGTTTTGAAAAATGAGAATTTGATTTGTTTTGAAATCATTTGTAAAATATTTGAAAATCTATATCATGTGACATGGGTTGTAAAATCTTTTCAAAAAGGATGATGAAAATGAGGTTAACTTGTGTTTGTAAATAAGTCTAACTCTGTTCAGAAAAAAAATAAATCAAAAAGCACAAAAATACAAACCAAATGAGTTGGACTAATCCCTAATTCTTTCACTATCACTCATAGCATGAGGAGTAAAGAACACTTGATTTATGAGGTCCTAGGATTCAAAGTTAACCATCCTTAGTCATTATGGTGTGAAACTTAATTATTCACACTTCGATAGTTTGAAAGATATGTGTGCTATATTGCATGCTTTATCTTTACATTAAAAAATACGACTCACACCCCTCATATGCACAACTACATTCATGATGAGATGGGTTGAGGTTTCACTTAAGGAGCTGTGATTTGAAATTTGAGTTTGGACATGATTTAATAATGCTCGTGGATGTGATAAAATCAATAAAGGCTTCATGAAACACGAGTTTCATCAGCTTAGCTAGTATGTGACCAAGGTTCCTATATTATCTTGACATTTACCTAAGTGTTAGGGCATGATAAAAACATAAAAATATTGATCAGTGTGCGTCAACTTGGTAAAAGCAATGGAGCTAGTCAAAAAATAAAATAAGAAAATAAAAGAAAGAAAAAGAAAAGCTCTTATAATTCAAAGACAAATACAAAGAGCTTCCAGCAAAGGCTTTGCATTGGAAAGTGAGTCTTTGACTTCTAATCTTAGCCATTCAATTTTTTTCAATGATTGGGATATAATGCTCTCAAAATCTCTTCCTAACATGGGTTCACTCCTTTCAAAATCTCCTCTTCTCACAATTCTGAGATGATGTCTATCACACATATACATGTATATTGTAACGTCTCGGGCTTAGGTCCCCGGTCCGTTATCGAGGAAAACTGGCCCCGACAACTTGTTGGGTTTGGGCCCAAATGAACCCGTTGACAACCACCCAAAATGCTTAAGCCCAAGTTGACAAGTAGTAATCCCCACCACTTATATACCACACCCACACTTTGTGAGTTTTCCATGTGGTACTATGTTTGGGGTTAGGGTGTTACAACCTCCCCCACTTATATTCGCAACGTCCTCGTTGCGACATGGCTCGTCACTTATTCCCACTGATAGTGGCGGCTGCACGCTCCGGGTAGCCATTTCCTCCAACCTCTTTGTAGGGGCGGCTCCACCTCTCGGGTAGCCCTTTCCACTATCAGAGTGAATTTGGCTCTGATACCATTTGTAACGTCCCGGGCTTAGGTCCCCGGTCCGTTATCGAGGAAAACTGGCCCCGACAACTTGTTGGGTTTGGGCCCAAATGAACCCGTTGACAACCACCCAAAATGCTTAAGCCCAAGTTGACAAGTAGTAATCCCCACCACTTATATACCACACCCACACTTTGTGAGTTTTCCATGTGGTACTATGTTTAGGGTTAGGGTGTTACAACATCTAACAATATTCTATATAATTAAATATGTGATTTCCCATATCTATAAGATTATGTCCATACAACACAAGACTTACAAAAATTATTCTTGAATAAGATATTTGGTAATTAGTTTCTTATATACCATCGACAATGTCAACTTGCAAATAGAATTCATAAATAAATACTTCTCTATTATCATTAAACTTAATCCTATCTCGAAACTTAACAGTATAATGTTACAGACGTCATTGGCTTATCTAAACATTAATATACTTTGTCGTTAACAATTATAAAAGTTAAGAGGAGTATTCATGCATCTAGATACCGTAAGAATAATCATCGCAAACACGATTGGAAGGCACTCATCGATATAATGTTCCTAAGGGTTGGACACATACCTTCATGATGCGAAAATATACACAATGACGATTCGATTGCGCGAGATCCAGATCATCACCGACCACATTGCCGTGCCTCCGATTTTGTCGGATGAAGACTCGATGTCGATGGAAAGGTTGTCGTCACCGGACTCAAAAATGGTGCTCACCAGATTGTTGGTTCTCTCCCTTTCTCTCTTTCTCTTTCACTAAACGAAGGGATTCCCGTGTCCCTCTTTAAATATCTCTTGTTCGCTCATTCTCTCATCTTTACCTCTACCTATTTATTTATCTTTCCCTATATTAAGGAAGGAGAGAGAGAGAGAGAGTCATCCATTCCTAAATAGGAAGCCCACGTGCATGGGAGGAGAGGATTGAAATAGCCTCATAACCGCCCATCTCTCTATCTTCCTCTTTTCATTCGTCTCTCTCTCTCTCTCTCTCTCTCTCTCTCTTTAAGATGAATACAAACAATGGCACAAGTCTCTTCTCATGCACAAAGCAACTTTCCAAAAATAGATAGCTTACACGGAAGCAATGGGGTTGAATTGGCCATCATAACCGCCCATCTCTCTTTCTCTCCCTCTCTTTTCATTTTTCTCTCTCTTGGCAATTATGAGTGGTTGCATTTGTGCTTTTCATGCAATTAAAAATGAACAGTAAGATTAGCACAATCTCTTGCCGTGGGCAAAAATCTCTTCCAAATATAGAAGTCCTATGCTTGAAATAAAGGGATTGAATTGATAATAATTAACCACCCGTCACTTTCCTTTTACTCTCTTTTAATAAATCAATAAAAATCTTTTTATACAAATTACTTATTAGATTATTTTCTATATTATTTTAGTGGTTATTACATATATATATCAAGTATGTATGGAAAACTTCAAATGAGGCATGGTGCTTCATGTTATAGAAAAGGCTACCATCACATCCTCATGTTTTTTATCCTGTAATTAAAATCAAAAGCCTACCAGAATTTATTTTTCTTAGATGGAAATCTATCTTAGTTATTTTAACACATCCTAAATATTTTATTTAATGATCCTAATTTCTCTACCATTTTCTCACTCACCTGCTTGCTAAAAAACACCTTCCAACCCGCGGAGAAGCATTCGCAAAATAATTCCATAAGTGAAATAAATATGGAATCGCAAGTTTGAAAAAGAGATTTTACTCATTTTTAACAATTTTAATGCATTCATAACTACTAAGCAAATAAAAATTGATTTTAAAATTAAGATTAATTGTACAAGTTCTTGTTATTTTCTCAATTGAGATCGTAACAACGATGGAAATCATCGTAGCAAGAGAATATTTCCAAGGGGATGATGGTCCTTGTACCTGAAGGACAAGAATGATTGGAAAAATGAGCACTATGAGGATTGCATATGCAATGGATTTATATATTTACATATCCAATCTACCACTACATTATTTTAAGTTTATTTTGACATCTGTATCCATATCCATTTGAAAATAGACGCAGATATGAATAAAATGTTTTTATCTATCAGAATTTGTGTCGGCATACATATTTCATATATAAATATAACTATAGATCTATTTTTAATCATATGCAATATAATTGTGTACCTTCTTTCACCACGTTTGATATAATTGTTATGAGAATACTTATATTTTAATATGTTTATATCCTATGTGAACAGTAAATGCATGTATACTTAAACTAATCTATTGAATATTTCCAATATTATATGTATCCATTCCGCGTTCATTTGTTATCTATAAACGTTTTTTTAAAAGATATGGTAATGTAGTTTTAATATTCGTCAATATTCGTATATGCATTCTATTCGTATTTAAAAATTGGATGAAGTATGATATAAAAAGGGAAAAAAGAGTATGTTCCCTTGGAGCATGTAACTTACGAACTGCCACCCTTTTTTCCCGTAATTTTTTTTTTCTAAAATGAAACATAATGGAATTTCGATCACAATATATCACAATGGTATCATTTAAAAGTCGATTTAAATCGAGATTTCTATCCCCTCCATCAAGACTATAAAATTTAACGGTCTCAGAATTACTGAAATCGACCTCATCCAGATGGAATTGTTAGGAACATATGTTTTACACTAAATTAGAAAAATATATTCCACTTATTATTCTAATTAAATCTCCTTGGATTTCATTTAAAAAAATAAAAAAAATTGTCAGAAAAAGGTGGAAGCATGTTCTTATATGCCCCCAGGGAACATGCTCATTTAACACTATATACAACTTATATCATATCTATATCTGACCGTTTGCATCTTTAAGGAAAATCCTTTAGTAGTTTAACACGTGAAAATCAGGAAATTCTACCTCGTCATGTTCAAGATCTTGAAAATATGTGTTAATCACCTCATCATATCGAGCATCAACAGTAAGTCCTATGTACGAAAATTATGTTTTATTTTTTTTAAATGGCACTTACATGGTCAGATTGGTGATACAGAGGCACAATCATGACCTTTTCTTCCGAACTTGATAATTTAATTCCGGAAAGGCCGGATCTTAGTTGCTTTGTTTGCTTAATTCATCAGAGGATCTGTTTTTTTCTGGAAACCTAAAATTTCATTGAAAATATAAACTCCTCGGAGCGATGTTGATATATTCCCAGCTAAAGTAGAGGGAAAAACTTAAATAAGTAAATATACCTCATTTTATCTTATGGTGGTATTTTAGTTAGACTGCATAATAAGTTTTGATCAAACTATCCTTTCAAAAAATAAGTTTTTGGTAGAGGTATTTCCATCTCAAGGTCTCATCAATATCATACGAGAAATTTATTACACAAAATATATTTCATTTGTTTAAAATCAGTTTAGCTAATGATCATCCTTTATGCATCTCTAACGCTGAAATTGCAAAACCGTTATTTCTCGAGTATACCTTTACCGAGGAAGTTTTAATTTCATTACTTTAAATTGTCATTCGAATTCCTCCTATTTGTAAATGAAATCGATGCGGACATCAACCTACTGATTGACTTGGAGGGAGAGTTGTAATGGGATTTTTGAGGTCTAAAAAATGCAAACTGGATTTTGGAATCAACCTCATACCGAACATGCTTCAATCAAGATCTCTGAAAAGTAATATTTGGCTACATGAAAGCGAGAAAACTTTTGGAATTATTTTGTATGTTGCTAGTTGGTTTATTTTTGTTAAAAACTCTCTTTATCTTTTGATTTTGCTAATGGGACTATCTGGGATTTTTGAGTGAATGTTACCTATTTTGCTTAATTAAATTTTAGACAATAGTGATATTTGATTCTTGTTATGAAACTTGCCTCAGATATACCTTGACTTAGACTCTAAATTATGACAAAAGATATTTAGAGATATTGCCTTTTGCGCCTTATAGAAATTACACAAGATTTAGATCCTTTGATTTATTCAAGATATATTTTATATCTTTTTAAAAAGGACAAATGTCTTTGGTTAGAATACATTATAGGGCTCCCCAAAGAATTTCGGTGCATCTTTTGGTGGTATTTTAGTTAGGCTGCATAATAAGTTTTGATCAAACTATCCTTTCAAAAAATAAGTTTTTGGTAGAGGTATTTCCATCTCAGGGTCTCATCAATATCATACGAGAAATTTATTACACAAAATATATTTCATTTATTTAAAATCAGTTTAGCTAATGATCATCCTTTATGCATCTCTAACGCTGAAATTGCAAAACCGTTATTTCTCGAGTATACCTTTACCGAGGAAGTTTTAATTTCATTACTTTAAATTGTCATTCGAATTCGTCCTATTTGTAAATGAAATCGATGCGGACATCAACCTACTGACTGACTTGGAGGGAGAGTTGTAATGGGATTTTTGAGGTCTAAAAATGCGAACTGGATTTTGGAATCAACCTCATACCGAACGTGCTTCAATCAAGATCTCTGAAAAGTAATATTTGGCTACATGAAAGCGAGAAAACTTTTGGAATTATTTTGTATGTTGCTAGTTGGTTTATTTTTGTTAAAAACTCTTTTTATCTTTTGATTGTGCTAATGGGACTATCTGGGATTTTTGAGTGAATGTTACCTATTTTGCTTAATTAAATTTTAGACAATAGTGATATTTGATTCTTGTTATGAAACTTGCCTCAGATATACCTTGACTTAGACTCTAAATTATGACAAAAGATATTTAGAGATATTGCCTTTTGCGCCTTATAGAAATTACACAAGATTTAGATCCTTTGATTTATTCAAGATATATTTTATATCTTTTTAAAAAGGACAAATGTCTTTGGTTAGAATACATTATAGGGCTCCCCAAAGAATTTTGGTGCATCTTTTTAGATCAAAGTTGCTTTTTCTAAAAATTGAAATATCATTTCAACCTCTTTTCAAAAAAATCATAAATAATTTAAACCACTTCAAAAAATTAACAAAAGAATAGTGTAGATGTATTTTGTCATGATTTATAATATATTAAAAAATCATTAAAATGTTTATGTTTTATCTTAAAATTCAAATAAATTGAAAAACATGACGACCCGGACACAATCTGACATTTCTCTCTTCTTTATAAAATTTCAAGACCTTATAGCGAATATCCATTTCATCACCTTTATTCTCTCGTTTTGGCCTTAAATCTTTAGTTAAATGTATGTAAATAATATTAATTTGTATAAACAGTTCCCATTATTTAGGCTATATCGTGTAATTTAATGGATTTAATTCTAAAATAAAAGAATAGAGGGAAAAAGAAAAAAAAGAAATACTGAAGTTATTGAATGCGCCTAAACCTCGATACCCAGTCATCATGATGGCTTGGTCTACAAGGAATAAAGTAGTAGGAGATAAGAGCCAAACATTACACAATAAACGCTAATTCTTATTCTCCAATAAATGCTTTTTGGAACCCATTTTATTCTTTATTTCTTACACCTCAAATCAATAATTTTGAACATGAAACCTATACATAAAAATATAAAGAGAAATATAAATTTAACTTCATTAAAAAATAATGCACAGTGTGCCCTAAACATTCAGCAAAAAAGCCGCAAAGAAAACTTCTCATACATATATCTTCTCCATAAAAGCTTAAAATTCATCAAACTCACTTTTATTTTCATAAAATTAATTATCTATTTAATGAAGGACATTTTATTTTATATGGAGTTTAGATGCAAAAGTTGACTTTTGGACCCTCATTGTGCACTATATTTATATATAATACATTATATTTATTATTTATATGTTTAGATCTCTCATATTCTTATAATTTTGTAAATATTATTTAAAATACATGTGCATAATAAAAATAGAATAAAAAAATTAAAAATACATTGAAATAAACAAGTATACTTTCATACATAGAGGAAGTACACTTATATATACATATATGACAATATATCTAATTATTGATGTACATAATTTAACTCAGAAAAATACAATAAACATACCTAAATGTGTATTTAAATAACTTATAAATATACAAATTGTATAAATAAAATAATAACATCTAAATACAAATAAAAAATAAAATACAATCTATGTAAGTAAATATACCTATATTTATACATGTAAAAAATAAAACCTAATAAATTAACTTGTAAAAATAAATAAAAAATCACAATAAAATACTATATACAAAAAAGTATTTTTCATGTTTTGACATAAAATATATTTAATAATAAGTTTTCATCTTATTTTGTCGTCTGGCAGCTTACATGGCCCAATAGGGGGCCGGCCTTGGTTGACCTGCTAATCAATTGGCCACCTAGTCTTGTAGAGGTGTTAGACCCGCAGACCCCCTCGCCTTCCTTGATTTTCCCCGCTCAAGTCATGCACTTTTCGGGGAGTGATTCCTCCAGCAAAGTTTCTCCTTGTTTATTGCTCTTTCACACCATGATCATTCCTCGATCAGTGGAGCCTTGGACGTCGAGCAAATCCTAGTTGAAATCCCCCTTATATATACTAACCATATGCCTCCATTTGATTTCTAATCCCACTTCAGCCTTGAAATCCCCAAATTTTCTTGTGCCTGAACTTGGTGACAGCAGCACCGTTTCCGGAGTCTTTGGCGTAGAGGAAGAGGACCAGAGGCGGAGATCTGAGCTTGATGGGGCCCTTCTGGTTGAGCTCCTCGACTCCTTGTTCTACAGGTAGAGCTATAGTTTTTTTTTCATTCTTTTCATTCCTAGCATTAGCAGTAACCCTAGTTTTCTTTTTGTTTCGTTAGTTATTATATATTATGTCGTAAAATCATCCATTCGTAGTTCGTCAGAGCTTTTGCTCTGGCCACCGTTTCTCACCGTCACATCCCTTTTCTACCTCACCTGACACCTTGATCATCTTCCCCTTCGAGTTCTCTACATCCTAGGCACCTCCATCCACCTCGATCTCCTCCAGATCGAGCAATATGCTCCTCCTCCACTGCTCGTTGGAGCTCCACTCCACCCCATTCTCACTCATTTCTACGTCAACACAAGACCTATAATGTTCCTTTTTCTTCTGTGAGTCTAACCTTGTAGGGTTTTGCATATGTGGACCCCATCTGGGTTGATTTTCGCTAAGCCATAGGTTTCCCGGCAGCTTGACTTTCCTCTATCGTTTAGGACCCCACCAATGGGTCTTGGACTCGTTTAAGCTGCCCAGTCATCGCGTGGGACCTCCAGCTTTGTTTTGCGCTACTTGGGATCCTCTCCGGTGATCGAAGGAGATTGGGAGGACGGATCGAAGCTCGGCTTGCAAGGATTTCTTCCTTGTTCTTCCTTGGGTGCTCTTTGTCATCCGATCTAGAACAACCTCCATATGTTACAACAACCGTAGGATGCAGTGTGCCTCAACTGTCGGGTCAAGCTCTTAGATCTAATCTAGCCCGTCAAAGGCAAAGCGTCATCGATCGTACGTGAAGCGACATGTGGCAAGTGGATGCACCTCAACCATTGATTAACGTCTAGAGGGGTATTTAGAACCGCCATCCCTCCATTTTTGTATTTAGTTTTTAGTCTTAAAACTTCAAGTTGCAGTTCAAAATATTTTGTAATATTTTCACTTAGGCCTCTGTATTTATTTTATTTGTATTCATGTCCAATTCGTACACCTCACGTGTACATACACGTGAGGTACGTGATATTTTGCATAATCTTCCCTATGAGTTTTGTTATTATTTAGTCCAAGAAATCTGTATTTCAGTGTTATAATTTTTGGAAAATTTGTAGTAGGCCATGTACCTTTTTGTATATTATAATTATACCCCTACTAGGTGTTTTGAATATTCTAGTGATTTTCGCATATATGCCCCAGACGTTTGAAATTTGTTCTAGAATGTATTTATCTTTTTTTTAAATTACATATATGTCCATGTCAGAACAATTAAATTTATTTTGTGTATTTTAATTATTAAAAATAGCATTTTGCATCTAAAAATTGTAGTAAAATAATAAGTACCCAAGACTATATTAAATTACGCATATTTTTTCTAAAGAAATTAAAAGTATTTTCCTATTTTTAAAATACAAAAATAGTGTATTTCTTTCTTATTTGCATTTAATAATACAAAAAATTGTAAAATCATTTTTGAAAAATAAAAAATACAGTATCTTTATTGTTGTATTTTGCATCTTCAAACCAAAATTAGTAAAATTGTAAAAAAAACACTAAAAATTGAAAAACCCTAAAAATCTTATAAAAATTAATTAAAAATCCAATAATATTAGTTTCTATTTGTGAATTTTGTTCATATTATCTATTATATATAAAAAATAATTTTGGAAAATTTTAGGCATTTATCTATTTTTAAATTCCAAAATAATCATGCCTAGTATTCTTATCCATTGTTTTGAACTTTTAATCAATTGAAAAATACAAAAAATAGCAAAAAATCAAAATAAAATTAAAAAATAGAATAAAACATTTAAAACACAAAAAGTTTTTATTTGTAAATTTTGACTATATATAGTTGTTTTCATAAATAGGATACTATATAATAAAGTCTACATATATATTACTTACGTTTATTACCAACATCTATAAATACCCTAAATATTTTAAAAAAGACTTAAAAAATAAAAAGCATTGTCCTTTAGAGTTTTTTTTTATTTTATCTATATACATTATTTATTATATTTTACATACGTATATATAGACTCATACATTTATATAGTAAAAAGACAAACAAAATAAAAATAAAAAATAAAAATAAAATAAAAAATATAAAATTATATACAAAAATATATAAATTAAAAATAAAAATAGTAAATACTAAAAACCCACAAAATTAAAAATTTTATAAAGCACATAAAAACATTTGTTGACGCCCTACACTTATATATATGGTATAATAATATAAGTGGCTATCCTCATTGCTCCTTTGTGGTTTGGCCCCTACACTTATATATATGGTATAATAAATTTAAGATCACTTTTCTTATTAATTAATGATTATTTTTAATTAATTATTGATGCAATAGATTGTGGATATTTGAGAGCCTAGAGAGCAGCCAATACAATGATTGTCGGACCTGATATTTTCGGTCATTGTAGACCCTCCAAGACCAGACATTAGGATCCTTCTCATTTTTTGGTGGTTCATCACCTTAGATCAAATATTCCACTCATCTGAATCAGTTGAATGCCATATTACATTACCTTCTAACGTATTATCAAAATGCCAAATTATTCATTTCTCAACGTGAGAAGACATATTAAAATGTTGCAAGTTTCGGACCAAGGGAAGATAACATAAAACTTTAGTTGCTTCACAGTTTCTCGTTTTTCCCTTGATATCATTCTCCGTGTAATGAGAGGCATGACAAAGTGGATAATATCTTAAATCTTTATTCTCCTTTCGGAAAAGAACACAATCATCAGGACATGTATTGATCTTCTATCAAGCATCGACCATTACAATGGCCAGTTCCAGTAGAATATGACGGTATTGAAACTTACCATTCAAGCATTTCATACAAGGACATAGAATGTGGTATAAAATCTAATCCCTTCCGATATTTCATTACGTTAAGGCCATCCTAAATATTCCAATGCACTAGCTGTGTAAGCATAATAATCACTATGTCGCTACTCAATCCAAGATATATCCTTTATAACTCCTAAAATAAAGAGAAAATTAGTTAAAACAAAGTAATATAAACACATTATCAAAGAGACGAGGGCAGAACATATTTATTATTTTTTTAGTTGTGACCATCCCCAATGATTTCGATATAAATAGGAAGTTTGTATACTTCCCATGAAATTTATTTTTTTTGTTAGATTTTGACGGGCTTAAAAATAAAAAAAGAAAAATCAAGATAACTTACAAATTAAAAATAAAAAAAATGAATTAAAAAATTTAAAATTCTAAAAACACGTTGATATTTATACATTCATCACTGACATACAAACACAGTACATAAATTACAGACTAAGATGGTTTGTGTTCGATCTAGGTGTGCTTGTTTAGAAAAAGTAAGTATTAACATAAATTTTGATTAATTTGTTCTTCTGATCAGGTACTACAACAAGTTGTATTTAGCAAACCAGTTTCAAGGCATATCACATTTCTCTACTGTTGAGAAGAGACACGAATGAGATGATATGTTTATTCCATATAGCTAGGGTCTCTTATATAGAGAGAAAATCCTAGAGAGTACAAGGGTTACGGAACCCGAAGGGTCACAGGAGGTTACGGAACTCAAAGGGTCACAGGGTTACGGGAGGTTACGGAACCCGAAGGGTTACAAATATAAATGTAAATATACTAACTCTAACATCTACTGACCTCAAAGCAAGTGTACATTATCATAAAAAAATTTAAGATGCTGAACAAAAATGCATTCAGATACAACATATATTTCATCAAAAACAAAATTTAGGAAACACAGATATAAAAAACAGATCAATTACAAGTATGAACATTCATCTTACTATTACTATAAACTATCCTTATGAAAACCATGCATGCTTCCATATTCCTCTGAGTACCATGGATTAAAGAAAAAACATCAGCATCGTATTTTCTTTAAAGTGATGACAACATTGACCAGAATGCCCTTCTCTTGGGGAACCTCTGCGATTTTCTCAGCATACCTTTCGAACACCTCGTCTACATCAATCCCATGGAACTGCTGTACAAGCAATGGCTCGGCAACTGCTCTCATATATGACGCCACATTCCTTCCCGTTGCCTTGCTATCATACTCGATATCATTACTGTTGGAGTCCGCATCGATGAAAGGATCCCATATTATCTTGAAGGTCTGTCCTTTTTCGAGGCTAAATGAACCTTCATCTTGGACTATATCTGCCACTTCATCGAGAGAAGGTGCGTAGAACGGCAGGTTGAACTTCTCCAAGTCGATCTCCCTTATAAGACCCTGATCAAAGGAAAGAGAACAACAATCATCACGACCCACGTACCCATTATCTTCACAGCAGTTCGATGTTGTACTTTTGGAGAGGAATTTGTTCGGTGGTGCAGGATATTCGGCCTTTTCTGAGACCGGTGATTGGAAACGGTGCTGGCTTCAAATTTTGGATCGATGACTGGAGTGAAAACTGTGCTCTGGACGTGAAGTTCCCACATCTATGGGCTTTGTCTGTCGACCAGAACTGTTCCGTGGTGAGCGTTTGGGACGGTCAAACCTTTCTACCGCAGTTCAGATGTGAACTTTCTGATCAACGCTTGGATGAGCAGTTAATAATGCTTGAGGAGTTGGATAGTGTTGAAGGTCCCACGGTGGGGCGGGATTGTTGGTGTTGGTGTGATGGAACTTTCTCGGTGGGGAAGGTGTACATATATCTAAAGGGGCCCACGACTTTTGACCCCGGAGGTTGTGTGGCGGACTGTAGAAGGCTATGAAAATTGAAAATCCCTGTTCGCGTGAAGGTATTCCTGTGGTTGTTTAAAAGGGGGAGACTATTAACAGGGGTTAGATTAGCACACTTCATGCAGTCAGTGGATCCTACTTGTCGTCGATGCCATATGGATAGCGAGGATGCAGATCACTTGCTTTTCAAATACAGAAGTTCGATGGATGCTTGACATCTATTCGGAAACCCAACGGTGATGGTTGATGGGGTTACTGATTTCTGGGAATCCATTGCCGAGAATTAGAATGGAACTGAGAAGGAGCGGGTGAGCCGAATTGCAATGATCTGGACCATATGGCTGGCTAGAAATGGCGTGACTTTTAGGCGGGAACGGTGTTATAGTGAGAGCATTGTGGCACACATAAAGGCGCTAGTTGAGTACTGGTCCCTGTAACATATCTGTGTGGATTCTAATACTAAATTTGTACTATATTTTGGTGAATAAAAGGCGAAATTTTTGGGCACACACCTACACGGTGGATGCCCTTTTTTCTTTTAAAAAAGCGGTTCTATCTTTTCTTTTTTGTGAAAAATATTTAAGAAGTGTATATAGGAAAATAGATGGATGATTACCTCTGAGACCATGTCACTAAGTGCCTCTGCTAATGATCCCCAAAGGTAAGAAGAACATGCACGAGTTGGATCGGCCTGGTCTCGACCTACGATAGTAAGGACCATTTGACCTCCGAACACAAGTTCCACTGCTCGTGATCTGAGAAACAGAATAACATCTTTTCTATACTGCTCTTTGTAAGATTGGATAACAATGCTCGGACTTGTTTCTGTTAAGTAAATGTTTCTCCTGTTTAACAGCATCCCGTCCTCCGTTTGAAGTGCCGATGGAACCTGGTCGACGCGCAACATTTTCGTAAATTTAGAAGGATAAAGGTTCGTTTTACAACATATAGAATAAGTAGAGAGATCGGAATGTCGATCCATACCTGTGAGAGATAGTGAAGGCTGTAGGAAGAGTGCACAAAGTGGATGCTGTTCTTGGGAAAGATCCTCCCGAAAAACGAACCGGGAACGCCGGATACAAACAAAGGTGCAACCTCGTCATCTCTGCGTTGATCGCAGAGGAATGGCGTGATCGATCTGAACAACGTGTTGAAATCATTGCCGGGGAGATCGTTCAAGAAAAAATGGATATCTGGGAGTGGGTGGTTCTTGTCTTTGAAGCTCTCCGTGATGGCCGCGACAACCTCGGATATGATCCACAATGTGTTGGGGCCTGAGGAGCAGCCCAGATCTGCTACGTTGATCTTGTCTGAAAGCTTTTCCATGCACAATTCCATCACTGCATCTCTAATCACGGATTTCACGCCAATGTCCAGTGCCTTCTTCTGCATGAACAGAACCGGATCTATGTAAGCATGGCCCCTGTACTTGCCATATTATATGGCCGATCCTATGTTGTACTGCAGAGCTACTGTACTGCCGAGCTGTTTGATTATGATCGAACAATTCCCACGCAAAGGGTACCAAAACTCAGAATTTGTGTGAAGCGTTTGATCTTGATTGCATAGGAGACGGTCTCGAGATGTCTCATGTCAAGGTCTTTTAATTTGATGAAGCAAAGCCAAAGTTGGTTGCCCATGGATAGGATTGGTCCAGATTTTAGCTTAATCCATGTTCAATCCAACATAAACGGATTTTTGTTTTTTTGGTAATACAGTCCAATCTTTCAAATATCTAAATCCAATCCGACCCAGTCCATCAGATTACGGATTGGATCAGATTGGTTCGGATTTTTTACACTTAAATTTTCCCGCTCAATTGTCTACTCTTGCACGTTTATACTTTACAGCACACTAGCCCTCAAAAATTCTAACAATAACTTAAGAATTGAGAATATGAATAGATGCAAAGAAAAGTAAAGAAAAATCACATAATCAAATGAAAGTTGAAGAATTCCATGAATCCATTATAAAAAGTTGAAGACTACACAATCAAACTAAAAGATTATATTGAATTTAATATTTAAGTTTTTTTAATAAATAACACATTAGTTTATTTTTTATAATTGATTTCCTCCAGATGATTCAAATAAGAACAATACAAGTTAACAATAAGGATAGAAGGACAAGTTATCAAACAACAAGATCATATGATTATATTTCTTGCAATAATGAATTTAACAAACAATAAAAATATATAATCAACAAAATGTAGATGTTTATAAGAATGGCGACTAACGATATGAGAGTTTGATGTAGGAAACTAACACATTATTGGTGTGTGATGATGATGCAAATATTAAAAACATAGTCTCATTTCGGGCTGAAACTAATAAAAAAATCAGATATGCATCAACTTTAGGACAATAAATATCATTTTAGCTCATAACCCATCATCGCTCATCATGGATGGGAAAAATGATATTCGTATCTAACTCAACTAAACTCTTCAAAAATGAGTCAAATAACATTTTGCAAGCAAACCAAAAGCAACAACCAATAATCACAGAGAATTGGTAAGAAGTGATTTAAATAAATTCATATATGCCTTATGCTTGGAGAGGATATTAATGCAGATAGGTCATTCAATAAGGAGACACATCCACAACAACCCATATATCAATGATAGCTGTGAAGGTAATGAGTTCGATTTTACCCAATATGTCTTGATTCACAGAAATATGACAAGTAATTTCACGAACTAGAAAATTTTGATATGATAAAATAGCATGGAAGAAATAATGATCATCTATATGAGAGTCATGAAAAGTATGTATACACATATATGTCATAGACAATTAAGAAGATTATTCTCTTTTACTAAATAAAACCGGTGTTTATAAAAACATAAAGATACCACCTATGCAAAGTAGAGAACCATCTAGGGGTCTCTTGAAGAGAACTCTTCTACCATCCTGCCACGCACATCGGAGGCATTATGGGCAGCACGCTCGAGCTCCTCCATGACAGCATAAAGCTACAGCCAACTGCCTCGTTTAGGCGTACGGTGGATGGAGGTCGGCGCGGTAGGGTACACCAATGGGGGAGTGTGCTTCGTCCAAGCACACAAGGGAAGGGGGCGGGGCGTTAGGGAATGTGAGGGAGGAGCATGCCTCATTCATCCACACAGGGGAAGGGAGGCAGGGGCGGTAGGGTATAAAGATGGGGGAGCATGCCTCGTCCAAGTTACGAGGGAAGGCGGTGGAGGTAGCATGGTACAAAAAAGGGGGAGAGAGGGAGGCTGTGATTTTGGGAGAGGATGGAGAAAGAATTTGGGGGGTTTCCAAAATAATGGTGTGATATTGAGAGATATTAGAGGGAAAGGAGAATTGGTTGCCCGCCCAACTTTTCCTGACTATTGAAATGTTAAGAAAAAGTTTATCTTCATTACCAACGATTAGTCCATCGGAAAAAATTCATATATGTGACAATTAGTTAGCCATCATGAATAGTCTTCACTTATAATACATTTCCCATAAGTGTGTATGTAAGTTTGTATATATATATATATATATATGTATGTATGTATGTATGTATGTATGTATGTATGTATGTATGTATGTATGTATGTATGTATGTATGTATGTATGTATGTATGTATGTATGTATGTATGTAAATACATGTGTGCGCGTGTGTAATGGATTAACGAATTTTTCCAAAGATATGATCCAATCCATCCTTTAACGGATTTCAAAGACTCCGATCCGATCTGATCCATTGGAATAAAAAATTCAAACCAATTCAATATCATCAGCTTGGATCGAATTACGAGTTTTATCCGATCTATGTGCATCCCTAAGCCAAAGTATACTAATTTGCTTGTTTCTTCCATTGAAAGACAAAATCAGGATTTCTTTTAACACTATATTTCACGTTATGTTACTGCGTGAGAAAGAAGTCGGCAGTTGATGTTTGAATGTCAAATATATCGTTATTGAAACAACGTATAAGTAGCCATGCACTCCTTCCCAATGATGCTGACGAAGTGTTGATTTAGGTGTATAACTTTTACTCGCTTGGGCTAATGTTTATAACTCACACCCACATTCCGTGAGTTACAGATGTGGGGACTATGTTGAGGTGTTATAGTTCATCTCCGTGAAGTTGGTGATCCAATGCTAGTGTATGTGCGTGATTGAGAGACGGTACGAGGGGAAAGAGTAGAAGAGGAACTTACTTGAAGGTGGGAATTGGCATGATAGCTGTTGGTTCCAACTCCTCCAACCATAGAGAGAACACTTTCCACCTCCATTTTCTTCTTATTCTTCTTCAAGTCAAGGCCTCTCGTGCTCTCCTTTCAATGGGAGTGTGCAGTAGCTGCTAATACACATCCTCAGCCAAGTGTTTCGATGATAATATAAAGCAACCGGGAGAAGGATGATAGTCGATCTCCTGTCCCTCCCAACTACGACGAGTCATTATCTTTGTTAATTAATGTGCATATACAAATTGCATCTAACATGATCCTCGAGTCCAACGTGTCTTATCCTATCATTATTTACGGACACACACTTAATGTCCCACAATGTAGAGCATCAGTTTTTTATATTGGACTTTTAATATTACTTGTTATATTAATGTAACTGTAATATCTGAATTCGCATAACATCTGCACATACAAAGCTGCTGATATTGATATCTAATCAGTATATTTGTACGGACGTAGTGGAATTTAATTACCCATTGCTAAACGGTATTGGTGTGCAAAGCTCTTTGGATTTAAGCGTAACCTGTTGTGGAACTCCGTGACATATATGTCTACAGCATCACGATCTCACAGAATCTTAAAAATTAACCAGTGAAGGTATGAACATGATTAGACACTGTAAGCGGCAACTGCATGTTGTATGATACGGACAGTGTTATTGTCGCCTTTCCACCGAGAATATGGACTGTATTCTTTTCTTCTTGCATCAACACCATCATGCAGTTCGATCTCAACTTGTCGTAGAATCTGTCATTTATTTTCGCGTCCGATCGATTTTTTCTTTGATACCGACAGCCCAATAACGTTTCACGCAAAGAACGAGGACCGCGTTGCTACGCATTGCAGATTCTTAGAAGACAGGAGTTGATCCAGAAGATTGCGGCAGCCTGTCATGCTGCCCTAATTATTTTGCGTAGCAAGATGGACATCATAATGCACAGTGGTGATGAACAGTATCAAAGAAAAGGAAATAAAGTATCGATCATTAGAGAGATCAGGTGATTAATTAAGCTCCTTTTTTTTGTTGTGCTAGTTTAGGGCTAAGGGAAGTTGGGGAGCCACAGAAGGCTGTAGGAGCCACAGATGGTTGTACATTACACTTACCCCCTTTTTCATTATAGAAGGGTAATTTAGAGTTGACAAGACATGTCTTAGATCTAGCATGTGGTGCTCGTTATGGCGGATCGTGAAACAGAAGGGTAAAAAGGATTGCGAAAATATCTTCAATGAAAATCTTGTCTAACAGTAATGTGAACCCATAACTCTCTCTATCTCTATGTACGTGTGTGCGCGCGCTTGTGCGTGTGTGTTCACGTGAGACAAACACATATCTCACCCTACACACATAAATCACTCTACTCTTGAGTTACCATAATAATAATAGTAGGATCCCCCAGCTTAAGAGCATGGCCATTAACTTTTCAGATCAAATTAAGTTGTAATTCACATCACCATATAAGAGAAACCCTCAACATTTAATTGAGTCCTTTGTCTCTTATCACTACAATGAAATTACTAAAGATAATGAACAACTTGAAGGTTTTTTCACAACTTCGTTCGACTTAGATTTTCTAATATTAAATATACTATTCCCTTTTTTTGCAACATCAGTTGTCTCCCTACCTTCTGACGTGATTAACACTTCTGATCCTTAGGTTAGCTGTCGTCCATCCACCTCCCAAGTGAATGTTAACTTTTGGATATAAGAGTAATTAAAAAGAAGACATTCCGTATAAATGTATGTTTTTCTTTTTCAACTTCATCTTTATCTTCTTTTTGCTCCTTCCTTCCTCCCCTCACTTTAAAGAATCACTTCAACTACCCTCACCACCATTGCTCGCTAGTTGATGAATCCATGAGTCATATATCTTATCGATTGATCTTAGATCTTATCTCTAGGAAAATCACTTAAGTAATCCCATAAAATACTTAAATAACCACTTTATGACATGTTCATAATTAGAGCTTAATATTGTACATTAATTCATTAATAAAATTATTCTCTTAACATTATCATAAATATCTATTATACATTATTTTACTTTTGTTTTTTTAATTTATTAAAATCCAAAAAACATATTAGCATGTGAATATTTCATTAGTGTTTTATTTGATTTTCTTCTGGATTTTTCTACAAAAAATCATAAAAAATGAAAAACATAAAACATGTAATTTTATATATTAAAATACCACCAAAAAATGTATTTTGCATAATGATGTCTTTTGATTTTAGTTCCTTCATGGAAGTCTTAGACTCCTTGAGGTGAACAATTTTTGTTAACAAAGTTTTTCATTTTGATTTGTATACAATTTTATTTTTTATTTTGATTTTTGTGGTGAAGACACTTGACATCTTCTCAAACTGCCATGCATCACTTCCTCCTCTTCCAGTCCCCCATTTTTGTGAACCATTGGATCTATCATAGATACAACTATCTAGTTTAGCCCTATCTCTTAATCGTTTTCATCATCATCGATGGATTGAGCATGATCCAATGAAAGAGACCATTTCCACCCATGTTAATTTATACAAGTTAATTGTATTTACATGTATTTTGCTAGAGGTTTAAAGATAAAATGGAAGAATAAAGGTAGATGAACAGCTATTCATCACAACCATCCAGTCATGAGTACACTCACGCTCCTATGCCTTATTGATGTAGCTTTGACATAATTCACCAAGTGTCGTTGAACACTCGATCGTGTGTCAAAGGGAACTCGTGACCACCAGACCCTCGCGCGGTAAAACCTTCCTAAGCTCTCCACATGCCAAGGGGAAATCTGCCAGAACTTCGCTATCGTGGCCTCTGGACCACTCTCGTGCATGTATTACCGAGCATTCTCTCCACACCAGTACTTAGCACTTGCAACGATCCATGCCTCCCTTGATCGCATGCATTACTATCGATACCATGCGCATTCGTGCATACACCTATGTGACCATATCACATTGCTCCTCAATGCCTGCCACTTCACTACAAACCTCTATGATGCACTCGTGTACATACGACTATGTGCAACTGCTATCATGCCCTGCACTGTTGCCTGTATCTGTTGTGCTCTCATTACTACAAGCTGCATGACACTTTGCTACCGAGCTAATGTCTTCTGTGATGCTTCTCCATTGACATGTACGGTTGAGTCTTCAAGACTCCATGGATAACTTATGTGCTACCCACATAATCTAAACTCCTCCTAAAGTCAGCTCCATTGATCATGTTCGTGCATCTACTATCATGTCTGTACGAGCGTTCTCGATCACAGATTTTGGAGGTGTGGCAGTTGCCATCGTCGTAAGACGCTCTCTGTCCCCAACACGTAATGTCAAAGGATCATATAATTGTATGTCTTTGAAAATTGTCCTTTGCATGTACTAATTGAGTTGCCTTCCCCTATTCCTGAAGCTTAAAGGCATGGAATGGAGGGTCGATCGAGGAGATTATGAGGATCGTGACCACCGATCACATCAAAGAGAAATCACCATCGTCTTCTATTTTTGTGCGAGGATGCAGTTGCAGAAGCGAGTGATGGACATGGAGTCGAAGGGGACAATTGGATGGGAGGATGATGGGTGGTCGATGTCGAGATTTAATGAGGGGAAGGGGAATGGGATATGGGAGGGGTGACATCAGTGGAGGGAGAGGGGTCGAAGAGGCCATTGAAGAGGGAATGATCCTCCCTGCCATTGATGTGCTTCAACTGGAGGGAATTGATGAGGTCGATACCTCCCTCCAATGAACATCCCGACAACTCCACCTTCCTCCGACGGAGGATCTCTTCTAACCCATATAGGAACCTCGATTCCGTAGACATGTGCCACTAATCGATCACGAATCAGACATCGCAGATGATGGAACTGACGGTATGACAATCATGGTATTGAGGCTCCATTTTTAATGAATATTATATACAAATACATAATACAATAGTACTCCAGAAAACAAGCTTTGCATCTTAGCTCCATTTTTAATGAACCATCTTCATTAGATAGATAATTTAATTTGAAATACAATAGAGGTGAGTTTGGATCAATTTGAGTTTATATGTAGAACATATTGATATGTGAAGTTTGACTTACGACTTTTTCATCTGTGTGTCCCAGTTGCATCGTGCATTATTTTTATTGGTAATTAAATTTTTAACTTTCTATATATTATTACAAACAAGTTTCATGTTGAAAACTTTACTATTTGGATTGAATAAGGTGAAGAATAAAAATGACTTTATAGAGCATATAATTAGGGTTTTGAACTGTGTTTTGGCTGTTATTTTCCCCTTTCCTCATCGATCACATCAATATTGTCACGATCTCGAGGTTTAAGGTCATTCAACATCTTTGATACTTCATTTTATTTTTTTTCTTTATTCTTTTATTTTGGATTTAGATACAGATAATCATGTATTATTTACAGATAAATAATGAAATTTATTTTTTACAAATTAAATGTACTTACAGGTGTTTTTCTAGATATTTAAAGATAAAATAGAAGGATAAAAGTATATGAATGACTATTCATCACAAACACCCAATCACGAGTACACTTGCGCTCCTACGCCTTTTTGATGTAGCTTTGCCATAATTTATCAAGAGTCGCCAAACATTCGATCGTATGTCAAAGGGAAATCATGTCTACCAGACCCTCGTGCGGTAAACCTTCATTATCGCTCCACATGATAAGGGGCCAGAACTTCGCTATAATGGCTTCCAGATCACTCTCGTGTGTGTATTACTTAGCATGATCTCCCACGCTCATACTCAACACTTGCAATGCTCCATGCCTCCTTGGATCGTCATGCATTGCTACCGATACCATGTGCATTCGTACGTACGCATGTGTGACCGTACCGCATTTATCTTCAATGCCCACCGCTTCACTACATGCTACCTTGATGTGTCTGTGTATGCACCTCTGCATGCATCCGATATCATGTCTTATACTGCTGCATGTACTCGATGTGCTCACACTACTACAAGCTCTACAACAGTATACTATCGAGATAATGTCATCTGTGATGCTTCTTTATTGACATGCACGTTGAGTCTTCAAGACTCCATGGATAACCTTTGTGTTATCCATGTACTCTAAACTCCTCCTGAAGTCAGCTCCATCG
This sequence comes from Ottelia alismoides, assembly GCA_037367405.1. NCBI lineage: Eukaryota > Viridiplantae > Streptophyta > Magnoliopsida > Alismatales > Hydrocharitaceae > Ottelia > Ottelia alismoides. The sequence goes on along the minus strand of JAZKJV010010539.1, from coordinate 46,694 downwards.
ATCATGTTCATGCATCTGCTATTGTATCTGCACGAGAATTCTCGATCACAGATTTTGGAGGTGTGGCATTTGCCATCGTCGTAAGATGCTCTCTCTCTCCTCAACACACAATGTTGAAGGAACATATAATTGCATGTCTTTGAAATTTGGCCTCTACATTAACCTGATTGAGTTGCCTTCCCCTATTCCTGTAGCTCAAAGGCATGGAATGGAGGGCCGAGCTAGGAGATAATGAGGATCGTTACCATCGGTCACACCAAAGAGAAATCGACATCGTTTCCCATTTTTGTGCAAGAATGCAGTTGTAAAAGCAAGTGATGGATGTGGAGTCGAAGCGAACAATTGGACAGGAGGATGATGGGGTGGTAGATGTCGAGATTTAATGAGGGGAAGGAGAATGAGATATGGGAGGGGCAGCATCAGTGGAGGGAGAGGGGTTGAAGAGTCCATTGAAGATGGAGTGATCCTCCCCGCCATTGGCTCACTTCAGCTGGTGGGAATTGATGAGGTTGATACCTCCCTCCAATGAACATCCCAAAGGATCTCTTCCAGCACATCTAGGAACCTCGATTCCATTGACACGTGCCACTAATCGACCGCGAGTCAGACACCGCAGATGATGAACTGACGGTATGAAAATCATCGTCAGTATTGAGGCTTTGTGCAGTGAAGCGGTGGAGAGGAGGGCCGCGAGACAACCACGACCATGATGTTTAAGGGGGGCGACGGTTTCGTGGAGAATTGGGAAACATGAGTACATGTAATTGGCAAGAAGATCGGGAAGTCAAGGGTGGAGGGGTAGCTGGGATGGAGAGGGCGTAGGGCTGAAGGTAGTTCTCGGAGGCAGCGACCGTAGGAGGGAAGGATTTCTGCCAAAAACCAAGGGTAGAAGAGGAACAATGGCCGGACATAGGGGTAAAATTGCAAAGTGTTGGCCAAAATCTAATTAGCGATCGGTGCCTCCATGTTATGGATGGATGTGGATTATCGCATTGCGACTAAGAATGTGTTCAGCAAAATGAATAGTTGTAGTAGTGAACATGATTAACATCGATTCTAAGGACAGAGGAAAGAGACAATCATATCTTAATGCATTGAATCAATAAAGAGGTTGAGTATCTAAGTTGTCTTTTTTATTTCTTATCCTACTAGTTTGAGACAGAGAATTGACCAAGCCACAAAAGGTTGTACAGTACACTTGTTCCCTTTGATTAAATCCGAAGTTCAAGCATGCCACCTTCAAGTATTTATCAATAGATTTATCAATCCATTATGGGGAGAAATGTCAATCATATGCTTTCCGAAAGCATATACTGACATTCTTAAATTCGTATCTTGTTTCATAAACAAGATTGCCATGAATGGAATTTGTTATTACCCTAACATCTCTTGAGTGAGCTCCATCACCCGTTTCAGAAAGTATGAACATGTATGATTCCTTCGAGAGATCATATATCTCATATATTCTTTTACGTACACCAGCTCACCAGTATATGATCTTGTCAGGTCATCAACCTAATAGTTTGCCAAATACTTGGACATATAGATGTATATTTGTCTATGGTCAAAGGATGTGTGCATGTTTATGACAGTATAGCACATTACCCTAAATGTATTAACTAACCTTATAAGTGCAAGCAAAATTATTCTTTTAATTTAGATAACAAAATCAAATGAAGCAACTTTATTGAAACAGTGGCTTCTCAAGGACTTACATGTCAAACAATCTCCAATTAGGCCTTAGAGACATTCATGTACAATTCTCGAACCCATACTCATTACATGTTGATCAAAAGCAATGTGTCAAAGATTGGGTAAGAAGATAAATAACATTCTTGGTAGATGCAACTTTGATGATAATGATATCACCGCATTTTTTATCTCCCAGATTTTATGTGATATTTCTTCTCTACGTGCTCTTATCATGCAACATGTGTTCATTTGATTATGCTATGGCACATGTGTTATCGCAAAGCAGTGGAATGAGGGAATCTCCTAAGGAAACTACACCAAATTTCAAGATGAACTTGCATGGTTACACAACCTCTTTAGCAGTATCGACGCGACAATGTACTTGAGGGAGAGAAGGGTTATACTGCAGGTGGGTGGTGTAGTTCGATGAAAATCAAACAAAAAGTAAGTGAGGTGGGAGGTACTCTGTGCGTGCGTGAAGGAGTTGGAGCATGTTGATGGAGGAGTCTAGAAGGAGGAAGAAAGAACTGGAAGGGGGAGGAAGGTGAATGCAATTGTTGACCGATAGGTTGGTGTTGAGTGTCGAATCAGAGAAAGAAAGATATGGAACTGTTGAGAGCAAAAGGGTAGTTTTGGTATTTGTCTATTGTATCTTCACTGTCAAGTACAACCCAGACAGTTCTATTGCACGCCACAAGGCTCGTTTGGTTGACAAAGGGTTTACCCAAACCTATGGCATTGATTTCTTCGACACTTTTTCACCAGTCGCTCGACTGTCCACGATACGTATTCTTATTGCTGTCGCCGTTCAGGTAGATTGGCCACTACATCAACTAGATGTCAAAAATGCCTTCCTATATGGTGATCTTCATGAAGTGGTTTATATGCAACAACCACCTAGATTCGAGCGACAAGGGGAATGTAAGAAGGTATGTCTTCTACGCAAAGCAATTTATGGGTTGAAACAAAGTCCTCGAGCCTGGTTTCAAAAGTTGTCTGAAGCATTACATGTGATTGGGTTCACAAGATCATCTTCTGATCATTCCTTGTTCACTAAGAGGAGTCCGAAGGGCACGGTAGCGATGCTGGTGTATGTTGATGACATCATTCTTACAAGAGATGATTATGAAGAAATTTCCAGAGTAACGCGATGCATCTTGCAGAACAGTTCGTATTAAGAATTTGGGACCATTACGATATTTCTTGGGAATTGAGATAGCTAGATCAAGGCGTGGGTTGATAATGTCTCAACGAAAATACGCCACCGATCTACTGACAAAAACAGGGATGCTTGGTTGTAAGCCAGCACACATCCCTATGTATCCCAAAGGGAGGATCTTCGATGAAGGAGAACTAGAGGATGCTGGCAGATACAGACGCCTAGTGGGCAAATTGCTATATCTCACTATTACCCGTCATGATATCGCTATGGCAGTAGGAAGACTGAGCCAGTTTATGGACTCTCCCACTATTAATCACTACTCTGATGCAGACTATGGAGGGTGCTTTCAAGACAGAAAATCCACCACAAGTTTTTGCACATATCTGGGAGGAAACCTAATCACATGGAAAAGCAAGAAGCAAGCGGTGGTATCACGATCCAGCGCTGAGAGCGAATATAGAGCCATGACACAAGCAGCTGAACTTGTGTGGGTCAAGTCCGTACTAACTGACCTCCATGTCAGGCCCAAGGATATTATGGAACTAAGATGTGACAGCCAAGCCGCAATATACATTGCAAACAATCCCATGTTTCATGAGCGCACAAAACATGTGGAGATCAATTGTCATTACACAAGAGATCTCATACAAAAAGGACAATTACGAACACGAGGTGTTACATCTACAGAGCAAACTGCATACATATTTACAAAGCCATTAGCAAGGATCCAGTTCGAGAAATGTTGTAATAAGCTGAGCATGTATGACCTAGATGCTCCAGCTTGAAGGGGAGTGTTGAGAGCAAAAGGGTAGTTTTGGTATTTGTCTATGAATGGTGTCCTCTCTCTGTAAACCCTAACCCCAAATCCTCTCTATATAAAGAGGGTTAGGGTGTCTAATGATCATATGGAAAACCTAATTACCAATCTCCACAGGAACGTAGAGGTTCGAGATGGATAATAGAATAGAGGAAGGAGAAGTTGAAAACAAAAGGAATTGGAGAGAGGAGAAGAAGGACAGGGAGTAGAAACTTCACTTGGAGTTGCTGTTCGCCGGAGAAGAAGAAAGCTCGGGCAACGCAAGAGCTCCGACACACCCTTCCTCTATTGTGACCTAAGAAACGAGCAACGAGCTCGAGCTCTGATTTCCATTACAGGTGTGGTTTATCGAAACATGGAAGCACCCATCGAAGACCTACATTCTCCCTCGTCCCCTCTACTCCTTTAGTGATCTCCCCCTTTCCTCGAAACTCGACCACAAAGAGCTCCTTCATCACTGAAATCCTTCGCTGTAGAGCCACCAAGCCCTCGGTGAATACAACAACAATTTTGTATGGTACGGATTCACAAAAAGTGTAAAATCGTCTGAACTGTTCGATCGCATACATCTACGACAACATACTCTATTACCTTCCGTCTGCAACAGACGATCAACTCTCGGTGAATAATGACCCAAACCATCGGGCGAAGCACCTCTCCAAATCACTACCAGCCCATGAATCAACTCTGTTGCTCTTCTGCCGATGGTGTCATACTCTTGTATCCATATGTAACCATTTACAAACATATATAATAATATCTATGCAATACCCACAACCCTTATCAAGATAATCACATTATATTAACATGATACAATAAAATACATGTACAAATACATGCGAAGATCGTGTAATATATGTGCAATTTGACTACTTAAATGTGCCTGCATGTACATGTGCATGTATTCCCCAATTATTGTCATACTCTTTTCTACCTATGATTCTACACCTTTGATTTGAGACTAATGTTGTAGGGATCCCTCAACTAGACTCAATATTATAGGTAGATTTTATTGTCATGGTCACGGCTCATTCCATCGAAAGCATTAAAGATAATAGTTTTACTTCAGGTACCCACTGATACTCATGAGTCATTCTAATAATTCGGGTACCCGTTAGAGTTGGATATCAGTTGGAATGGGTTAGGTCAACCCATGACTCGGTAATGATAGGTTAAAGTGGGTTATAATCGAATGGATCGGATATCTTCCTCCCTGCACACCACTAGTAGTCGCACGCTCCAAGCCTTTATTAGAGGGAACCCGCTTTGATACCGTGGGAAAAGCTGATCCTGACAACTTCTTGAGTTCGGTGACAACTACATAGAATTCCTAATTTCAAGCTATCAAATAGTAATCAGATGCTCTTATAACTCTCACGCATTGCAAGTTTAAAAAAATATTCGAATTGATTTTAAAGTGAATGAATTTATTCGCGGATTTTTTAGTATGCATTATGAAGTTTCTAAAGATTTTTAGCAAAATACATAAGATTAAAGGTTTTTAGATGGAAAATACCAATGTAATATTTTTAGGGGCAAGAGCAAGTCTTCCAATTTGAGAAATGAGATTTGAAAGAGTTTTTTTAGTACCATTCCATATTAGATTTACTTGAATAGCATTGATTTTTGCTCGTTAGGCTTTAGAAAGAGAATCAAAATTTGAAGGTAAATAGTTAATATGGTTTGAAGGCACACTTATTAGAACGGCAGAAAAAGAAAATCTATTTAATCGATTTGATTTGGGATCGGAGTATCAAAAGCATGGGCCCAATTTTTTTATAACCATTCAACGAAGGCCCGAGCAAGAACATGGGCCTACTTCTTAATATTACTTGTGCTTATTGAGAGATAAATAAGGAAGAAATTTCTTTTGATATCGGTAAAAGATATTTCTTCTGATTATTTTTCAAAGCCAAATTATGTCAGGATGAATTACAAGATTTAAATATATAATATGTGATGCGAGAAAGTAGCAGTCAACTAAAATTATTTCCCAAAATCTTATAGAAGGGACAGAGATCCTTAGTTAGATGTATTCCGAGAGCTCGGTATCTCATGTGCTGTTTGGTAACTAGGTTGAGTTGGGATATCCTCATGTGAAAAGTAGTTGGTTGGATGGTTGGAATGATAAATGTGATGTGATATTAATTGTGTATTGTATTAACTTTTTTAATGATTATAATATATTTTTACATTTATTTTTTATTTGAACATGATTAAAAAATATTATAACAAAGAAATTGTACGATCCGTACAACTAATTCCAATCCAAGATTGTGTGGATAGAGAAGAGGATATACTATATTACCTCGAAGTAACCTTACAACCAAACAGATCCGGTGCCGAGAGAAACATCTTACATATTCCGCACTCTAATATATTTGACCTATAGCAACAAATAGTTTAGTACTCATTATCATGTTTCCGGAATTGAACTATAATAATTGAATATTTTTAGTTGCTTTATTATTTAAATTTACAGTGAAAATTGTACCAGTCGTTATATTGCCAGGAACGACGATGGATAATCACACTTCAATTATCATTTGAAAATTCTTAAATAACCTAATTAAACGCAACACTCGCATGGATTCCTGCAACTCTCCATTTAAATGTCATTCTTCCAAGAGAAACGGATTCTAATCTCATATTACAATCCAAAGTCATATAATTGATTTCACATTTTTATTCATATAAATTCTTAATAAGTATACTACAAAAAAGTACCTGAATTACGATTTCAATTTCATACCTAAACTTTAAAATGTAACAATATTGCATCCGATCATTAAGTTTTGTTTTAATGCATTCTTTAACTATTGAAATTTAGTCAATGGATTTGTTTTCGCAACAATGCAAAATTACATTGAGACAAATATTAAAAAGGGTAGCACACTGTTATCTTTTACAGTTGAAGTATGCCATTAAAATCGGATGTATAATTAGGATTTTTTTTTGTAATTTAATCTTCTTTATATTATATCCAAAATTTATCTCGTATAACACTCGGGTTATGGGGAAAAAATGAGCATAGCTATCTATAGATGTTCTAGTGTGGATCAGTTTTGCAATTCAAAAAGGATTAACGGCACATTATTTCGATGTTATGATGTATTTTCTTTATATAGATTAGATGAATGTGGATATATATTGCTTAGCTTGCGCTGAATTCATCAAACTTGTGAGGCCGCATAATATTGATTAGTTCAAACATGCATGCCCTTTGAATACTACTACTTTATCCATGATTTCTTTTTATTTCACGAAAGGTTCAAAAAATAGTCTTAATTTGACCATCTCCATACTCGTACTCCATCCACCACTTGAAATGAAATTATTATTATGTTGAGATTCGTTCTGTGCACAAACAAATAAGCAAAATTCAGGAAAAAATCAAACTAGGTAGTACAGGTATTATATTATATGCACCGCCAACAGAAGAGGTCAAACGATATTGATATATTTTTCTACGTGGAAAGAAAAAGTAAAGTCTTATAAAATGGTGCTCTTTTTTTATAAAGATCATGCAATAAAAATCGCACCTTACCCTAATTACATAGTAGGCCTTCATAAAGTGATATAATAATTCCCGAAATTTCGTGTAAACAGATATGAATATATGTGTTATAATCGTATTGTAATATTTTTTTAAATACGAATATAAATACAATTATATATATTGACGGATCTGAATCATATTTTTGAAAAATGGATACTGATATAAAATGGATTAATTGGAGGGACAAAACCATCAATTTCACCTTGGAGACAAACTATTGATGCATTGTTTGTCTAATTATGATTTCGTCATCATTTGATTTTAGTTGTTGATATTTATTGGATTTCGTTAGCTGTATAATTTAAGTGGGGGCAATTCAAAATATTTCTCACTAATACGTTTGGGTAATTTGTAAAAAAATCCTTTGTAAATTTATGATATTACATAAATATTTCTAAAAACATTGTATAATAATTAAAATATCCTTACGAATTCTTCATTTTATAGAAATATTATACTTCCATATGTGTGATGCGAAGTAACAATGTCATATTTAACGCTTCCAACTAAATAATATTGTATTATGCATCGTTGCGGAGGAATGCAAATAGATGTAGATAGATATTTTTGAGTTATAGAGGAGTGATCTTATGAGAGCAAAAAAATGTTAGAGCATTAGAGCATGTATTCTGGACCACATGATTCTGTTTTTTCTCTCTCCTTGTCTTCTCTCTCCTTGTTGGATCATGTGGTCTAGAATGCATATTCTTATGCTCTCACAGGTTTTGGTCTCATAGGGTCACTCCTCTTGAGTTATATATATATAGAGAGAGAGAGGAGTGATCTTATGAGAGCAAAAAGTTGTGAGAGCATGAGAGGGATGATTCTGGACCACATGATTCACCCAAGAGAGAGAATACCAGGAGAAAGAAAACACAATCATATGGTCCAGAATCATTCCTCTCATGCTCTCACAACTTTTTGCTCTAATAGGATCACTTCTCTCTCTCTCTATATATATATAGGAGTGATCCTATGAGAGCAAAAAATTGTGAGAGCATGAGAGGAGTGATTTTGGACCACATGATTCACCCAGGAGAGAGAAAACCAGGAGAGGGAAAACAGAATCATGTGATCCAGAATCATTCCTCTCATGTTCTCACAACTTTTTGCTCTCATAGGATCAATCCTATATATATATATATAGAGAGAGAGAGAGAGATCCTATGAGAGCCAAAATTTGTGAGAGCATGAGAGGGATGATTCTGGACCATATGATTCACCCAGAAGAAAGAAGACTAGGAGAGAGAAAAAAGTCATGTGGTCCAGAATTATCCCTCTCATGCTCTCACAAACTTTGGCTATCATAGGATCACTCCTCTCTCTCTCTCTCTCTCTCTCTCTATATATATATATATATATATAGTTTAATGGGGCTGCCCCTTTGGGGCAACCAACAAGGGCTGCCCCCGTGCGGTTTTCGGCGTTTTTTTAAATATCGCCATGTATATGTATATTCATCCTTATATCCCTCCTATATACCATTCGAATTTCGTCAGAAACAGAGACTCCTATGGCCTCCATCGAGATGGTGTCAATTTAAAAAATCATGTTATCGTTAAAAAATAACTGTCTGGATGGAGGCCGTAGGAGTTTCTGTTTCTGACGAAATTCGAATGGCATATAGGAGGGATATAGGGATGAATATAGTGATATTTTTTAAAGAAATAAAAAAACGTTAAAAACGGCGCAGAGGCAGCCACACACACGCACGCACATACACACACGACTTTCTTGATTTCCTTCCAGTCATTTATATATTTTTTGACTTTTTGTAAGTTGTACCCCCATAAGATATTGCAATATCAATTATACCTCTCTATCTCTTTTGGACTATCATTTATACCTTCGACTTCTTATGGTTTTATCACTTATGCCCCTTTGTTACTTTATCCGTCAATAAGTTGAACTTAACCCTGATTTTTTTAAACCACGATGAGGTAAAGAGGGGCATAAATGTCCAAACACTCCCCCACTCATTCTCCTTCTCCAGCCCATCCTCCTCCACCGCACACGGTCTTCGGCCCCCTCCTTCATTGTAAAGTAAAACACAAGATTTTTTGGGTTCTCATGGAGGTGAGAGGGGATGAACCGATGAGTTTGGTCAGCTCGGGACTCCTCACCGATGAGGTGAACTGGATGATCAAGGAGGAGATCATGTTGAAGAAGTTGATGGCGATTAGAGAAGGGAGGACTATTGACGAGGTCCCATGGAGGAGATCAAATTCGAACTTCTGTGATTGATCAAAGGAAGTTCAAGGGATCTGGTCTCTCACCCAAGTACCATTCTGCAAGGTGAATCACAGAGAGAATCCAATCTAGTCTCTTCGATGGAGGTAGAGATTAAACCAAGTTCTAAATGATGGAACCACCTCCACGTACTTGAGGAGCAACGCACGAACATAGGGGTTGGAGGACGACAACTACTTTTCCTGCTTTTATCACATGACCATGACAAAGATAGGGTGGTGCTGGCAAGGGATGTTGATGGAGCTCCATTGTGGTACTCAAGACTGATAAGGGAAGGTGGAGCCAAGGTAAAGGGCTCGAGTCCACGATAGAGAGGTATGGGAAGGATGGGATGCCCGGAGCTGCTATAGAGGGGATGGAGGGCACAACATGGAGCAGAAGGAGTGAGGGGGAGAAGGAGGAAACATGGGCGGAGGTGCCTGGAGAGGGCGAGGAGGAGGAGCCGGAGTGGAGGGGGTTGAAGGAGGGTACCACGTGGAGAAGAATGAGGAGGGGGAGGAGGAGACAGGGGCATAGGTGGTGGAGCCGAGGGTGGAGGTGACTGGGGATGGGGAAGAGGAGGCTAAGGAGTGGGAGGAGGGGCGGTGCTGGAGGATGGGGAAGGAGGAGCAACGGGCGGATGAGGCTGTGGAGGTGGTGGGGGGAGGGGGGTTGGTGGATTGCCCTTTCAACCTCTTTTTTAATCTAATTCTCCTTGTGTCTCCAAAGTTAACGTCTGTTTGCATTGGAGATGGATGGCAACTAACGCAAAGGGCACAAATGATCATTGTGGAAGAAGTCGAGGACACAATTGATATTCCAAAAAAGGAAGATGAGTAATTGATATTGCAATATCTCAGAGGTGTACAATTGATAAAAAGCCTATATTTTTTGACATTTGTATATGTATCCCTTTTTAAATAGGTATGAATAAATTGTTGATTTTATATCTTCAAACATCTATATTGTAACTCCATTTTAATATATAATAATAGGATATCTTTCCAATAGGATATGGTCCTTCCATCTCTAAGGAAGGCCAGCGATCCCACGCATTCATAATTAATATGTCAGTTGTCATTAAAGATATGTTAATAATATTATTTAATTAATCAAAAATTTATTTTGATAATTATTCATTATCTAAATAGTATGTAATCATCTAAAAATATTGCTTCATTAATCTCTCTTTTAATTTTGCCATTCACGTTGTCAACATACCATTTCAAAATCCTAACCTCACATGCACAAAAAAATGGGAGGAAGAGGAGGATGAGTGTGATGGTAGCATTGGCGTTGTACTCCGACTGTCACTCATCTCCAACATTATCAAAGGTCTCGTCAACCTCTTCGCCACCTTCGTCACCGTACTCACCGTCAACTGGGCATCCGCGCTGCAGCATCGTGAGACTTCAACCTCTTCGTCACATCGCAAAGGTGACGATGAAAGTGCATGAGCAGAGGTGACGATGGTGATGCATGAGTGGAGTTGACGATATCACGTGTTGTCTCCTCTTGGTAGCCCTTTTCAGTGCTAGATGGAATATATTTTATTACCCTCTACAAGATCTTGGGTCTAAATGAGTCCATTATCGAGAAAATGTGATCCTTGTATGTTTTCTAAATTCTCATCCAATTGAACCCAATGACAATCACGTAAGATGCAAGATGTGTATGTTTGACTAATTGAGTGTTAGTCTTTTAAAGAGAATCTACTTCTTTTTCATACTCCATAGCTTGTCTTAAAAGATCCTAAGACGTGTTATTAAGATCATCGTGATGAAGTTTACTTGGCTCATCATCATAGTCACATGAGTCAGATTCACCCAATCCAACTAATGCCATGCACGCTCTTTCGTTATTTTCTCCAATGCTACATGAATCATCCCAAGATACTTGCACATATTTCTTTTTGAACTTCTCAGATATGAAGTCTTTCTTTAGCTGAGGGGAGTCCTTCTTCACATGCCCCACCTTGACGCATTAGAAGTATTTTATTTTCCATTCTCCCCTTCGCTTCTTGTTATGAAAAGTCCTGAACTATTTGATCATGAATGCAATATCATCATCACGGTTAGATCCTTCTTGAGCTTCATTATTGTCTACAAGGTCTATACTTTCATGTGGCCTTTCTTCTTCTCTCTTTCTATCCTCCAACTTTGTTTCATAGTCAAGAACATTATCTATGCAATCCTTCATAGAAGTCTGGGTGAATTCCAATGATTCTTTTATTGTTGTGACTTGTGCTCCCATTTCAACAATAGAGATGTAGTAATCTTTCTTGGGAGTTCTCCGGTAAGGAAGGTTCTTCCCAAATTTCTTAAACAGTTCTAATAATGGTGAATCAAACATTGATATCCTTGAAATTTTCTCCTTTTCTACATTTTGAATTTCTTATAATCTTGAATAGGAATTCAAAAATGGAATACTTTCACCTTAGACTTCATGGGTAGTCTCCAAGCATTTTCAAATCTCATAAATAGTATTGAGATGTAAGACTCGATCAAATTTAGCTTTGGGTACATTCTATTTTGTTTCCCATCCACATTTTTCACAACACTTTTGAGTTACTTTTTTTAGATCTTGACTTCTCCACTATGATCTCGGAGTAGTTCATATATGAACTATTATCATTTCATTCACTATATAGACTGATCAGATTAGAATTGAGAGTCATTAAAGCCAACTCAATGGTAGAGAAATGATGAATTCACAATTCATCTATATTAATAATTAATTTTATCTCATTTACCATGGCAATTCAATTAATAAATACCTTAAAATACATAAATAACAATTTATATGTTGTATATAAAAAGAGGTAATTGTTGTTTATTAAAACTAAATAAAATTCCTATCTTCATTACGTATATATTCACCAGTATGTTGACTTAACTTTAACTATTTTTAGTTAATTTACACCAACTTAAAATCAAATAAAGTCTAATATTAAAAAATGAAAAATCATAGAAAATACTAACATATATATATGAAATAAAACTAAAACCTAATTCACAAACGCAACTCACATATAGTCTCCTATGAACCCATGCTAACTTTTGAATTAATGTACATTCAAATATCTACAAATCAAAATCAAATTCAAAAGATTCAGAATTCATATGTGAAATCTGGATTTTGGACCTAATTGTATATTATAATTATTCACTAAAATTGACTTGTCATTTTATCTACATAATTAACTCTTTTAATTTATTTTTCATCTATTTTCTTTAATTTTGTACTTTAATGAATTGTATAAAAATCCGAATTCAAAACATTATAGAAATCGAAGAAGAAGAAATATTCTAAGTATCTATATAAAGTATGTACATAAGGCCCTTTTATTTGAGTTCTTTATTTTCTTCATTATCAAAAATATCAAAAAATGTGTAAATACACCTCTTTTATTTTAATTGATTTTCTTTAAATTTTATGTTAATAAAAAAATCAAAAAATGCAAATGTAAAATATTGTATTTTATATACATAGAATACCACCAAAATTCCATTTTGTATAAATGATGTTATTTGAAATGATCACATGCTCCATTAGAATATCTCATTCCTTGAGAAAAATGATCTCAAAGAGTTATTTCATGGATAAGCAAGAGAGTGCATGCCTGACTTCTTCAATTAAATAAAAAGAAGTTGGTGATGGATGGTTAGGATAATTAAAAACTCTATTGGAAAAAATATTTCTTCTTCTTTTTCTTAGAAAGTACTCATATTGAAAGGATAAGTGATAACATGGATGGGGTTATTTCAACACCTCTAATATAGTTCCGCATGGAATAAAGCACTGAATGTGTGGGTGGATTATAAGGAAATGTTACTTGTTGACGTCTTTTGTTAAATGATCTAGCTATTTAAAATAGGAAAATAATGTGCTTAAAATGGATTTTAGTAGTTCCAAAGATAAAATGACATGTTTCACCTTGTGTACCTCAAGTGTCACGATGCCATCTTTACCCGTCTATTGAGTAACTTTCCAAAGTAGGTTGAGTTTCACCTTGTCATTGTGGTTTCTATGTTATGGGTGTATAAGTATATTATCCTTTTATTGCTTCTTTTTTACGCTTTATGATTTTTCCTCTGCTTTATTACTAGTTTTAGCATCATACTAATCAATTGCTCATAGTATATAATATTCACATGGATCCAATAGGTGCACAAGAGCAGCCGCAACAGTGAACAGCTCTTAGTTTTGAGTTCTTTCGGATAGTTGTACCATATGTGGTACTGATTTTGTGGTACTTTAATGCAATTTAATTTCTTACTTGTACACTTTTTAGAGATATGTATATATACGTGTGTGAATATTTGGATTTACATGTATATATTTATGTGAGCACGACCTTGTATATTAACACATACGTTGAATGGGATAATCTTACCGTTCTTTCATTTTCTTTTGCTTATTCTCCTATTCGTTAGCATTTTGGTACTATGCATACGGAAATAGTTTGTTGACTATCTGAATCACGGGGAATGTGGCATATGTTATAAATTGATAAATAAGATTTTGACCCTCTTACTTCTAGGATCTGTTTGGTTGCATGGTTGGGCAGGGTTGGGTCGGCCCAACCCGGAGTACCCCTCCTTCCAACCATTCCAATCCTCCTCATAGTTTACTATTCACAGGGTACTCCAACCCAACCCAACCCAACCCTGCTCAACCCTGCAACCAAACAGAGCCCTAGTATATATAAAGGTATTATATAATTTTACTATTGACTTGAGGCAATGGTAACACCTCTGATATATCTAGTTGATATAAACATATGTCCTTATACCTAAAAATGGTGATGTAATTTTGGATGCCTTCTCAGAAATTGTGTTGTTGCTTTTTTTATTTAAAAAATAATATTTGCAAATAAATGGTATTTCGAGTATCTTTTTCTTTTATATATATTCTTCACAAGCTTACTAACAACGAATTTCAAATTTTCCTCAACGACAACTTCTTCGTAAATGCAGCTAATGACTATTTATATTCTTTTTTCTTATTCCATACTTTTCCTCTAAAGCTGGGGATTTCACTTCTTCTTATGCCACGTGGATTTCTGCGGTGTCCGTACTTCTGCCCACCTTTATCCTTTGGATGTTTTGTTATATCTTATAGCTTCATTTGCGATCAATGCGTGTTGTTTAGAGGATGAGGAAGTAGTGTCAAAATTATTTTTCATCCAAAAATTAGTAGGATTTAGGCTTTAAGAAGAAATAGAAATAGACAAGAAAAAAAAGAGAACACCCGGCTCTACATCGTGGACGACACAAAGACCCAACAACCCCCCGTTTTAGGTACGCAAGGGAAGGGCCGGTCAACCTTATCCTTCGGATTGCCCATCGCCCCCATCCAGGATTGTTTACGCAATTTATCCATTTTTTTTGTCTAAAATAACAAAAAATAAATAATAATTTAAAAAATATCAACCCGGTGAAGACATTTTCTCCCATCCATGTGCCCCCCGTGGCTGTAAGAACAGAAACAAAGACGAGAGAGAGAGAGAGAGAGAGAGAGACTCAGAGATTGGAGATCCTTGATTGGTGACCTTTGTCCCAAAGATCCACAATACTTCTCTTCTCCTGTACATCATCATTGCCCCCAACACCTCCTGTTTTGCTCTCTCATCATATCGACCGCAATCTCCAATTCCAGAAATCTGAGGTGTTTCTTCGATAAGAAACTCTATGAACGACGATTCCCACTTGGCTGGGAGGTAAAAGATCGGTTCCTTTGTTGCAATGGCTCGCTATTTCGGTTTTGTGTTGAAGGGTAACTAAAAAATGGTTTCTTTTTTGGTATCATGTGATGTATGCAGATGATGGTGTTGCTAGGAAGATCGGTTTCGGTATTTTCTGTTGGATTTTTACCATTTAGACCGGTACCCGTTTTGCAGAATTGGCTGTTCAGTTCGGTGCATTTGAGGCGTTGAGAGTATAGTTGTTTTCGGAATCGTTGATGGATGGATATTCAAGTTCCTTAGTTACTGCCTGACAGATGCTTGATGAAATTCCTGAGAGAAGTTTGTTGTGGTTCCTCCGAGACCCTCTTGTCAATCTACAGTTTTTGTTTGGCGTCCTGTAATTTGATCGATGTTAAATTGTGAAAAGTTTCGGTCTTTATACGAGAATCTTGTGTTGTTCTGATACGTAGGAGAATCCTGGTGGTCGAAATCTGAATTTTGTGTATATTCATATGATGTTTGGATATCAAGCACATAGAGATTTTCAAAATGGGTATCCTTCTCGGAAAGCTTATTTCAAGCTCGCGACATCTGCTGCAGCTGCAGCCGCATCTTCTTCTGCCTCTACCGCTACTGTTACGACAACCGCCAGTGTAATCGTAAAGAATGCCAATACCTTCAGTGTCAAGTTCCAAGATCTCTATGGGTTCAATGTAGAAGGGGACATTGATGATGTGAATGTTCTGAATGAGGTCAGGGAGAGGGTAAAGGAGCAAGGAAGAGTGTGGTGGTCACTTGAGGCACACAAAGGTGCCAATTGGTATCTTCAGCCTAAGATTTCCTCCAATTCTGAGGGGATAACTGTTTCCTCTTTAAAACTCTCCGTGCTCTCGAACTCAATTACATTGAAAAGGCTCATAAGGAAAGGGATACCTCCGAATTGGAGACCTAAGGTGTGGTTCTCTCTATCAGGTGCTGCTAAGAAGAGATCCATGGTTCCAGAAAGTTACTATGGCGATCTTATCGATGCTGTCAATGGCGTGGTCACACCTGCCACGAAGCAGATAGATCATGTGAGTTTTCATGCTTTCTATTTTTAGTTTGATATGTATGATATTTCCTTTTAGATCTCTAATTGTCGAAAATATTTAGTGCATTCATAGTTATCTCCTCTCTCTTGACTAAGAATGACTAGCATCTTTTGTTAAATGCTTAATATAGCATTATGTGGCCATTTTATGGGCAACAATAGTTGCTTGCCTGAGTCATGAGATCGGGCAAAAAGAACATTGAAATTAACTTTTTGGGATATTTAGATTCAAGAAGGATGTTGCGTGATTGTGCTTTTAAGAAATGTGAAGCTAAACAAGTAAACAGTGGGAAGTATTATTATTTTGATAGTTTACTGAAGTAGAAAAACTTAATTTGAGCAAAACCTATTAATGGAGTGAGCAGTAACCAAATGCAATTGCTCTTTTCTCATTCAGGAGTTCAAAGCATTAATTACAGGTTTTTGTTTTTCACTTGAACATCAAATTAGTCTACCAGTCTCCAGATTTGTTGTTGGTAATTTGTATTCTGATTGTGGTGCGCATTATATGGTTATACGTAATAGTACCACAGGAAAAGTGGGCAGAAAAACGAGGTGCATTTATATTAGATGGGGGATCCCACGTCTCATTTTAAGTTACAAATAGGTCCCAGTTAAGCGACCTTTTTGTATTTTAATAACCTTGACAAGCACTTGGGCTTTGTTGCAAAGAAAATCGTAAATTTCACTAGCATCAGAATCCCTTTAAATCAAGTAACTATATTTTTTAAAGGCTGTGTCCCAGACTGGACAACGCAGCATCTACCGTAGTTCCAGTGAGTTTGTATCCTGAGGTGAATTGCCTTCTCTATACCGTGGCAGTATCACCTTATGGATGCATGGACAATGATCTTACACAACTCAAAGAAGAATCCATTTATCATAACACACATGGGGCAGAAACATTGGTGGCTTAAAGTTTTTTAAGGTTCCAACTCAGTAGATGCTGAAACACTGATGACCTATCAGATGATGTGAATCTTGTTGCATTGGTATCTCTTCATTATCAAATGGCAACACACCAATGCAACCTTAAGATACTTTCAGCCACCCATGTTTCTGCCCCATGCACACACGCACAGAACTTACCTGCTTTTCTAAACGTGTATGCAACCCCCATTCATTCTTATGAAATGATGAAATAGGGCAATTTTTCCAAAGAACACAATTTTGTGTTACTCAAGGAAAAGGTAAAAAGAACTTAAACGAGGACCCCAAAAATACTTATCCATGGAAACAATTTCTCGTTGACAATGGTTCGTTTTCTCAGATTATTTTTTAAGACTTTTGTTTAGAGTGGTAATGGTTTGCCATTGGAAGTTTTTTCCTGGATGAAAGTTCTCACTTTATACCATGGTAGTTTTATTTTGCAAAGGTTGTATACAAGAGGAAACTTTTTTTATTTGATGGAACTTGCCTGCAGGATCTGCCACGGACTTTTCCCGGGCATCCTTGGTTGGACACAGCGGGAGGTCAGGCCTCTCTTCGGCGTGTCCTTGTTGCATATTCTTTCCGTGATTCTGATGTTGGATATTGTCAGGCGAGTGTGTTTTTAATTTAGTTGCTCAGTTTCTACACCTAGGTGGCCATGTGTTAGAAGTGAATTCTCAACTTTATGTTACTTCTGTTAATTAAATTATGCATGGTGCTACAGGGTCTAAACTATGTCGCAGCACTGCTGCTCCTTGTTATGAAAACAGAAGAAGATGCATTTTGGATGCTTTCTGTGTTGTTAGAAAACGTTTTAGTGAATGACTGCTACACTGACAATCTATCCGGATGTCATGTTGAACAGAGGGTCTTCAAAGATTTGCTTGCAAAAAAATGTCCAAGGTAGCCCACTGTTTTTCTATTGTATGAAATAAAAGGTGCATATGGATGGTATTATTTCTTCTGTCCCTCTCATTATTACCATAACAGTGTCATTTGAATTGCAGGATTGCAACTCATCTTGAGGCCATGAAGTTTGATGTGGCCCTGGTGGCGACTGAGTGGTTCCTTTGCCTCTTCTCCAAGAGCTTGCCTTCTGAGGTATGCCTATGTCCCCTTTCCCATTGTTATACATGATCACATTGTGCTGCATGATCATACGCGCTGCTCCTAGCAATGATGAAAGAAAATATTGCAATTGGCAGGATTTTTTTGACAGATAGCCATTGCTATACTATTTTTCTACTTCTTTTAAACATTGGAATATATCAAAATAAATGAAAACCAACCTTGAATATTCATCTACTGATTTATAAAAAAAATTAAAAGAAATTGATTATTTTAAATTTACTTTTCTTTGGACATCATACCCATGCCATCAAGGGGATAAACCTTAGATGACATTGAAGGCAGCAGGTCCTTGATCCTAATCGAGGGTGAAGGTTGCCATGGATAAAATAGAACCGCCCACAATACCAGTTAAGCAGGACTTACGATCATATATTATAAGGAGTCAACCTACATATTTGGCAAGACTACCTCTCATTGATTTCACTTTCTATTCTATTTTCTACTTCCCACTGAAGCATGGATGGGAAAATGCAGATCTGATAGATGTGGCCTCTACCATTTGATTATATTGACGAAAAAATGAGTGTGCTTTACTTGGATAGAGAAGCCTGTAGGTAACACAACCCATACACTTCCATGGTTGAGACATTGGCGCATGTAATTGAGGTAAGCCATGTCGATGGCTTCAGAATGAGTTGATCAGCATTTCCAGTTGGCTATATTTGCGATGTCGCCATCTCATATGGACTCCACAACTGGACCCCCTTCTCTATGTCATTGGTAGTTTGGGTTGATTCTTGAGATCGAGCTCGATGAGTGAGGTGGGGAGTCCATCTGAGGAGGAACAAAGATGGTGGCGTGAGAAGGAATCCATGGTAGTGTGAAGAAGTAGAATGTGGGGAGGTCCTTGAAGTTATTGGTTTTCGAACTGATTCTTGAATGGAAATCGGGAAGCAAGCTTGACATGATCTTAGTACACTTAATTAAGAGCAACTTCTTTAAGAGGCCAGATTTTGAAAACTTCGTCTCTCTGACTTAATTCTCTAAGTTCGACGAGACAGTAGCCAGTCTTTGACCATTATTGTCCTAGTAGATTACCACATCATAAGTCTGACTCCTAAAAATGAGATATATTGGACTTATGTACATCACGCTTAGATCGACCTAAATGACATGAAAGACCGGATCAATCTGAGTAGGATCAGCAATAGGATGCTTTGTCAAGGGTGTCCAGGAAGCATCCTTGGGGACTGACAGAGCCAGTGTATGCCCTACTTTCTATAGTTGCATGGATATCTAAAGATCAAATTAGTGGGATAAAACAAATCTTCATATGAGGGACAATACGCTGGCACTTAGTATTCAGCCGAAATTGGGGCCAATGAAACTACCTCGCATGAGTTCGCCCCGTGACTTGCAGATGGGTCTTCACGACCAAACAGTGCATATGGTTTGCTTGTCTATGTTCCTTAGTGTTTGCTTCCGCTTCTCACAATAAAAACCCATAGTAAATTAACTATGGAAGGTTGCAAATATCCATTTATACTCCATTCACGCAAAGTATATCAAACACATCAAGGGAATGGAGAATCCTCGGTGATGATTCCATTCACTCTTTGCATCAAACAATATAGAAAAGGGATTTTATCACTTGTGCCCCTCCGAGATATCGCAATATCAGTTATACCCCTATCTTTTTGGTAATATCAGTTGTGTCCCTCACTTCTTGCAAATATATCACTTGTACCCCTCGGGTTAGTTTCCGTCCATTCCAAACGCAAACGGACGTTAACTTTAGGGATACATCAGGAATTAAATGAAAACAATTGAATGGAAAAGTCCAACCACTGTTCATCTTCTTCCTCCCCCTCCTCTTCATCTTCCTCATCCCCCTACCCCTGCCTCCTCTCCCCTGCTGCTCCCTCAAGCCCCCGCAACCCCGCACCCCCCACCCTTGCCCCGCCGACCCGACCCAGCGCTCCCAGGCCCCCTTGCCCCGCCGACCCTCCCCGGCGCCCCCGCCCCAGGTCTCCTTTCCGTCCCCCGCACCCCTCCCCTGGTTGCCCTCCGCCACCCGCACACTCGACGTCCCCGGAACCTCGTCCTTCCCATCCGGCCCCCGCACTGCCCGACCTCCCCCACCCCCTTTTCCCTACCGCCTTTTCCCCTGCTCCTCCACCGCCCTGGTAACATCTGCCTGCAGCCCAACGGAGACCAAGTTGAGAATAAATGTACAGAAACGATAAATTCAAACTATTTGATCAAAGCAATCAAATAATGTTACTACCAACATAAAAATGATGGTCATCCATTTATAAAACACCCATTGAGTCATTAACAGCGATAGAAATCAAAGACAGGGAAAAGAACGTGAATTAACAGTTCCAGAGATACTTGGAAACTGCAGAATTTCCCGATAGACTATAAAACAAACTCGCTTTAAATTAAAAAATCTTAGTACAGTGATCTATAGGCACATCAGAGATATTCTATCTTCAATGTCGTACGTTGACTAGCCATTAATATAAGCCTATTTAGAGGATCGACTTTATGCTTACTAGATTATCCAAACCAGTGCTTGCTAGATCTAAAATACGTACTTAGACAGTAATCCTAAAGCTACCAATCGAGATTAACATCCTATATCCAAACATAAATTGCAAGTCGAATATCATCAATCAAGAGCAATCAAACAGCTAAAGAAAATTTTCTGCCTGATTACCGTCCCCAATAAGAGGAGAAAGAAGAGGGGTCTGGACAATAATACCCCTCTTAACTCCACCAAGGTTTGAAAAAATCATGGTTAAGTTAACTCATTGACGGTCAATCTGACGGAAGGGCACAAATGATAACGGAGAAAGAAGTGAGGGGCACAACTGATATTACCAAAAAGATAGGGGTATAACTGATATTGCGATATCTCGGAGGGGCACAAGTGATAAAATCCCTATAGAAAAATACTTCATCCCATTCCGTTGTTAATTCCCTTCCATCGCAATCACTTCCCTTGTTACCAAATGCGCCACTGACTGCTTTAGCGTTGGGAATTTGATCCATGTAAAGAACAATCTAAAAAGTACCCAAAGGCAAAAAGATATTCACTGTGAACTAAAAAAGGGACAGAATACACAAAGTCATAGAAGGTGGTGCTCTACCACAAAACATGCAGTATATTCTCACATTTTACACTACCACAGAATGTGCACTTACAAGGAGCGCCTAAATGGACCTATAATAGGATTGAAAAAATATATATTGTTGGATCGGTCGAGATCCATACAAATTATGTCTGATTCCAATCAGACCATGAGAGTTCAAGGCATAAATCAATATTTAGGATGTAGATTCTTGATATAGGACTTCTACCGTGATATTATTTTGAAAATTTCTGAGATTCAGTATCCCATGGAGTAACCTCGTGTGTTTTTATAGACACATGAAAAAGTTTATGAGGGGCCCGTAAATAATTAAAAATAAGAAAAGTACACGTAATCTAAAAAATATATCTTGCATACCCTAATACATGATCCCTCCCAAATCAACTCAAAACCCCGTCTAGCAACTATCAGAAATCCGATATTTATTCCCATCTTGCAAATTATTTTTCCTTTTGCCATGTACATTTTATTGTTGGACAATAGTAATTTTTTTCTGAACCTTAGATGATTAATGATTCTATGTACATACAATTGGATGCAATTAACATACAGAAATGTGCATTGCATATGTTAAATAAAGCATAATGTACTACTACTGCAGACAATTGGTGTATTTGTATTTATAGTTATATCAAGATTACCAGCAACATCAAATTAGAAATCCTGTAGATTTATAAACTCCAAGTATACATCCATACCATGTCCATAAATGGCTTTAGTAGCATATCAACAACAGAAAACTAATACGCGATGTATAGGAATCACTCTCTTTTGCTTTCTGACATCTTTTAAGTGATCTTCGATGGGCCTTCAATGTAGTGTAACTCTTTTTTGCAGACAACAATGCGAGTGTGGGACGTCTTGTTCAATGAAGGGGCGAAGGTTTTATTCAATGTAGCTCTAGCAATTTTCAAGGTATGTCATAGTCATGGTCTCTGCAGATATACTCGTTTGTCTATTACCTTTGTACATGATCTACAAAGGGCCATCACCCGCATGTTTTCTTCTTCCAACTTGTTTAAAAAAGTTAAAAGGATAGACATGACATCAACATAGAATAGAATGGGGGTTGTTATAGTTTTATAGTGTACAAATTTAAAAAAACCGATTCATTGCAGATGAAAGAAGAAGAATTATTGAGAGCACATCATGCAGGTGATGTGATTAATATCATCCACAACACAACCCACCATCTATTCGATCCCGACGAGTTGATAACGGTACAAAAAAATCACCAATCAATCTTCTCTTCCGCTCCAATAATTCTGGAGTTCGTCAGTGCTTCAAACGTTTCCAAGACAACAATGATAAAAGGGTCCCATTCATTGATGCAGGTTGCTTTCGACAAAATCGGTTCGATGACAGCCAACACAATAACTAAGCAGAGGAAAAAGCAGGAGCCTGCAGTGATGGCTGAGCTCGATCAAAGATTCAGGCGATTGAACTCCTTGAAGATGGAAGGAAAATGAGCAACCTCCGGTTTCGAAGCGTATCAGTAGAATGGAATTTACAGCTGACCGCTTCAGAGAACGGGGTGAGGTCCAAACGCCCCTTCTAGAGATGATCTGTATGACCGCATCCGAATGAGCTTAGGACCTGGGAAACGGCAACATGCAAAACGCAGGATACAATGTACTTTTCTTGATTTACCATTGTTATTTGTTCCATCCTTCTCAATCTTGTATTGCTTCACAAATGCACAGGCGAGAGGTCTTCCTGTTGGTTGAACTGGATTGTATTTAAATTTGATTCAATGTGTAAAATTTAAGTTAGATCCACTAAGTTCAGAAATCAAGGTACTGCCAAAGGACTCTTGTTCAATTTCATCTTTTTTTGGGTGTGATTTCTGGACAGGAGATACGCCAATATAGCAGATCGGTGTGATGATCTATCTCTGCTAATCCATGTCTACTAGTCTATCTACTTCTTCATTCGAGTATCTTTATGCCATTGGTAGGGACATGTTAGGTATCAATCATGACATATGTACATATGATATTTTGGATTTAATCGCAGATTAGTCTTCGACGGGGACATGCTACATTTTTTTCTAGTACATTTAAGCCATTATTCTTACTTGCATATATCCTGTGGACAGTATAGTTTGCACAATTGTCAACCATTTGAGCACATTAGAGATAATAATGTAGTCGTTTCTGCCAGTATCCTTGTGGATTCATGTCAATCAATCTATCTTGAGATTATTATGTTTATATTTGTGAAGAAATATTTGGTTGGTCATCATCAGGAATATTGACCTATTAAGATTAGATGAAATAAGACATTTATGGTATAGAGGGTTGTGTTGTTGAATTAAATTATAGGTATTTTTACATTTGTATCCCTACAAACTGCGATAACGCATACGTTCTTCGTAATTATATCATGATACCTATAAAACTTATGCATAGACACTTCAAGCCTTGTGAAAAATCCATTGGTCAAATTATGAGATTTGACGATCCACTTAATTTTGTATTCATGGAACATTGCAATATCACTTGTGATCTTACTTTTTTTCATAGTTACGTTGCAACCTCCATACAACCATCTCGTTAGGACTCATTGGTCAAGCCTTAATTTTCCTTTATTGGAGATTAATGCATAAAAGGCAGTCCCTCCCCCCTCCCCCTATACATGGATTATATAAGCTCAAGTATTTGTGAATGTTGCTCAGTAGTCCTAGTTGGATTATGATTCCTACATTGAAATATCAAATATCAAGATAATGAATATTAATGTTATGGAAAAATTTTATGTGGGAATATGTGAACTTGAATTACATTATTGACAATGAGGTGCATGTTTTTTTCGTTGAGCGGGCACATCCCATTCCACAAAGTCTTCCCATTGAGTTGCTGGTGATATTGAGGAAGTTTCTTAATTAATATGGATAGATATCTATAATAATTAAAATTAATATGAATATGATCATTGTTAATTAGGATATGTGTGAATGTGATTCACAAAATTAAATAAATGTATATTAAATTTACATTTTATTATGGATTAATGAATTAGATCTATTTTTGGTTGGATAATTATTGTAAATGTTCTGTAATGGTTGATGGAAATTAATTATTGATTTAAATAGTTTATTCCATAACTTATTAGCCAGGAAAAAATAAATTGATTGATATGAGAAATTGGAGAGATGAATTTCTCCCCATAATCTCATGGTGGAGAAAATTGTTTTCTCCATTTCCTCCTATTAAATCAATAATTCAAGTTCTAATCATGTTTCTAATTGAATTGGAAATTCAATTTAAGAAGAGATAAAGTAGAAAGAAAGAGAACTCTCGCTCCTCTCTCTCCATCTTAGACATCCATGCACGGAGTAGGACTCTATCTTGATTGTCCAGTGCCTTATAAAAGAAGGGTATGTCTTCTCTTCAAATTTAATTGTTTCAAAGTTGAAAAAAATTTCACATTCAATTCCTGAGGAGAAAGAGGAGAAAAATCATAGAGAACTATTCTCTGTATTTTTCTGTTAATCCTCCCCTTCCATATACCTCACCAAACACTAGTTATCCACCAAAAAACTGCTCCCTCTTCCTCTTCGTTGGCTTGATCAATTGTAAGAGAATTCGTCTTCTTCATCGTGCCTCACGTACATGTTGAAAGACTCAATTTCATGAAACAAAAAAAGAGGCAGAGATCATTCTTGATCTCTATTTTCATGGACGACTTAGTGGAGACGGACTCTCAAGTTCGTGAAAAGTACCATGAGTCATTGTCGTACCCATGAGAGCAAACATCCGTCGAATCGAGGGACTTAATTTGGGAGGTTTCTTATTTTAGAGACCCACACTTCAAAAGGTGTTCTTCTATACTCTTGTGGTCAGGTGAAATGATTTGAAAATTGTTTCCTCTACCATGTGATTTCGCATTTGCAATCAAATTTGATATATTTATTACACATTTCTGTGATGTGAAAGGTATATTCTCCCTTCAAATAGTATCAAAGCCTTGTCTGAAGGATTCAGATTGCATCTGGTTCCAATAAACAAACAGTAAGCAATATCGTGTTTGCTGATACATTATTTTTCGATAACATTTTTATTTCAAATGATTCGGCAGCATATGATGTTGTTGATATTCTCCTTGTTTGGAACATTAATTTTGAGAAATTTATCATGTCTAGAAGGTATGGACTAATACCCAAAAGATCCATCAAAAGTTGGCGGTGCCTGGGTGAAGATTCGGATATTGAAAAGTTGGTTTTAAAAACCTAGCTAAACCGGGTGATTTAAACTGGCTAAACCAAGAATCAGAAGAAAAATGATCCAACTAACCAATCTTTACTTAAAAATAAAAATCAATGAAAACCTAGTTGGATAGCTTGACCAGTTGAACCAATTAAAACCAAATCATCAGCTCAATCATCTATTTTTTAGCAAAAATAATTTATAATTATTTGATAAAAAGAAATTTCTTAAAAAATATTCAAAATCTAGTTCAGTCTAATTTATAGTATGATAACCATTCATCTCTTCTCATTCAATTTGTTAGTTTTAGACATCGAATATACGTATTTATATGAATTTGGCAAACTATATTTATTACGTCCTTTCTGTTTTTTTTATAATAGTTATACCCCAAAACTTTTTTTGCAATTACACTTGTGACCTTATACTTTTAAAAATTTATCAATATTATCTTTATGTTGATATATTATAGGAGCACAAGTGTAATAATAAAGGGCTATTACTACAAATTTCGTAAAAATTACATGCACACACGTGTAATTGTAAAAGAATAGGGGTATAATGAAGCACATGGATATAAGTTCGGAATGAAAGAGTCTTATCGAAAAAACTTGGAAGGAGACGTGTAAAAAAATTAAATTTATGATGTAGCATTATTTATATTTATCAATGAAATACCGGTCTAACTCTGTTATACTCGGCTGGATCATTTGAACAGAATCAAAAAACAATTCTATTTTTCAATTTTTATGAACTTTTTGTCGTCATCACTGGTTCCTCACTAGCCCTGCCATAAATACTCGAAACCATTTTGGTTCAGTTTTTAAAACCTATGTCAAAAGTGCCTACAAACTTGGATTTTGATCAAAGATCATAACGAATAACTATGACATTTTTGTTACTATAGTCGGGTCACATAATATTTTAAAATACTAATTAATAAGTCATTAATCAAGTCTCCAATCAGTGCAAAAAAGTTCTGCACGATTCCGACCGTGAGGACTAGAGAAATTGGATTTCTCCGTAGGCGAAGTTGGAAGATGACTAGATAAAATATAAGACTTGTTGTTCCTATATCCGGGCTCAAAATAGATAAGAATATATTTGATATATATTCATATTAGGAGTTAGACCTCATATTTTAGAAATATTTGGGTTGCAATGAATGTTAAGTCAACGTTATATGATGCCTTTTAATTTGAAGTATGACTATTGCAACTTGTAAACTTGGAATCCGAAATCTGTAATTTTTGTTTGGTTGTATGCAATAATTAGAATTTCTATTTATTTCATCTTTCCTTTTCATGTGCATCTTTGATTGTGAATAATTAACACTGGAAATTGACTTAACTGCTAGATTATAATTTAATTTGCTCATATTAAGTTCAATCAATATAGATTTGTTGTCTAGTTCTGGCTTTGTTGAATACTTAAATAGCCTCTTACAAGTTAAGGAAATGCTCTCACACAATATTCTGCATGACATGGCGAAAGATATCTTGAAAAATGTTAAATACAAATGGATCCTATTGTGCTCTTCTAAAAAAAGGAAATTGTGTTTGTTTGCGTAAACTTTTTTGATTAAAGCAAATTGTGTACATATACAAGAATTGATTACATTACTCCCTTTTTAGTATATTATTTGAAATGCTATTCATCAAATTAGATTAAGTTAACGATGATTAATAATCTATAGGACACAATAATGACTGAATTAATTGGTTAATCACGAGAATATGATTCAAAGTAATTAATCATATATTTAAACATGATATGGAAATATTCAAAGTAATTAATCATAAATTTAAACATGATATGGAAAAGTCATATGATGACATCGATGGTATCACATCATTTCAAAATGCATCGTCGACATAGATTGTATTTTGAAGACACTTATGGAAAGTCTTGACTCTGAAATACAAGTTCATATGGATTGAGCCGCTTCGTTTTCCGAAAAAGATTGGTTGTATGAGTAATGACCCTAATAGTATTCCTCATATAAGTAATGCAGTATTCAATTGTGCATATAATATCATATACGCTCATTGATGGTTGGTTTAACTAACAACATATGAACATCACCTTAGCAGTGATGGGCATGTGTTAAAGATCAAACTGAGGATACATTAAATAATCGAGAGGAATAGTTGAAATACATGATGGAAGGAGTGTACGGAAGAGGCAAATGATGGTCAATGGAAGCAAGGGACGTCACTCAAAAATTGCCGAAGGAAGGATTTTAGGTTAGTTCATTAGAAATGAAAGAAAGGAAGCTTGATAGTATTCTGTTTAGTGGACGATGGCCAGCACGTGTGCTCGCCAATGTTTTGGCCACCAAATTTCCACACGTGACTTAATACCACCTGTAAAATTCAACTAGGTGAGACAGTGGACAAGCACATGTGCTCACGAGATGCTCGTCCACAAGGAAAGAGGATACGTACTTTGCCCTATACTCCCCTTATATGCTCACCAAATTACCTTTTTCTAGTCGTGGAAAGATCTAATACAAATACTTAAATTCGTTTCTATTTGTGCAAACTCGAACTCACAAGCGTATCCTGCCGGATTAAAATTGTCTGCAGTAGAAATTCATCTACTGAATTTCATCGAGTGTTTACATATATAAAAGAAGACAATAATATTATAATCCATGGATCTCTGAAATAAAAGAGAAATAGCTAGATTAAAAAATATGCTGAAAGTTTTTAATTTTAATAAATGTTTCCAAATAGCTGACAAAACTCCTTTTTTATATTTTCCGTAAAATGCAAAAAAAAGTTAGTCAATTGAAAGCCGCAACTTTCAAATTTATCAAAGAGATACCCTATATTGGGACAAAACATAACTGCAACAGAGCCAACTCCACATCCCTTCGCATATTCTAAGATATAGACAAAAATATAAAATCGCGAGTATATAATTTATTTTATTTATTTTTCAAGCATGACTTTCAATTTAACATTTTTATGTCGAGAATCCTAGTCTGAAGGCTGAATGTTTATTTCGTTTCTTTAATCTTGCATGCATCTAAAACTAACAGGGCGTGGTGAAAACAAAGTAATAAAAGCATCAACACGAACAAATGCCACAAAAGAGTCAATACGATTATTTGCGCAAATCGATCTTCCAATGATACGTTTCCCTGAACGAAACTTATCTAAAAATATTTGCATCTATATATGGGTTTACACATGGGAAATCTGAGAGCACACCTCACTCTTCCCTTCCATTGTAGCTCCAGTTCGAGATGCATCCGAAAGCGTCAGAAATACAGAAAGTGTAACGTCTCGGGTTAGGTCTCCGGTCCGTTATCGAGGAAAACTGGTCCAGACAACTTGTTGGATACGGGTCCAAATGGACCCGTTTGCAACCATCCAAAATACTTAAGCCCAAGTTGTCAATTAGTAATCTACACCACTTATATACTACACCCACACTTTGTGAGTTTTCCATGTATTACTATGTTTGGGGTTAGACCTCCCCCACTTATATTCGCAACGTCCTCGTTGCGACAT
Source organism: Ottelia alismoides (assembly GCA_037367405.1). Classification (NCBI taxonomy): domain Eukaryota; kingdom Viridiplantae; phylum Streptophyta; class Magnoliopsida; order Alismatales; family Hydrocharitaceae; genus Ottelia; species Ottelia alismoides. The sequence goes on along the minus strand of JAZKJV010010539.1, from coordinate 17,568 downwards.
GTCCCATCACTTATTCCCAGTGATAGTGGTGGTTGCACGATCCGGGTAGCTATTTCCTCCAACCTCTTTGTAGGGGCGGTTCCACCTCTCGGGTATCCATTTCCACTATCAGAGAGAATTTAGCTCTGGTAGAGCCAAATTCTCTCTGATAGTGGAAAGCGTTATCTGAGAGGTGGAGCCGCCCTACAAAGAGATTGGAGGAAATGACTACCCGGTGCGTGCAATCGCCACTATCACTAGGAATAAGTGATGGACCATGTCGCAACGATGCTTGCGAATATAAGTGGGGGAGGTTGTAACACCCTAACCTCAAACATAGTACCATATGAAAAAACTCACAAAATGTGAGTGTGGTATATAAGTGATGGGGATTACTACTTGATAACTTGAGCTTAAGCATTTTGGGTGATGTCAACGAGGTTCATTTGGATCCAAACCTAACAAGTTATCAAGATCAGTTTTCCTCAATAACAGAATGAAGACCTAAGCTCAGGACGTTAGTGAAAGAGCCACATCTCAATAAATATCACCCAACTGTAAATAAGCATATGACCAAACGTTCTCAAAAAAATATCACATAAGACCAGATTAAAAGTTCGAATATCTTTCACTATAAGACCACATAAGATATCATCCCTTCCGACAACGTCAAGCTTAACCCTAAAACGGCATCCAAAACTGGAAGGAAAGTGGTATAATGAACCCACAACAAAAACAAAAGGCAAAAAACTTAAAGACCCGCTAATGGTAACAATGATAAACCAACAACAACAGCCAACGAAGCTCATGCAGCAAGAGCTGACGCCCTCTCCACGGCCCTCTTGAGGAAGCTGCCTTCCTCCAGCACCATCTGCACCGGCAAGAAGCCGAGGTCGTTCGCCACCGCGAGCATCATCGCTTTCGTCTCCGCCGCGAACTCCTCCACGTTCACGTCTCCATTAGTGCCGTTGCTGTCGCTGTGGAGCCACTCCCTGACGGAGCTGCGGAAGGCGAGCTCGTCCTCCACGAAGTCGCGTATGGTGGCACCGTCGAGAAGCTCTACGCTCATCGTCGCTCGTCTGTGACTGCTCTGGTTTCCCGGGGTAGAGATAGCAGAGCAGATCACAGGAGAGGGATGTTTGGTGTTCTGATGGATCTTGGAGGGGCGATGGGAGTTGTTTGTGCTATATATAGACTTAGATGGAGTAGGTTTTGCAGTTGATGGGTTTGGTGATAGGATCAATCAATATAATAAATAGGGTGAGGCCAATTAACGGGGAAACGTGGGCGTGCATGGGATTAGGGTTTAAATTTTCAAGACTATGTGCCATGCACGGGGACATGCATGCCTTGATTATTATGTAATTTGCCATAATTTCTGAATCTCCAATGGCGCTTCCCTCCAAAGTTCAAATGCATCAAATCAGAGGAGAGATCCAAGAACCTTTCTTTGCAAAAATAAAAGTTGGAAAGACGCGGCTCGGATCTAGAATATCAATTGATTATTCTAGAGGTGTTGGAAGGTGATCGGCTTGATTCAAAGAAACGACGGGATCTCGATTTAAAAAAAAGATCCGAAGAAGAAGGCGTGAGGAACTAGAAAGCAAGCTCACACAGTTATGCTTCAATACGATGGGCACGGAATATCGGCGTCTGTTCTGGTCCAGTCAAATCTAAATCTGGGGGTGCGTATCAGATCAGATCACGGATAAGAGATCGAGCCCGTTGTTCCCGTGCCAATTGCTTATTGCATCGATGAGCTTTCTTTCTTATATGAAAAACAGAGTGCCACACACCGTCCATGTATTCCCGTGAGCTGCAAATTTTGTCTCTGATTTAGACAACCATTTACCGTGGGTCTGTGTACTCATCAATGGGGATATATCTATAAGTATAGATTTTTACGGCTGACCCATTGCTCCTCATCCATTAAGCCCGTCAGAAAGAACGAAACCAATTAATCCTTTTTTCTGATAAAACCAGAGAAATTTTCATTTATCCCTCTCCTTTGAGAAGTTGGACAAAAAACGGCATGAAAGAGAGCTGAAACTCTTTTTTTTGAGATAAAAGAGGGTGCAGTCCCGAGCTGAGACTCACCGCGCTATGCTTTTATATATGAAAAAAGTGGGAAATACACTACATTGTGGACCAGAAGTGATACAGAGAGCGACAGTAAGCTACCACATTTTGAAAATAGAACTTTTGATTTTTAAATATTAAGTCATTTCTGCCTCTCCATATGGACCAAAGAGCAGCAAATGGCAGAGCGCAATCGTCAGTTGAGTTACCTCCCACGGACCTTATTGATCTCCAGAAATCAACCATACCACCATGATTGACCCACGATTATTCAAGGGTGTGTTTGGTACGTGAAAAAAACATAACTGAGTTTAGGTAAGTTAAACTGATCGGGGATAATCCGTTTTTGTGTTTTGGTGTTTAGATAGAGGGTTAAATTGGAGGTGGGTTATAAGTGGGTTTTTTGTGACATGATTGTATTTGAAAAAAGTGAGTAACTATTATAATGTGATTGTATTAAAGTTTGAAAAGTGAGTAGTTATTGTGATATAATTGTATCGAAGTTTGAAAAAGTGAGTACAAATGGAGAAGTTTATAATTTTTATATGATATGATGGTATAATATATTATTTTTTGATAAAATTGATTATGAATAATTGATTTATTTAATTTTTAAAAAAGAATTAAAGTGAGGCCCACATGGAGAGAGAAGAGTTAACCTCCCTTACCGAACGACACCTAAGGGTGTGTATACAGATTAGCCCGAGCTAAATTAGGAGAGGTAATTCATTTTTATGTTTTTGTGTTTGGATAAATGGTTAAGCTGGGGTGAGTTTGTTGTGATATACTTTTTTTGAAATTTAGAAAAGTAAGTACTTATTGTGATATGATTGTATTAAAGTTTGAAAAAGTGGGTAGAAGTTGATTATTTTATAATTTTTAAATGATATGATGGTATAATATATTATTTTTGATGGAGTGAATGAAAGAGAATTGATTATTTAATGTATTAAAAAAGAAAAAAATGTGAGGTCCATATTAGAGAGGAAAAGAGTGGATTATAAATCGGTAGTCGAACGGGACCTAACTAGTTCATAAGCAAATTCGAGCAAATCGAACACAAAAAAAACAAGTTGAATTAGCTGAAACACCAAAGGGAACAATGACAGTATCCAGGTAAATCTGTTTCTCTTATTGAATCTGTAATGAAGTTATAATTTGGTTGTATCTCTAAATCAGATTGTTGTTAACCCGATTGTTACCCAGAAAACGTAGTAGTTTGTGGGTGTCAATAACCAATAAATCGGGGGGACTTTGCAAAAGGAGACAGTAAAAATGGAATAGCTGTACGTAGGGAAGCAAACAGTCGAAACGATAGAAATGTCGATACAGATGTGACCTAAAGATGTGGATATAGATATTAACATATATTACGAACGAAGAAGTAAAATGAATACGAATTGGATAAGGATGATAGTAGATATACTTAGATATTAGCTTAAATACATACATGTATTAGATATCTTACACATGCTATGAATATATTAATGTAACGGCATGGCTATATTTAGAAAAAAAATTCAAAAGGACATTATCTTGGGTTAAGTGGGTTTAATTAATAGATTAAATCCTCTCATTTTTCAACTTTAAAACCCTAAGGGCTTTTCCCCACTTGTCTTCACATCTTGCAATTCTAGAGAGTTAGAGAAAGAGAGAAGAAGGGTTATCTTACCGGCGCCGTTCTCATCGCAGGAGAAGACAACGTTGAATCGGAGGAGGAGAGAAGCATGAATCCGTGATCAGAGTTAAGCGTTGGATTCGAGGTATGTATCGGTTTAGGCTTACGTATGAAAAACGAATAAAATCGAAGGAGAATATGTTGACTCCCTTTGAGATTAGATATCTAGATGTATTGCCCGATATTTAGGTAAACATAAGTACCAATCCGATTTAGATTACACCTCTCAATATACGTGTTAGATTTCATACGATAAGAACATTGATTCAATTTGGAACAAGTCTTCGAAAAAGTTTTATCGAGACTCTCGGACATGCATGTTGGATATACGTTATTCAGGGATATATTATGAGTTGTTTTATATGTAAAGATCTTGTCAATTATGGTTTCCTGCATGCCGGCATTGATTTCGATCGAAACAAATATTTAATTAAGTATGTAAATGGACTTCCATAATAAGTGACTTTTAAAATCAATAAATTATCATAAGATCCTCCCTTACAATTCTCATCGACGTACTTAGGTAAAATCAGAATAAATTCTCTGTTTAATAATAGTTTCTACATATTACTTGATCCATATCTAACACAAATAGATACAAATAATCGTTTGAAGGACACAGACGCCCCTATACAATTCTAAGCGGTGTATATAATCTTTACAATAAAGCCTTTCCTTCACATACTTGGAAATTAACATTATCTAATATAGGAGCTATAAATCAAGAATACCATCCAGTAGCATTTCATAAATAAGTTCTTATTCTGTTCGTCATGATTTTGGAACTATTTAATATCTTGTTATGCTATAAATATTTAACTACTTACTGTTATTACTTTCCCAACGAAAACATATTGCACATTGTGCATGAGTGACAATTTTCTCTAATGAAGAAAACTAATGTGTACGTAAAGTACTCCATATGATACTTATATAATTCTTCATGAATAATACATCCTATTTTACACAAACTTGTACAAATTCTAAGTTGTACATCATAGCTTGTAAAGTATATGGATAATGATACACGTCTGATTTCATAATTAAAGTCATTCTCCCATAAGGCAGATTTCAATTACATTTGCCATTGTTTTATCACGAAATGAAAATTTCGTGTACATAGTTGGTGTGATACTTTTATGTGGTGTGATTGGGAATAAAAGAACAAATGAGTATTTGATAGTTTGCCACAAAAATACGAATAAAATATGGAACATATTATTGATAAAAAGAACAAATTTGGTAACCTTAAACAAGATTAAGGCACAGGCTCTAAGGAGTCACATGGACGACCGCAAGGGGTCGTATTAGCCGTAAGAGGCAACGCCGCAAGGGGCGTACGGTTGCAAGGCAAAAGCTAAGTCCTCTACAGTTGTAGCTACACTGTCATGTCATGTTATGGACCGCAAGTGCCAGCGGTTGAAAACGTATAAAAAGATATGTAAATGAATGTTATGCAAGAAAATGGTTTATAAAGGAAAACCATTATGAAAAATGCAAGGAATGGTTTAATAAGAGAATAAACCATCACATGATATGCTAGAATTGGTTTAAGAAAGTTAAACCATCAAAGTCATGGGGGCTAATATGTAAAGTGATTTATTTGTTTTATAAGTATGTAAATTGCTTGGTATTTTATGAAATATGCTCACAAGCAGAAATAAATGGCTATCATATCCATTTATGCAATTTACCTACTTTACATGTATACCCATGTTTATGAAAGAAGACAAACTAAATATGATAGGGATCGAACTTAAACATGCATGGGAATTACCTAGGCACGAAATGTTGTCTATGCATGAAAATCCAAGTATATAATTTTTTAACGGATCAATGACCATTAGAATACCCATGCATGGACCCCGATGCATACTGGGCATTAGGCTCATACAAATTATGTTTGTTAATTTCAGGTGAAGAACAGGGTTGATTGTATTTTCTGGATCGTGCTACGGGCTCATGAGATTGCTGGCATGGTACGATTTATCTGTGAAGATCTAGTGGATATCTGTATGCCCACAGGAACCATCGAGTCGCTTTTTTTATTATTTTAGAATAGTTTTTTTCCCAGTTTAGAGTTGTAATAATGGAACTCTAGTTGGAGACATTTTATGGTATTGATATTTTCTCTGCTCGTTATGTGCCATTTGTTATTTTGGGTAACGGTACGGTCGTGCGATCAATTATCACATGCTTCCGCCGATGGTCGACGCGACCCGTTCCGTTACAATTAAATGCATTTATTTTAAAGCAATTATACTACAGATACTTGTGACATCCCTTACGACAAAGATACTCAGCAACACAAGTCACAAACATTAGATTCACATTCCAAATACAACAAAGCAAAGTAGGAGAATAAGCAAGTATAAAAAAACCAAATATGTTAGCATTCACTTTTGCCATTGATATACCACAAAATGCAACATATATCTATGTTCAAGTATCTATATTCAATTAGTCAATCAGAGATACTAGTGTCTGGTCTTGGAGGGCCTGTGATGCTCGATAACTCATCTCCGACAATAGTTGTATCGATGCCTCTCTCGGCTCACGGATCCCAATATACCGACTAAGACAACAATCAACCCACAACAATAATAAATCAATGAAATTGTACGGGAAAATTTCAACAGAGTTTCCCCTTATATGGGACATATTTCAAAATAAAAATGAAAAGAGTTTCCTCTATAAAATCAATCGAGAGGAAAATAACAACGAAACTGAAAGAATAAACTCGAACAACAAGAGATGAAGAATCGGTAGACACCACGCATCTTAGGTGAGTGAACGTGTGATGAATCACAGGGTTCACTGACATGCATAGCCGTCCGCACCTAAGTAGGGTATTACACAGATTTGTTCATCAAAATAACTATAAAAGCATAATTGAAAGAATAGAAACATAAGCGGTGAAGAATCGGTAGACACCATGCGTCTTAGATGAGTGAACGTGTGACGAATCACAGGGTTCACTGACGCACATAGTCGTCCGCACCTAAGTAGGGTATTACACAGATTTCTCCAACAAAATAACTATAAAAGTATAATTGAAAGAATAGAAACATAAGCGACGGAGAATCGGTAGACACCACGCGTCTTAGATGAGTGAACGTGTGACGAATCACAAGGTCCACTGATGTGCATAGCCACCCGCACCTAAGTAGGGTGTTACACAGACTTCTCCACGAACCACAACAGGAAAAGAATCGGAAAGAAAGATGAGTCAAGAACAAAACTTGGAAGAACAAGAGGATGAATTGAAAGCCTAGCTTACGAAGTAAATTAAGAGAGGATCATACCTTTCTCCTCCTCGTTTTCTCGACAGTGCTTCGCTAGCGCTCCTTCCTTGCCTCCCACTCCTCCTCCCGACCTCTCGACCCTAGCCCTTGGAGTGGTGGTAGTAGTGGAAATCGTAGAGAATGAATGGGTAGGGGGTCTATTTAGGCTCCCAAAAAACACTAACCATGATTAGAAAATCATGGTTTAGAACTTAACCATGGTTTAGCGGCTCATGGTTTTGGCCCATGGTTTTAGCCAAAACTTATCCCAAACTTGGGGCTTAAGTTAGAACATTCTAGAGGATTCTAGATTCGCTAATGATGCTTAATTAACACTAATCGTGATTAACTTTCACTAATCGCAATTTAACTTTCGCGGCTTACGCTTATCTTTCGCTAACTCTTGATTAGTATTTGCAATGATCATTAGCAGTTTTTAATCCATCATTAGTTTCTTTAATCATGTTTAATTAGTCTTAATGACAGTCATTATGGGTTAATGACGTCTTAACCCTCCTTACTTCTCTTTCTTCCGAAATTAGTAACAAATCAAAACGAAGTCAAATTCACACGAAACAAATTCTGTTAGTTTCCTCTTGACGAGCCGCATCTTATTATATAGGATCTGAGATATGTCAAGTTCAAGGCTTTACATGTAACAACATTTTATGATTGCATTGACAATAGTTGATATAATTGTTACGACATTATTATATATGCTATATCTATTTTATGTGTAAAACATCTTAAACATGTATATTTTAGTCAATCTATTAAATTTTTCTATTATTATCCGTATTCAATTCGTATTTGTTTTACATTCATATTGGTTTTTAAGGATATGATAATACATTTTTCATATTCGTCAATATCTGTATCCGCATTCATATTCGTATTTTAAAATTGATAAGGATATGTTTATATCTATATTTGTATCCGTATCCGACCATTTTCATCCCTACTTTGGATTGGTCGTTGCTGTCACCTAGAGTGGGAAACAATGTTAGCCAATTGCAAGTGTCATGGGGAAGGGGATTAGGGAAGCAAGATAGTTTATCAAATTCGGGAGGGGATCCTCTGCTATGTATAATGTATGTATTTGTTGGGTACTATGGATGGGCGATATGTAGACGGAAAGAAAGGAAAACTCTATACCTTCTCACCCCTCCTTCACCTCTAAGAACTCATCCGCCTCTATGGAGACGGGATGGGGACTAGGGAAGCGAGATAGTTTATCAAATTCGGGAGTGGATCCTCTGCTATGTATGTATTTGTTGTGTACTATGGATGGGCGATATGTAGACGGGAAGATAGGAACACTCTAAGAATCCATCCACCTCGACCATGATGTCGTCATCGCACTCACCTTTCCTTTGTCGCCCCTGCCGCTCAAGTTTCTTTGGGATGATCAACCCCTCTTCTCTGAATTCCATCCCCATGATGCATCGCCATCTTCGGCTATCATAACTATGTTTGTGTACTCCTCTGCTCTGACCCCAACCTCCTCTCGACCAAAGCTACTTCCCCAACCTCTACTTGGTTGAGGATGCTCCTCTGCTGACCCCAAAATGGCAGTCACTTGACCTCGTCACGGGTGGACTCCCAACTAGGGCGGCTATTTGAACCTAACATTAATGAACATACCTATGTTTGAATTTGTTTGATAAGGGAGTTTGAGATTTTGATTTGGGTTCAGTTCAATATGGGTTCAGTAGCTTATCACTACAAGAAAAGTGACCTAAGGCAATGGATAATTTAATATTCGTTATCATGTCTTTCATAGTTAAATATATAACAACGAATATTATTCGTTGCTTACTTCTTTAAATTTGCAACGAATAAAGCTATTCGTTGCTATATTTCTAGCAACAAATCATCATTATTACTATTCGTTGCCGTTTTCTTCTAACCGTTGCTAAATTTGGCAACGATTAGTGTGAATTTTAACGAATAATTTAATGAAAAAGTCATCGTTATATGGATCGTTAACAACGAATATGATATTTGTTGCTAATTACAAGTACAAAAGATGATTTGGTAACGAATAATATTCGTTGTAATATATTTAACATCGAAAGATATGACAAAGAATATTCAAATTATTCGTTGCCTTAGGTCCAGTTTCTTGTACTGTTATGTTCAAGTTCGTTTATATAATGAATGTTCAAGTTCGATTAGATAATAGTTCATTAGCAATTTTAATTAAGATGAACTTCTTAAAATGGACAGTTAGATATTAGCTCGTTAGACATTTACATGATTAGCTAAAATAAATTATATTTTCTCATACTAAGGGCCTGTTTGGTTGCAGAGTTGGGCAGGATTGGGTTGGGCTGGGTTGGGATGGGTGAATAGTAATCTGTAAAGAGGAAGTACCCTTGTGAATAGTAACCAGGGTTGGGCCAACCCTGCCCAACCCTGCAACCAAACAGGCCTAATATATTCTTTCTAGATATACATGGATTCACGGATACAATATAAAAGATTATATAATATGGAAATAACTCTGGATTTCACCCTCTTTCATCTAAAAAAATATGGAAATAAACGAGAAAAAAGGGACCTTGAAGAGTTGAGCTTTTTCTATTTTTTATGCGGGACTATGGGGACAGGAAAAAGGCAACTATTAAATGATATGCACCGAAAAATGCGAAAGTGCATAAGGTTGATTCAATGTGCAGAATTGTTAAGTGATTTAAAATCGTTCAAAAAAAAAATAATGCTGTTCTAGAAAATTTTGAGATTGTACACTACAGACAATGCTAGCTCGTAAAAGGATGATTTACTGTTGTTAAGGTTGATATTAGCTCGTAAAGGTTTATTCAATTTGTAGAAATTCGAGACAAGTTTCGTATTCCACGAGAAATGATGCATCCAGACATTCCCTTAATGCAGAGATGGAAGACCGATCGTCTAATGTAGCCCCTACTGCAGCAGACTCTGCAGTAGGGGATGGAGCCGTTAGATCTTGATGGAGCGGTTCGCATGAATTTGTACGATAAAGTCTCACAAAAAGTGCAAATTCATGTGAACCGCTCAATCAAGATCGAGCAGCTCCAGCCCCTACTGAAGAATTTTCTGCAACAGGAGCTGCAGCAGACGATCCTCTCCTCTCTATGCAGAGATGCCGCACCGCATCCGAACGTACCCTTGAATGTCTAGAGAAGTTCACTAAATCTGCGAAACATCGTGTAAACACGATGATTTTCAGAAAGAATGAGAGCCTTTTGAACATCTAGTTTCAAATCACGTCTTCAGTTCTTTCATCACAGTTGATGAATGCACAGCACATGATTTAAGGATTATGTTTAAAACTCCGTAGTTACAGTGATACCAGTGCTGTCCCCTCCGAATGATGCACAAGCGATGAATCGACTCAAGCTATTAATTCTAATGCGATATCAAGCACAAGTGATCAAGGCACATGCAGTACTTAATTATCAGAAACATGCAGCTTTATCATTCCGCACAGATAGAATCTCTCTTTTGTTTGCTTCTATCAGTATCATCTAACCACTGAGACAAGAGTTCAATTACCAAGTCAAAAAAAAGTCTGCATAAGATTGCGGAAGCTTCGATTGTTTTTTCAAAGAAAAAAGGGTATCTGTTGTGTAGGCGTGTGCTCAAAAACTTCATCGTTTATTCACCATAATATAGTACAAAAATAGTGCCAGAGTCAACAAAAAATACAAAAATCTACAGGGACCAATACTCAGCTACCACCTTTGCACGTGTTACAATGCTCTCACCATAACACCGTTCATGTCTAAACATCACGCCATTTCTAGACCCCCAGCGTCAATGGATTGCAAGAAACCAACAACCACCTCCATCGCCACCGTTAGGCTCCCAAATAGGTCCCAAGCATCCATCGAACTTCTACATCTGAAAAACAAATGATCCACATACTCGTTATCAACCTAGCATCAGCGACAAGAAGGATCCATTGTCTACATGAAACGCACTAATTGGGCCCTCGTTAACAGCCTCCTCCTTCTAAACAACCATAAGAAAACCATCACACAAACCGGGTTTTTCCATTTCCATATCCTTCTACAATCTGTCGCACAGCCCCCTGGGTCAAATATCATGGGACCCTTTAGTTCCATGTATGCCTTCCCCACCGAGAAGGTACCATCATATCAACACCAACAGTCACGTCCCACCATGGGACATTCCGTACTATCCAACTCCTCAAGCATCACTAGCAAATCATCCAAGCACCGATCTGAAAGCTCGCATAGATCTGAACTGCAGTAGAAAGGATTGATCGTCCCAAACACTAGCCGCAGAACAGTTCGGGTCAACAGTCAAAGCCCATAGATGTGGGAACCTTGCGCCAAGAGCACCGTTTTCACTCCAGTCATCTACCCAAAATTTAAAGCTAACACCATTTCCAACATCGACCTCACGAAAGACGGCTATTATTGAACTAAGAGGGCTTATATCTTTGCTGGAAGAGATCAAGCAACGTTTATTCCAAATAAATCAATAAAGTGATACGAGTATAGGCATCGACCATGCAATCAAGTATAGATTGTTCGACTAGTGTAAGAAACTATATTTAAAATAATCTTGGTATGTGAGAAGTGGATTTTCCACGGATTCAAAGAAAGACACATCAGTTTGCGAAGTGTTATTAGGCAACCAAGGATGGGAGAGGGAGAGGAACGGGGAGGGTGGACGGTCGTTCGTGGTCGTCGGAGCCTAAGGGAGCGTAGAGATGCTCTTCAACGTGGATCTCATCGTAAAGGTCTTCCCGGCCCAGAGATTAGGCAACCATTCGGGCGCGGTTGCTATCGATGTGGCTCGCTTGGTCATTGGGCGAGGCAATGCAGAGATGCTATCCGTTGTTTTAGATGTTTGGGCTTCGGACATAGAAGCGGAAGCTGCAGAGGTGGAGGTCGTTCAGAGGCAGGTTGGACAGCGTCGGACGGGGAGTCGCAGGTCCTGGAGGGAGAAGGAGGGGGCGGAGGGGCCTATTCAAGGGGTCATCAGACGTGGGCTTAGTTACGAAGGGCCGCTTCAAAGGAGATGTGACGATGTTGACGCCGTGGAGGGTCCTCGCCAGGGGTCTGACCGGAAGCGAGGTAGATGCGCTACTATCTCTGACGCATTCGAGGAGGTCGAAGCTCCTTTGGCGAAGAGTTCGTCCTGGCGACGGCTGCTTGCCGCGGAGGACTCTGGATATGATTAGAGTGAAGGGGATACCGCTCATATGGCGGGACTCGCAACGGGTCCGGCTTTTGCTGAGGGGCATTGCAGAGGTTAAAAGTATGGCTGCGACTGGACTAGTACCGGGGGAAAGTGCGGATCTGCTGGTCCTGGTTCATCGTTTTCATCCTCAAATGCTCGGCTGGTGGTCGACGAGTATGGAGGGACGCCGGCTATGGTTGGAAATCTCTTCGCCGGATTCGGGTGAAGCTGCGGTGGTTCAGCGTCGGCGGCGTGCTGGGGTGTCTCCGGGCAGATCACAAGCGACGATTGGACTTCCCCCAATCGCGGCGACGGTTATGCCATGCAACAACGTAACGTCTGCGCCAATTCAAAACCCGATTTCAATTGCATGTAATGGCGAGAAATTGACGGGCGTTGGAAAAGGAAGGGGCCATTACGTTACAGAGGCTGCGCCTTTTGAAATCCCACATTCAATTGCTTGTAATGGTGAGAAATTGATGGACGTTGAAAAAGGAAGGGGCCATTACTTTGCAGGGGCGGTTTCTGAAATGGAATGTCGTGCTGGCATTTCTTTTGGCTCTTTTAACCCTCGACCATTACCATCGACAGTACAGGGTGGCGTATTCAAAGATAATCAACGTTGGGCTATTCTCCAGCAGGTGGGGCACATTTCTGGCAGGTTAGCAGGTGCGAGCCCGAGCTGCGATTCTCCTGGAGCTGCTACTGAGAAAGCGCGACTGGATGTTCCGGGTCACTTCTCTGCTAACACCGGAGCTGCTGTTGAGGGAGACGTCCTTCAAAGAGGTCCGGCCTCACTGGGGGCGAATGGGTGGGCTGCTGGTGAGGGGGACCAGAGGAGGGGGGATGAAGTGGTAGAGGGTGAGCGTTGTGAGTTGGTGGTAGATCTCCGGCTTGCTGATGATTTTGAGGGTGGTACGGTGCCGATACCTGTGATGCCACGCTTGTCTCCGGTCCCGGCTCCTGAGCATGCTCTCCTGTCGGGACAACTCGGGGGATGCGCCGCGGGGGACGTGGGGGTGGCTGTGTTGATGAGAGCCGAAGAGGGGGGGGTCTTGGGGAAGGTCGTCGACTCCACGGACCCATCGCGTGATGTGGGAAGGGGAGGGAAGAGTGCTTGCGATGCTGTTGTAGGCGGGGTCTCCCGGGAGGGGGGAGGGAGCTGTCTCGAAGGGGAGATAGAGGACGTTCATGCAGGGGAGGGGGCATGCTTGCATGGGCAGGTCGGGAGGGGGATGGAAGGTTCCGTGAAGTTACTGCAGGGGTCTGGGGAGGTGGCGAATGGAGGTGCGGAAGGGAGTGCTCGGGTTGGGTGGTGCTTTGAGAGGAAATCGCGTGGGCGGAGGAGGAGAGAGCAGAGGAGATTTTTGATGGGGTCGGAAGGAAGTCTGGGTGGTTCTGATCAGGGTTGCGCATCTGCTGGGCTCGAAGGTTCGTTGTCCCCTATTGGGAGACCAAGTTTTTTTAGCCTACTAGATAGGCGTTTTGCGGAAAGTCTGGGAGTGGTTCCGCCACGAGGGAAGGGCAAAGAGGTTTCTAAATGAAGGTGATCTCTTGGAATGTGAGGGGGTTGGGTCGCAGCGAGAAACGATTAGGGGTTTGGAAGTTAATATGTTGATGCTAATAGATATTGTGCTATTGCAAGAGACAAAAATCTCCAGGTCCGGAGGTGACTTGTGGCGGGATTTGGATGGTCACTCTTCCTTTGAATTTGCTGAGGTTGAGGCTCAGGGAGCTGCGGGAGGGCTCCTGACCGGTTGGCGGAGGTCTGACTTTGAAAAGCTGGCGGAAAGAAGATCCATGTTTTCGCTATCTGTAAGGCTTAAGAGAAAGAGAGATAACGTCTCTTTTACTGTGACTAATATCTATGGACCTACAAGTCCGGCAGCGGGTTCCTTGGCTGTAGATCTTTCGGAGGTGGGAGCGCACAGAGAGGAAGGCATTTGGCTCATTGGAGGAGATCTGAATGTCACTTTGATGGCTGAGGATAGACCGTTGATGGGGGGTGGACGAGACGCTGGCTCGGAGGATTTCAGGTCTCAGGTTCTTGACCTGGGACTCACAGTTATTGATGCGGCGGGATGTGCGTACACATGGCGGAATGCAAGATCGAGATCGAGGCTGGATAGATTCCTTTTATCGTCCGAGGGGGTGGATTTTTTCCCTCTATCCCGGGCATGGTCGCTACCTCGTGCACACTCGGACCATACACCAATTTTATGGTCTTCGGAGGAACAGATGAGGCCCAGATCCTTTTTCAGATTTGAGAGAGCTTGGTTGATGGAGGAGGGATTCAAGGAAGAGGTGGTTGCACGATGGAGGGGATGGCAGGTAGAGGGATCGGCAGTCAGACGACTGGCGTCAAGATTGGTGCTTCTGAGAAGCTTTCTTCTCAACTACAGCCGTGAATTGAAAACACGAAGGAAGGAACGAAGGCGCGAGGCTCAGGAAGGGGTCGTTCGATTGGATGGGCTGGATGATCAGAGGGGTCTGGACCAGGAGGAGGTACTAGAGCGAGCAAGGCTGCTAGAGGAGCTGCTTTTGGAGGACAGGAAGGAAGAAGTGGAGTGGAGGCAGAGATCTAGACAGAAATGGTTGCGCGAGGGTGACGCGAACACTAGATTTTTCCATTCAATGGCCTCCGGCAGAAGAAGGAGGAATTTTATTCATAGTTTGGAAGTTGGTGGGGAAAGAGTGACGGGCGATGTTATGTTGGGACGACTCCTCAGGGAACATTTCATGGAGAGATCGAGGAGAAAGGCACGTGATGGATGGGGGTGGCGTGGAATAGGTGTTGAGTTGTTGTCAGAAGACCATGCAGCTGGACTGGAAGCACCTTTTACGGAGTTGGAGGTCAAAAATGCAGTGTGGGGCTTGAATACGGACGGGGCACCTGGACCTGATGGATTCCCTGTATTCTTCTATAGGGAATTTTGGGAAATGCTGAGAGAAGACATTATGGCAGTAATCGATGAATTCAGAGATGGCAATAGAGGATTCGACAAAGTAAACAGGGCGATGCTCTTCCTTATTCCCAAGAAGGAGAACCCGATACGAGTGGAGGACTACAGACCTATTGCGTTATCGAATGCAATTTATTTGATCATCGCCAAGGTGTTGGCAAACAGACTCAAGCGGGTGCTAGATGATGTTATTCTGCAGAATCAGACTGCTTTTATCCCTGGCAGACAGATGGCAGATGAACTGGTTATGGCATCTGAGATTTGCCTCCAGTGGCGTCGGGAGAAGTTTAAGGGTATGATTTGGAAGATTGATTTTGAGAAGGCCTATGATTGTGTGGATTGGAGCTTTTTATGGGAGTCACTGCGACGGCGCGGCTTCGGCGACCTCTGGATAGCGTGGATGAAGAGATGCGTCACTACATCCTCATTCTCAATTCTGGTGAATGGTAAGCCGGAAGGGGGGTTTTTTCAGCCACAAAGGGGTGTAAGACAGGGATGCCCGTTAGCGCCGATGCTTTTTGTACTGGTGGCGGATGCTTTGGCAGTTATGTTTAGAAGAGCGATTGATGATGGGTGGTGTGAGGGATTCCGTATGGGGTCCATCTCTATTCCTCTCCTACAATATGCTGATGATACATTGATCTTCGTGGGTGGTACAGAAGAAATGCACAGAAGGACGAGGCAGTTGGTTGAGATATTTAGCAGCATCTCGGGCCTCAAGATCAATAGAGATAAGTCTGTAGCGATTCAGTTCGGGATGGATGAGGAGGAGAGTAGAGCGAGGGCTATGCTATTGGGATGCCCTCTTGGTGTGCTACCCATCCCATATCTAGGGCTCCCTTTAGTGGCAGGTAAGCTCAGGAAAGCTGAGTGGGACATGGTCATCAGGAGATTGGAGGAGAGACTGGCAGGATGGAAGGCAGTCACGCTATCTAAAGGGGGGAAGTTGATCCTTCTAAAACATGTGCTGGCGGCAATTCCCATTTTCTTTTTTTCGACTCGGTTGATGCCGGCAGGGGTGAGGAAGAAGATGGAGAGTATGATGAGAAAATTCTTCTGGTCAGATGGAAAACAACAAAGACATGGCATGCATCTGGTAGGATGGGAGGAACTCACAAAACAAAGAAGTGAAGGAGGCCTTGGTATTCGTGATGTATCTTGTATGAATAAAGCTTTGTTGGCCAAATGGGCGGTGCAGATCTGGGGCAATACAGATAGATTGGCTATACAGCTGGTTCGAAATATTTACGGCGTCAACGGCTCACTGGAGGCAAGTAGAGTGCGTTTCGAGTCTTCTCTCTGGAGTGGGATTCGTGAAATATTGCCGCAACTGAGGACGAGATTGGTGCCACGGTTGGGGAGCGGGGAGGTCTTTCGGTTCTGGTTGGATGACTGGACGGGTGATGGTATTCTCTGCAACAGATTCCCGCGTCTCTTCTCTTCGGCAACAAACAAAGGGTGCTCTGTGGCTGAGGTTGGGTCATCTGGTTCGTGGGCTCCTCACTTCATGCATGAAATTTCTGACCGTAGAATGGAGGAGGTGCACAAAATGCTATCTGAACTACCATCCCCTTGCTGCTCCTCGCAGGGTAGGGATCATTTTGTGTGGGACGGGGGGAAATTTTCGGTGAAAAAAGCATACAAGGTGTTCAGAGGGAGAAGTGATGACTTGGAAGCCAATATGAAGCAGGATATGAAGATTATCTGGGCAA
The DNA here is from genome assembly GCA_037367405.1 of Ottelia alismoides. NCBI lineage: Eukaryota > Viridiplantae > Streptophyta > Magnoliopsida > Alismatales > Hydrocharitaceae > Ottelia > Ottelia alismoides. The sequence continues at coordinate 677 of JAZKJV010010539.1, read as the reverse complement.
GCAAGATCCCTTGCAGAGTGAAGATCTTCCTGTGGTGCCTCAGAAGGGGACGGATTTGGGACAAAGCAAGAAGGGGCAGGCTGTTTGGCATTCAGGATACACAGTGTGATAGATGTGGCGCACAGACAGAGGATGCAGAACATCTGTTTTTTACGTGTCCTTCGTCGGAACATGTTTGGAAAGAGATAGGTGCGGATTGGTTACTACATGGTAGCATCGATGATTTCTGGAGATCGATTAGATCGGTGGGGATGAACTCTACGGATGATGTTTCTTTGCCTTTTGCGGCTATTTGGGCCATATGGGGAGGAAGGAATGATCTGATCTTTAATAACCAGAGTTTCTATTCTGAAAATGTAATCGCTTCCTCTCTCTCTCTATTTCGATTCTGGTCTACAAGGTAATGTAATTCTTTATCTATTTATAATTTGAAAATATTTGGCGGTGAGTCCCAACTCGGGATTTCACCCTCCTTCATCTCAAAAAAAATTATTCGACTGTTTATCAGCAGCCAACAGGAAGACGAGACAATCAAGGGCATATATATTCAGTGTCATTAGCTCGGGTAAATAGAAGATTTTAGATCAATAAAGCTATAAGATTGCCAATGCTTTTCCTTTCATCTCATTTCATTTTTTTATAAACTAAATTCGCGTGCATTTTTTTACTGCTAATTA